>OZ017740.1:285217666-285817666 GCA_963969285.1 Odontomyia ornata
TAAAGGCCCGAAAGGGCTGTAATTTTAAAACAAAACAAAATGACAGTATCTATGGAAACGAGTTCTACAATTTATCTTTAGAACTAGGAATTGCACAACCAAAATCTACAACCCGAATGCTAAGTAAAAATTCAAAATGAATCCACTGAAGTTTTCTCTTCATAAAAAAAAGGGGCCAGCCCATCTCCCTGCTTTAGTCGGATATTTATCTCAAAAGCATCGGTGACTTGGGAGGTCGTCGGCGTCGTTGTCATTTTGGTAAGACGGACTAATTTGGCTGGGATGCCAAAGCAAAACATTATTTGGTACAGTACGTTACGTTCAACACTGTCGTATACTTGCTTAAAGTCAACGAAAATTTGGTGAACGTCTATGTTGAACTCCCAGCACTTTTCAAGTACCTGCTTGACTGTGAACAATTGCTCTATCGTCGATCTGCCTGCTCTATAACCACCTTGATACTTGTAATGAATCATGCGACGCCGCTGGCGACCACTACTAACACAATTTGCTGCTAGGTGGCTTGTCATTTCACGTTAGTTGCGACGAGCGCACATCCCACGTCAATTTTGTCGTGGGATGTCAACAGGATTTGACAGCCACATGGGAGTGAAGTGTGGAGGTAGTGGCCGCCACCCGTGAAGAAGTCCCGGAGTGCGCCGACAGTTCGGTCAAATTCAACTCAACCAAATGATGTTGAGTATTGGCAATTCGAATGAGTATACCGACGTCATACATTATAATACACTTCCCATTTATTGCCCGAACCCAGTGTACAACTTGAATGTGGGTGAGAATATTCGTGGGCAGACTAATCCAGACAGAACACCGAGCGCCGCTTCTAATACGGTATATGCAGCCCAAAGCGGTGCCAACAAGCATCAAAAGGTTTAAAAATATCAGGAAGAAGAACTTTCCTACAAAATGGTCATCACAGATATCCATCGACTATTCAAAAGTAGTGGTAGAAATTGGAATTGGTAAGTCGGTGAATGCAAAGTTTGTTTTTCCGCTTCGAATTAAAATAACGTTTTTTGTAATAGTTAAACTAACCGCGGATATCCTCAATCAATCTATGCAGTATATAAATCCATGCAGAGAACGTGAACTAGATCTACGAGTAAACAAAACACCGCAAATAGAAAATTTGGGAGCTACACTGGACCAATTCGATACTATAGACTTCTCTGATTATGATCTACGCAAACGTGATGGATGTCCGTATTTGCCTAGATTAAAGTGCCTGCCATTAAACAACAACCAGATAATACGAATGGACGATTACTTGAATGTATCTATCCCCAATTTGGAGTCAGTAGTTCTTACTGGGAACAATATTCAAGAGTTGGGCGATTTGGAACCACTCACGCACCTCAAAAAGCTGGAAACATTGTGCTTGCTTGTAAACCCCGGATCTACAAAGCCATATTACAGTGAGTATGTTGCATACAAGTTAAATCCGATCCAATCTGAGGGACATATAAATTAAACAACGTTAAATGACGATGTTACATGCCAGTCTAACCAGAGACGCAGCAGAAAGTCTCCTGCAAGACTCCTATGCTTAATAATTCGTAAATAGTAGATAGAAGGAGGATTATAATAGAATAATCCAAACAATATTCGCTTTTGATGTAACAGATGAATAATTGATTCAGCTTTTTTCGATTATTTAACATTTCAATATAAGTTAAGGAAAAACAATTAGACTTATTCGTAAATCTTAACCCTATACAAATTAATATTAGGGGAAGGATTGTACAATTCAATCATGAAATCATTAGAATGATGTAACCGACCATCTTGAAATTGTTGGTTTTTTTAGCATAATGCTCATGAGATTGAAATTATTCCCATTTATTAGATAAAAATTTTGAACTTATTTTTGCAGGGTAACTTCTCAAGATTTTGGGAAAATTATTCAGTACTTAAAATGTATGAATTGTATGTTAATCAGTAGAGTAAGGTTAAGTGTAATTAATCTTTTTTTGAGAAAAGATTAACTCATTTACTCCTCAAGCAAATTTAGTGCATCTTGCCTTGGGTACCAAGAACTAATTTTACATTTACAGAAAAACTCTGAAAGGACATTTACAGCATTTGAAAATGTAAAAATACTATGATATAACTCTTAGCTCATATTACTAAGCGCGAAAAATTGAATTTCTTGGTTTATGAAAAATTAAATTTAACAAGTTGGGTAAACAAACCTACGCCCATGTCAGAAGGGTTTTGTATTCAATTTTCAAAATGCAGATTGAATAAAGTCAAGAAGCATGTCAATTACGATTTTATTGGAGAAAATATTAAATTCGAAGATCATACTATTATTAACAAAAGTTGAACGAATTTAGACTTCTGAGGTTTTTGTTATCGTTATACTCATAAATATCTCCCTAGATAATTATTTCAGATGTCCATTCGTGAGGGAGGAAACCACATTTTTCATGTATTTCCCCCCTGTGCCCACACTGAAGCAAAAACTGGCAGTTTAAGAACTGTTTTGAAAAGCTCCCATGAAAACTTTCATTTCATACTCATATCGGCTACGTTTGTTGATTTTTTTTTCAGGGGCTACTCTCCTGTACTGTTATCATCGATTAATGGCCAATTTTTTCGAATCCTAGAGTTATTACAAATACCTTTTGCTAGGAGCTCTCTCCCGCCTCCTTGACTTGTTTCACTTATGAGTGTTAATTGTAGGTACTCATCTTCAGTCATTCATTCAATTGAATAAAGTGTTCAAAGCATGCACCTTAAACGTTGAAGTTGGGAAAAAATAACTCAAAATTATTCAATCTTCGCATTTAAAACAGTTTTACGATTACTGATACCACTAGCTGAACCGATTCTCGAAGATAGTCATGACACATCATTCCTGAAATTTTTCGTGTATTTCCCCTCCATGTGCGCCCCTCGAATCAAATTTTGCCAAACTAAGATCTGTTTTGAAAAGTTCTTATCAAGACCTTTCATTTGATACCCATATTGGCCACCTTCAATGAAATTTTTTTTCGAGGGGTCACTCCTCTACATGGGGAGACGTGGGATGTCAACAGGATTTGACAGCCACATGGGAGTGAAGTGTGGAGGTAGTGGCCGCCACCCGTGAAGAAGTCCCGGAGTGCGCCGACAGCTCGGTCAAATTCAACTCAACCAAATGATGTTGAGTATTGGCAATTCGAATGAGTATACCGACGTCATACATTATAATACACTTCCCATTTATTGCCCGAACCCAGTGTACAACTTGAATGTGGGTGAGAATATTCGTGGGCAGGCTAATCCAGACAGAACACCGAGCGCCGCTTCTAATACGGTATATGCAGCCCAAAGCGGTGCCAACAAGCATCAAAAGGTTTAAAAATATCAGGAAGAAGAACTTTCCTACAAAATGGTCATCACAGATATCCATCGACTATTCAAAAGTAGTGGTAGAAATTGGAATTGGTAAGTCGGTGAATGCAAAGTTTGTTTTTCCGCTTCGAATTAAAATAACGTTTTTTGTAATAGTTAAACTAACCGCGGATATCCTCAATCAATCTATGCAGTATATAAATCCATGCAGAGAACGTGAACTAGATCTACGAGTAAACAAAACACCGCAAATAGAAAATTTGGGAGCTACACTGGACCAATTCGATACTATAGACTTCTCTGATTATGATCTACGCAAACGTGATGGATGTCCGTATTTGCCTAGATTAAAGTGCCTGCCATTAAACAACAACCAGATAATACGAATGGACGATTACGATTACTTTTCGTGTATTTCCCCTCCATGTGCGCCCCTCGAATCAAATTTTGCCAAACTAAGATCTGTTTTGAAAAGTTCTTATCAAGACCTTTCATTTGATACCCATATTGGCCACCTTCAATGAAATTTTTTTTTCGAGGGGTCACTCCTCTACATGGGGAGACCCCCCTTATATACCTTATAAAATTTTTTTGTAGTTGAACTTTGAAGAGAACACCACTTTACACCTACATACAAAATTTGATGCTTCTAGCTTAAGTAGTTTCCGAGAAAAACTGCTGTGACACACGGACGGACGGACGGACAGACAGACAGACGGACAGACAGACAGACGGACAGGACGCGATTTTAGAAGGGTTTTGTAAAATTATTTTACAAAACCCTAAAAAGATACCCCGGTGCATTTCGAACCCCCGCAGTCTTGGTCGGTGCGTTGAATGGTTTAAACGGTGAGGAATATAAATTATGTATGCGCTTTACAGATGAGTTTTACCTCCATACTGTTACACAAAACCAATGCAGTTCCAAATATTCTACTTTTTTGTAATGAAATTATAGTTACTAGTGTGGGAGGGAAGGAATTGATCATAAAGAGCTTTAAACGTCATAAAAAAAAATTATTAGCCAAAAGTTTTCAATTAAATTTAGTATTAGTGCACGGATATATCAGTATCGCTCTTATGAATCCGTTATTGAATTTCATCTTTAATAAATTTCTCGTAAGAATCTAAGTTTAAATCGGCTGTTGATAAATACTCCTAAGTAGAAACATGTATTAAATAAAAAAAAAATAAGTATTTCGCCCTTAATTCAGAGGAATATAATCTATTTAGCGTATATCTAGGTAGATATTTTGGGGAAGAATAATATTACCTCTAAAAATCACGAAATAAAATAACAAAATGAATTGCGAATTAAAAACACGACTTTCCTTTCCAGTGGTTCTTCCTTTCAGCGGGAAATAAAGTGCAAGGTAGGTATGCCGTCGCGAGGGTAGGGTTTAAGAAAATCCGCCGAGGTCGGTTTCGCGTCGCGCGCGGTACGCGGTACCTTTGTTGTTTTGCTTTTTTTTATTAGCGTAGCGTTCGTCGGGTTGAGTTAACGTAGTGTATTTTTCGGTACCGCGTCGGAAATTCGGGAACGCGAAGTAAAGATTAGATCTTTGTCCTTTGACTGGTTATAGGAAGAAATACGGAGTAACGTAAAGTAGGTTTCCTCTCCGTATGGTTTTGTTTTGTGACGCGTTTGAAAACGAGCATGTATTGGTGGCTGACGATTGCAGATGAGCGTAATCCATTCGGAGACCCGCGACCGAAATCCTCTCCGATCTAGCTGGCCGACAAGCAGCCACCGCGTGAATGGATTACGGTGCACGGATTGGTTGACCGGTGGGTACCATCCGTTGGCACTACTCAGACTTAACGTCTAGAACCGATGAGAGGTCGGTTCCGCGTACGGACGTAGATTTAAAATCATTACATACTCCCCAATAATACTACTGGTGTATGATCCGATTTTATTTTCTAAGATCTTTGAAAATATTTTGTACGCCGTACAAAGTAGTGATATGCCTCTATAATTTTCGCACTGTAGCTTGTCACCTTTTTTGTAGATAGGGAATATAATTGATTGGCTCCACTTTTTCGGCATATGTTCTTGTTGCCAAATGTGCTGGATGACTTTGTGAATAGCTTGATGAACACTACTGCCACCATATTTGATGAGCTCCACTGGAATCTCATCAACGCCCGGCGCTTTATTATTCTTTTGAGCTTTGATGGCGGAACAAACTTCATCCAGAGTTGGTGGGGCCAATGGAAGCTCTCCGCAGACATCTATAGGCTCCGATGCTATGGAGCTGTGCGGAGGATTAAGGAGGTTCTTAAAATATGATGCCCATCTTTCCTTAATCTTGGTTTCATCAGCGATGATATTGCCGATGTCATCACGACAGACCGTGGTTTTGGGCTGGTAACCACGTATCAGGCTTTTCACTACCTTGTATGCTTGTTGCTCGCTAAACTTACATCTATACTTTTCAATTGGTTGTCATAGTATTTTCTTTTCTTAATCCTAATTATCTTATTCGCTACTCTTCTGAGATTTTCATAGTGTTCTCTCTTCGTCCTGGTTTTCCTGCCTACGTATTCTTAGTACGCCTGATTCTTTTTATCTCATCATCGAACCAATCATTCCTCTTGCGCCGGGCTTGATGTCCGATCGTCTGTTCCGCCACGGTCCTAATAGCCGCTTTCACTTCCATCCAGTGCTCTTTGCTCGTCTTTAACGATGCGTCTGATAAGATGGGAGGCAGCTGGTTGTCGAGGGTCTCCGCGAAATTTTCGGCCACAGACGCCGCTGGACCCTAACCCAAGCATCCGCAAATATATTGATCGCCTTTGAGCGACGGGTCCTGAGGCGAATAATCGGAGCGAAGCTAGACGGGGACCAATGGCGAATTCGATACAACCATGAGCTGTATGAAATTTTTGACGACCCAGAGGTCTCAACGAAGCTGCAATGGGCTGGCCACATGAATCGTATGGACGAACAACGGATACCCAAAAAGGTATTCGTTAGAACTGAAGGCCGGAGCTCAGTGGGGAAACCGAGGAAACGCTGGTCTGACTCGGTCGACGAAGACAGATCATCGCTACTCGCATTTCGAAATTGGAGGACGCGGTCAATGGACCGAGACAGTTGGAGGCGCTATTAGCAGGAAGCGAAGGCCCGAGAGGGGCTGTAGTGCTAAGAAGAAGATATAGATAAACCATCGGTTTTACTCTTTGAAATTTATAGGTTCGAGAGGCAAAGTGCGTTAGAATGTCTTCAGCTGAACTTTCAGTAGCAATCGATGCCAGTACCGTTTCTCATTTCAAGACACTTAGAGACTGCGATAAAGTTGTTAGATTATTCAGAGATAGTTTTAGTATTAAAGTGATTGGTTTGGTTTTGGGTGCTGAAGATATTCAAAAAGGGAACAATGGTCTAGAAATCAAAAGTTATCTTAATTTGTGTTATAAATGGCAATTAATTGATTCATATCACGAATTGCAAAAACTAACCTCAAGCATTAGTCAAATTCAAAACGGAAATAATTCTTTCTTCCCTGTCACTTTCACCGAATTTTTCTCAATTCTCGGCTAACCGCTTGCAAAAATGAATGTTAGGCTAATCAGCAAAATTAGGTATACATATCTTAATTAGATACCACCCAAATAAAAAATACATACCGCCTAAATTCTACTTGCAACTGTTTTCATCTAATTATATTTAATTTTTTTGTTCTGGGGATTCCTAACGCGATGTAGCCACGGAAGGCAATTAAGTAGTTTAGTGGGTCACTGCGTCGTTCGCGCAGTGGGCAAGAGTTTCTATTTCAATTTCCAATCCCAAACTCCTCTCAATCATTCCTCGCATTTCACATTAAATGGCGTTGAATCACACTTGCGGCACAGCAAGAGGTCTAGGAAGTGAATTTGTACTTTTGAGAGGGAATCATTTGAAAATTGAGAAAAAAAACCAAAAATGCATACTCGTACTTGAAACCTATATCGAGAGCAAAACGCTTTTTGTTGTTCCTGTTAGTTTTCATGCGCTTTTAGATGCTAGGAAGATTGCATGGCAATTCATCGATTCTAGTAGTGGCTACAAGAGGCTAAAAGAAGAGACACAAAAGACCAGCTACGAAACACGAGCACTTGAACGTTGCTTAGTAGTAGTCCGCTAGAGTAAGCGGATTCTTCAATCGCTAAACGATGGATGATGATGATGTAAAAGTAGAGAAATCGCAAGAAGGCTGGAAAAGAAAGCTAAGCTACCACTATGTAGCGTATCATGGATTACTGTTGTGCCGACTACGAGGAAAAAGAAGTCTAACAAAGTTTAAAATTTAGTTCACTTGAAAGATATTCAAGCCTTCAACACTCCAACACGATGTGCATTTTGCTTTTGCTTTTGCTAGTCGTCTCCAGTTGGGTTGGACTATGCAACTTGCCTGCTTGCCACTATATTTTGTACGTATGTGATCAATTAACCGCAAGAAGTCAATCTACTTGCTCATACAACCATGCCATGCCAGACATCTATAAGATGTAATTTTAAGAAGGTTCAAGAGGTAGCGCAGAAACCACTGAACAACTGAGTGTGTAGCGGGTATGCTCGAATAACGGCAACCGAGAAAGGTGCAAAATTACATGACGATGAAGGGGTTAAATGCGAGTGACGCTCGTTTGATGCATGGATGCTTCGGGCTGTTGTTGAGGAGTTCGACTTTTCTTTTCTTCTTCTTCTTCATTCGTCCAATTCCAGTGTTTTGTTCTTTGCTCTGTGCCATGCCGCGCGAATATATCTTAAGAAAATCGAAACAACATCATACGAATTTTCATCACACCCACAACGTGTATTTATTAAACGATAAATTATGTGAGTGTGATGCTCCCCCGTTTTACTTTCGCAATTGGTGAGTCATTTTATGTCGCTTTGTACATTGCAGACAGAATTGAAGATTATGCTGTCGCTGTGCAAAAGTTGCAAATAAACGAAAAGCTTGTCTGAAATTGGTGTTCCGTTGAACAACAAACTGATATTAAATGTTTGTTTAGTCAGAATACATAAACGGATTATTAAATTTGTTGAAGGCACATGGCCTTCAACTTTCTTTGATAAAATTCAATGTGTAGGTGGAAATTTAAGCGGAAGTCATTTATTCAATGCTCATATGAGATTCAGAATGAAATGATAACGAAAGCTTAAATTTAATGAAATTGAAAGTGCCATTTGAATTTTCATAATGATTCGATTTACGCTAGCAAAGGGATGATTCATTTGATTTTGTGAGTTTACGAGTCTAGTCTAGTCGACAAGCCGTTTTATGTGCAATTAAATTCAATGAAATGTTGCAAGTCATAATAAAAAGAACGTAATACGTCCATTTTGGAATTGATAATATACTTGAAAATAAATAAAATAATAAAGTTTTTAGCAATAGAATTGGAGACGGCATGAACAAGTCAATAACAATTTTAAAGGGTATTCTAGTGTTATAGAATCCTATTGAAATTGCCACCGGTATGTCCGTTTGTGACAGCAATTTTTCTCCGAAACTATAAAAGCTATAAACACCAAACTTGGTAGGTAGATGAAAAGTGATGAGCTCTTGAGAGTCAGGGTATGAAAAAAATCCATTAAGGGAAGTCCCCGTATAAATGAAGGAGTCCATTAAACAAAATTTTTTCACTCAAGCTGTCATGATGAGTATCAAATCAAAGGTGGCGAAAACTTTCCAAAAGAGGTCGTAAAACTGCGTTATTTGCATCCATGAGTGCAGGGAGAGGAGAAATGAATGAATGTTTTGTGTCCTCCCAATCTACTGGAAATTTTTTTTATTGAAAGATTGTAATGTAGAACCTTCCACCTCTCCACCAGATCAAAGAAAACATGGATCTGCGATGAGTGAGAAAATCATAATAAAAACAAGTTGGGTAAAAAGACCTACGCTCATGTCAGAAGGTTTTTGTACACAATTTCTCAGAAATGCAATCACCAGCAATGAATAACGCCAAGAAATATGTCAAAGAGATGTGCACGTTCAAAAGAAAATCCATTGTTTTTCTACTTTCAACGGTCGCCATTTTGTTGCAAACCGACAAAAATCACTCAAATCATGAACTCTCAAAAATATTAATGTTATTGGCCTTTTGGAAAATTTCAAGAAGATCAAGTCAAAACTGCAGTGACTGATTCGATGGAAAGTCCATAAAATACCAAAATCATGTGTTATTGTTGTTGTAATTGGAAAAATTTCAAACGGCTATAACTTCCGTGTATATCATTCGATTTTCATCAAACTTACAAAATTTAAGAATCCTTAGTAGGACTACGTAAATGTCGAATTCGTTCAGTTTAAGAGTGCCGATGCGATTTTATTAGGGAAAATGTTAAATTCGAATATCATACTATTATTAACAAAGTTGAGCAAATTTCGACTTCTAAGGTATTTGTTGTTGTTGTATTCATAAACACCTACCACCATAATTTTTTTCAGATTTTTCAGATCACAGGTGTCCAATCGCGACACAAATTTTTCGTGTATTTCCCCTCCGTGCGCGTCCCTCCAAGCAAAAAGTATCAAACTAAGACCTGTTTTCTTATCAAGACCTTTCATTTGATACCCATATCGGCTACCTTTGATGAAATTTCCTTTTTGGGATCCACTCCCCTATACGGGGAGGCCCACCCCTTAAATACCTTGCGAAATTTTTTAGGTGAACTTTGAAGAGAGCACCACTTTACACCTGCATACAAAATTTGATGTTTCTAGGTTAATTTTTTTGTGGGAAAAAGTCCTGTGACACACGGACGGACGGACAGACAGGTCGCGATTTAAACAATTCTATCAACGTGACGATATTAGCCGACAAGCTCCAGGCCTTATAGATTTCATTCGTATTCGCAATGAACACGGAGCGAAAAAAAGGTACGAATCCGACATTTATATGCCGCTCCCTCGGAACCCATGCCTTATTTATAAAAGAATACGTAGCAATTGTCTAAAAGAGCAAGTTTGCAGAAGTAAGACCTAAGCATGTCTATTTATCCAATAAGCTTCCACATAACGTATGCTTGTGCAAGTATCACGAGAACTATATTCTAACATTGAACGCACTGCACAGTGTTTGCGAAAGCTCTAGGTACAATCACGACTTTATCAGGGTCGTCATTTGTGACAATCCAAGCAAAGAGTGCTGGTTAAATGCTTGTAATATCTGCAAACAAGTATTAAAAGAGAAATTAAATGAGTGGGCTAGTGAAAAGTTTAGTATGGAAGTTATTTGGTTTGTGTGGAAAGACTCAAATGGCAAACGAAGCAAGATCCAAAAAACCGATACAGTTGATAAATTGTATGAACACATCTTCGATATGAGCCCAAGTTTCATTGAGCATTCCTTTATAAAACGGAGTCAAGCAGACTGCTATCAAAAGGAAAGATATGCAGCATCGCCTCCTAGATTTGACCCATCCATGGCATTGATGCAGATGGGCTTTTCAGAGGATTTCACTTGCATTGCTCAAGATGAAGTTCAGAGCTTTAGTTGGGTACAGCCTCAAGTAATTCTCTTTACTGTTTCTTTTGGTTTTTAGGAAAACAACATCCCATTGTCATTGTGTCTGATGATCGTCATCACAATAAGAGAACTTCCTTTATATTTGTTGATAGAATCACGAAGGAGCTGCCAGAAAGTATTAAAGAAGTGCCATATGGTCAGATGGACCAGGCTCACAGTTTAAAAACAAATATATAGCAAATGGCATTAACATTTTGGGAGTGAGGAATAGTTTGCATTTAGTTTGGAAATATTTTGCAACATCCCACGAAAAAGGGCCTGTTGATGGTATAGGTGGTGCTTTAAAAAGAGTTGTGCGAAGTATGTTAAAGTTCTGAAGACGGAAGTGGTCGTCTTCAATGCTGAGCAATTTGTTAATGCGGCCAAAAATTCTGCTATAAAAGTGATTAACGTTTCGCCAAATAAAATTGATGAAACCGCAAAAGAAATAAATCTGGATTCAGTATTTTCCAAAGCACCTACAGTTGTTGGAATCTACAAGTCGTTTAATTTTTTGCCAAATGATACGCTTCAAATGGCTCAAACATCAGAAGAACTATACATGGGTATCTCAGAAATACGTTTTTATTATGAAGAAGTATATGGATCTGATAGTGACAATTTTAAAAGTGAAGATAATATACCTTTATCTGTGTTAAAGGAAAAGTCGATTTCAAGCCAGTAATGTCAGCCTGCTAATATCAGTTATTAAATTGTCATTTATCTTTCATTTTTGTGCATTCAAGCCAGAAGAGGCTACTTATTTTAATACGAAGATTGATAGTAATGCGAGTTACCTATCCTTTGAGTTTCCACACGAATTATGGATTATTTAATAAAATATAATTTAGCATTGCTATATTTATTAAAAGGAATCTTATCGACATTTTCGCGTTATTATTTATACCTAATGTAAAATTATCTGCTCATAAACTTCACAGAAATTTTCAAATGAAATTAACAATATAAAAACGATGTCCAAAAATAGTAACGCGAGTTACTAACATGACTCGTTATTGAATTAATTACATATAGTAATGTTATTAAATTTATAGCCTAACCTACACTTGCACCAACGAGTTGTTGCTTATTAAGAATCAAATTATATATATATATAATACTTACCCATCACATAAGTATTTTTCGACTTTATTCATCAGTTGCGTTAGGAGCTTGTCTACAATTTATAGCTTGAGTACAAACCTTTTCTGACAGGAGCATATTCCTGCCCACTCATCTTTTTCAGATTATAAATGCAGCATGTGTAGTCAAGTTTAGATTCTTAGGCGATTGGTTTGAATCGTTTACTCGAGGCTTCTAAAAGAACGGGTCTCATGCCTCAACAGAAGTTTGTCTGCCCTGTATTCCGTGAGGCGCGGGTTAAATTCCACTTGTGTGTATATGTAGGATGATCATGGCCTGAGTGCTAATGAGGGGCCTATTGACCATCTTGCTAAAGACTGGCCTGATGACCAGCAAATCGGCTGCGACGGCGTTATCAGAATAAAAAATGTAGAGAATTTATAACTTATCAACATACTGGTGCGAGTGTAAAGCGGTTATCTAGGGAAAATACGAAGGAGATGATATCGCACCTGAAGGCAGGTGGCGAGAAGTCATCGCGATACGGCGTAAACGCAAGAAGTGGAATAGCAACAAATAATCGGAAAAAGAAGCGAGCCTGCAAGTAGACAGTGAAATGAGAGAGACTTAACGAGTTAAAGGAAACAATAATCCAGCAAAATTAGGAGATCAAACAATTGCAGGCTATACTTGCAAGCTACGAAACGCCTTTCGGTACAACAAGCGGCCGGAACGCCACGGGCAAGATCATCGATGCCACTATGGACGCAGACGAGACTCCAGCAGCGAAGGCATCGACAGCATCATTAGAGGAGCCACAGCCAGCGCGAAAAATCAAAAACAAGCAGAGAAACATCAAAATCACCATTATCAGCAAGTTCAGCAGTAACAGTGAAGGCAACATCAGGCTATAAACACCCAAGGGACAATATAGCGACGAACAAGGGAAGCGAGCCCAAGCAGATCAAGATGCCCCCAATCATTATAATGGACGAGTATCCAGCTCTTCGAACGATCGACGGTGAGTATTTGAAAACTCTTAATAAATCTTAGAATCCCAAGCCCTACTAATGCCCAAATTTTAACTCACACCCCTGAAGACTACGAAAAAACAAAAAATCGTTCTGACTCCAATCGCGAGTTCTTTACCTTCATCCCTATTGACGAAAAAAGTAAAGCGCTCGTCATCATATGATGTATAGGCAGGCAAGCAAGTCCGACCACTCGAAACCAATGCATCTGCTCGAAACAATCGCTGCCTCAACTTGTGGCTAGCTATCTTCAAGCCAAGTTTCAAACAGGGAGTTCTCAGAAATATCAAGGCCATTATAAACACTGTGGTACGTTTCGATACGATCAAAAATTGTGAAATTTTGCAGTGCAGAAACTGCCAGCGACTAGGTAAATCTGCATCTAGTTACAACCGGAAGTATAGATGCGTCAAATGCACAAATGCAGTCTCTCCCACGGCCCTTGTAACTGCCAAAAGCAGCAAGAGGAACCTATATGTGTTAATTGTTGTAATAAAGGCCACCACCAAACAAGCATCCAAGTCTGTTTCTCACCCACGAGCACCTTCTATCAGGAGGAGTGATGATATTACTTTCGGAAGCCTATTTTGAAAGCCGCTGCCTCAACTTTTTGCTGCACCTCCAAGTTTGATTGAAAAGGAAGTCAATAGCCTCTTCAGGGTGTCTTCCTATCCAAGATTTCTACTTCTTCAGCTTCTTTCTCGTGCCAATGGAATATAAGTTCATACAGTTGTGAGCAGTAGAAACCGGTATGAATTTTAGTCCTTTTTGGCCCAACAAAGCCCGAATATTGTTTTCTTGGTTGAAACAAATCTCACAGCACATCATTAAATTCGTTCCGATTCCAGAGGTGGTGGTACGGGTAATCTCATTCAAAATTCTGTGAGGTCTTCTCAATTATTTCTACCTTCTCCTCTCTCAACTAGTTATCAATTGCTTTGAACAAAAAGCTGCATTTTGTTTGTGCGGCCCCATACTGCCAAAACCAAGAGCTAGAAATCACCGACCTACAACAGTTGATGTCATTCATGAGGACTACACCTTCATATAAAAAATTCATCTTATTTTTGGAAGCAATTTAAATGCCAGGCATCCTCACTTCGTAGATGTCACCACCAGTTCAAATGGAATCAAACTTTACAATTGGCTTCAAAAGATTCTTCAAGATCAACCATTCTGAGCCCTGCGCTACCAACTTTCCATAGAAATTCTTTCAGCTCTTACCTTGATCTATTCATTCTAACATAAGTGACAATCTCAAAATCGAATACAACGCAAACATCCCTCCCTATCGAGAAACGCACGACACCATCCTTCAAACCATTGAATCTCTAGAGCGTACAATCCGCCCAAATTATATCTATTCACCCGATTTTTGCAAAGTTGACTAGCATCAGACAAATGACTCTCTAAGCTCCTCTCTCGCCACCTTACATTCTTACTAATAACTTTCATGTTTCTAACGCCACTATTGACGCCACAGTATACAAATACACTGAGTTAATTCAGGAGTACGTCGAATCGTGTATTCCGAAGCGAAAGCTTGGATAACAAAATTGATTTCTATTACACCAGAAATCATACTCCTATGCGACATATAGCGTAAAAATCCCTCAGAAGGCACTAATATGAGACGAGGTTCGATTTTCTACAAAACAAAATTCGCGACGTGAGGGCAAATATCCATTTAGAGGTCAATGCGCTCATACAACAGAAATCCAGGTTCGGAAACTTTCCGAAAACTCCGGAAGCTAGCCCGAACCTAGAGAAGTCTTCATGTAGCTCTCCACGATTCCGCCAACAAAACCAATCCCCAAAAGAGAAAGCCAATTGTCTAGCTACACACTTTGCTTCTGCACACTCTACTACAAAGAGCTTCTCTGAGCCATTTTCTGAAAGCTTAGGAAACTCTTTCATCTCAAATTTATACAGGCAACCGTCTTATGCCTCAGATAATATGCATTTTTCTGACTTTTTTTCCCTACCCCTTGAATCTCCCTTGCCAACCCATCGCAAAGCAAGATACCGTTTACAACGTCTCATTCCGGATCCGCGCGCCTCATACCGGATCTGAGACAGTGGCTAAACCGAAGGCATGGTGAGACTGACTTCTATCTGACCCAGCTTTTGAGTGGACATGAGGGTTTTCCGTCTAACCTGCACAAGATTGGTAAGTCACGGTCTCCCGATTGTGGGTTGCGCCCAGGAGAGGAAGGCGATGCCTGTCACATATTTTTTGTGTGCGAAAAATGGGACAGGCTGTGACATGATCCCTATAGGGAGACGGGAGAGCTCACCCCGGATAGTATAGTCGCGGTGATGCTTGCATTGGTTGACAAATGGAACCATGTGGCACATTATGTTCGGGCAGTCCTAGAAGATAAACGGGACGCACAGCAGCCAGGGACGTCGGAGTTTGGAGATCGCTTGTCTCGCAATTCCTCTTCCGCCCTCCCCTCACGCTAGAGGAGGGACCCCCAGCTTGAATGCGCCTCACGGCGTAGCAAAACGAGACCTAGTGCGAAGTAATGTGTCAAACGGTTCTCAGGTTGTCAGGGGAAGTTTTTAATGGGTAGTCCAGTTGCTCGCGAGCATGGGAGCTCCACACTCAGTGCGTAAATGACATTCACGTCACTACCACAAAAAAATCTGGAGATTCAAGGACAAAAAAGATGGTCTCGAATATCCTACATACTTAAGAAAATTAGAAAATAGGGGGAACACACCTACCTACCATCGGGCTGAGAGCCGTAATGCCTAGAAGAATTTTACGGCCAAATTTATAACGCATCTGATATTTCCACACTGAGGATGGTAATGCCTTAAAATCCCGCCGTAACATACCTGCTGGAAAATGTTAGCGGCTGTCGGGCTAGAAAAAGCGACGTATTATATAGAGTGTTTTTAAGAGCTTGAAAACTTTAATTGAAATAAAACATTCAAAATTATTTTATGAAAGTAATTTCAATGACAATTAACATTTAAAAATTATATCTTGTAAGTGGCCATCACGACTAGCAGTTGCAAAGGGCTGCAATCACCCCAATTACATCTGCTCTTATTTTGTCAATGGCACTTTGTTAGCATTAATCGAGGACTTGACATACCCCCAAAGAAAATAATATGGACATGTCAAATCGCTTGATGTTGGAGGCCAGGCTGGACTATTTCGTGAATTTATGTTACCTCCAAACTTCGTTTTCAATAAGTCGATTGTTTAGGTGGCTGTGTGACATGTAACGCCATCCTGTTGGAATTAAATGTTTTCGATGTTCACCTCATTGATTTTTGGAAACAAAAATTCATTAAGCATGGTCCGATAACGTCCACCATTTACCGTAGTGGCAGCTCCTTCCGCGTTTCGAAAGAAATATGAACAAATGATGCCATTATCGTGTACATTACACCACACAGTCAATTTTAATGTATGTAGTCCATATATGGCAATTTTGCTTGTTGACATATCCAGTTCAGCAAAAATAAGCTCCATCATTGAACATTTTACGGTTTACGGTTTCGCGAATTGAATTTCGACTTTGAAAACAAATTTCCACAGTTTGGAAACGTTGTTCGAGTGTTAAACGATTCATGATTAAATCGCACACCTTACTGAGCACCAATGTAACAGAACTGTTTTGACATATGTCACACCCAATTCATCCCTCTTGAAAGATGTCATGCAACGAAAAAAACACCCTGTATATGAGTGTTTTCTTTTTCGTTGCCTGGTAGGTTACGAGATCGAATTGCTCCTGGATTAATTACGAAAAATAAAGTGAGATGGGCTTTAGACTCTTAGAACCAATAGGACTGAACTTACAAACCACCAGGACTGGATAGAATCATACCATATATGTCAAAAATCAATGTCTTGCAATTCCTCGATTGCTAGTGATTGTTAAGGAATGCCCCAGACAAGTGTATTATAGACATGGAGAGAACCCCGAAGTGTGTTTATACTAAAGACTGCGAAGAGCAACCAAACAGACCACAAATCTATCACCTTAATAGCCTAACATCTATCTTGTTGAAAATTTGGATAAGTGTTACATGACTACATGAAAGAGATCATCGATTAGACACTTTTCCAAAGCGCAACACACCAGCAATAAAGCAAAATCGGTGGAAACAGCAATCCACATGGCCTGGGCAATATTGAAAGACCTCTCTAATAAAACGAGTATAATTTGGTAGCGTTTTTAGACGCAAAGGGAGCTTTAAAAAAGTGGCAATAAAAGCCAAAGATGAGGGCCTCCGATTCGCAAAGTGAAAAAAAACGCCAGAGAATGAATGAAAGGTAAGTACGTGGCCCTAGAGTGGGAAAGTGCAGTGGCTAGAAGACATATAAGGAGAGGAACACTGCAAGGGTAAGTGCTCTCTCCACTGCTGAGAGTTTTAAATATGAACTGCATCTTAAAAGCTATCGCATGACAGGAATAGAAGTGGCGACCTATGTTAACGACGCAACATTCTCACAGCTTTAACGAAACTCAGTGATTGTATAACTACAAGGGGAATCAGCATCAATTCATAAAAAATTGTTTGAATGAAGGTGGAGTCCCGCACCATGGGATTGGCCTTTGGATTTACACGACAGTCGTGAGGAACATTCTTCTTTCTGGAATGTTAGCCTAGTGACTCACTCTAAACATTACCGTATGGGCATAAATTGGAAATGGTACAAAGGCAAGCATGCCTGAGGTTGAAAGGAGCGCCGAATAGCTCGTCTCTAGAACCCCTGAATGTCTTGCTCGCGTTACCTCCGATAAACCAGTGTTCGAAACATATTGTGGACAATGTAGGATAAAGTTTTGCCTCGCAAAGCAACTTATATACCCCAATGGACATAGCAACTTCGTCCTTCCAGTGGTAACTTAGACTGACTATATGAAACCCAGTAGGTGCACGGTTTAGAAAAACATGATCTGGTCTGCAATCGGTCATCTCATTGCTAAGAGGCATAAAGAACTACTGACACGGAAATTATCGTGGTTCCTAGCAAATGTTTTACATCACTTACAAATCTTATAACACTCAGTTATTCGCCAGCTACACTCGTAATAGACATGATTTTCCACTATTTTGTTGTGTAACACTTTCAAAAGTTTCGCAAAAGTTGTATGTCCTTGTCTTGCTTCGATATGCATCTTAAACTCTGCAGTGTCCTCTTATATTTTTGCTTTCGGTCTCACATTCCTTAAAATATTTCTTAGGATCTCTTTAAGCCCTGTTCAAATAAGGCCTCTGTTATAGCCCCTGGGTAAATTGACAAAATCTTTCCCAAAATATATGAATTTCAGTTTAGCGATTCTTATTTTTTTGTCCACTACCCCTAATCGATGAATGTGGCCAATTGCGATGCAGCTGCTTTTGAATTAAGCCTGCCCTCAAGGTAGCTCAGAATTGGCTGATAACGGAAGTAGCCTTTCTGTCTTTTTAACTACATTTAAGTGAATGAGATCTTCATTTTTGGTGACCCTGTCAACAATTAACAATTTTTCATGTAAGATTTTCCATGCAAATTTATAATTTAAACTATGCAGTACACCAAATTGGAAAAATTTTCAAGTCATTTACGTTTAAATGGGTTAGTATTACTTTGACCCTGTTTAATCCTTCGGGCAAGTGGTTGATGCTAATTGATATTTCAGTTAGTGTTTCCAGGGTTTTTTGACTAGTAATACCCCATTTATCTAAATATGACCTTACTCCATTCTTATTTTGGTTGATCATTCTAATGAGATCATGCATTGCATATCCTTTTTTCAAACGATGAACTCGTTCATTTGTGTGAATTCTTAGTAAGTTATGCATCGATATTTGAAATTCTCTATTAGAATTCGAGTGCGTCGATTATAGAAAGCTGTCAAATGAGTAAAGCAAGCGTATAGACGGCCGTCGCCTTGAACAAATGGTATTTGCATTTGAACTTCCACTGGTTTTTCAGTTCAATTATTGCAATCCTTTCCTTGCTAGTATGGCAGATCACTTATACATTGAAAATAAGCACCTGGTTTTTGATAAGCTAGATTGTGTATGCAAGTAGATCTATCCAAGCTCGTTCTACTGCGAAGGCGAAGGCTCTCAAGATAATTGATGGGGTAGGAAGTACTTATTGCCCAATTCCCTCTATTACGGGTAATCTTATCAATAAGTTTATCATAATTATGTTGAAATGCATTGTAAATAGTATAGTTTTGAGGCACGACTAACTATCGTTTAATGTTTCTAATTGCAAAGTCGATTAATTCTTTTACAGGATCTTTGGTATACACCATCAGACCCATGTGGTTGGTAAAACATTGAGACTTTTAAAATATTTAACTTTCTTTGATTGCATTTGAACATATTCCAAAATCTCCGTGAAGATGAAGTAATTTTAAACAAGCCCAAGCATTCCCCTGATCTGGCGTCTTCATATTATCATCTGTTCACCTCCCTGAAGATGCACATGGGTGGGAAAATATTTTAACTGACGAGATAGATAATCTTTATTGACACTTTTAGCCTACAGAAAATAATGGTTATATTACAGCTTGATTTAATTAGACAGTGACACTTATGTCAAATAACGTGGAACGTCTCTAAGATTCGGTCTTGGTCAGTACATATTTTGTTTTATTTTTATGATAATGAAGTTGATTGTACCATTTGCTCGAATGGTTTGTTTTTTGAGGATTGTATATTTTTCGTTTGTTGTTTGATTTATTTTCTGCTTACTCTACTTAACCTACGTTACAATTATTTATGTGCTGGGGACGTAATGTAAAGGATGACAAGTAGCCCCAAGTGATAGGTGGAGAAAAAGGAGACACAGCTCCCATATTTAGCCTCGGTTTATTCCAGCTTCTGCGTATGTATAGAAAGGTGGCTTTTGAAATGGGTGGGATGCTCTTACGAGGGAAGGATGGTTAGAAGAGAGAAGTTTAATGGATGATCGATATAAACGTTCGGCTAGAGTAGTGCTCCGATAAAAAAGACTGTCCACAATTGGCTCGGTGAGTATGGACCAGTTGGGTATGCGTTTTCTGCTACTCTCTAGGAGGTATTGTAGGATGGGAGTTATTTTGGCCTCTCTGTAGAGAATCTGATTCTTGAAATGCTTCTTATTGGGCCTTCTGTATTTTGAGAGACATTTCCTTAAGAGTTTGCGCTCGAAAACCTGTAATTCTTCAGCAGCAGTGGGGGAAATAGTCATCCAAACCGGAAAAAAGTAGGTCAGGATAGGGTCTTATAAGAGTCTTGTAGATTAACAGCTTGGTTCGGGATTCCAGACATTTCTTAGAGAGTAAGGATGGTAGAGTCGCTGGTACCGCTGTAGCTTTTTTCAAAGCTGACCGGGCATGTGGGTTGAATGTGAGTCGATGATTGAAAAGAACGCCAAGGTATTTGATGGACTGCTTGAGCGGGACGGTTTATTCGTTAATAGTTAGAGCAAGTTGTTGTCCAGTGGCCCTTTCCGCTGGCAATGCGGAAGCATATAAGCTCGAACTTGTTTGCATTTACGTTCAGCGCCCATTTATTTAAGTGCTTTTGTAGGTTCTTAGTTTGCTGCTTAAGTAAGGACAGTGCTTCGAATGGTCGAGACTGCTTGGTGGTTAATATAATATGCCTGCGTAAAAGACGGCTTTTGGGCTTTGGCCTCGATCTAGATTAAGATTTCTAGTGATATTGATAGCCGATGGTATGTCATAGATATATAGGTTGAAAAGGGTTGGACCAAGGATGGATCCTTGCGGAACTCCAGAGTGGACTTCAACAGTGGCTAATGTTGAATTAGCTATTTTAATCTCCAGTGTTCTTTCCGCTAGGAATCTTGCTTCTATGCGACTGAGTGAGATGGGGTATTGCAGTTGGATTAATTTGAAAAGAAGTCACTGCCCCAGATACTTCGTCGCAGTTATCAGCGGCGGATAAAATCTGGTTAAGATAATTGATCATGGTGGGGCCTAGATTACAGGGTATATAGAGCGAACCAAGGAAGGAATTTGCGGATGCGTTTGCCAGTGCCTCGCATTTGTAGTGAGACGAGAGTGCATGATATATCAGCCGCTAAGTCTTGTATTTAATGTACGGTGTGGTTCGGTTTTACAAGAACCGCGGTCTCTCGTCCGTGGTCATTGCGGAAAATATTGAAGTTTGGGAATTGGGGTTTGTGCGCTGCCCAAAGGCGATTTTCATTTAAGAGTACGAAGTCTGGGATATAGCGCTCCAACATGTGCTGTAGCTCTATATGTTTGGCATGGCATTGGATCAAATTAATATTAACCGCAAGGAGCATTAATTTAGTTCTTGGTCGAGACATCGATAAAAAAAGCTCAGAAAGAAGTTAACCAGGTCTATGGATTGTCTTTTGATAATGTTAAATTATTATAAATTGCACCGAATTTCCTGGCTTTATTGAGACGTGTGATGGTGGAGATGACTACATGTTTCAGGGTTTTTTGTGCGATAAAGCCGCCGAAGGTAATATCTGCTGGACCTGCATAAGTGTTAGGAACGTTTGGATGTTTTATTACCGAAGAGAATGTTAAGTGTGGCTTTTCAGGGGGTTTACAGTTGCATGAACGTTCGATCTGGGAGTTAATGCTGGGAAGTCAGTGGGTTGAATGAAGTACGGGGTGGGTGGGGTAAATTGCATATCATTGGATCTTGCTGCTCTTTTCCCTGCCAATCTGACCTTAAGTTTTACCCGTTCAAGGCATCCTGAAAAGTTCGCGGGGTGATCTCCGGAACCACAGAGAACACAAGATACCACAGGAATTAATAGATCTTTGGGGATGAGCTCCTCGATAGGGTTTGCTAGGGACTTTCGGAGATAATTGATTCCCTTGTGGTTGTTGCCACAGGCTACACACCTTGCAGCGTGACCACAGTTTGAAGCTAAGTGACCAAATCGTTGGCACTTTCATACGAGATTTTGTGATTTAAAACGTACCATAACCTGATAATTTTGTTAAGGTCATCATCGGAAGACAAAATGACACGAAAGAGGTTGAGTTTTATATTACTTTGTCTGGTTTGGACCAAGCAGTCGTAAGATAGCTTATTTCAAAGGAAATTGGTGGTAGCTGTTGCTATATGTCGTCTTGTATCCTCTGAAGGGAAAACAAGTGACTCAGGCCTTTAAGTATGGCTACAAGTTTTCTGCGCTGTAGTGGGGTAAAAGAGTGACCACCAAGGTTTTTCTCTTTCATCATTTTAATCAAAAGGTCGTGCACTTCAATGTTATATACGATGATCTTGTGATAATCATCTCTGAATGACTTTACGCGATATGTCGCGTTATGAAATCTACCCATGAAGAGTGCAACTGAAGGGGCCGAGATTTTATTTATAAACACGGGTGGAAGCCAAGTATTTTGGTGTTGTAGGTGGGGTGTTACTCAAATTTGATTCGTTTTCGAGGAGGCGATACTTGTTTGTACTTTCCGGTATTTCTTCCTCGGGACAAGCTTCCCCGTTGCCAGTTAAAGCGTTCCACATTCACTTGAAGAGCCGCTTGATAGTCGTCATCTACTATAGTGGTTCCTCGCATTTCCAGGTCCATTCTCGCAGCTTCATTTTAATTACTTGATGCCATTGCCACAGGATTGTTTGTCATCTTGTGTCTTCCTGTTGGTTGATGTTGAATACCAATACCCCTAACTCACGTTCGATGACGTCTCAGAATGCGTTTTTCGCGGGGTTACTATTTGGTGATGGATTGAGTACCTTCGCTGGTATGAATTATTGGTCACTGAGCGGCCTAGGCCGCTTGTTGTTATGAGACGGAATGTCGGCTTTTATTTGTGTCTACCCCGCCGTCGGCACAGAATCTAGCTGGCGTCAATTCTTCGGACGGTTTCCCCGTAGTATTTAATTTTATGGGCAACACTTACACTTTTCTTAAATTAATAAAGTTCAAGTATGGGCACTAAGTCGTTGACTTAATAAAGTTCAACGGAGACAACTGACTACGAATTTTCGATTTTTGAAAATCAACTCACACACATTTCGCGCGGTAGCGTCCATCCGCCATTATGGCGTGCCTCGCCTCTTTTAACTGACGAGGAAGTGAAGGATATGAAGCGAACAAGTCTGCGCAAGAAGTGGTGACAGAGTCCTTTACCAAGCCATAAAAAATGATCCCCCATCTCATTAAAATCTTTTTAACTAAGCCATTTTATTTGATTATCTGTTCATCCAAATTCAACGTCTTCGATTGCAGTAACTGGCACGGGTGTAAATTTTTTAATCGGTCGTAGCTTGGTTCAGAATTAATGAAAATTCGTAGTCTTCGTTGACGTACAAGGAGCCTTCCAAAATAAACGAGACTGAACTAAAATAGAAACGACAGGAGCTTTGTTCCGATAAATTCGAGTTTATTTATTCAAAATAGTCTCCTTCGACCTCGAAACACTGTTTTGCGCGATCCAAAAGCTTTTCGAAAGAGCGTTTCAGGTCATTGACCGGAATGTCCTTCAGGTTGTCGGTACAAGCCTTTTGGATGCCTTCCACGGAAGCAAAACGTTTTCCTTTCATGGCCAAATGCAATTTTCCAAATAGGTAGAAGTCACAGGGAGCCATATCAGGCGAATACGGTGCGTAATTGATGGTTAAAATGCGATTTCTAGTCAAAAAATCAGTCATAAGTGTGGATATTTATTACAAAAGTCTTGTTCATTTTGGAACGCACCTTGACCTGTGGGGGAAAAAACGTGCACAGACTTTTCGTAAGCCCAAATGATCGGTTAAATGCGATAAATCGATGTTTTGGAGATATTCAACTCCGATTTCATGAATTTCAACGATGGTTTCAGCTCATTTTTGATAAATTCACGCACAATTTCGATGGAGTTTTCAGCGATCACTGATTTTGGGTGGCCCATATGTTCAACATCATTTATTTCCTCACGACCACCTCTGAAACGTGTAAACCACTCATGAACTCTGGCGCGAGATAGACAATTATCGCCATAAACTTTTTTCATCAATTCAAATGTTTCGGTAAACGTTTTATCGATTTTAAAACAAAATTTAAGATTAGCTCTTTGTTCGAAACTCATTTTTGTACCGGTGACACAAACATACTGTCACTTTAGACGCAATAACTTCGCTTCCACTGAACCGAATGTCACCAAACTTTCACTGGAAGTCAGGGAGGAATGTAACCAACACACTATCTCATTCACAGATGGCGCCACAAAAAAAATTATAACAAAAGTCTCGTTTATTTTGGAACACACCTTGTATATATTGGATACATATATTTAGGACCGTGTCTAAATACAACTATTTTATAATTCATATATGACATTCCAGATATTTTGAAAGGTACATGGTAAAAATGAGGGTAGGGCCTTTTTAAAGCTCTAGAGGTTTTACCTCCTACGATGGTTCTTTATAAGTTTTTATCTGGGTACATAAGAAAGAGCTACTTAAAATTTATTTTTCTTAGTCTACTGACTGCTGTACCAGTGACTCAGATTTGAAACTTTTCCCTGGGCCAAATCTGGCATGCGTGGAGCGTTTTCCTATTAGGTATGATAAACAAGCCCTAGGCTTGGAATTCATCAGGTTATATTGTAAGTGGTTTAAATTCACTTTGGGCACTTTTTCACTAGTTCTCTTTAGAGTTTGATTAGCTCTGGCTGATACTCTTTACCGTCTTTTAAATCTTGTCCAAATTTGCAACCAGGACATATCGTGGCTTTTCCACCGTAGAAATCTGAGATCAGCAACAAATTATTGCTGGTTTCCCAAATTTTCTCACTCGATCAGAGAGTGTAAAACCTTATGACTTTCACCTCTTACTTTTGTATTTAATTTATTTATTTATTAATGATTGAATATAAGATTATGCGAAGTTAACATGAATGCCACAATTATGCTCATCAAGTTTTCTAACTTTTATTTATTTATTTTTCAATTGAAAAATATTTGCTATAAACTTTAATCATTTTATTTATTAGGAATAAAATGAATTTGTACAAATCCTCAAGACTGTATATAAACAGACTGTATATAAACAGAATCAAAGGGCTCGTCAGAATTAATGAAAAGATAGCGACAAGACAACAGCTGTAAAAGAAAATAAGACCACCTTGCAGTACAAGGTAAGGTGAATTGAGGTATGAAATAATCTAACCCCTCAGATAAATTTTACCATTCTTTTCGTCTTTTACCCATATGGTTCCCTTAATGTACTCCATGTACGTGCAATATGTGTAATTGTCATCATCAGATTGTTATGCTTGAGTGGATAGATGGCTGGCTGGTTGGATACCTAAGCATAAGTCCCTTATGTTGTTGGCTTTCGTCTTCATCGTCGTCGCACTTTGAAGCGTTGAATTGCTCTTACCCTTAGCTTAAGTTTTTCAGTCTCTTTCAGCCACTACCGTCTCTTAACCCTCTCGCTAAGGATTCCTTAGAACCGGTCAACCATAATAAGACTAAAACAGTAATTAAATATATAAAGACGACTTAACTAACAATTTACAAGGAAAATTACTTCTTATGAAAGCCTACACTAGTTATCTACTTCCTTTGAATGGTTTTTATTTCATCTAGACCACCATTAGGGTTAATAAGTAGCTGATCCTGTTTTTTGTACCAGTATATTGGTATACTCGTACATATTTTTCATATTGCGATGAAAAATTGTAATTTAACTCTTACATTCCGCAACGTGCAAAATTACCTATTCAGTCACGTCTCGAAATATGTACACTCTTAGAACAACAACCAGGAGGTAAGTCTGATTGTGGATGATTGTTGACATTTTGCGATAGGGAAGATTTCGCTTCAAGTTTCGTGAAAATATAATGCTTTTTGCTTTTGAATGCTGGGCTGGCGGCTCTCAAGGATAAATGCAATATCAGAGAGGAAGAATGCGACAAAGCAAACGATAATCTCCGGTTGGCAGGATATGAATGAAAAACAAAACATGGTGGAATGTGCAACGGTGTTTAGAAGGTTGATACCGGAATAGAAATATTTTCATCCTAAATATGCAGATGAATTGCTGCAGAATGTATACGGGCAGTATACCTTTCAAGGAAGAATTTTTTTTCATCATGTCAATGCGTTTTTATCCATGGGGTTATAAAAAATGTTTAAAATATGTCTTAATTCAGAGTATTCTTTTTGCAGAGTTTAGGAAGCCGACTACAGATTTAAGTTTTCTGCTTTCTTTGTGTGACCGTAATCTAGGAAAGACGAAGTGTATGTTTATCAAGGCTTGTCCGCTGGAAACGCCAACTTATGCGGCTCGTTCAGCCATAGACCAAACCTCCCAGGCAGAATATACTCGTATGTTTGTCCTATGGTAATTGGGATGTCCGGGTAGTGTAGTGGTTAGAAAGCTCGATGCGTGAGCTGAATGTTCCAATCCAGCTGGTGACAACGAGATTTGTTTCGAGTAATTCTTCGGAGGGACTATAAGCCCGTTCAGTTATGATACGTGCTGGTTTAAATTCACAACGCATCTCAGCTGGGTGGACGGATGCACGACAAAAGCGTGATACTGATCATTCAGATGCGAGAGAATGTGAGGGACTTTTACCAACGCAGGATCACTGAGAACGGGCGCGCTTCCTTGATGCCCATATGTTAGGCTAGAGAGTCGGCATCGATGACCACGCGTGTCCCATTGGATCCAGTGATGGGATGCCAGATATTATTGTAATAACAAGGGAAATTCAACGAAGCGTTAATAAAAGATCGATATAGGCGACCGCAGAGCTACTTACCGTTAAAGTTGAAGGGGATCGCATCTTATCAACAGCTGAGAACAGCAGTCAGTTGACAGTTCATGGAAAGGTAAGTACAGCTACTGTAACTTTTTGATTAATTGCAATTTTTGAACAGATTGAATTCTTTGCACTTTCCCGAATTCATATATGTTATATTTCCACGAGAGAATATGGAAAGTTTTTTTTTGTATCTCAGAATAAGAATGGTAAACATTTTCTAATGATTTATTGCCATCCCGTATATGATTGTAGTAGAAGTGAAGACGAAATTTCTAATAGGCTAAATTTTTAATAATAGGTTTTACTTGAACCATGCATACAGTAAAGTAATGAGGATAATATTGATGGTGCTCTATCTTTATATGGAAACGTTGTTTTTTTTGTACTCTAGAGATTTAATTGAGAAAAGGTGGAGGATGAATATAGGGAATAGTCAATTATTTTGTTTATTTGATATCCACAGGCCAATTCTCTTTTTTCTTAAAAAGCCGTCGGGCCTCGCTTTATTGAGTGAGCAGACATGTTCCGACTCCTCTGAGTCATCTTCAGTGTCTAAAGGATATGTGGAAGGAAACGTCTTTACATAGGTACAGGATGGAATAAGCAGGTTGGTTCTAGGTTAGACCAAGTAGAGGGATATTAGGTTTTTGTTTGGCGGTAGTGTGTTCGGAGTAAGTAAGAAATCGTCTCGCGTCATGCGCGTGTTAATCGAGCATCGGCGTCGATTTCCATTGTCAATTCTTTTGGTAGGTTACCTCGGCTTCGACACCGTCGAACCAGCAGATTAATTCGTAAATGCGATTTTTTTGTGGGCTCTTGTGCTGAAAAATAACCCACCCCAATACACCACGACGCTAGTCTGCAAGTGCATTCACGCGTCCTCAGACAAGGCCAATTCCAGCGACCACTAATATCTTCGCTCGCTGAGGCAGCAGACCATACTGCAGTCCTTTACGGACATTCGAACAACACTACATCTTGCCCAATGGTTCTTAATGACAATAATCTAACTAACGATGAAACAGATCTCTATTTGTCGAAGTGAGAGAAGCTGATATTGTAAACTATTGAGAAAGTAATTCCCAAGATTGAACATCGAAAGAATATGGAAGGATATGGAACACCAAGCATTACAAGGCTGGGAAGATTGAAAAGCCTTCTTACACGCATCAACAATATTTATCAGCGATTTCTGGACTACAACCACCCCTCGTTGGCTTTGTTGAAATTATACCATAAGAATGTTCGGAACTTAATCTGCTCATACTTAAGGAGTGTAGTCGGCCCGGCGTATTAGCTCACAGAATCCAGATAGCTTGTTCACAAAAGTGAATAGTATATTTTGTAAGAAGTCACGAGTGAATGTGTCAAATCGTAAAGTCACTAGTAGAGAGATAGATCTTCGAGATAGGGCTGGTTTCGAAATTAATAATACGAGACTCCGGATACAGATGGAAAAAAGATTGTATGTGACGGTTTACAGATGCTTGCTGTGATGGGAACTCATTTTGAATTGTTCCATCAGCCAAATTTTGAGAGGGAGTCAAATATTTTCAGAAGTCGATGCTACAAAAGTCTCCAATTTCAAATTAAGCCTGAACGCCGAATCCATTCTTCATTTCAATATAACATTGACCTCAGACCTCATGCCGAGCGGTTATCTTCTTTATTATTTTGTCTGCTATGCAGACTTGAGTCATGTTTGGCAAGATAAACAACAAGAAATCATGCGATATTGACGGTGTTCCCAATAGTATTACGATATTTACCTGAGGTTGCTATTAGGCACTATTGCGTATTGTTCAACAACACGTTGAACAATTCATATTTCAGGTATTTCCGATCTGGAAGCAAGGAAAGGAATCTTCATGCCCTAAAAGATATCGCCCAATCAGCTTGCTGCCAAGCATCAGCAAGGTGTTTGAAGAGATATATATATTTTTTTGCGGTAGGGAGGTGAATGCCCATTTACGCACAGAGTGTGGAACTCCCATGTTCGCAAAAAGGCGACCGGACTACCCAGTAAACACCTCCCCTGTCAATCTGAGAAACAAGCCTGGAACCGTTTGACACATTACTTCGGGCCAGGTCTCGTTTTGTTACGCCGTGAGGCGCCTTCAAGCTGGGGGATCACCCTTCTAGCGGAAGGGGAAAGGGGAAGAGGAAACGCCAGACAAGCGATCCCCCAGCCTCAACACCCCCGGCTGCTGTGAGTCCCTTTTATCTTTTAGGACTATTTGTCAACCGATTCGAGCATCATTGCTATACTATATTATCCGGGGTGAGCTCTCCCGTCTCCCTACAGAGGGCTTTTCGTACCCTCTCCCATTTTATGCAAGCAAAAAATGGGTGGCAGGCATTGTCTTCCTCTCCTGGGCAATACCGACAACAAGGGGACCGTGACATACTAATCTTGTGCAGGTAAGACTGAAAACACCCATGCCGCTCAAAAGCTGAGTCAGATAGAAGTCAGTCTCACCATGCTTTCGATTAAGCCACAGTCTCACATCCGGGATGAGGCGCGCAGTCCACCTTCCCTTTGTGCAATTTACCCAAGACTGCTGCCAACCGTTGGTCGCTGTCTCTCTTCGCGGATAACCATCTCCCTCGAATCCTCGTTTCGGCGCATGTAAATAGCGCTGCGCTCTCTAGCAACGATGCCGACAGGTATCACGCCTGCAATACTTTCACCGCCGAATCAGAGACTGTCGGATACGAAGATGCAATCCTCAGTGCTCCTCTTCTCTGTACCTGTGCCAGGCATTTTCGGTAAACCTCCTTACTGAGAACGTCGCCCCATACTTCTGCTCCGTACAGTAGCACTGACCCTACAGCACTCATCAAGAGGCGTCTTCTCGATGGGCTGGGTCCCCCTACGTTGGCCATAAGTCGACTCAGAGCCGATATTACCGAAGCCTTCTCAGCCGTTGTCCTGGTTTGCTCAGAGAAACTCATCTTCGAGTCAATCAGTAGCGCCAGGTACTACACCGATGGCTTCGATTCGATTCGAGTATCTCCAATACTGATCATCCTTACTGTAGGGATTCTCTTTTTTGTCAAGATGACCACTTCGGTTTTCTCCAGTGCTAGACTGAGCCCGCGAACAGTCATCCAGTCTCTCACTCGGCGCATTAGCATACCTAGCCTAAGTTGCGCTTGTTCAACGGTGCGTCCAGCGACCAGAGCCGCAACATCATCCGCATAGCCGATCAAGCGCGACTCATCTGGCATCTCCAGTCTCAGTAGCCCGTCGTAAGACACGGTCGACAGGTCTGGACCAAGGATAGACCCCTGGGTAACACCCGATGTAACCGCCATCTTTCGTTGGCCCTGTGTCGTGTCGCAGAGTAGGTCTCGGTCTTTTAGGTAGTCCCTCAAAAGCCGCATTAGATATTCTGGAACTTGAAAAGGGGTTTCCAGTGTATCCAGAATATCTACCCATCTAGCGGAGTTGAAGGCGTTCCTGACGTCGAGTGTGACCAACAGGACGATCCGCCGCTTGGTGCGACTATGTACCTCTGGCTTTTGGACCACACTCACCACCTCTGCAATCGCATCGATAGTAGAACGTCTTGCTCTAAAGCCGTACTGCCGAGGAGATAGGTCTCCAGCAGCACGAATCGCGTCAGTGAGTCTTCTCTTGATGAGTTTCTCTAGCACTTTCCCAGCCGTGTCTAGCATGCATAACGGGCGGTATGCAGACGGCGATTCGGGATTTCCCTTCCCCTTGCTGATCAGCACAAGCCTCGCCACCTTCCATCGTACCGGGAAAACCCCATCCCGTAGGCAAGCGTTGAATGTGTTGAGCAGCAAGTCAGGACAATGATGATAGAAAAGCCGCAACACCTCAGCCGGAACACCATCTGGACCTGGAGCCGTCCTCGCTTTAAATGAAAGGACTGCCTCTCCCAATCCCGGCTGTGTGAAGAGTGGACACTCGACAGCTGTTTCACCATGGACAGGGTCAACACGGACGGGATTGGCGGGGAAGAGTCCCCGCACATCTCATCCATCTTTTCCGCATCATGTATGCAAGGCTTCCGTAGGGTACCAAGCCTCCGCATAACTAGCTGACTAGATTTTATTGTCACTCATGTACAGAAAACGATCTTTAGTATCAGCCCTGCAAATTTCAAAAAGGTTTGAGCGTTTAAACTAGCTGTGGGGTATATGACATGACACGCGACCAAACAAGGGTTAATGGAAAAGTTAGCTCCGAGCACAGAACGTTTCACTAGTTTTTATCATCTTACAACAGACGATTGTAGATTCAACATAGAAACATAAAAATTGCCTTCACGCGATTAAAATCCTGTATTAAGATTCTGTCATAATCCGTGGTTCAATTACTCGATTATTCGTACATCAACCAGATATACTACTGAGCAAGTTGGATAGACAGAATTACGCTCATATCAGAAGGGTTTTGTACTTAACATACGATATGCAGACACAGAGAAGGATTCAATTCAAGAAAAACTTTAATGACATGCACAACAAATATATTTTTGCTTTAAAACAAAAACCAGTGCTTCTCCATTTTAACTGGCCAACATTTTGTTGCAATATTGCCAAAATCATTGACCAAGCCAAATCTTGAAAGTTATTGTTATATTATATATTTGGAGAAAATACAATCAAAAGTGTAGTGTCTGGTTCGATGGAAAGCCCATGTAGTTGAAAAGCCATATGTGATTGTTATAGTCGGAGGAAATCCAAACGGCAATAACTTCTGTACATTCTAATAAAACATAGAATATAAGAACCTTTTAAAGAACGACTTAAAAGTCTGCATTCATTCAATTTAATAATACTTATACAGTTTTACTGGCTATCTTCAACGAATTTCAACCTTTAAGTTATTTGTTATTGGATCTACCTGCATGATTTTTTCACCTATTATTTTTCGCTGCTCATCTTCAGCTATTCATTAATAAATTCAATCACGTGTATGTAGTATTTACCTTAAATGATGGTTCGGGAAAAATAACAAAATTTTATGCAATATTCTCATTTTAAACGGCCGCCATTTTGTTTTACGATAACGGATGTCACCCGTTGAGCAAATTCTCAATGATTTCGTTATGAATATACGAGTAATTCGTGAAACTTTCATGCAAATCCTAGTAAACCCGTATTGTCTGCATCAATTAAAAGTGCATATTTTCCCAAAGTCATGTATAGTTGCTGTTGTAATACAAGAAAATTTAAACCCCCATAACTTTGTTAAATACTTTTCGATTTTTCCGAAATTTTTAGTAATGACATATAAATTAACATTTACATAAAGATATGTAAAATTAGTAAATCATACTAGCAGGCCAATTGAAAAGTCCCCGGTCAAATGGGGTCGTTTTTTAACGATTTCATCCTTTAAACGATCCAATAACGCTATACATTAATCGCTGTTGATGGTCTGGCCCTTTTGTAGGTAATCAATGAATATTATACCTTGCGCATCCCAGAATACTGATGCCATAACTTTGCCAGCTGACTGTTGTTTTTTCTCGCTTTGGATTCGGTTCATCGTGTGCAATCCACTCAGCTGACTGTCGATTGGACTCCGGAGTGAAATTATGGAGCCATGTTCCATCCATTGTCACATATCGACGAAAAAATTCAGTTTTATTGCGCTTAAACACTGCTCAGAATCATTAACACGTTGTTGCTTTTGATCGATTGTGAGCTCGCGCGGCACCCATTCCGCACACAGCTTTCTCATGTACAAATATTCGTGAATGATATGATGTACACGTTCAGATGATATCTTCACAATGTCTGCAATCTCGATCAACTTCACTTTACGGTTATTCAAAATTATTTTGTGAACTTTTTTGATGTTTTCGTCGGTGACAGCCTCTTTTGGTCGTCAACTGCGTTCGCCGTCTTCGGTGCTCATTTCACTACGTTTAAACTAGCATACCAATCAATGATGGTTCATTTTCCTGGTGCAGACCCTGGAAACTTTAAATCAAGCCAAGATTTTGCTTCAACTGTATTCTAAAAGCAATATTATATCAGCACACGAAATTATTTTTTTCCATCTTTTTTCAAATAACAAAAGCAGCTAAACTCACAACGCAGTATCTCACAAACTAATGCTCGGATTGCTGTCAAATTTTGACATGTATCGTTTGAAGGTTGGTACTAACTAAAAATCATATGGATTTAATACTAGCACCGCCATCTGTGTATCAGACCAGGGACTTTTCATTTGGCCTGTTATTACTAACAGAATTGAGTGAACTTCGAATTCTGATCTAATTCTAATTTGTTTCATATTTTTTGGATGAAAGGTGCCCAATCGCGAGGGAAGGGGGTACGCCAAAATTTCATGCACCTTCCCTTCTCTTGCCCTCCTCGACACTGGTAAAGTGGTTTTAAGACCTGTTTTGAAAAGATGTCATTGAGACCTTTCACGTGATATCCCACTTGACAACCTATGATGAAATTTTTTTTTGAGGTTCACCCTTCTATATGGTAGGACCCCTTAAAACTCTTCGAAATTTTTTCACCCGAAAATTTTCTAGAAGTCATAACTTCCGATCTTTTCATAAAGTACGTGTATCTGGCCGTAAAAAAGCTACTAGCATAAATTGACTTGATTGCACCAAGTATTAAAGCAAATTGCATTACGGACTTCTGCATTTTTTTTCACTAACTATATTAAATAAATCAAGGATAATAAAAAATTTTATAAAAAGCAAATAATTGAAAAGGTTAAAAATATAATGGCTACTAAACCAGATAAGTGTGGGAAGTGTAGGAAACCCGTGGAGGATATCCACTCGGCTATGGGGTGTGATGGCTTCTGCCTCAAGTGGTTTCATTTGAGGTGTATCAAAATGTCGGAGAGATATCGGGCTATTATGGACATCACCGAAGATGTGATTTGGATGTGTGTCGGATGTAGAGCTCAGCACCGTAAATCTAAAGAAGACCAACTCTTCCAACAAATGAAAAACTTGCAAAGCCAAGTCGAAGAGATGAGCTCAAATGTCACCTTATTAATAGATAAATCTACGTCTGCGAGCAAGCCCTCATATGCCGAAATTATTAAAAATTCTACTTCTCCTCCATCAGTGCATCGATCTAATACAATATCGCAAAAAGGGATTATAATTAAGCCTAAAAATCACTCTTCATCAGAAAAAACACTGATTGATTTTAAGTCGAAGATCAGGCCATCAAAATGTAAAATTCCTCTACAACTAATGAGGCCTATTCGTAATGGTGGGGCGATTATAAAAACATCGACAAATGAAAATACTACTTCGCTTTTCAATATAGCAATGGATGCAATGAAAGAGGAGTATGATGTTGCTGAGACCAGATTGCGACAGCCTAGACTTGTCATCAATGGACTAGAAAAACAATACGCAAATAATGAACTAAGAAATGAGATCCAGGCATTAAATCCCAATATAGAGGAGCGTGATTCTATGGAACTTGTACATGCTAGGCGAACAAGAAATGGAAGGTGGTTGCACATCATCCAGGTAAACGGGAGCATGTATAAGAGGCTTGCGAATAGATACATTAATATAGATTATGGATCGTATTTTGTGAAGGAGGACTTCAACGTAACGAGGTGTTATAAGTGTCAAAAATACAACCACAAAACATCAAAATGTGAAGGGGAGCAAATATGTGTAAAATGTGGAGGAAAGCATGACCTAAAGGACTGCAAAAGCACGATTGAGAAGTGCTCTAACTGGATTGGTAACAATAACAATGCTGATCATTCTCACAGAGCTGACTCTGTAGAGTGTCCGGAGTTTCAACGCAGAATATTGATCGCCAGGAGGAGTACCGACTACAACTTTGATGATTGCTAATCTTTCTAATCAATCAAGTGGAACAAATTTAACACTTATGTATGCTAATATAAGAAGCTTAAGACATAAGCTAAGTGATATTCAGATTTACCTGCAGCAAAATCCTGACATAGATTTGATTATTCTAAATGAAATCTGGATTTACCCAGAAGAAGCACGGTTTTACAATATTGAAGGATATAATGCGGTATTCTCCTGCAGACCTGGAAGAGGTGGTGGTACAGCAATCTACGTAAAAAATACAATCAATTTCATTACCAAGAGAGTGATGCCTGATAAGTATAACGTTATAATAATTGAAGTACGCCATGCAGTTAAAAAAATAAAATTAGGGACGTACTACAACCCCAATCGAATGAATGCGCAAGATTTTTGCACAGTACTAGATACATTATTCTCAACTGAAAAAAATTTGATCACAGTAGCGGACACAAACATTGATGTGCTAACGGAATCACCAGAAACACGGATTTATAAGGATACGCTAGAAACGAATGGAACGGTAATCATAAACAACAACCAAATTACTCGCCCAGTGTCAAATACCTGTCTGGATCATATAGTAACCAATGATTTAAAAGTCGCTGAAAGCATGACATTCATATTTGAGGACTGGCCGGAACTGGATCATCGTGTGATAAAAATTGCTATTCAATACCAAACCCTGAACAAACAGAAGCCGACCTACAAAACGTTCAGATTTCTAGGCAAGGAGCTCTTTAAATCAAACATACGAGAGTCACTGGAAAAGCGGAAACCAAATAGTATCATTGAACTCAAAAATATCATCATATCTGCTAAGCAAAGTTCTACAATTGAGAAAAAAATCAGGTGTCGACAACGGACTTGGATAACGAAAAAAGTAATTGATGCAAGTATTAAAAAAAGGAAGGCATACATGGACTACAGGAAGAACAGTGGAAACCAGGCTTTCAAGTTTCTGTATATGCAAGCGAAAAAAGAATCGAAACGACTGGTGAAAGAGGCTAAATTCTTATATTTCTCAAGAAGAATGGAAACAGCGGCTGACAACTCCCGCGAAATATGGAAAATAATAAATGAGGTAAAGGATAACTCTTCAACCCAGGGTATATCACAAAACTTTCAACTGAATCCTGATGGGCCCTCTAACACATCGTGTCCACGTGACGCGGCGAACTCATTGAATAATTTTTTTTCAACAATTGGTGGAAGAATCACTAAAGAAATCGTTGCCAGTTCAGCAGGCAATGTAAATAATACAAATATCGCAATAAATTCCATCTTTCACATTCATCAAACAAATAAAAGGGAAGTCTTAAATGTAATCAATGAATTGAAAAAGAATACGGCGCCAGGCATTGATAGCATCACGATGAATGAGATTAGTATAATAAAGGAGGACATAGCCCAGATTATGGCAAATTTTATAAACGTGCATATTAGGAATGGGACTTTTCCGGAAGAAGAAAAACTTGCAAAAATAGTTCCTATAATATTTAAGGGTGGTGATCATCTTGACCCGAATAACTATCGCCCGATTGCGCTGCTGACGGGATTTAGTAAGATATTTGAAAAAATACTAAACAATCGATTAACATCATTCTTAGTTGAAAACTCTATCATAAGCCAACATCAGTTTGGTTTTCAAAAGAACAAGAGTACTTTGGATGCCCTACATTCTGTCACACGTTTCATCAATCTAGGACTTGACAGAGGTGATTATGTCATCGCAATTTTTGTGGATTTGAAAAAAGCATTTGATACAGTTGATCATGATCTCTTGCTTCGTAAACTTGAATCGTATGGTATTCAGGGTAGTCCTAAGCAGTTGTTTAAGAGTTACTTGGAGGGAAGATCGCAGAGAACTTTAATCAACAATGTCCTGAGCGACCATGCACATACGGAAGCAGGAGTTCCCCAAGGTTCAATACTGGGCCCAACTTTGTTCCTGCTATACACAAATAATCTAAATACATGTGGGCTGACGGGATATCACACATTATATGCTGATGACACAGTTCTACTTTATTCAGTACGAGACAAAACTGCCATTGAGAACACTATCAACGACGATCTAGGAAAATTCCATCAGTGGTTAATTGGAAACAAACTAGTATTGAACACATCAAAGACAAAATATATTGTTTTTAAGCAAAAGAACAAAGGAGACATAGATGTCGAACTAAATATTAACGGCGAAAAATTGCAAAGAGTGCTAGAAATGAAATATCTTGGTCTTATCATAGACCATCGTATGACCTGGTTACCACACATAAATAGCTTAAGAAGGCAATTAGCCCCAATAATAGGATTGTTAAGAAGATATGAGGATTTTCCAATGCACATCAAGAAACTTGTTCTAAATGCGTTTGTCCTGGCGAAATTGCATTATGGAGTACTTATTTGGAGTCAATCAGCGAAGCAACATTTAAACAGTATATCCAGGCTGCTGACCAAAGCGTATAAAAACATTCTGAAGCTGCCAATGCTTACTCAAACTAGTTTGGTTTACCAATTGGCAAAATCATTAACCTTTAGTCAAATTATTATTATGGAGAAAGCGAAGTTTATCTACAGAAATTTAAAAACTAATGGATCGGAACGAGCGCCATTAATTAAGGTATCACAGATCAACCCATATAATGCGAGGAATGCAAATCATTTCGTAATACCTTTTGCCAGAACGGATCGACTAAAGAACGATGCAACGAATGATGCTCTGCGTATATATAACAATCTACCAGAAATTGTTAAGGAAGCAAACTCACTTTTGGTATTTAAGAAAAGACTAAGGGAGCATTTAATGAGTACTGATTGAAGCGTGGACCTGTAATACTGCTTTTATGAGCCCAGTATCTTAGGGCGTTCTTTTTGACCCTATCGGCGAGATACTGAAGTGACAGATACTCAGTTTTTTTTTGAATGCGTCGTATGATATTGATTTTTTTTTTATCTCTGAGAGCTGATCATGATTTTTTGGACTAGATGTTCACGAAAAGGACTAGTTCACATTATATTGTGTGCCCCCTTATACCGATATGTTAAACATTGTCTGGGTGGCACAAAGGACCAAGCGACGTAATGTGAATGCAGATCGCACGAGCGTTGTGCGACGAAGAAAGAGTGATGGAGAGAGTGGTAGGGAATGGAGGTAATTAAAAAAAAAAAAAAAAAAAATTGTAGCTGACTCTATATGCCCAAAAGCAAGCCTCTTAAGCTAGCATAATAAATGGAATATTTAGAATTAAAATGGAAAGAATTCACAAAACTTTCAATTTTTAGCCTCAAATTTTAAAAGTTTCTAGTTCTTTAGTTTTAGAATATTTCCTTCGAAAAATTTCATAAGTAAACTTCCGCTGAAATGCACAAAATCCTGAAAAATATACTCAACGTTACAGTATCGATATAAATTCTTATCAATGCGACATTTAATCTTGCGTAAACTCTGACGACAAAGCCGCTCCATCATCGTCTCTCAGTTACGCAAATTGCTGATAAGCGGCTAATGTCTCTTCTCTAAAAATAACCAAAGAATCCAACCACTAGCCCCTGAAGGCAAATTTAACAAGAAAATATCGTAAAATGCACCCTATCGCTTCTTATTCGCTTCCGTCACGAAAACACCTCAGCTCGCGCTGCCGAGAACAATCACTTCCCTTTTTCTTGTATTCTTTTCATAAATATTCCCCGAAGCAAAAAACAAGGAAGCGTGTTTCAGAATATTTTAACGGCTAGTCCCCCCCGCGAGGAGGCACGACGTGAGCAAGTGAGCGAATTTGAAAGGTCGCAAGTCGTGACTTGGCTCGCCGACCGACAGGTTCACAGGCAAATATCAATTGCACCGCTACAATATACGTCCAATTGGATCGTTGTTATACTCCAATTAAACCACCTTTCCAATTAGAATCAGGCGGCGACGGTCGAATGTTACGAATTCCATAGCAACGAGTCAGCGAATGGTTTCATGCTGATTCTTTTTGGTCTTTTCTGGTTTGGCCGCCAAACAAAGACTGCTGACGATTAGTTTTCAATTCAACTTCAAAACCAAAACGCTCCGTTCATGACTTCGGCGCTGAACCGCTTTCGCTGCTGTTTGCACTGCAGCAAGCGCACTCACATTCGGTATCACTTCTCCATTCGGATTTCGATGCCAGCGCGGCTAATAAATTATACACATCGAATGCAGTGTAGCCGGCTCCGCAGATTTGGGGGAGTATGGCTCAAATGTGTTCAATGTGAAAAAAATCAATACAATCAAATAGCCGACGAAAAGTGTGTTAACTGCAGACTTACCTCATTGAGATTTTGACGAATGCTTTTCGAATTCACAACCTCGTACGGTGTTTGGCGGCACAGCGACGACAGACAGCACAACAATCAGCGAAACGTTAAATGGGACGCACTAGCTAGCATTCAGTTTTTAACTTTCTCCTAGCCCGAAAACATGCTCTAGGAAATGCGATCACAAGTCGAACACAAAATTATTTCACGCAACAACGCCCGGATTCGGATATCTCGTAACAACTAATTCTGCGGTAATTCCGAGAAGCCCCACGATATGAAATATGTCGGGAATACACTCTGGAGCCCTAGCAAGCCCCCTGCGGCTCTGTTCGCACACAAAAAGCTCGAAAAACACAATGTAGGGGTACACGGGTACACGCAATCAAAATATTCTATACGTCAGGACCGCGTCCGATACGATTCCACTTCAGTTGAACGTTTTCCAACTTTCCCACATACCGTACGAAAATCTAAAACACATTTCCAACCGTGCAAATCACAGTGCTGTTAGAGACTAACTGACAGAGTGATTTTCTCCCGGGGGTTCTTCGGCAAGTGTGGAAAACTTTCAATTGCAATTGTTTCCGATTCGACAAACAAAATACAAATATAAATGCACAAAACATAAGATTGCCTGCGCCAAAACTATTGACTGAATCTATTGCAGTATTTATTACTCGTCAACGACACATCAATCGCACGTCTTTCATTTCAACCCGAAGAACTTCACACTAGATATGTACGATTCCCGGGAACGTTGGAAACACACAAAAATCAAATCCGCAGATCGCAGGCGAAATAATACGCCCAGTCCTCACTCACGACCATAACCTAGCTTAATGTGCCGCGAGAACCGATTGGTAGTTGAGTGCCGATTAGCGGTACAATTGATGTCAAAATTGTGAGTGCCCGATTGCAAGTTTCCTAGAAGGTTGTAAGAGATGGAAAACGGTTGAGTAATTGAATGAAATGTTGGAAAGTTCTTTTGGCGGGAAAAAGATTGAAATGAATTAATACAGCGAAGTCTTGTTTTAATTAATTCATTATATTGTCAATGTGGTTAACTTCCTCATTTTCAATATAATTCAACTTTAGTGCTATACTCTTAGAAAATAAAATCTAGGAAACCACCCAGAGAACAAAATCTTAAGGAAATCATCTCGATAAATGACTCTGTTGATGCTAGAAACGTAATTAAACTCGCAGAATTTGTCTATAATTTGAAAGTAGTCTCAATTCTTCAAATTTGTCGATTTCGCACTATATTGTATGTTAATATTAAATTCACAAGAAATAAGTTTAACGACTGGCGTGTGTTTTTAAATTGTATTTGAATCTGGACGTTATTATTCTAAAATCCGAATGAAACTTAGAGAAATATTAGCTAAACTTTAATTGGATCATTTCACCCTTTTCACATCAATTTAATGTAAATCTATACGACATATTTGCTCTACATTGAAGCTTTTCATTACGTCGCGCGGATATCGATCACTCTTTCGGATGGCTCCGATAGCTTTTTAAATAACTCACGAAATTGTTTGCAGCTACATGAAGCTATCGGAGCCATCCAAAAGAGTGATCGATATCCGCGCGACGTAATGAAAAGCTTCAATGTAGAGCAAATTTGTCGTATAGATTTACATTAAATTGATGTGAAAAGGGTGAAATGATCCAATTGAGGTTTAGCTAATACAAGTTCTTACAAGAGAAATTTAACTTGAACATAACTTGCAGTTACAAAAACGTATTGAGTTCGCATAAGTAGAAAAATTAAAATTAACTCTCTCACCTCTAAGCATGGTGGTCGCCATCAACGGTGTGTATCTAAGAGAATTAGTACACACGTCGAAACCACCTTCTTCTAACATTTTTCTTCTCTAATAATTTTTCAGAAAAATTATTATTAAACTCATTCATGTAGCTGCAAACAATTCCATGAGTTCAAATATTAATTAAATAATCTTAATGAGGAGTTTCGTTTAGGTGTTTCGAAAGTAACTAACATAGTTTTAGAAAGTAACTAACATAGTTTTAAATTTGTTAATTTGCTTTTAAGTCAGTTTGTTAGTTCGACTACCACCTTACATAACGACGCAAACTTTCAATTCTCTTAAGCAGTGTGTACTGCCAAGGCTTTCTTACAACCAAGCTTGTGACTACGCAAACAAGGCTGCACCCTAACTGAAGTAATGGAAGGATTTTTTTATACGAATCTTTAGCTGATTCTCTAGCAATATTGTGTGCACTGTTTGGCATTTGTTGAATTTATGATGCTATGATAAATTGTAGTATGGCCCCCATACATTTGGCCCGCTTTTTGCCTCTGCCTTTGCGTTAGGTGGTATTGGCTATGGCTCAACCGCACAAGCCATCGATATTTCTATAAAGGGGACTTATGGTTTCATTGTGCTTTTTTCTTTTTGACTGTATGATGTTAGTTTGTTAGCATTAGTTTGAAATGGTTATAGATTATATGATCGAGTGCTTCTATTGAGACACTAAAAGTTAGTTCTGGAAGTTGAGGGGGACTATTCTCAAAGGCTTGAAAGTTCTATGTTTGCTTCATCAAGAAAGGCTATTAATTGCGCAAGTGCTTTTTCATTGTTTTTATTGAAAAATTTTGATATGGGATCGTTATTTTGAAAGATTTCATACTTGATCCTTAGAGTTTCAAAGTGTCTACAATTTGGGATTCTGTGTTCAAGATCATCAGTGATGTCACACCACACCCTTGGGACGGAAGTATTTTAGCTTTTTTTAATCTCTTGTGATTATAGGCTCTGTTGAGGAGAATTCTAGTTATTTGTTTTTGCTTATTACCACTAGTGGTGAAATAGGGAAACCATGGTTTTCTTCTGAATATGAGGTCCGTTTGTAGTCGGGGCTGTATGCTAGACTTTTGCTGTTATTTTGATAATATTTGTGCCATTCTGTGTTGATGGAGACGTTGAATTTTTAATAGTCATCCCATTCTAAAAATGAGTCGACATCTGAATTTTTCGTTATGGCTAGTTTAGCTGCTTTGTCAACCAATTCGAAGCTGTGAAACTTTTCCGATTTGGGTATCCAGTATAAGAGGAGTAAGGAGTTTTGCCTGTCATTTAAGTTTTTCCGATTTTTTCTTTTATATTGTGATTTATGTTGATTATGATATCATTAATTGCGTTCTTGAAGTCAGTGAAAATGGCTGGGTGTTGTTGGGATTTGGCTCTAAGGAATTTATAGCTTCATGTATAGCTTTTAGTTCGGCGTTGACGACAGTGGAGTCTGCGTTGATGCAGTTTTTTATTGTCTTTTTGGTGTTGTAGCAGTATATGGCTATACCAGTACCTAGTTTGTTTTTTGCCGCGGCAGTGAGGAATCTGTTTGCTTTATTTGCAGTAACGTTCTGTACGACTACTTCAATTGACTTGTTGAAGTTTTCATAATTTATTGTTTTGAAATTATTGGGGATGTTGGTCATGAAATTGTCAGATTGAAATTTTATGTTATGCGGATTAGGTAGAGCGGATCTATAACAAGTGGTGTTGTAGAAGTTGGCATATTTTCTGTATATTGTGGTGTAATTGGAGTTTTTATCGTTTTCTATGATCATTTCTCTAAAGTTTTTGCAGTATAAGTTTTTTTCCAATTTCTTTAGCAAGAAGTTGTTCAGCTCTTAGTTTGGCTGGTAATTCTTTGGCAAGGGCAAGTGCTAGTATATTTGGTGCTGTGATAGGGACCCCCGAAGCATTGTTTTATGACTTTAGCCTTAAGACTGTCTATTTTGTGTAGAAAGTATTTGGAAGCGTGAATAATGTTAGATTATTTGACCCGCTACATTTTTCATTCTGACGTCATAGTAAACGGGAAATGTTATCTGATATCGTTAACATTTCTAATCAAGAAAACAATTATTGCCGGCGTTACCAAATGGTAAGTTATCGAGTGAAATTTAATTTTTCTTGTTTTATCTAATTATTCATTTCAGAAATCGAAAGAAAACTATACAAAAAAAAAATCAATTGCATGTGGGGTACATGCCCGACAAAAGTGAAACGTCTTGCTTTCAGGTATATACAGAATACTCGTGAGGCTCTATCACAGTGATAAATAGTTTGTGTTTATTCTTCTACTTTGTAGCACTACAGCCCCTCTCAGGCCTTCGCTTAGAGATAGTTAGAGTATCTCATTTTCATGACCGTATTCATTTTTTTGGAAGTTGGTTTGGTCAGTACCATGCTCCCGTGTACCTGCTCAGCTATGATATGATCTGATTGTATCAGTACATATCACCACTGAGTGTACACTCATAGTCTGTCCGAAAAATCCCCTGAACTAAATCACGTTGCTTCCAACGAGATTTGAACCTGGGACCCTTTGCTTATGAGTTTATGCTCTAACCACTAGACCACACAGACTTTGTGTTTACTTAAATACAATTTAATATGATACTACTTATCCTACACAAATGACTGTGTTATTATCAACTTATTAAATATAAATACAATATGCTCATACAATCAATTCGATCTAGATAAGGAAGTTATTATCATCTCATCATTTCCATTTATATTATTTTATACGACATCCTATGCAAGGTGCTCTCCATCGCTACGAATTGCCCCACAACATACCTAACTAGTCTTCGTGACCGGCCAACGGTTTCGTGACTCTTAAATATGTTCAGGTCGTAAGCAACTACAATAACTTTCACCTCTGATCATCAACCACCAACGAAATATCATCTGCTGTCACCACTTTAACTGATTGCATATTGCTGGAATCAGTATGAACACCAAGGAAGGCTACCATAGGGCCATCATACATTCGTTTATGACCATCAAACATCCACAAACTCTCATCCACCATCGCCACTTTTATTCATTGTACATCGACGGCATCGGTACTAGGGCACAGAACCCAGAACCACGAAGAACTCACCCATAGTTACCAATGACCATCTAACCATGATCCATCTTCACCACTTTTATACTCTGTACATCGGCGGGATTGGTGGTGCCAGCAAGCACGGCGACCACCAAACCACCATGCATCCGCACATGATCCCCAACGCTTCATAACCCGCCATTCCCGTCACCATTTCTATACATTGTACATCGACTGCATCGTTGCCAAGACCAAGGACGGCTGCCACTGAACCATCATGATTTCGTTCATGTTCATCAACAACTCACCAACAATCATTTGCCGTTGCCTCTTCAATATATTCCGCATTGGCAGCATCAGTGCTAACACAAAGAATGGCTACAGCCGTGCAACCATATATTCGCCCATGATCTCCAACGACCCATAAACCACCATCCGTCATCATTACTTCAATACATTGCACATGAGTGGTATCACGGCACGGTCACTGCCGAAGCATCATGCATTCACCCATAATCCCCAAAAATCCACCCAATGACCATCCGCTGTCGCCACATCAATATAGTGCACATCCGCAGCATCGGTGCTAGGAGGAAACACCATGCATTCGCCCGTGATCCCCAAATATGCACCAAACACCATCCGTCGTCACCACTTACAAACATTGCACATCAGCCGCACTATCATCCCTTTGCCCATGGTCTCCAAAAACCCACCAACGACCATGCGCCGTCGCAACTTCAATACATTGCACATTGGTGGTATCGGCACTGGACGGTTACCGCCAAACCATCATGTATTTGCTCATGATCTCTAATAACCCAGAAACTATCATCCGTGGTCTTAGCATCTTTGCTAGGAGCAAGCACGGCTACCGCCAAACCATCATGCATTCACTCATCCGCCGTCGCCACTTTAATACACTGCACACCGAAAGCATCAGTGCTAGAACCAAAGGCGTCTCCCGCAAAACCATCATCCAACCGCCCATGGTACCCAAACACCCACCAACAGCCACCCGTCGTCACCACCTTAATATATTGCACGCACATCGGCGGCATCGGTGTTATGACAAAGAGCTAATGTTCGTTAACTGACAATGGCCCGCTATCGCCAAGTGCATTCATTGCAAATTGCCGGAATTAGTTCTAGCACCTGACAACGAAGTGAACTCCCACCCGACCTTCATGCATTCTCTTCTCATTAAAATCCATCGCATAGCCATCATCCATCACCACCAAACATGCATACTAGGCAACCACCAACCAACCCAACAAACTATCTTACTATTCCCAATAAGGGTTCGGGCGGAATACGATAATTTAGACGGAATTTTATATAGTAGCATAAGTAAACTCCTACTGAAAACAGATTGTTGCTCAAATGTTGTGTTGTTGTCCGCCCGGAGTGGAAACGGTTCTGCTTTTTCGTTACATCTGAAAATTTTTACCCCCCAGTAAAGAAGTTTCTCTTCAAAAATTGCGGATATAACCGGCGTAAATTCAGGAAGCGACATCGACGTTATTAGACGAAAAAGATAATTTTTTTGCTAACTTGTCACTGAAGTTTTAACAAAGCCATTTTAGATAGCAGAAAATACCAAACAGAAATAAAATCATGGAGGACATCAACACGATCAACTTCACTAACAACCTTGCAGAAAACATGAAGAATATCAATGAATTAATCAAAACCAACCAGGTCAGCGCGAAGAACTTCAAACACAGTCCGAAACCATGGTGGTCAAAGGAAATAAGAGAGAAAAAACTAAAGCTTGGACAAAGTTACGAAAAATGAAAAGTAACGAAAATGAAACAAAATTTTTAGAGTTACAAAATAAATGGAGAGAAACTGTAGCTAAAGCAAAAGAGAACTGTGGGACCAAAAAATTAATCACATAAACCAAAGTGGAGACATAAAACAGTTTTGGAAATTTGTCAATGCAGTCAAAAACAACAACAACAACCCGAGATCGCAATGGGACCCGAAAACAATAAAGACTTTCTCAAAATAATAAAAAATAAACATCAACCGCTCAATTCCCACTGGACTCCTTACCTGCCCAATAACATAGAACCAGCTGAACCTTTTGAAATACACGAACTACTCCTATGAGTAGAAAAACGTAAAAAAAGATCATCTCCGGGCCTAGATGCAATTGATTATAATATTATAAACTCCCTCAATCATTACAATAAATCAGCTCTACTAAATTCTATAAACGGCTCTACTAAATTCTATATTAACTGCCTAATCAAAAACAGGATTTCTAGTGACATTGAATATCAAAACATTCTGAGTAACTTCTGATTATTAACTGTGATATTGCTAGTGCGTATGAGAGAGTCAATTTTCCGGAACATTTCAGGATCATGTCCAACTTCAATATCAAGAATGATTATATCTCATGGATCTTAAACTTCCTGGTGTACAGGAAATTAAATCTAGGCAAGGATTCGACCGAAATAAACAATGGACTTCCGCAAGGGGACGTACTGAGCCCGCTCCTTTTTAACCTCTACACATCCAGCCTCCATAAAATCACAGACAGTCAAACTACACTCATTCAATTAGATGATGACTTTCTAATTATAAGCAAAGGAAAAAAACAGACCAAATAACCTCAGTAATCTACAAAACTAAATTCAATAAATTTACAGACCTATGTAACAGTCTAAACCTCCCACTGAACTTGGAAAAGTCGCAAGCCATAGAATTCTACACTAACAAAACTCAACCCAGCAAAATAAAATATGGTAACAACCAATTAGAATGGGTCAAAAATTGCACCTTCCTAAACAAAAACTTTAATATTCAAAATCACTTCAACGAATTCTACAATAAATCCCTAAGAAAAGCAAACAAAACAATCAACATAGCATTCAAGATCAGCTCCCCAAAACATGGCCTTCCTCCCAAAAAGGCATTAAACACCTTCAAATCTCTAATAAGACCTTTAATAGAAAGCAATCTAACTAACATTGTTCACGCTCCAAATTACTTTCTAAACAAAATAGACAGTCAACGCCAAAACCATAAAACGATGTCTCTGGGTCCCTACAACCACGCCAAATATACTAACGCTTGCTCTAGCTAAAGAATTACCAACCAGACTAAGAGCTGAACAACTCCTTGCCAAAGAAATAGGAAAAAACCTATACTGCCAAGACTTCAAAGAAATGACCTGGGAAAATAAAAAAAATCGAACTATGCCACAGTATACAAAAAACACGTCGACATCTACAACAACACCTGTTTGGTTTCTGCACTACCAAATCCGCACAATATAAAATTTCAATCAAATACAATAGTTTCATGCACAACATCCCCAACAACTACAAGACAATAAATTATGAAAACTTCAGGAATTCGATTGAAGCAGTGTTACAAAACCTCACTAGTAACAAAGCTAAGATATACTTCATGGATGCGGCAAAAAACAAACTAGATATTGGCCGTACACTGCTATAACTCTAAAAAGATACTAAAATACTGATTAAACACAGACTCAACAGCTGCAAATGCAGAACTAAAAGCTATACAGGAAGCTATAAACTGCGCGGAATCTGAACCGAGTAATACCATAGCCATTTTCACTGACTCCAAAAACACAATAAACGAGATCATAAACAACACAAATCACAAGCTCATCACAGAAAAAAATCAGAAAAACACAACAATACACCTAACTCACCACTACTCTTATATTGGATACCAAAATTTGGAAAAATATCACAGCTTCGAATTGGTTGACAAAGCAGCTAAGCTGGCCACAATTGAAGGCGAAGAGGTCGATCATTTCTTGAATGGGACGACTCTATCAAAAAGATTAATGACTCCATAAACATAGAATGGCATGAATACTACCGAAATAACAACAAAAACCTAGCATACAGCCCCTGGCTACAAACTGACCTCACTTTCAGAACAAAACCATGGTTTCACGATTTCACCCCAAACAGCAACACGCAAAAACAAATAAACAGAATTCTCCTCAACAGAGCCTACAACCACAGTCATCCGTGTTATTAGAGACAACGAATTGATGTCGGATCAGCAAATCTTCTAATTTCCTTGCGAAAATGTTTTGCCCCTGCAAACTAAATTGCGTATTACTAGATCTGGTCATTATTCTCCCAGGAACGGTTGTTCGAGTGCAACGTTCGACTTGACCCTGAAGACATAAGCCCGCCTTTTAACGATGTAGTCTTGACACGGTGGTTGAGCTGTCGATGACGTCGATCCTCCTAGCAAACCTTTGCCCCATGTTTCCTGGCGTTGAAAAGACTACGTTTAGCTCTTGGCTTGGACTGGATCTCCTTCAAATCAATCATTAATAAGGAAGTTGCTCCTGTAAATAAGTTCAAATCTGTCTAAGTTTCTTTTTACCTTTATATTTGTAAATGAATCACAATAGACACTGATATTTCTGAAATAAATTATCTGTCTCTCCAATACTTACTACTTAAATTTCTATACTATTATATCTAAAGAGAGTCACATGGTATTTTCCCATCACTGATCCTCTAATTTGAACACCAATTTTAAATCCCAAAATCCTACTAACCAGTACCCCAACGGGGACAAGTTTGTTCCTAATCTAATGATGAGCTGCAGTCTCCTTAAATGAGTTAAACGCTGAAATACTAATAAATATCGACCACGCTGGTTGGTGCGAATTAAGCCAAGATTGTCTTCCGGAATTAGGAAAATTGAGGAAAAAAAGGAATTTTCGCATAAACTCCCGGAACACTGTTTTTTACACCAAGCTCGATCATCTGGCATCAAAATCTTTGTGAAACCAAGGAAACTAAATTTGTGCCCTTCCACTAAATCAGAAAATAAATTTATCACACATTTTTCTTTTTATTTTCTACAAACTTTAAAACAGCATCCCCTAATGTTCTAAAGGCACTAGCATACTCTGAATTTGGTTCCTTTATTGCCTTCGGTGTTCCTGAGTCACAGCATTCTGTAATGGAGCCATCTATTGGTATACTTGCTAACACTTCCACGCCTAGTTCTGTTGCATATTTTTCGGTAACATTGCGAAAAATTTCTATTCGATGATTACAGTTGGTGCAAATTGCATGCCTCATATTTTCTGATAAACCTATTAAAGGTACCCCAAATTTTTTATACATTTCCGCACCTCGTTTTGTCACGTCTAAAGCTGCAACTTGAGGGGTACTGACAAGCAAAACACCGGATAATGGTACATTCTGTGTCAGGGAAAGATGTATATCTCCAGTTCCAGGTGGTGTGTCAACTATTAGAATGTCTACGGGTCCCCATACGGCACCACGAAGTAGTCTTTGCAGAGCGGACATTACTAACGGCCCACGCCATACTATAGGTCCACTTTGAACTAGTAATCCCATCGAAAGGCACTTCACGCCGTAGTTGATTGGAGGGATCATTAGGTTATTGTCGTTGACCAATGGTTCTTCGGAAATATTCATCATGAGTGGGACGGAAGGACCGAAAACATCTGCATCTAATAAGCCTACACGTTTTCCTGAAGCTGCTAAAGTGACCGCGAGATTTACTGAAAATATGAACAAATTTGTAATGATCAACATACTGAAAGTTTTTTAAGTCGGTAATAGTGGATCAACTAGAATACATTCTGTATTATCATTACTGACTGAATACAAAGGGTGATGTCAATACATGTTAAGGCTGCCTTCTACTTTTAAGAAGTAGTAGATTTTAATATGATTTGAATAGTTTTCTTATTTATAAAGCTAACAAACCTGCAGTCGTAGATTTTCCAACTCCACCTTTTCCTGATGCTACGACAATTATATCTTTAACACCCGGTATTGGCGCCTGCTTTGGTAATCCTTTAGCCATCAACCCTGCCTGTCTTGGCGTAGGCTTCGAGGAACACGTCCGCTGAAACAAACAAAATTAGTATAGACATTGGTGGATATTTAACTTATTTTACAATTATCGCTCCTGATCTTCTCAGTATCATTTTTGTTGATATCGTTAATTCACTGTGTTTGTTTACGTTTGATAGCGATCAGCTGACTACTTTCTAACCTGAAATTATTTGTTGGATGCTGCATGCTGCCAAATTAAGAATAATATTATAATTCTTTTGAATTAAAAGGAACACATCTTCTCTCCATTTCTAACCATCAGCCAGTTAGGTTTCACCTAGTGTAATATTTATATTTATTCATTATTAAATATTTATTTTGAACCGTTTTCATATTTTAGTTTCTATGTTCTAGATGTCACTGTTGTCTGCGAAGGGTCAATAGTTTTTCATCGCAAGTAGCAGATGAGTGCAAGAAGAAGGTTATGTAGCTTTCATTCCTTTTGACATCCGTTTGTTGATACGCGTGGACGTCTGCTACGCGCCCTGAAATGGATTTGTTTGTTGTAGATACTGGTGGAGATACTGATTTGTTGCAAAGATCTGCCAAGAAATACTTGACAAAAACTGTTTTAAATGACGATACTACTGAAGCTGCTGATGAAGTTGACAAGTTGGAGCCCAATGCCACAAATACCGGATCAGGTGAAAATGGGCTTGCTCAAAGTATTCTAAGCAAACTTAATTTATCAATTCAACTTTTAGAACTTCCTCCAGAACGCAAAGAACTTCTAAATTTCATAAGAGGCGCCTTATCATCTTACTCAGAGGAAAAGCCAAAGAAACGAAGGAAAAATGAAATTGCTGATTTTGACACCCTATTCTCATCGCCTGACGAGGAAAACTTCCTGCAAACAAACTTGGATGAATTGAAACAGAATGCCCTCAAAGCAATTGAAAAGAAAAAGAGTATCGAGAATCCAACGGCCAGACAATTATCTAAACTGAAGAAAGTGAGCAAGATTCTTTCTAGTTCCATTTACCTGATTGAAAATAATATTTCTATTGGTTTATTCATGATGATAATTCGACATCCGAATTAATCGTTCATCGTTAAGAATCTATTTCCTAAGACTCAACTCGAAATTGTTACGTTTCACTCGCTGTAATCTTAAGGTTTGTCTTCAAGCTTAGGCTTGCCTTGTAAGGCCAGCGAGACATAAATGAAATGCAATCAAATGACTATTGTTATTTTTACAGTCTTGATTAACAATTTAAATGTTGCATATATATCTAAGTGAATGAAACATTTAGAAATTTCGAGTAGGGAATAGATTTGATGAATTGATAATCATTGATGATTCTTTAGTAATCTGAAATAAACTTCCCTTCTTTATACTTTGAACCTCAAAATGCCCTTAATAAGAGTAGTAGTCAAATCAATTACACGTTCCAGGCTGAACGCGCTAAAACAACTGGGAGCAACTGGTTCAATATGGCCGCTCCAGAGAAAACAGAGGAATTAGAAAATGATTTGAAAGTCCTGCAGATGCGATCTGTTCTAGATCCGAAACATTTTTACAAGCGGAATACTTTAAAAGCACTTCCAAAGTATTTTCAAGTAAGCCGCTAACTTTGAGTTAAGTGACGCCTCGTCTACTTTATTTTCCCTTTTACTTTAAAGGTTGGAACAGTCGTGCATTCACCAATTGACTATTTTGCTGAACGTGGTGAACGCAGGAATAAGAAGCGATCTCTGGTGGAAGAATTGTTGGCTGATGCTGAATTTCAAAAATATAATAAGCGAAAATATAAAGAAGTTATGGAAAAACGTCGTAAAACTGGTTATCATAAGGCGAACCAGAAAATGAAAAAATTAAAAAAGAAGAAAAAGTGATCTTGTTCGTTAAATAAATGTTTTATTGTTGATTTTTTTTTTAATTTGTTATACACAGTTCGATCGAATATATTTTATACTTAAAACCCTAAACTCTCCCTAATTACATTCTAGATTCAACTTCTTAAACATGAAATATGAACATAAGTAGATTGTGTGAAATAGGTGTCCTGCACTTCAACCTTTGACAAATTTATTGTGCCTTCATTCACATTGGAGTGCATGGTGCTCCATGAACAGACCAACCTCCCTCAGAAAGGAAATGATCTTCATTGGCTCCATGTGTTCAAGTTGCTCCTCAACTAAGCAGTAAGTTTCCAGAATGTCTCTCCTCCAGAACGGAGTTCCGCAGCACGTCAGAAGATGTCCTGGTGTTGCATCTTCAAACCGTTCTCCCTAAGACCCATTTTCTTAAGATCTCCTCTGAGTTTACAGTTCCCCGTGAGAAACCCTGTAAGGATCCTTGCCTTATTTGGTGCACGGTTTGTATCGTTTCTCATCATAGGTGCTAAGGAACCCTCTCGATGTTTTAAGTCCTGGATAACTACTCCAGTGTTTCTTGTGTTCTCTAGTTTCAACTTCCTTCAGGTGTCCGCGCAAAGTGCATCTCGACCGTCAAGGAATCTCCTCAATTCATCCACATTCTTTGGTCGCGGCATCAGAGAAACTGCTTGAACCTTAGCAGGGCACATCTGATAGTGTGACACTACATGATCGAGGTAGTTTATGCTTTCCTCGAAGAATGAGTATTTAGCACGATTGAGGTAGAAATCATTTTCTTTAAGACATTACAGGCATGTGCCGAGATTTCTGTTGCATTCCTCGATATTTAAACCATGACAGATGATGTCATCAATGTATGCGTTGAAATCTTTTGAATCTCGCTCCCTTGTTTATCGACCCGTAAATGAAAATATGCCTTGTGCAAGTCCAATTTACAAAAGTACTTAAAAAATCTGAAACTGTGCAGATCCACATCTATTCTGCGGATGGAGTGATTTGATGCAACGAGTCTGGAGTTCACGCCACACTTGTGATCCACGCATAGCTTTACCCCACTGTCGGGCCTAGCTATAAGAACGAGTAGCGATCCTCAATCGCTTGATGCAATCGGAGTGATGACTTCTTTAGATTCCAGTGTGGATTACTCACTCTCAACTGGCTCTCGCAATGCAAAGGGAACATCGCGTTCACGGATGCAAACTGGTTTCACGCCTTCTCTGAGTTGAAGCTTAGCTTCTACGTTCGGAACCCACCTAATCCTTTCTTCGAAAATGGATTGGTATTTCTTGAAGATGTCTTCGAGCGAAGTAACTACGTTGATGTTGAGTAGACAAGAGCTGAGTGTTTGTGGCTATTTTTCTCGTTGAGGCTGATTCCGAGACTAGGAATCCACATGCATCCGAGCAAAGCGTCATACCCTGTTGGCACTACGAACAGATCGGCTTCCATTGAATTCCCTTTGTCGGCGGCTGATACGGTGGCCTTACTTTTAGGCTTTATGACGTGATCTGAGTAAGAGCGGAAGGAGACAGATGTCGATTGATGGCACCAAACACCCAATCAAGGGTAGATTGGCAACACCCGTCACGTTTAGAGATCAAACTAAGGATATTACATTTTTCATCACCCCTCACTGACTTAAAACATGTACCTTGGCGTCGATTTCGTATTACAATTTGGTTTGGCCCGAGATTTATTTGTGGATTCAAACTTCAACACTAGGCTCGTCCATGAACTTACTTCTATGCACGATAGACACAAATTAACTCATAACCAACCACAACGTCTGGAAGCATCCATCGCTGCCTTTCTATCTTACGCTACGCAAGGCCTTGACCGCACTACTCTGGTCTCACATGTTATTGACATTGGCGGTAGTAAGCCAATAAAGCAGAGACACTATGCTATTTTGCCGGCCATGGAAAAGCTAGTGTACGCCGAGTTGGACCGGATGCTAGAGTTGGGGGTTATAGAGGAATCTCAAAGTGTCTGATCCTCCCCAGTAACCTTGGTGGTAAAACCAGGTAAAGTTCGTCTTTGTCTAGATGCCCGGAAAGTCAACGCAGTGACCGTCAAAGACGCGTATCCTCTTCCGCTTATCGATGGAGTATATTGGGAAGGCTGCCGAAAGCGAACTACAATACGAGTCTCGACTTTAAGGATGTCATCTGGCAAATTCCACTCGGTGAAGGATTGAGGGATAAAATCGCTTTCACAATGCCTAAAGGACCACTATAACAGTTAATCACGATGCCTTTCAGCCTATACAATGCCCCGCAAACGATGACCCGTCTGATGGACAAAGTCATTCCATCTCATCTGAAACACCAAGTGTTAGTTTACCTGGATGACCTTCTACTCATCACAAACCGTTTGACCAGCATCTTCTACTGCTGCAAGAAGTAGCCTTGCATATCAACAAGGCGGAACTCACCATCAATGTCCAGAAAAGAAAGTTCGTCATGGCCGAAGTCCGATATCTAAGACATATCATCGGACATGGTACCATCAAAACGGATCCGGACAAAACTCAGAGGATTGACGAGTTTCCTTTACCGAAGACCGATAAGCAGCTACGACGTTTCCTAGGACTATGCTGTTAGTACCGAAGGTTCATTCGGAACTACGAAACGGTTTCAGCGCCTCTGTCAGACATTTCCGAAAAGTAAGTTCATCTGGTCCGAACTCAGCCGAAAAGCATTCGAAGAGCTCAAGCAAGCGTTGACATCCCTCTCCCCCCAATCTTACACAGCCCTGACTTCCAGAAACCGTTCTCCATTCATTGCTACGCAAGTCAACATGGAATTGGAGCCGTGTTGGTGCAATTGACCGAAGAGGAAGAAGAAGCTCCCATTGCTTTTATGTCCAGTAAACTGAATTCGGTCTAGAGGAACTACACCGTATCCAAACGCAAATGTCTGGCAGCGGTGATGGCTGTCAAAAAATTCCGAGCGTACATAGAAGGCCACCCGTTTGAAATCATCACTGACAACGCTTTGTCGCAATGGCTGATGAACCAAGTGGACCTACACGGACGTCTGGTCCGATGCACTCTTAAACTGCAAGGGTTTAAGTTTTCCATCAAACACCGAAAAGTGAACCAAAACATAGTGTCTGATACTCTCTCGCGAATATTCTCACCCGAGGGAGTGGAATTGGCATTAAGTGACAATAATCCAATCGAGATCGATTTAGACAGCCCGCATTTCAATTCAGACAACTATAACAAGTTGAGGCAAACCATCGTAACCCAACAAACACAGTTGCCTGATTTGAAAGCGGTCGATGGCTATTTTTACCGACGTAATGAATACACACCCGGTGACTCGTTGCAGGAAGAAGAGGCTTGGAAGCTTTGGGTGCCGGAGAAGATGACTCACAATCTGATCCTCCACGCACACGGCCATCCTCTATGTGCCCACGGCAGCTACGGTCGGACACTTCGGTGCCTTAAGAAATATATCTTTTGGCCTAAAATGTCATCTCAGGTCAAGGAGAATGTAGGCGCCTGTTAGACCTGTAAAGGAACTTAGGCACCCAACCAGCCTCCACGACCTTCCATGCGTCAACTCAACACCCCGGAGCACGTATTCCAACGTCTGTATATAGATCTACGCGGTCTATACCCCCGTTCTTCTATGGGATACGCTGGAGCTATCATAGTTCTAAATCAGCTATCTAAGTTCCCGCTGGTGAAACCTATTCGTAAATTCAGGACTCCACCTATCGTGAAATTTTTAGAGAGCAGAGTAGTCCATGTGTTCGGTATTCCAGAAGCTTGTACTCGGATAACGGAGTACAGTTTCGATCTCGGCAGTTTAAGAGTCTGCTCGAACATTGTGGTTTCGAACACCAACAGACGCCAATATAATCTCCTCAATCTAACGCATCAGAACGTTTGAATGACACCCTTTCCTATGTCCATCCAACTCAGAAGGATTGGGACTTCAGATTGTCCGCTATCACCTGCGCTCTGTGGTCATTTTATCATTCCGTCACGGGTGTCTCGCCTTACTTTGCCGCCTTCGGACAGCACATGATTTGCCATGGCAAACCATACAAGCTATGGCAATTAAAATGATTGGGAGATCCCGTCGTTACTCTGGAGCCCCACGAAAGATTAGGTGATCTCCGCCAACAAGTCAGACGGAAGATAAGGGAAGCAGAAGGGGATGAAAGCTTTCGTCGTAATTTTCGCCAAAGCGACGTAGCTGGTCATTATAATGCGAAGTTAGATCGTCGTTTCTTGAAAAGCTGCTTACATAAGATTGCAGGACCTGGTCATTATCTCCTCACGGATCTGTCTGGGAAGGAAGTGGGTGTATACCACGCAAAAGGACCTGCGTCGACAGTTTAAGCATACATGTCTGTTTTGTCCGTCCGTATTTAGTTCCAATAGCATACATTGGTTTTCCCATTTACAGCAAGCCGAAAGTACTTGCATCAATCTGTCCGTTCACTAATCATTTTTTTTTTTGTTGCCCGTGCTTCTTACTCCTGCTCCGCACACAATCGGTAGTTCATCTGGAGATCCTTCAGCTCATTTTTCGCAATCCTTGTCTCTCCGATTCGTAAGAAAGTTAGCTGCCCTGTAGTAATCGAGCAGTCGCCTAGGCAAACTGCTCGAAAAACATTTGTAATGTGACGCCTACGCCCGGGAATCGAAGTGATTCCGATCCCGAACCCTTGCAACCGGCCAGATGGATATGTCCTCGAAGTGCCAGCGGACTTCATCTGTCGTGCGGATATCGTTGCGCAGAAAATATTTTTTTTTTTTTTCTGTCCAAATATTTAGATCTGTGGGTATAAATATTCGAAATATAGAATTAATCCAAACCCCGGCACATTTCGAGACATAGCCATCTGGAAATGCCCCTCCACCGTGGCCATCGAGAAAACTATGCCACTGGTGACAACTGGAGAGGCACATTGCCGCCATGTGGCGTGCCATTCCACACACAGATGTTTTGTCCGATGTGACAACCGGGGATTTTGACAGCCACATGGAGGCGAAGGAGAAACAAAAGAACTTTTTGTGGTGATCGATGGTTCGTGATCGTAGGTTGTGCTGTCTAGAACATTTCAAGTGCTTTTCTACCTCTTAACATACTTTCGTTGACGATCGTTTGTGTGTAGGATTTGGTCGGAGCGAAACGTACTCAAGAAAACTGCAAAGGGAACATCAAACACTTGAGAAATTCACCGGAACATTGCCTCAGGCTAGAACATGAAACTCTGTCAAACTCAGAAAGAAGATCAACAGGCTCAAATTATGAAAGAGGTTAGTTTAGTTAAGAAAGACTTAGAAAGTGTTAGCAATATTTTGTCTAGGTGAGCGGAAAGGCACAAGAAGATAATAGTCAGGCGAAAGGTGACCATGCGGGTGAAAGCAGCAGTGCTGATAAACCATCAGCAGTGGCAGAAGTTAAAGGCAATTTGTAAATTTATTTTGCGTGCGCGAATTGGATGCAGCCAGTTAGTCCACCATCCATTCTGGCTTTGTGATCGGCTTTATCATTGCCAGGTGTTGCAGTTGCCTGTCGCGAAACACTTTCCTGAGTGGCCATATTAGCAGAACGATTTCGCGATACTTATTTGTTTTCCGAAGCTCGCACGTACAGACGATCCGTTCAATTTGTTATTGGATTTCTCACCCTTACCGCTATGAAAAGGTGTAGACATACAGAGTACAATTTATTGTCCCGAATCTGCCTCAATTACAATATAATACGCGTAACTGATTGCTCGCATATCCTTTTCAACGCGGCAACCTCTTCGCAGACCAAATGTCACTACCAGGCCAAATATGTAAAAGGAAAATTTTACCCAAACAAAATACGCTAGTACAGGGGTTCGCACGTGGTTGTACTCTCTCCCTCTTTGTCCTTCTTCGCCATCAACAAGGTAGTTGGGCGATACTCTATTAAGGCGACCCATAGACGGTTGATAATGATCAAGGGATCTTCTTGCTGTTCGAATGAAAGTGCATATTATCTCCTACCCTTGCCAGATAGTTCAGAGTGCAATCGGTTATTGGCAGCTAAGGCAATTAACTTTAGATTACTAATGTTTCTTCTAGCTAAGTAATAAGCTAAGTAGAGAATTAAAAATGAGAATAATAATTGGATGATCTATAAATACAGTCTTCCACAAAAGTCAAGGTACAGTGATAAATATCATGAAAATTGTTTGATATTTTTATTTAAAAAACCTATAGTGATAAAAATTTTTTGGTATTACTTCAACTATAATCATTACACTTTAAATTCATGTAAAACAAAACGAAAATTCTGTCGTATTAATATATTATTACATATGATGTGTTGGAAAGTCAATGAATGAAGTCCACAAAAGTCATGGTACACCTGAAGAAAAATGATACAAATTGTAATTATAGTCTTGCATAGTTATTTGAATTATACTTTTCTTAATATTTTGTCGGATATCCTTTCATCTGAATTACTGACTTCAGTCTTTTAGGCATAGAATATACCAATTTTTTAGTAAATTCGCTGCTGGTTCTGGCCCACTCCTCCAATATAACATCCTTAAGCTGCGCCTTGCTTGATATCACTCTTTTTCGGATTTTTGTCTCAAGCTCATTCCAAAGATGCTCTATAGGGTTCAAATCAGGGCTTTGAGGCGGTGTAGCAAGCATGCGAGTATTGTACAATAGCCACATTCGAACTTTATGCGCAGTGTGCTTAGGGTCCTTGTCCTGTTGAAACAAGAAATCTTCTCGCATACCTAATTTGGCTGCACTTTGTTTCATGTTGTTTCGTAGAATCTCTAAATAAGAGTTCTGATCCATAGTATTTTCGATGAATGTCAGATTTCCAACTCCAGCAGCAGCCATGCAACCCCAAACCATAACACCACCGCCTCCATGTTTTACTGTTTTAATAGTGTTCTTGGGATTAAATGCTTCTCCTACTTTTCGCCAGACCCTCTTATGCCCATTTACACCAAATATACAAAATTTAGACTCATCCGAAAATAAAACATTATCCCAAAACGTTATTGGTTTGTCAATATATGCTTTTGCAAATGTTATTCTTTTTTGTTTGTTTATGGAACTTACAAGAGGTTTTCTTCTAGGCGTACGAGATGAAAATCCAGCTTCTACGACAGCTCTACGCACAGTTTCTGCGCTAACCTCCTTCTTATCATTAATTCCAAGAACATCGCAGATTTTTCTACAGCTTAGAAATGGATCTTGTTTTACCATTCGCGAAATTTTTCTCTTGTCCTTTGCACTTAGTTTAGATGGACGACCTGTTCGGGGCACATTTTCCACTCTATTTTCCTTCTTAAATCGATTTATCACTTTTTGAATGGTTGACCGACTTCGCAACACTAGTTCGGCTATTTCAGAATATGATTTGCTCTGATTTGAATGCAGATTAATAATTATTTCACGCTCCTTAATACTCAACTCCTTTCGACTCATTTTTTAAAAATTTTATTAAATAAAAGATACACCACGAATACGGACGCGATATTAAAGACAGCGGCCTACGGTTGTTAACTCACTCTGATAATATGAACTTGGGGGATTCCCCTTTTTACAAATAACAGGGCATTTTCTGCAACTGTACCAAGACTTTTGTGGAGTAGAAAAGAGACATTGCCAACAAAAAATTATTGTCTTCAATGATCATTATTGCCGAATCCCTTTAAATTTATGAAAACTTAAATTCAACAGAACTCGTATTATTACCATTTCATAACTTTTGGTTTTCAAATAAAAATATTGATTCAGTAATACAATTTTCAGTTACCGATTCTCTGTACCTTGACTTTTGTGGAAGACTGTATATTTTTAGGGATTTTATTTAAACAAAAGAAGAAAAAGATTGACAAAATTCTATTTACATTTATTATTAGATTTATAAAATTTTAATATATTTGCTAGATATTTGCTTCGTACCATTGGAGGATAATTAATAGCTTGTCAAACTCAAGTTAATGATTTGTTGCACTATCTATGTGATACGTAGATGAACCAAAATAAATATTAATAATAACGATGAGATGTGCTATTGTCCGGAAAAAATTTATTTGATGCAATATTTATTTTCTGTCACGAGAAAGAAGTTTAAATAATGTTGATGATTACTTTTTACTAAATGATTGATGGCCCTTTTTCGAAAATTAAACTTTCTCGCTGTTTCTTTTCTCATTAAAGCTTCCTTAACATCCTTCAAAATCATCCACGATAAATGCTCCTTCCAAATGTAACTTGAACGATTATTCTAAAAAAAAATCCTAAATAATTGGTAGTTCCTTCCAAAAACAGTTCCAATAATAATTAATATTGTATTTCTAATACAAGTCCACTAAACCATTCTAAGTTTTACTTAAACCAAGATCAAATTGACTTGTAGATTTTCAAAATAACTAAGGTGCGATACAACAAATATATATCAAACAGATAGAACATCCATGAATCAAGAAATAACTATAAATAAATGAGTATTGTTAAGCTACATAGCTACTTAATTATAATATTTTATTCTGATTTCACTTATATTTAAGAGTGATTTATGCTGTCGTATTTTTCTGAGGATGAAGGTTGAACGAAAGATGTAAATCACATAACGAATTTAATCTGGGTATTACAATATGTAACTTTTCAAACCTCCATTCAATTTTTTTTGATTTTATGATCTGTTAGATTTAAATAGTTTCATGTAAAGTTCCTTGCATATACTGAGTGCAAAACGAGGTTCTAATTTTTCGACGGAACAATTATTTCCATTAGTCACATAGCATAGGAGTTTCAGTAGACTAACATTTGATAAATACGTATAATAATTAATATGAGAGCTAACTATGATTAAACTTAACATTACTATGAATCAGATAATTTCAGATTACTTAAACTAAGTTGCATGAACCTAATACTCGTACTTCGACAATAACTTTATATTGCTTTGATTGCAAGCGATGTTCTAGTTTTCCTAAATTCACTAAATCCTCAGTTTATAAAACATAAATGCGTAAACTAATTCGCGTGTATGTTTCCTCCTAATGATTTACGGGTACAATGACTGCAAAAGTTAAGTTTTCCCATTATATAAGTATTAGGGAATTTTTGGATAATTTAAGTGCATGTATAGATAATCGTAGATAAACATAAACTTGCATGAGTTTCTTTAGTTTTTTTAATGGGAATAAATTTATCTTTCTCAGCGGATGGAGTGTAGTGAGTTAAGTTTAATATATTGAGCTTTATTTGGAAATTGTATTCTATCCCAAATTGGTCGGTTAAGACTATACCTTCAGAATTACTACTCTAAACTTTAAAATAGTTAAGCACAAGTGCTCATAGGGAAATACCTTAGTGTAGGCATTTCTCTTGGATTTATACTCACCATAATTAGTAGAATTACAAGAACGAAAACGCTAAATAACTAGAAGTTACTGAAATTGTTTGATTTTATACTTACATCGATGTTTTGTTCAATATCTTTATAATTATTAAAAATGAATCGGTAAGATAACCCACGACTTTCCTTTTCAGTGACTCGTTCTTTTTCAGTGGGAACAGAGAGTGTAGGGTAAGTATGCCGTCGCGAGGGTAGGGTTTCGACAAATCCGCTGAAGTCGGTTTCGCGTCGCGCGCGGTACGCGGTACCTTTGCTTGTTTCGTCATTTCATTAGAGTAGTTTTCGTCGGTTTAATTTCGAGTAGCATATTTTTCGGTACCGCGTCGGTGATTCGGTAACGCGCCTATAGGATTTTATAGCGTTTTTGATTTGAGATCTGTGGAGAGATCACATCCAGAACTAAAGTAACGTAGGTTTCCCGTTCTGGATGAGTAGTTATTGACGCGTTTGGAAAACGGGCATGTCCAGGTGACTGAAATATTGTAATTGAGCGTAACCCATTCGGAGACCCGCGACCGAAATCCTCTCCGAACTAGCTGGCCGACAAGCAGTCACCGCGTGAATGGGTTACGGTGCACGGATTGGTTGACCTGTTGGTACCATCCGTTGGCACTACTCAGACTTAACGTCTAGAACCGATGAGAGGTCGGTTCCGCGTTCGAACTTGAAAAGTTGAAAATCATTACAAATGGCGCCCAACGTGGGGCCTAAAATATCCTAAGGGGGAAAGAACTTCGCGTCTTCTGACGAGTTGGTCCTTTACGGAGGATGTAAGGTACTAGGGTACTCGAGTCCCACTATCAGGAGCAGTGGAGTTGTGTGATACACACTAGAAGTCGCTTCGCGTGAGTTGTAGCTTCCGCTCTCCTTTGTTTGATTTTTTTTTTCTTCGCGACAGAATCCTTCCGATGTGTTGTCCCAGGTTAACCCCTGTAAGGACCTTCTATTTTCTTGATGGAACTGCCAGTCTGATGGGTTTACCTATCAGCATGGACTCTCAAGAAAATAGAAGGCTACCTTGCCTTTATGTCGCGGAAGGATTCTAACTCTTTCGTATGCGTGTTAGACGAGTGGTATCGGTTCAACGTTCGGTGGCGTATGCTGGAGTTGCGAAGCCCGGAATGCTTCCACGCGTCGGGAAATTTTGACCGCGTACTAAAATCGTTACGGTAGCTCTACCACTTGTCTCGTCGAGTCACTTTAACGTAGTTTAGAGACGGTTTTTTGTAATGTATGTGGGTTATGGGGTAATTTTCGTAAATCGACCAAAAGCACCCTTTCTTCGGCAGATTACCACGCACTCTCTTTTCCCGTTGGAGGAGTCGACCACTGGAAAGGAAAGGTATATCCAATAAATTTTTTTTTCTATTTCCATTAAATAGCTCGCCACTATCGGCCACTCAGTTCATAAGCGTATATATATACTTACATATTAGAAAGGGCGTAGTTATATATTTGTTTTTTTTCTTCTGCTCTTTTCTTTTTAGGCATACCTTGCCCAACCTATAGTGAAACAAAAAAAAAAAAAATGGCAACGAAGCGGACCCCAGACAAGCGTTGGACCAGATCCAAAACGGTCCAACCAGCTAACTGTGGGATCTGCTTCGAAGACGTAGTGGAGGGCGTACACAGCGTGCGATTGGATTGTGGACATCTATTCCATCGTGCCTGTGTACAACAGCTCCTCCTCACGTCAGAGCTGTGTCCCTTATGCCGGCGACCCATCGAGCGGACCGCCCTAGACGTCCCCCTCGGAACGCCCCTACCAACGCGTGGAGCAGTGGCGAAAGGAGTTCCAGAGGCCGAACAGTCCCAACCACTCTTAGACCTGCAAGGAGCCGTAGGCGGTGAAGTTCCGGCCGCAAGTGTCGTGTCCGAGGTGACACCCATGCCTTCCGCCCACTCCATTGACACCCTCGTGGCGTTGATGAGGGATATGTCGGAGAGAATTGGCAACCTGGAGGGAAAGCTCCAGAATCTCCCTATGAGCCAACCACCCAGTCGCGTGAGAACTCCACTTGGCTGGGAGCCAAATCCCAGTGTGGCTATGCCCCACTCCCGACAATCCGAGCAATGGGTCCCACCTCCAAGGAACTCGGGAAGGGATCCCAGAGCTCCCGAATATAGACCGCGACACAATACCGGACCTCCGTTGGTACCTCTAGCCCCCGAGGCAGTACAGTACAACAGGTCAACAGAGGATGTGATTCCCCCCGGGAACGCATTGACACTTTTTCGAGACCCGACGCCTCGTATCATGGAGAGTTGGCGCCTGAACTTTACAGGGTTCAACGATATGATATCGGCGGACCGGTTCCTTTTCCGGATTCAGGCGTTGGTATCCAGCACCCTGGGAGGGGATTCCTCGGCCTTCCTCCGGCATGCACATCTTTTGTTCAGCGGCGACGCTGCCGACTGGTACTGGAGCTTTAAAGAGTCAACGCCACATCCCACTTGGCACTCTTTCAGTGCAGCCTTCCGCAATCGATTTGAGGATGGCTTCACTGAGAGAGAGCTAAGGGAGCAAATAAAGAAACGGAAACAAGGCGCTCACGAACCGTTCGACCAGTACTACACCAGTATAGTGAGATTGAGCACTTGCTTGCGAAATACCATGCCCGAGGACGAACTGGTAGAAATTATCAGAGAGAACATGCGCTGGGATCTCCAGAACAGCCTTCTACATTTTCCCATCAACACCATACAGGGATTGCGCCTCCATGCCCGTAGACAAGAACACTTGGATGAGCGACGAGGTACCTTCCGTCCACAACCTCGCATAACGGGACCAAATCCCCGAAATCATCACACCGCGGAGTTGATGGCAGCTGGCCACCTGCTTGCTGATCCAGTACCAGTACCGAGGAGCGGAGCACCACCGGAGCTTGAGGACCCAGCCTTGATTGATCGACCCTCCCTTGAAGCAATTACAAGCCCGATGGTCTGTTGGAACTGCCGACAACCGGGACATCGGTTCTATGCATGTCCAGCGGAGCCGACGCTTTTCTGCTACCGCTGCGGGAAGGCCGACACATACGCCCCTGACTGTGCAAATTGCAAAGGGCGAAAAAACTTGCCACCGAGTGCCGCGACCACCCGTCGGCACTCCTAAACCCCGGACGAACCAATCCAGACCCCATCACTAGTTATGACCCAGCTCCCAACAGGACTCCAACTCTGCTGACTCGCACCGCTAAACACAGTTCTCCCGAAGTTCCACAACCGACGCCGTCCTTCGCCGAGGCCAACGCGCAGGGAAATGATAGCGAGGCGAAAGTTCCTTGGCATGTAAAACCTTTTCATGTCAGGCTGCGGAATTATTTGGCTACTCGACAGCGCATCTTCCATGAGGAATTGGCCACAACTGTCCCACCGCGGAGCAAGCGAGCCACGCGTCGGATGCGGAGCTTCTGGAGAAAAGTCAGGCAGTCGAGGAAAGTGTTGAAGGACATATACTTAGACGAATTATTGAGGGATGATGTTCGGCCATATGCGTCAGTACACCTCCTGCAAAAACGAGTATCAGGCTTAGTCGATACGGGAGCCAGTGTGAATTGCATATCTGCCGAGTTTGCAGGGGAGGTACTGGCAAAGCACGCGGACCAAATCCGTCATTTCACCTCCTGGTTAAGCACGGCGGACGGAACTCGTCACTCTGTAGTGGGAAAAATTATGACGGATGTCACCTTTAAAGGAGTAACTAAACCCATGGAATTTTTCATTATACCTCAGTTAACCCAGAATCTTTATTTAGGAGTGGATTTCGTTCGAAAATTTAACTTGGCCCCGGCACTATTTTCCGGTTCGACCCTGGAGTCCGTCACCACCGTTCCTGACCAATCTCAACCCACTAACTTATTACGGCATACACTGGATGTAACTCAGCAACTGCGTCTTGACTCGGCTATATCGGCTTTTCCATCGCACGAGAAAGAAGGTCTCGGGCGGACTGCCCTGGTGTTCCACACTATAGATATGGGGGATGCTAAACCCATAAAACAGAGACATTTCGCCATATCTCCGGCGAAGGAAAAATCGTTATATGCCGAAGTGGATCGAATGCTAGCATTAGGCGTAATCGAAGAATCACAGAGCGCGTGGGCTTCCCCAGTCACCTTAGTGGTCAAGCCGAACAAGGTCCGGTTATGCTTAGATGCCAGACGCTTGAACGCCGTCACAGTCAAGGACGCATACCCTCTACCGTTGATTGAAGGCATTCTGAGTCGATTGCCTAAAGCCCATTTCATCACGAGCTTAGACCTCAAGGACGCCTTCTGGCAAATTCCTTTAGACCCCGGTTCCAAGGGGAAGACAGCCTTCACAGTCCCCGGTCGGCCCCTATATCAATTCGTGACCATGCCATTCGGATTGTGTAATGCCCCCCAAACAATGACGCGCCTTATGGATAAGGTAATACCACCTCACTTGCGGCACCAAGTTTTCGTTTACTTGGACGATCTGTTGCTTATAACCGAGACCTTTGACGAACACATCGACCTGCTTCAGGAGGTGGCTCTACACATCCGGAGGGCAAGATTAACCATCAACATAAGGAAGAGCCAGTTCGTGATGACGGAGGTGAAGTATTTAGGTGACATCATTGGGCATGGCCATATCAAGACCGATCCGGAAAAGACTCAAGCGATTGACGTTTTTCCACTACCCAAGACCACCAAACAGTTACGCCGATTCTTAGGTTTATGCGGATGGTACCAGCGTTTTGTACGTGACTATGCCACCATTACCACTCCTTTGACCGACATGCTGCGTAAGGGACGTAAATTCGTCTGGGAAGAGCCCAGCTTGCGAGCCTTTGAAGAGCTAAAGAAGAGTCTGACTACAGCCCCCGTACTGCACAGCCCGGACTTTGACAAACCGTTCTCAATCCATTGTGACGCGAGTCAACATGGGGTGGGAGCAGTCTTAGTCCAGGTTGCACAAGACGGCGAGGAGAGACCTATAGCCTTCATGTCTCACAAGTTGAACCCAGCCCAGCGAAATTACACGGTCTCCGAGCAGGAATGTCTAGCTGCGGTGTTGGCAGTGAAACGCTTCCGAGCCTATGTGGAGGGACACACCTTTGAAATCGTTACGGATCACGCTTCTCTGAAATGGCTAATGAGCCAGACTGATCTCAACGGCAGATTGGCCAGGTGGGCACTGAAACTACAGGCATTTGACTTCACAATTCGCCACCGAAAAGGAAGCCAGCATGTAGTCCCCGACACCCTATCCAGAATGTTCGCCCCTGAAGGAGCCGAGTTGGTCCAAGAGGACGACAGCCCCCAATTGATCGATCTGGACCATCCTGCCTTCAAGTCAGCAACCTACACGCAACTGATTCACACTATCCAGAATCAACTGCCCCAGCTTCCTGAACTGCGGTTGACGGATGGATTTATTTATAAGCGGATGGGCCACGCATCCGGAGACCCCATACAAGAAGAAGAACAGTGGAAGTTGTGGGTGCCCGAAGAATTAACCACTGACCTTATCAGACGGGCTCATGACCACCCAACAAGTGCGCACGGCGGATACGGTCGTACACTTAGGCGGTTGAAAACCTGTTTCTTTTGGCCTAAGATGGCACAACAGATAAAAGCGTACGTAGCCTCTTGTGAGCTATGCAAGTGCACTAAAGCGCCCAACACCATTCTTCGGCCACCCATGGGTAAGGTTGAGGTCCCCGAACGCGTGTTCCAGCGCTTGTACATTGATCTTATCGGTCCTTACCCTCGATCTGCTTCTGGTCACACGGGAGCTGTCGTGGTCCTGGACCAGCTCTCTAAATTCCCTATCATAGAACCACTACGTAACATGCACACTGGGTCTATAATCAGCTTCTTGGAGAACCGAGTCTTTCACATGTTTGGAGTTCCGGAGAAACTTGTCTCCGACAATGGGGTCCAGTTCACCTCCAGCAAGTTCCGAGACCTAATGTCCAAATACGGCATCATCCACCAACGAACTGCCGTCTATTCACCACAAGCCAACGCATCCGAACGACTGAATCGTACGCTCATAGCGGCCATCCGCGCCTATGTCCACCCGAATCAGAAGGACTGGGATCGCAAATTGTCCGCCATCACTAGTGCGCTGCGCTCGTCGTACCACGCCACTACCGGCATTTCGCCGTATTTCGCATTGTTCGGGCAGTACATGATCTGTCATGGGAGCGCTTACCGGCTATTGCGGCAACTGAAATCGCTAGAGGACCCAATCGTGGTTCTGGAACCGCACGAAAAGCTCCAACTTCTGCGAGAGCAACTGCGGGAGAAGATTGAAGAAAGTCGACGGATGGGAGAGGAGCGGTACAACTTGCGATCTCATCCTTCTGGCTTTAAGGCAGGCGACGAAATATATCGTCGAAACTTCCGGCAGAGCGATGCCACCCGACATTACAATGCCAAACTAGACAAGAAATTCGTGAAGTGTCGAGTCCTACAAGTACTAAGCCCCACCCGATACCTCATCGCGGACATGACTGGTAAAACCCTGGGAATTTACCACGCAAAAGACCTTAGACGATGAAGTGCAACTATTTCCCACGAAAAACCGTGGCGTACCCCAATCTTTGCCTAGACGAAGACCTCCGAATAACACCTGACTCCCTACTATATAGTCACTGTCGAGTCTTCACGAACATGGTTGTAGCCTATCCTTCGAAACCGACCTTCGACCCGCCACGGCCCTAACCAAGACCTTTTATATAGGAGACGGGATCGTAATTACTTCGATTTTGGGGGGGGGGGGGAATGTGTAATGTGACGCCTACGCCCGGGAATCGAAGTGATTCCGATTCCGAACCCTTGCAACCGGCCAGATGGATATGTCCTCGAAGTGCCAGCGGACTTCATCTGTCGTGCGGATATCGTTGCGCAGAAAATATTTTTTTTTTTTTCTGTCCAAATATTTAGATCTGTGGGTATAAATATTCGAAATATAGAATTAATCCAAACCCCGGCACATTTCGAGACATAGCCATCTGGAAATGCCCCTCCACCGTGGCCATCGAGAAAACTATGCCACTGGTGACAACTGGAGAGGCACATTGCCGCCATGTGGCGTGCCATTCCACACACAGATGTTTTGTCCGATGTGACAACCGGGGATTTTGACAGCCACATGGAGGCGAAGGAGAAACAAAAGAACTTTTTGTGGTGATCGATGGTTCGTGATCGTAGGTTGTGCTGTCTAGAACATTTCAAGTGCTTTTCTACCTCTTAACATACTTTCGTTGACGATCGTTTGTGTGTAGGATTTGGTCGGAGCGAAACGTACTCAAGAAAACTGCAAAGGGAACATCAAACACTTGAGAAATTCACCGGAACATTGCCTCAGGCTAGAACATGAAACTCTGTCAAACTCAGAAAGAAGATCAACAGGCTCAAATTATGAAAGAGGTTAGTTTAGTTAAGAAAGACTTAGAAAGTGTTAGCAATATTTTGTCTAGGTGAGCGGAAAGGCACAAGAAGATAATAGTCAGGCGAAAGGTGACCATGCGGGTGAAAGCAGCAGTGCTGATAAACCATCAGCAGTGGCAGAAGTTAAAGGCAATTTGTAAATTTATTTTGCGTGCGCGAATTGGATGCAGCCAGTTAGTCCACCATCCATTCTGGCTTTGTGATCGGCTTTATCATTGCCAGGTGTTGCAGTTGCCTGTCGCGAAACACTTTCCTGAGTGGCCATATTAGCAGAACGATTTCGCGATACTTATTTGTTTTCCGAAGCTCGCACGTACAGACGATCCGTTCAATTTGTTATTGGATTTCTCACCCTTACCGCTATGAAAAGGTGTAGACATACAGAGTACAATTTATTGTCCCGAATCTGCCTCAATTACAATATAATACGCGTAACTGATTGCTCGCATATCCTTTTCAACGCGGCAACCTCTTCGCAGACCAAATGTCACTACCAGGCCAAATATGTAAAAGGAAAATTTTACCCAAACAAAATACGCTAGTACAGGGGTTCGCACGTGGTTGTACTCTCTCCCTCTTTGTCCTTCTTCGCCATCAACAAGGTAGTTGGGCGATACTCTATTAAGGCGACCCATAGACGGTTGATAATGATCAAGGGATCTTCTTGCTGTTCGAATGAAAGTGCATATTATCTCCTACCCTTGCCAGATAGTTCAGAGTGCAATCGGTTATTGGCAGCTAAGGCAATTAACTTTAGATTACTAATGTTTCTTCTAGCTAAGTAATAAGCTAAGTAGAGAATTAAAAATGAGAATAATAATTGGATGATCTATAAATATATTTTTAGGGATTTTATTTAAACAAAAGAAGAAAAAGATTGACAAAATTCTATTTACATTTATTATTAGATTTATAAAATTTTAATATATTTGCTAGATATTTGTTTCGTACCATTGGAGGATAATTAATAGCTTGTCAAACTCAAGTTAATGATTTGTTGCACTATCTATGTGATACGTAGATGAACCAAAATAAATATTAATAATAACGATGAGATGTGCTATTGTCCGGAAAAAATTTATTTGATGCAATATTTATTTTCTGTCACGAGAAAGAAGTTTAAATAATGTTGATGATTACTTTTTACTAAATGATTGATGGCCCTTTTTCGAAAATTAAACTTTCTCGCTGTTTCTTTTCTCATTAAAGCTTCCTTAACATCCTTCAAAATCATCCACGATAAATGCTCCTTCCAAATGTAACTTGAACGATTATTCTAAAAAAAAATCCTAAATAATTGGTAGTTCCTTCCAAAAACAGTTCCAATAATAATTAATATTGTATTTCTAATACAAGTCCACTAAACCATTCTAAGTTTTACTTAAACCAAGATCAAATTGACTTGTAGATTTTCAAAATAACTAAGGTGCGATACAACAAATATATATCAAACAGATAGAACATCCATGAATCAAGAAATAACTATAAATAAATGAGTATTGTTAAGCTACATAGCTACTTAATTATAATATTTTATTCTGATTTCACTTATATTTAAGAGTGATTTATGCTGTCGTATTTTTCTGAGGATGAAGGTTGAACGAAAGATGTAAATCACATAACGAATTTAATCTGGGTATTACAATATGTAACTTTTCAAACCTCCATTCAATTTTTTTTGATTTTATGATCTGTTAGATTTAAATAGTTTCATGTAAAGTTCCTTGCATATACTGAGTGCAAAACGAGGTTCTAATTTTTCGACGGAACAATTATTTCCATTAGTCACATAGCATAGGAGTTTCAGTAGACTAACATTTGATAAATACGTATAATAATTAATATGAGAGCTAACTATGATTAAACTTAACATTACTATGAATCAGATAATTTCAGATTACTTAAACTAAGTTGCATGAACCTAATACTCGTACTTCGACAATAACTTTATATTGCTTTGATTGCAAGCGATGTTCTAGTTTTCCTAAATTCACTAAATCCTCAGTTTATAAAACATAAATGCGTAAACTAATTCGCGTGTATGTTTCCTCCTAATGATTTACGGGTACAATGACTGCAAAAGTTAAGTTTTCCCATTATATAAGTATTAGGGAATTTTTGGATAATTTAAGTGCATGTATAGATAATCGTAGATAAACATAAAATTGCATGAGTTTCTTTAGTTTTTTTAATGGGAATAAATTTATCTTTCTCAGCGGATGGAGTGTAGTGAGTTAAGTTTAATATATTGAGCTTTATTTGGAAATTGTATTCTATCCCAAATTGGTCGGTTAAGACTATACCTTCAGAATTACTACTCTAAACTTTAAAATAGTTAAGCACAAGTGCTCATAGGGAAATACCTTAGTGTAGGCATTTCTCTTGGATTTATACTCACCATAATTAGTAGAATTACAAGAACGAAAACGCTAAATAACTAGAAGTTACTGAAATTGTTTGATTTTATACTTACATCGATGTTTTGTTCAATATCTTTATAATTATTAAAAATGAATTGCTAAGATAACCCACGACTTTCCTTTTCAGTGACTCGTTCTTTTTCAGTGGGAACAGAGAGTGTAGGGTAAGTATGCCGTCGCGAGGGTAGGGTTTCGACAAATCCGCTGAAGTCGGTTTCGCGTCGCGCGCGGTACGCGGTACCTTTGCTTGTTTCGTCATTTCATTAGAGTAGTTTTCGTCGGTTTAATTTCGAGTAGCATATTTTTCGGTACCGCGTCGGTGATTCGGTAACGCGCCTATAGGATTTTATAGCGTTTTTGATTTGAGATCTGTGGAGAGATCACATCCAGAACTAAAGTAACGTAGGTTTCCCGTTCTGGATGAGTAGTTATTGACGCGTTTGGAAAACGGGCATGTCCAGGTGACTGAAATATTGTAATTGAGCGTAACCCATTCGGAGACCCGCGACCGAAATCCTCTCCGAACTAGCTGGCCGACAAGCAGTCACCGCGTGAATGGGTTACGGTGCACGGATTGGTTGACCTGTTGGTACCATCCGTTGGCACTACTCAGACTTAACGTCTAGAACCGATGAGAGGTCGGTTCCGCGTTCGAACTTGAAAAGTAGAAAACCATTACACATTTGCGTAGGAAACATCATTTTGTGTACTACAACCCACCACTACCATCAGTATCATTACCAGAAGAATCGCTTCTCAACGAAACAATTGGAAAAAAAAGTAATTGATGACCCCTTTGCAACGTAATTTAGTAAAGAATTGCAGTTTTATCTCGTCGAGAAAAATTTTCGTTGCTGCCATGCAAGGGGCTCGTCGAGAAAAATCACCATTGCCACCATGCAAGAGGCTCGTCGAGAAAAGCGCACAGATGGGTTCGAAGCGGGACTCGATTCGAGGCAACGAGGAAGATAGGTCACGTGAGTGATTCGCTTGTAAGCGCGTAGATGTGAGCCGCAATACGTTTTTCTGGCAGCGAATATTACTTCGAGGATTTAAAAGTTCCGTTAATCGAAACGGCGTCGGATCGGGACAAACGTATCGAAAATCGTGGAGTGACGTGGTGAAGTATTTTGCACTTGTTGTCTCCATGTTGTGCATTGTGTACATCGAGGGCAGTACCGAGAATAGGAAAGTGTTCTACCAGGCCAGCTCCCTTACATGCAGTCGTTTTTCAATCACCGAAATCCTAGTAAAAAGTGACATACCCGCTCGTGCCCTTGAAGCAATTTGCTGATTGTACAAGGTTCGCTATTAAAAAGAAGTGAAGAAAGAATTTCCGCGGAAAAAGACAAGTAATAACATTTCGGTTCTAGGAGGAAAACCGAATTGGGTTGCGTTGTGCGTGCATTGCGTTGGCTTCAAAGTGATTGAGCATACCCGCTTCTGCGGGTCCGGTCACATGAACTCGATTCTTCTGGATATCATTTCCCGGCAGCCTCCACATTGGGGTTCTTACTGTGCAGAAAAACTTGAGAAATCCTCAACGTGTTCAGTTGAGTAATATTTGGTCAGAGTAGAATTGTTATACGTTTTAAAGTCGCTTCATCTTGCGCGTCTATTAAAATCTGCAATTGATTAAACGTGTAAAGTGTTTTATTCCCGTGGATTTCTAAACACCTTAGATCGTCCGTTCTCTCATTCTTGGTGCTAGATAGTCCATACAAATGAAAGTATTCAATATCAAAATTGCAATGTGATAATCAAGTACAGGTGCCTCGTCAAGAGAAATCTCATTCCACCCTTGCCAAAAGTGAATGTATTCGTGTAAGCGTGACTGTGCACCCAATTGAATGAAAAATTAACGTCGGACCAAAGTGAAAAGTTAAGGGAAAAAGTCGTTAAAATGAATGCTTCAGTTAAAAGTGCTGGATCTCATCAGAGAGCAAGTTGGATTGCATGGATTGCTACGACAATCATGTAGAATATTGATAATTATATGAAAAACGTGGGAGTCTTAGAAAATGGATAAAAATGTCAACTGCGCCGGTAAGAAATTAACACTCAATGAAAAACCTGAGTTGTTAATTAGAGCTCATCGAACGGGAAACTTACAGTTATTTAAGAAAGTGAGACTCATTAAACCACATTACGGCTGTTGATTCCATTAAATTACAAACCTTACCCACCCTTTCAAAGAGCGCTTGGCGGAGGGGACTGAGTAAGTACCCTTTTTTATTGCCTAAATTGCATTTGGTTATTCATTGAACGACTTTATAATTTTCACGTTTTCGCCAATTTTTCAAATAAAATCCACAGAATAGCAAATCAAAATTCATTGAAAACCCTATAATTTTCATTGATTTAATATTCTTGTATAAAATAGTTTTCTCTACATCCTGCTAAGGATCTACAAAATTAATTATTTACATCTATATTGTAGAAAAAATATGAATAGATAATCTAATTTACATTTTTCGATCTTTCCATTTAGGTGAAACCCTAACCCGCCACATTGGCTGGTCCCTCCACTCATGAGCTAACCATCGGGTGAGCTCACCCCTTCTCTTTGCGTTGCAGGTACTCTTGTTATGCTATATAGAAATGTCGTCAATCGTTTAAGCATTCACACTCCGCCAAGTGTATACGGTCAAGCGCATACGCCCATTGTCATCAAAACATGTACTTGTCGACCAACGGCAAGCGAAAAGTCTTCATAACTCGCTTTTCATAAGCCATAACATTAGCGACGACGACTATGTACATGATAAGCTTCGGGGTGTGCTTATAGAAATATCGACAAGCATTCACACTCCGTCAAGTGTATACGGTCAAGCGCATACGCCCATTGTCATCAAAACATGTACTTGTCGACCAACGGTAAGCGAAAAGTCTTCATAATTCGCTTTACATAAGCCATAACATTAGCGACGACAACGACCATGTGCATGAGAAGCTTCGGGGTGTGCTTCCAGCGGAGTGACACTGTGAAGAGAACAGAAAAGCTAAACAAAAGCTTTTCCTCGCCTGATTTCTCCAATTCGCCGCAAAGTTTCACCATGCGGGCAAGTGAGACGGAGCGCGGAGGAAGAAGCTTTCGTGGAACGAGAGCGCACGTTTCAACTACTCAGCGAATTTAGGGCGAATCGAGGCCGCAGAATCGTTTAAAAGCGATTGATCGAGCGAGAAATGTAGTAGTGTATTCGCCGCAAAGTCAACAGTAAAGCTATTTTTCGAGCCAGTCAGTGTAATCCGTTCATATAGTTCCGGTGCAACTGCAGAATATCTTCGCTTCGGTTAGATGGTGAGGTGTAGGCTTGAGCCGCGAACCTCATTCGGCTTGGGGGCGTTTTACGCTGTGTAGCCACCATCAACTAACTTTACTTTCTTCCAGGCATCCTCCGTCCGTGAAGACACAGTATGGATAGATGTTAAAATAATTAAAGAAGTGTAAAAGTAATTAATTTAAAATATCGACATAAAATAAAACTAAATTCATTAAACATGTAACTCTCGTCTTTTTGTTGATTTAGTTTAGATGAACGGAGTAGCAGGTAAGTGGTGTTACAGCGAGTTCATTCCCCGGGAGCCTTTATGTTGTATATAGGATACACATCAAGCTGAGCTCCCAGTTCTTACCAGTATACTCGTACATAGGGTATACTGGTTTGTAACACTCTTGCAGGGTAGAGTGCACTTCCGCGTGAGTTTCCTATTTATGCTAAAGTGTTATGTGATTCCATCATATAAGACTTTAACATAAATTTGAAACGTTCATATTTTCCATTTAAAGGAAAAATTCATGCGACTTATGTTTGTATGAATTTTTCGTTTAAATGGAAAATATATGGACGCGTTTACAATGGATCTGATCCGGATGGGGGTTGCCAGGGGGCACCGCTTCCACCTGGATGCCCACTCTTATTTGAGGGCTGTGAGTATACATGGTAAAGACGAGATACTCTCAAGTCTCGCCCGCGTTCGCCAGGCCCAGTCTGTCGTTTTGCTTTGGCAATACATCGCTTCAGTATGTTACCACGGCTTCGACACCGTCGAACCGAGTCCTATGACCATTTAATTCGTGAATGCGAAATTTTTTTTGTAATGGGCCCTTGTGCTGGGCAAAAGAACCCGCCCCGCGACACCACAATGCTAGCCTGCCGCATTCACGCGTCCTCAGACAATGAGCACCAACATCTTCGCTCGCCGAGGTAGCAGACCATCGACGCAGTCCTTTACAGACATTGATATTCCTCTAAATCACTAAACAAACCTTTTAAATTCATATAAAAAAATGAAAGAAAGTATATACCCTTTAATATTAAATTCGACTCGATCAATGACTTGGAAACAATAGGGTCTTCTAACCAATATCCCGGCGCCACAAAAAACGAAATTAATTTTTTCATCTTGTTTGTTAATTTTTGTCGGAAGTGACTCAATCTGTTGATCGATTTTGATAAGAAGCTCAGTATTCCCACTTAAATTATTTGTATTGTCTGCTGATCCTCTAGCAGCGAGGTGCAAATGATACCCCGAGCTTGATGGAGCAACAAGGTCTAACACTGCGGTGTATTTGTTTTGTGTTGATTCTGACTTTTGCATCTTGATATCGGGGGCATCCTCGATATGATGCTGGATGACCAAAGACACCGCAGTTCACACTATATAGTTTTTCTTTTGGCTCCGTCTGAGTCAATTTGCAATCGCCAGGGCATGGATATCTTTACACATTACACATCTGTATTTCATGGCACAATTACCAGCCGAATGACCGAATCTTTGGCACCTATAGCACTGGTTGACCTCTCTCTTCTTGAAGTTCAAGTACCTTATTTATTGAAGGGCACTTTGACAGCTTTTGCTGGAAATTTGGACTAGGTAAAAAGGCAAATTTTTATTTTCGACATTCGATCTACTTGCTGCGAAATTCTTAACTGCAATAAATTCTATTTCTGGTGCAACTTCTTTGAGCACCTGAAGAAGATCGACCATATCCTCGCCGAAGTCCAGACCTTTCAACAAAAAGGTCTGGTTTTTCTCGCTATTGGGGGTATATGTAAACTGCGGAACTTCTCCAGAATTCAAAGCACTTTCTGTCTGAAGTCAACCAGTGACAGTTTTGATAGTGTTTGTTAGCATTTACTCTTTCAAAATCATTTATTTTCGGCCGAAACATGTCTTTGTCACTTTTCCCAAATACATTTACGGGCGGGACTTTTCCTTCTTCTTATTAACATTTACAGACGGACCAGCAGTCATAACTGTTGATTTTTTCTCGCTGTTTTTAAGTTTTCAATTTTCAATAAATGTAGTCAGATTATTGTAAGAATTTTTAGATTTTTAATTATTACCTTCGTCCTTTTCGATGTTCATTGAATCATCTAGCCCAGCTAGCGTTGCACAATAATTTGAACTAACATTTGTTCCGCCTGAGCTGAGGGTATCTTCTTGATGCCTGGTGCCTCTTGTAATTTCTTTGATTTTGTCTCATCGGTTGCTTTTAAGTTTTCTCCTTTTCTTTCTTGATGATAATTTCTTTTTCCTTGTTGAATGTCAATTTTCCGACTAACTTCACTAACGAATGGATCTTTAGTCTTAATTCTTGATTTTCTCTTTGGACCTTCTCCATGTTGTCATTAGCTTTAACCATTTCATCAATTTTTGTCACATAAAATTTTCAATTTATTTTTCTTTCAAATCTTCGTTTTAACAGTTTATCGCCCGTAACTGATGGCGATGGACATGATACTTCTATTTTATGGCTGAAGCCATCGGGCTCCTCGAAATTTGAGGCAATATTGATCAAAAGGGGCTGCTCCTTGAATGTCTTCTTTCCGCTTCTCGAAACTTCTTCACAAGTAAAACTTCAGATATTCGATAAATTGCTCAAATAATTCGAGGGTGTGATGTTTGTTCAACTAAAAAAATTATTTAATTTTTAAAAACTAGTGCAGGAGCTTTTAAAAACACGTCTGTCCGCAACGAATGCTCTTCTACTTGGAAGAAACTTCCTCGGTACAATATTATTTTACGGGTATCCTGTTGCACGCATGGATCTTTCCCTCGTGTTTATGCTTACTCTAGGCTATTTGTACTTTATTGTATTTTTATGTTGATCTGGTTGTCTGTACTTGATCCTTTGTCGCGTGATTACTGCATGCAAAATTGGTTCAAGTATTCTGATTTAAGAAACGATTTGATTTCGTTTTGTAGGTTCACTCTGCGGTTAAATCAATGCCCTATATGTTTTAGTATTAGCTGGAGGCAGATGGCAGGTGGAATATTACTAGAATATTAAAGATCGAAGACATCCCCCATGCGGTTAAGCTGGAAGCAGTCTGCAGGGAGTCATGGGTTTGTCGATTCATAAAACTTAGATATCTGAAGTCTGGGTTTAAGGATTTTGCAGCTTTAATTTACAGAAATTTCTTACATTGTGTAGTCTCTAGCCACTATTCTATCTAAATAAGCACTTAATCATTTAAAAATTCAAACACAATATCGAACTAATTAGAAAGATAATATTTCAATATAATTGCATATTTACATTATAATATTGTCCGGAAGAATCTTCTTACTTTTAAAAATTTTTATTTCAATTTCTTTTCTAAAACATGTCTGCAGTTTTGTTTAAACTTAAATAGTTCTTCTTAAAAAGCGTTCTTTATTTCATCTTGTTTCCTTTAATACAAATGGAATTCTATCCTTCCATCTTCACAAAGCTTATCATTATAACAAATTTGTTACATACTCGTATATTGATAAAGAAAATTGTTACTATGTGTATATATATTACGAAAAATATTTTCTTATGTGAACTTTTCTTTAAATCAATCTCGTCTCACTCAATCGCTATTAAATCCTCTTTTTTTCAAATAGTTTTTGTTTATGTAAATTGAAATAAGTTAAAAGAAAAAACCTAAAATATTAAAGCAATACTAGTGTTAGAAGTAGAATACTTATTCTTTTCACTTCTCTATTTTTATTCAACAATTCTCTTCACTACGTTTATTAGACTTCTGCATGATCTTTGAAAGTAAATAAAATTAATCTTGAAGGGGATATGTAAAAGTATAGCCTATCAACTACTATAGTACTAACATGTTTATCTTGCTTTTTTCTTTAAAATTTGCCATCATTCTTTATAAGATTTCATTATTTGGACCTGGAAGATACACTTGCTATTATTCAGATTTGAATTTGACTTTTAGAAGTAGCTGCTCGCTGCTCTTTTCTATATGCTCTGATTCTGAGAGAGAGAGAGTTCCTTTTTCTATAGTTACATATCCAGTCTTTTATGGTGTGTTTGCGTGTTCTCGCGAATTCATTTCCTTTAAATCGCATCAAGTTTCGAAACTAAATTAATAGCTCGAACTATCAGGTTGTCTTATAATCCAGATATAATAACTTCGGTTGGTTGGGTGCCATCATCAATATCGGGAGCTTCCTGTTTATGGATAACCACTGTCCCAGCTTGGCTTTGTGATGCATCACCGTTTTGTTGATTTTGTTGGTCAGCGGGTTTTTGTGCTGGTTGGCGCGGTGCGGTTTGACCTGGAATAGTGATTGATGGTAGAATAAAATTGGTTGAATTTTTTCCTAAGCTGTAAGTTATTTAACGCGTCTACGTGTTTGTTTCCTCCGAGAACTGATAATGACTAGGACAAAAATATATTAAGATAACTTGATTTTATTTTGGTAGTCTCCCTTATACTGATGTTTTGAACATTTTTTGAGAGGCGTACCAGATGGAAGGAAAATGAAGTGTCGATTTTACAAGCGATGTGAGGCCAAGAAAAGTCACGGAGAGTAATAGGGAACGGAAGTGCTCAACGATTTTCTTATAAAGGCACGCTCGACTACCAGATTCTTGTAAAATAATACTCTGCCGTCATTTAACTTACCATATTTCTCATGAATGCCGCGATGCCTTTTCAATGCAAAACGGTCTGCAAACGCTGCCGAGCAAATATCACACTTGAATGGTTTTTCTCCTGAATGTACTTTAGCATGATTTTTCAAATGGGCCGCTTGTGAGAACGCCGAGCCACAAATGTCACATTTATATGGCTTTTCGCCCGTATGAATTCGCCGATGATTCCACAAAGTTGCATGCCGTGCGAACCCTTTATCACATACTTCACAAACATACGGTTTTTCGCCACTGTGCGTTCTTTCGTGATTCTTTAGATGGGGTGATTGTGAGAATTGCATTCCGCACGTTTGGCATCTGAAATAAGAGAAGCATATGCATTCAAAATCTTTTTTAGATACTACAGAACGTAAGATAAAATGGAAGGTGGACTTACTTGTAAGGCTTCTCGCCTGTATGAATTCGGGAATGATTTTTCAAATAAACTGCCTTAGCGAAAGCCAATCCACAAATTGAACATTTATAATTCTTTTCACCGCTATGTAATTTTTTATGCGACCATAAACTCGAATATCGAGAAAACGTGCCACCGCAGATATTACATTGAAATGGTTTCGGTTGCCTAAGGACATTTTCTTATCAAACAATTCTCTATTTTAATTTGGTATGATTTTACTCACTCAGACTTGATATGCCGCTGGCTACCACCGATGAATATAACTCCGGATCCATTACACTTTTGGCATTTTGTAACTGATGCCAAGTTCCTTCTTTTCACTGGATGATGACCAGGCAGGGTTGTATTCCCATTTGCATTCTGTTGCGCTTGGGCCTTCTGAATATTATTGTTCGACACTTGAGACATTGGAATAACGTTATGCGTGCTTATTGTTTCAATTGTCCCATCACTAGGTAATTCACCTATTTCAAACTTCACGTCCCCATCGGGAGCAACAAAAATTTGCGTTCCTCGTGGAGTTGTTTGCATGTTGTCATTATTTATACACGTTTCACACCGAATTAGTTTAGGACCTTTTCGTTTTGGATTTGAAACAATTGGGTTGTCACATGTTATACATTTCAGTTTTTCTATTGTGATTGTTTTAGCTGTAGACACAGTCACCTCATTAGCCTGTTGGATTTGATGTGCAGGTTCTAGAGATTCCGTGGCAACGATTTGTATTTGCCCGAGGGTTTGACCGTTTTCTGCAACAAGATTCTGTGCTTGAACAATGTTTTGCGATTGGGTTACAACTGTGATGGCTTGATCTTGGTCATTGTTGTCCGCACCACCTTGATTGTGGATACGTTTATGATGATTTAGGAGGGTCAAGTGCGTGAACATTAGACCACAAACATCACATTTGAAACTTATGTTGGATATTGTGTTCTGCGTTTGGAAATAAGTTTAAATTGGCATATTCTCAATTAAATCTAGAAATTCTTACCGCTACTGGTTTATTCACCACCTGTAAACGTCCCTGCCCATCGACAGTAGCAATGCCAGCCACCGTTCCATTTTGAGCAAGTTGCATTTGATTGACCAATGCATAATTATAGCCGAGGGGTTGAGCGATATAGCAAGTCTTTGTATCATCTGCTAGCTGTGCAAGGTTTACCGTAGTTGTGTTGGTCTGTAACAAATTCTGAAGCTATTTGTTAATGACTGCAGCGTTCCTTTACACTCAATTTAATCTTGGCTTACATTTGTTGTATAGCAAAAGGTTGGAAATTCTTGCTGACCCGTTTTTTGTCCTTCAATTTTTGGTGTTTTTAGAATACCATCTGCAGTTTGGTATTGGATCGTGGTTGGTGTACCATTTTGAATAGCGTTTGTAGTAAACATAATTGTTTTCGTAAGATCTTCCATTATACTGTAAAGTAAAAAGAATCATTATAGGTACCTGTCGGAGAATTAATTTAATAATTAATTTAAAGATATAAGTTGAAGCCGACGAACAAATATCATAGAAAAGAAAAATTACACGAATCCGTTTGGTTTTTGCCTAGTTGGTTAGTTTATGGCATATTCTTCCGGATATCTCCGGTGAGTTGTACTTGAGGACTCGAAAATCATTTATTGATTCACGACCATTTACGGGTGAAACGATGATGAATGAATAATGAAATCTAACCTTAAAACTATTCAAATATGGCCAAGACTTTACCAGATTAAGTCTCTAAAGTTAGCTCATGAGTGAAAGGTAACGAAAACGTAATTCATAGATTAGCCTAATTTTTTATATACACTGTAACATGGCTCACTAAATGTTTCATAAATTATAAAGAAAAAAAAAACAGAGCGTATAAAACCTGCATGTATCTCAAAATTTCATAATTATCAGTGATTTGCTTCTATTATGCGTTACTCTTAAAATCGATGGCTAAATATGCAATATTCCTATTTTTTTAACAGACAGGGGCGATTTTTAATGCATCTATAGGGTGGGCCAAATACAAGTTCTTTGTTTAAAATGCAATAAAATGAACAAAAATCAAATTTTTTTCTTATATTTTGGCTTTATTCGCAAGAACAAACCGTCCCGTTAGTTGTGAAATACGTGTACAATTTCTTTCATATGGCTGCCATGGCTGGCGTGATCGTAGGCCATCCTCTCAGCCCAATTTTCCAAAACATCATTGATGGTTTCGTTTATGGATTTTCCGCACAACATCAATCTTTCACAGTGCCTCATAAAAAGAAGTCCAACGGTGTCAAATCGCAGCTTCGAGGCGGCGATGAGCTGTATGGTATGAAGCGGCGATGAGCTGTATGGCATGGCGCGCCATCCCATTGAAACCAAAGGTCAATCAAGTCCAAATCCTTAATCTCCGGTCACAAAAAGTCGGTTATCATGCCTCTGTAGCGCTCCCCGTTGACCGAAACAGCATTTCCAGCCTGATTTTCAAAGAAAAACGGTCGAATGATGCCACCACTCCAGAATCTACACCACACGGTCACCGGCTGAGGATGCATTGGCTTCTCAACAATCACGTGTGGGGTTTCCGAGCCCCAGATGCGGCAGTTTTGTTTGTTCACATAGCCGCCGAGAAGAAAATGTACCTCCTTATAAAGGATGATTTTTTGAGATAAATCGGCATCCAGTTCGAGCTGCTTAGTGACCAAACTGCAAAGCGATAACGAAGCGGATGGTCATTCGGCTTCAATTCCTGAGTCATTTGGATCTTGTAAGCAAATAATCCGAGGTCTTTGTGCAAAATTTTTCTCAGACTCGTGCGACTAATGTAGAGTTGCTGCGATCGATGGCGAGTTGATATTCTCGGATTGAGTCGCACTCTCTCGGCTACAGCAACCACATTCTCCGGGGTGCGCGACGTACGTGTACGGAAACCGTGAGTATTGTCCACTAGCATGCCTGTCTCACGAGCTTTCTTCATAAATTTGCGTATAGTAGGTGCAGTGGGTGCCTCATTTCGACCCAAACTTCTTTTCAAAAAACGCACTGTTTCAGAAACACTGCAATCACTTTATAAACAAGATTTCAATATTTCCCAACGTTTTTTAAGCGTACATCGATTCATTTCGTTCCGCGGAAGGTTAATACTGACTAGCTGACATAATTTTGAGCGGGAAACTGCTGTCAGTGTCAAAACAACATGTGATTTAAAAAGAAACTACTATATGACCCGCATGGTATAAAATATTATTAATTTAGGAGTATTAAGTGATGTAATTAATCTTTCATTTTAATTGTTAAGACTTTTTAGCGTTATTTTAATTTTAAGTAGAAAAATAAATAAAAAAATAAAAAAAGTTTAAAACAAGCAAAATATAAATGAAATATTTAAGTTGAGCATAATTATTTTAATTTTGATGTCAATTGATGTTAAATTAAATTAAAAATCCTAATTTACGTGTGTGTAGCACCGCTCTGCCGTGATGACACCGGCAATATCATGGCTGATGAAAACAGGATTAAGGAAAGATGAATTATATTTCAAGAACCTTCTTTGTCCCCCGCACAGCTCCAGAACATCGAAGCCTATAGATATTCCCGGAGGGCTTACATTGGCTCCACTAACTCTGGATGTAGTTTATTTCATCAAAGAATAATAAAGCGCCCGGCGTTGATAAGATTCGACGCCTTCGAGAGACGAGTCCTGACGCGAATAATCCAAGTGAAGCTAGATGGGGACCAATGGCGAATTCGATACAATCATGAGCTGTATGAAATTTTTGACGAGCTGGAGATATAAGACTGCCGAAGCTGCAATGGGCTGGTCACGTGAATCATATCGAGGAACAAAAGACACCCAGAAAGGCATTCGTTGGAAGAATTGAAGGGCGAAGACCAGTGGGGAAACCGGAAGAGTGCTGGTCTGACTCGGTCGACGGACAATTTATCGCTACTCGGTCGATGGAACGAGATAGTTTTGCAGGAAAGAAGGCTCGAAAGGGGCTGTAGTGCTACGAAGAAGAAGACGAAAAAAGCCTCTCGCATCGCGGGCTTTGTTTTGCGTTGCTCTCACAAATATTTCAGTGTCCAAACCGGTGTATGTCTTTTCATTATACTTGTTCGCCCGATCCTTGAATATACATGTTAGATCTGGTCCTCTTATCAAAAGTTTCTTGTGACGGCGGTTGAATCTATACAGCGTAGGTTCTCCCGCACTCTTCTCTGCAAGTACTGAATTCCATATCGCACTTACGACGATCGTCTCTAAATCTTATGCGACTGCCATCGCTTCAGGTAAGGTGTCAATTGTTCGACCAGTGCTTCCTTTTTAAACTGGTGATGTGTATGTTATACTATAAGCATATGCCTCCCTTCGCGTACTAGATTATCGCAACATTTTGTAATACCATTTGCGAAAACCGTAACTTAAAGTCACTCACTGTTAGTTCGCATGATAAGAGAACATCACCGTGTCCAAGTTGGTTCCCCCTTGGATTCATTTGCCTCCTTCAAACGCAGGCTGCGGAGAGTACTCTTCGATAATGAACTTCTTGAAATTTAATTGAATTTTATTCCTAACTTCAACGATCTATTCTATATCTTGTTGTTGTTGAAGCACTACAGCCCCTTTTGGTTGATAGGGATGGACCACATGACTCTCTTTAAGTATTTTATGTTTTTTGTTACTTGAATGTTTAATCTACCGACCATCATAGTGATGTGTCCGTTGTGCCTCAAGACTTATTAATAATTAATTTAAAAATGAGTAAGATTCAGAAATAAATCGTGTAAAATTTAATTTAAAAATGCTTAAAATTCAGAACTGAAGCATATGTCATATAAGAGTGAGTAAGTTACTAGAAAGTTATTTTTTCGATGCACTAGAAGTGCTCGGTTGAGGTTCTTTAGCAACCTTTTCTCGTCTTTGTATTTTTGTCTGAATAAGGTATTGCGATAATTTTACTAGTAAATTCATATCCATTTGTTTTAAGTCCTGTCTCGCTAATGACGAGAGGTTTCTCGTGGACTATTTTTTCAATCTCTGATGTTGTAAGGGGATTGTTGGTTATTGGCTTGATGGGGAGTTCACAGTTTTCCACAGTTGAGAACACATTTTGTTTAGGTTGGTTGCTTTTTTATTGGTTTTCTCCCGAGAGGCCATTACTTGAGCATATGAGTGTTTCATTAAAAACCTCCTGACATCTCCTACCGGATTCCTTTTATTCGTGATCATGTCAAGCCCTTCGTATCTATTTCTATTTATGATCGAACGTGCTTCTCTGTTGGATACATTTAATAAGGAGCTGACTTGTACTTTGTGCTTATATTTAACCCGTTTGGGGCATGATTGGTCCGAAGCTACATGTTCAAGGCGTATTTACATGTGACTGTAGACTCTAAATTAAGTGAAGTACAAACGATTTCCACGCATCGAGGAACGTACAAAATGCATCGTCTTTGCTTACGGATTAAAAATACCAAATATTATTTTGACAATATCATATTCCATGCCGAAACCAAGGAGGAGTGCGGAGAAAATGTTTTCAAGCGCCTGTACCAACTTAAAAAATTCGACATACATTTACATTGAAGAAAATGTATATTTTTTTCAAATAAAAATCGAGTTTTTAGGATACATTATCGAATACAACAAGCTTTCCAAGTCTCCTTCGAAGATGAAAGCAGTAACAAGAATGCCGCGGCCACAGAATGTCGAAGGTGTCTTCTTGTTTTATACCCAACTGATCGTCATTAAGTTACCCACTACGTCAACTTTTACAAAAGGGCAGGAAGTTCTTCTGGTCATCAAGATCCGAATGATCGTTCAGGAAATTCAAGGGAGAAATATTGAGTGACTGTGTTTCAGCACCTTACGATCTGACCCTGCTCTCCAGTTACCTTGTGATGCGATTCTCCACGGTATCGCTGGCGTACTGTCTCACATAGTGAACAATATAGTGAATTGCGTTCGCGTCACGAGCCTTTACGAAAGAGGGACAAAACTACTCCCAGCTCGACCGAGGAGCTTTGGCAATTATATTTGCTTTGGGAAATTTTTATCAATATCTTTTGGCACGTCCATTTAAACTAATAACCGATAATCAACCCCTTTCCTTCATTTTCATCAAAACTCGCAAATTCGTCTATAGTCTCTTTCAAGAAAGGAATTGACAACGCGAATGCCTACTGTCTATCTCGTTTCTCGGTCAAAACAGCGCCAAAAACAGATAAGTGCATAAATGACCAAGTTACACAAGAATCAGTTCTTAGAATTTTCACCACATATGTTACATTGAAATCGATTCGAGCAGAAACCAAAAAGGATAGAGCTGAAACGCTTGTCAAAATCTACAAAATAACGATTTACAAGATTCTGAATACTATTATAGTCAAAACCGACGTAAGATAGGAAGCCGCTTACTACTACACACATGACCACATGTAGGCCGACTTTTCTCGCTAGTTTACATGGCGGTATATGAAGAACTGTGGAGGTGTCAACGAAAACTCAAGATTTTGTACGCTCTCGAGACGGATTTCTGCAGTGAAAACCAGATGGTCCTCGGAGAACATAATAACGCCCCTTGTGAAGTGAAAATTCAGTTCTTACACCCGTTTAATTTTTATTGCCATCCAAAGTTAATGAATAGAAGTTTGTTCACTTATCAAAGCTAAGCTATCAGTGGAAGGTGCAAAACATGGGTTTCATTAACTCGTCTTGAAAAGTGTAGGAGTATAGTGGACGGTGCAAGGTGCATTTTAAGCATGCACGGAATGCGTTTTGTATTTTTTTCATGTGGAATATAGTAAATATTACGCCATGTAAGCATTGCCTTTGCCGCAGTTGGCTTGTCCAAAGTAGGCCGGCTACTACATATGCAAATTGCTGCCATATGTGTTAGCTGCCTATCTTACGTCGGTTTTGATAAGTGCCCGATTTTATTAGTGTAGGGATGTTGGGAAAACTGCCTCTACTGTCAGTCATTCAATGTTCTTAAAATTTAAGGCCTCCTTTGACGAAGTTATTCCCACTGTCGCGGTCAGTAGACCGCAAAACTTTAAGATATTTCTGGTCGTTGGTAATCCAATTTGCAATACGCAAAATAACCAACGATAAATTAATCTCCTACGTAGAACAATTAAAGAATAAAGCTCAGCTGGTTTTGATTGCCGATGTAGCAAAAAATATTGCCGGCGTTGGCGGTGCCTATATCAACCTTACAAAGTCTCTACTTTCAGTCTGCATTGTCGCGTTTCTGCCGCCCTGAAAGATCCGGCTGTAACCTCAACCACCGTGTTGAACTTGTTCACAGATTCCAGGATCGCACTACAGAACTCCGGAAATAACTTAAACTGTAAGAAAGTAATATATGGCATCTGGCAGGGTATTAATACCAAACCGAACATAAAATTTAACCTTCTATGGATTCCTGGGCATAAAGGGATAGAGGTGGCTGCGGTAGCTGATTGTCACGCTAAAAAGTGGAAAATAATAAATGAGGTAAGGGATAACTCTTCAACCCAGTGTATATCACAAAAATTTCAACTGAATCCTGATGGGCCCTCTAATACATCGTCTCCACGTGACGCGGCGAACTCATTAAATAACTTTTTTTCAACAATTGGTGGAAGAATCACTAAAGAAATCGTTGCCAGTTCAGCAAGCAATTTAAATAATACAAATATCACAATAAATTCCATCCTTCACATTCATCAAACGAATAAAAGCGAAGTCTTACATGAAATGAATGGATTGAAAAAGAATACGGCGCCCGGCATCGATAGCACCACGATGAAAGAGATTAGTATAATAAAGGAGGACATAGCCCAGATTATGGCAAATTTTATAAACGTGCATATTAGGAATGAGTTTCCGGAAGAAGAAAAACTTGCAAAAATAGTTCCTATATTTAAGGGTGGTGATCATCTCGACCCGAATAACTATAGCACGATTGCGCTGCTGACGAGATTTAGTAAGATATTTGAAAAAATTCTAAACAATCGATTGACATCATTCTTAGTTGAAAACTCTATCGTAAGCCAACATCAGTTTGGTTTTGAAAAGAACAAGAGTACTTTGGATGCACTACATTCTATCACACGTTTCATCAATCTAGGACTTGACAGAGGTGATTATGTCATCGCAATTTTTGTGGATTTGAAAATAGAATTTAATACAGTTGATCATGACCTCTTGCTTCGTAAACTTGAATCGTATGGTATTCAGGGTAGTCCTAAGCAGTTGTTTAAGAGTTACTTGGAGGGAAGATCGCAGAGAACTTTAATCGACAATGTCCTGAGCGATCAAGCACCTACGAAAACAGGAGTTCCCCAAGGCTCAATACTTGGCCCAACGTTGTTCCTGCTATACACAAATAATCAAAACTGCCATTGAGAACACTATCAACGAGGATCTAGGAAAATTCCATCAGTGGTTAATTGAAAACAAACTAGTATTGAACACTACAAAGACAAAACATATTGTTTTTAAGCAAAAGAACAAAGGAGACATACTCGTAGATGTCGAACTAAGTATTAATGGCGAAAAATTGCAAAGAGTGCTAGAAATGAAATATTTCGATCTTATCATAGACCATCGTATGACCTGGTTGCCACACATAAATAGCTTAAGGAGGGAATTAGCCCCAATAATAGGATTTTTAATAAGATAGGAGTCTTTTCCAATACACATCAACAAACTTATTCTAAATGCGTTTATCCTGACGAAATTACATTATGGAGTACTTATTTGGAGTCAATCAGCAAAGCAATATTTAAACAGTGTATCCAGGCTGCTGACCAAAGCGTATAAAAACATTCTGAAACTGCCAGTGCTTACTCAAACTAGTTTGGTTTACCAATTGGCAAAATCATTAACCTTGAGTCAAATCATTATAATGGAGAAAGCTAAGTTTATCTACAAAAATTTAAAAACTAATGGATAGGAACGAACACCATTAATTAAGATATCACAGATTAACCAATATAATGCGAGGAAGGCAGATCAATTCGTAATACCTTTTGCCAGAACGGATCGTCTAAAGAATGATGCTCCGCGTATATATAAAAATCTACCAGAAATGGTTAAGAAAGCAAACTCACTTTTGGTATTTAAGAAAAGACTAAGGGAGCATTTAATGAGCACTGATTGAAGCGTGGACCTGTAATTCTGCTTTTATGAGCCCAGTATCTTAGGGCGTTTTTTTGACGCTATCGGCGAGATACTGAAGTGATAGTTACTCAAGAGTTTTTTTAATGCGTCGTATTATATTGAATTTTTTTTTTTTATCTCTGAGAGCTGATCATGATTTTTGGACTAGGTGTTCATGAAAATAAATTGTGCGCCCCCTTATACCGATGTATTAAACATTGTCTGGGTGGCAAAAAGGTCGAAGCGACGGAATGTGAATGCAGATCGCAGGAGCGTTGTGCGACGAAGAAAGAGTGATGGAGAGAGTGGTAGGGAATGGAAGTATTTAAAAAAAAAAATAGGATCTAGGAGAGGCTCATTGGAGCACAGCCACTTGGAGCAGGATGATATCATGGATATTATCGTCTCAAGCGTTAAAAGTGACTGGAGAAATCGCTGCCTAGAGAAAGGTTGTGGACTTACTAAGTATATTTGGAAAAGAGCCCACCACTTGAGAGGTGAAAAACCATGGTTCCACACCCTGGAGATCAGCAGTCCTGCGATTAAATCAATGAATAGAATTCTGGTCAACAAATGATATAACAACTTGAGACTTTTCAAGGCAAAATGCGTAGGTTCTGAAATGTGCAAGTCCTGCTATGAAGTGGACGATGTCAATCACAATTTTTTTTGACGTGATACATACAAAACAAAAAGAGATGAGTTTGGCTTAAAGAAGATTTGACACCGTAAGGAACATCCTGATAAAAAAACGACAGGAAGTTATTGTTGAGTTTGGAACAAACATTTACACAGCAAAGATTAAGATTTAATAAATGACATGATAAATTTTCATCAGTGCCAATATAACCAAAATATGTAGAGCTCCTGTAGGTTCTTCGGTCTACCTTTTCACACTATTAATCTTTTTTGACTATTCACTGACTTTTTATCGTTTTTGAAATTTCTTCGGACAGGGATACATATCAACTGCTTTCTTTTTTTAGTTTTTTAACTCCTCGTAACTAACATAAGAGTCTATGCTCTGCAATTATAGGGAAGTCCCTTTCCCGGTTTAACTTTTTACACTATTGATGTTTTTTGACTATTCTCCGACATTTTTAGGGTTTTTGACAATCCCTTGGATAGGGGGTGCAAATCGATTGCTTACTTTTTTAAGTCCTCGTATTTGACATAGAGTCTATGATCTGCAATTACAGGTAAGTCCTTTTTTCACCCTTATAGCAGAAAAAAGTCATACCAAATCAATAGAAAAACAAAGAGTTGCTCACTGCATGGGCCGTATTAGTTTGTTGTTTCATCTCACTATGTTTTTAGACAGTTACCCATGAAATTTACACCATACTAACGATTTTTTAATGAATTAATTGAATTTCGAAAGTTTTTCACCATCGCTTTTTGTCCAAAGATCATATCGGCTATTGCCTTGTTTTTAAATACACTTAAAAGAGGGTCACAGTCGTTCTCCCGGGCTGGTCCTCTAACTACCATACTAACATGCCTCGAGTCCCACTTTTTCACCACTACCAAGGTCGTATGCCGGCGTTTTGGGCTCAGTATGTGAACCAGTCCCGCAGCAGTCGGGACAACGTATCGAACTCGCTGGCCAGTGCCTCATCTTAGCCTAGACCATTTTTCGCACCGGTCCTTTTACCAATTAAAAAAAATGCCTTAAAAGACGTATCGTGAGTTAAATGTAATTATACCCGTATAACAATATAGCATACAACAATAATTGAACGATTTCTTGTATAGTTTAAGTTATCAGAAAAGTTTTTCGAAGCCTAAGGTGTTGACAAAGCCCTTCTAGTAGGCGACTCTGCAGCCTAATCAACTTGTTTGAAGCCCTAAAAAGAGCTTATGTTCTTAACTCTAATTCGTTCAAATTCTCGATTTCTCATGTAAAATTGTGAGAATCTGCGTGTTTAATGTTTTGATATCTATATAGTTTGATAGTAATTTCTGTAAAATCTTTCAATTTAATTATTAACGGCACCGAGATTCTATAATTTAAAAACATCCGCCTTCAATTTGAATAAATTTCTCTCTATCGATTAATTAGTTCTGTTGTGTGAATGGTTTGGATACTTATATTTTTTGTTAAAAGAATATTCGATTACGCTTTGTGGCCAAACGATTTTTTTAGTTTGTTTAAAAACATATATCAATCCATTTTGTTATTCGTGTTTGAAACAATGTATCTTTTGTGTACAAACAAACCAAACATGTCTCAAAAGCATGCTCGGTTGTCAAAATGACATCTGGATGCAACAGCAAGATAGATGTAATGTGAAAGATGAGACCAAAAGATAAGGAAAAGAAGAAATCAGAAATCAAAACAAAAGTTCGTTTACGTCAGAAATTTGAGCAAGAACCAGTCTTTCAACTTTTCTGACAATTTGCGAAAGAGATGCCCAAGGAATCCTTCGCAGATTTCGAGCTACTCGTGTATGAGTACATTGAACTGGTAAATTTCCCATCGCATATCCTTCTCGCTCCTAGGCAGCAACCGAGAATACGACAAAAAAGGTGTCGGGAAACAAAGCACCCAAAAGTGGCTGCTGAGACCGACGATGACATTTAATCACTGTAACCACCCACTTTAGACTGGGGTTGGGATTACTGGTATTGGTACCTGAACGGTGGAGCTATATAGTCCAGAAAAACCTTCCCGGACGCACGTCAGAAAGGAAACAACGATAAATTTCCGACACGAGCCATCGCACGAAAGGCGGCAGTTTGAGTGTTGACCCCGCTCCGCCCACGGCAGCCCAGTCATTTTTCTTCTTTTCACACACGATGCGTGCCTATCACGTCTATCTTTGCAGGTGGTGGTAGTGGTGGTGCAGAAGAAACATTAAATTTCCGATTTTTTCTGTCTCGCCATTTGCCGTCTCAGGTTTTTGTTTTGACTTGAACATAAATTACCGCCAAATTTGCCACTTGATCGTGAAAACACGTTAAAAAACAGTCAAACCCAGTCACTTTACATTGTCTGGAAAAGAATTCCACCTTAGAACGTAGTATTGACGCACTAACGCTTGCTCACCACATCCGTCTCGACATTTTTCACAACGAATTTACTCATACTCGCACTTACGTAATCGACCGAAAATGTCGCGAAATCGCCACTTCACAATCTTACCTTGCAGTTATCGGAAAGTTTATTTAGCGAAATCGCGAAAAACTTGGTAAAATTCACAAATTTTAATGAAACATTGCACCGTTCAAAAAATCTTTTGTCTCATTTTCCACAATATGGCGGTTCGTCACGTTGTCTTCTTCTTGTTGATCGGAGACGGGATGATGAAATGACGGCGATGGACGGTTCTCGCTCGTGTTGGAATAATTTCGGTTTATCCGATCTACTCTTCGTGGTGTGTTTCGTAGTAAGAATGAAATGGCGAGATAGGATATGCAGTATGTTAGAATGAGATGCGAGGTATGTGTGAGTAGAGGGATATTTTTGATTTGCTCTTTCGTTTGCGGTGTAAATGTCATTTTGGATAAGAATGAATTTCTGACAGTAATTTTAGTACCATAAGCCTGACATCTAGCAATTCGATAAGATATTAATTTATTGCTTCTAGCTTAGACACGCGTCAGTGAAGGAGCGCGAGATTTGAATTGTTACTGGTTTATTTCTATTCTCAACTCTGAAAGTTCATGGAAAGTCTTGCGTTTATCCTTAAAAATTCCTTAAAGTTGCAATATCTGCATGCATTATGCCTTATCATTGTTTTTACAAATTTAAAAGCTTGAAATGAGTTCATTAAAGCATTTCTAGTGCAAACTGTAAAGTAAATAGATTTTATTGGAAATAAGTCGAAGTAGCAGGAGAGTGCTCCTGCCAGAAGAGCATTGTAATATGATTAGTAGGTCAAACAACATCTTTTGTATATCAAGACGTGACTCCTACACATATTCTATAAAATGAGCTCGGAAAATTGATGTACGGGAATTGTGTATTTCAATTCGCCGCCACTTTATTTTCAGGGTGTTGACCTCATTTTTTGAGTAATCATGAGATCATATCATTTCGAAAATTTTAATGCAAATCTCTACATATCTGTAGTGTCTGCGCCCTTTGTAAGCGCGTATTTCCTCAATATCACGTGTTATTGTTGTTGTAATAGACGAATTTTCAATCGACTGTAACTTGGCCTTTTTTGGGCTCGATTTTAATCAAATTTACAGAAAAGATACGTTTACTATCAATTAATTTCAACACAAGTTTTCGGCAAATTCAAGGGTCACCTCTCGATTTTTGAGACGGAAAAGTAAAATTCACATAATTTACTATTATTAACAAAGTTGATGGAATAAAGACCTACTTCCTCGATTTGTTTCACATTTTTCGAATCAAAGGTGTTCAATCGCGAGAGGGGGAACACACATTTCCGTACAATTCCCCGCGCTTGATTGAACCAAAAAGTGTCAGTTTAAGACCTATTTCGGAAAGATTTAATTCAGACCTTTCATTTGAAACTCATATTGACTACCTTTGGTGATTTTTTTTTTCAGGGGCCACTTCCCTATGTGGGGAGACCCCCCGTAAGCACCTTATAAAAATTATTTTATACTGATAGTTTTAAGAGGTCACCACTCTACACTTACTCGCTAAATTTCATGTTTTTAGCTTCAGCAGTTTGCGAGAAAACTTGCTTTGTCACACGGACGGATGGACAGACGGGATGCGATTTTAGCAGGGTCTGGTAAAATTATTTTATGATTCCCTAATAACCATCGAATTGTAATAACTTAGCCCTACGCCACTGACGCCGATCAGCCGATCCATGTACCCTACGCTGTTGACATCGACGGTTCGGGAGCGACCTTTTAACTACTCGTTGCCACTGAATCGCGATTTGACATGCGTCAAAAAAGAAAAAACAGATGGAGATGACGTCCGATTTGCGCGGATTGTGAGTTCACGTTACGAAAACCTCAGCGGTGCTGATCCCGGCTTCAAACAAAAAAAAAGGAAAAACGTTAGTGTCAATGGCAGCCGCCTTATATTTGAATGTTTCCCGGACATCATCCCGGATTGTGGATGACTGTGCCTCCACTTACACCATCTGCAGTTTCCCACGACAAGCTAAGCCCTGTTAACGTTACAATGACAGTGGCGTGAAGCTCCCACCAACGGCAACTCCCCAACGAGATAGGAAGCGCAGCGGCTGCAGCCAGCGTTGCACCGTCAGGACGGGCCTACAGCATCTTTATCTAGTCCAACTGGAGGTCCTCGTGGCAGCCCGAAATCAGTAGCGCGCAGCAAAAGTCTAGCGGTGCTAACAAGAGGACATCACAATTCAATTTCTACTATCTTTCGAAGCTTCCTACTGTACTTGGATATGAAATGGATCAGAAACTCCTTCAATACAATCCCGTTGAATGAAAACTTTGGTACAATTTGACCGGAAGGCAGAAATTCTGGAACTTCACTCTACAGGTAAAAAATTTTGTTTTTCCGACTCTTGAGAAGAATCTCCATTTACCTACATTTTGGGCCTCGATGACTGTGCGCCACCTTGCCCCAGATCATTCACGTCATCGTCAGGCATCAGATTTGTTCCGTGAGTACCGAATTCGTCGAATAATTTAGGGTTAGGTTATATTGATTTGCATTTGATGCACTTTTCTGTTGCTTATAAGTATGCAGCTGATAATAATTTATCACACAAAATTGAGGCTGGCACCTTGCACAAATAAATCAATAACTAATCTAGTTGCATGCCATCCTGGATTCAATCAAAGGAAATTGATCGAGTTTAACAAACAATGTTGTAATGTTTTTTCTGTCTACGTCCACTCGAACGAAACCGGGACCGACCTCTCATCGGTTCTTGACGTGAAGTCTAGACCAGTCCGTGCACCCGTAATCCATATCGCGGTGGCTGCTTGTCGGCCAGCTAGTTCGGAGAGGATTTCGGTCGCAGGTCTTTAAAATGGATTACGCTCAATTACGTGTTTCAGCCACCATTAAATGCCAGTTTCAAACGCATCAAAAATTCAAACATACGGAAAAGAAACCTTCTTCTTCTTTGTAGCACTACAGCCCCACTCGGGCCTTCGCTTAGAGATAGTTAGAGTATCTCATTTTCATGACCGTATTGATTTTTTCGGAAGTTGATTTGGTCAGTACCATGCTCCCGTGTGCTTGTTCAGCTATGATATGATCTGGTTAAATCAGTACATATCACCACTGAGTGAACACTCGTGGTCTGTCCGAAAAATCTCCTGAACTAAATCACGTTGCTCCCAACGAGATTTGAACCTGGGACCTTCGGCTTATGCGTTCATGCTCTAACCACTAGGCTTCACAGACTGGAAAAGAAACCTGCTTTACTTTATTCCGTATTCTCTTCATGCTTCCTGTCAATCACAAAAAAACTAAATTCCATTTCGCGTTCCCCAATTCAACGACGCGGTACCGAAAAGTATTCTACGTTAAGTCAACCCCGAAGAATCCTACGCTAATAAGAAGGCCAGGCAAACGAAGGTACCGCGTATCGCATGCAACGCAAAACCGGTCATCCGCGGATTTCTTAAAACCCTACTCTTTTAGCCGCATACCTACCGTCACTCTCCCTCCTGCTGAAAAGAAACGGACGGGATGGAAAGGAAAGTCCAGTTTTAAATTAATAATTCATATTATTATTGAAGCAAATGTAATACGAAACAATGTACTTTTAGTATATCTGGACAATATTATTTACTAAGGATGTCTTTTACCTAATATTGGCTTTTCATATATATGTATATAATTCTTAAATCTTACAACTACTAAATACGTTTGACATTACTTCTGAATTTTTTCCAGACAAAAATTAAAATCCGTTAAATTGTTTGTTTTTCGCTTTTCTTCCTATATGCTCCTTAAATTATTCCACAATAGGATATTTGGGTCACTCAAGATCTTATTTACAGCAAGTAACAAAATTTTCTATTTTGGGTGTTTAATATTGGTTCTATTTGAGAAACTCTCATTGCATATCAAATATTAATAAATTGCTGATTTGTTAAATTTTCTTTAATTTAGGCATTTCATATGACCATACAAGAATAACAATCTGATTGAAATTTTTTTTTTGTTTTTTCTTTGCTTAAGGACTTGAAAAATACAATGGGGATTTCATAACCAGGAAAGATTACTCTATACAATCTGCTAAAATTTTTATCGATAGCTCCACCCAAAAAAAAATTGTTTTTTTTTATAAAGTAATCCACACAATGTTTTGCACTTAATTTACCAAAAGGAAAAATATTTTCATGAGTTTAGAAAGTAAAAAATAAATTCGAAGACAATTATTTGTTCTAGTTATTTCTAAGATGGATACCACTATAACTGAGAACTCTCTTCTAAGTAAATTAAAATTTAATTAAATTAAGAACCAAACAATTTCCGGTCGTTCCTTTTTTTTTCATTGAAGTTTAAAAAAATATTTAAGGAAGTGGACTAAAACTAGTTTTTTTTCCAATTATTTCAAATACAATTATTAACCTGCCGTTGCAATTCAGTATTTTTTTTTTGTAATATCACGTTGATTTGAAACCAAATTGATATGCAAGGGGTTATGTTAGTTATTGATTATTTTAAAGCAAACAGTTGTTTAAAAAAAAATTTCTAAACCGAATAATCATTAATGTCTATTTGTCGCCGCCTATAGCAATATGCGTTTAATCGAGCTGGCTTCCAATTTTTCTAATAATAATTTCAATTTTCTTGATCACCATGCTGTTTTTTTCTCAACCCCCTCAATTTTTCTTCAATCCGAAATCAAGTTATTCAATTTATAATTTATCGTGTTAAGCAAATTTCTTTAGTAAACACTCAATAGCCAAAAAAAAAGACAGACAAAATGAACCATTCATTATGCTCATGTTAGAGCGAAAGAGATATTCTATGTCAAAAAAAGAATTGGAATGATATTTTAAGATATAAGAAGACAAAAATTAAATGTATACCGAAAAAAAAACTAAACCACTGAACATATCGGGGCCGATGTAAGAACATTTGGAATTGCGTCTATTACACCATGCCACAACGGTACACTCCGGTTCAATCCACCTAACAACTTTGTAAATTAATGATGAAAACAGGAATCTTTTTCATTTTTTTACATTTTGAAGATTCAGATAACGACGCAAAACATACTCGTACACTAAATGGCACCGTTTTGATGAGAGTCTTTGCGCATTTTAGGGTTGTTTTACGGGGAGTCGACCGACCGAATTTTCTATTATCTGCACAATTTCTCTTCTAATTTCTATATATTGTATGAGTACATAGTCGAATCACCTTGGGGAGTGTTAATTCAATCAATCAAACAATGTCACAGAAAAAAATAACATCAACAACGTATCAATTCACTCTTGATCATCTGTTCTCAAACTGGACACAATGTAGCTCAAATGCAACTGAACCGTAAAAAGATCAGCCAACTACTTCCTGCGATGTGTAAGTCATATAAAGGAATCCGTCGTCACTTCTGTGCCGCGGCGTAGCGGCTGTCACAGATCAGCTTCAAGGCTTTTGACAGGGCTGCACTGCAGTACCGTTTGACTGATAAATTCATCGGTGAAAACTCACTGTTTATTATCACCGCCCACGCATATATCAACAATATTTTCGCGAACATTGTCTCAGGGAGTTCTATTAGCGAATGCTTTTCGATTTAGTCTACAACACTTTGGTGATAATACGTACTAACTGTCCGATCAAGAACGAAGCGAAGTCAGGTCATAAGCCGTGTTTTCACTTAATAATTTAACACCTACTTGTCTTTTGTTGTTGTCCCTGAAGTGAGTGGTAAGAGTACTCCACAAAGCCAATCCCTTCGAGCGTCCGGATCGTTAATAATCATCCTATGTGATTTTTGCACTGGCCAGAAAATAATCCTTCGCTATCCTGACTGAATGCCTCCTCTATTTCGCCTGCCTGCTTCGAACTCCTGTCGCTCCTGATTCTGGGTTATCGTCGATGGATCTACTAATGTTTAACAATTAACACTAAAACAATACAATACAATGTTCAGTTTGATCACCTTACGTAGGGATTCTCTTTATCCCATAGGCAGCCGAACCTACCGCGCTCGCCATGCGGTCACCTCGCCATCTGTCATTCGACTTGACATCCCACGACAAAACTCGACGTGGGATGGGAAGTCGTCACAACTGATGCGAGATGGAAAGCCACATGGCGGCAATGTGTGTATGTATTGCCCGCCAGTGGCGTAGGGCCGAGTCATTACAGTGTAATATAGTCATCACGGTGTATTCGCTACTGGTCCGTATAAAGCTGATTGAAAAGAAGCCAGCATCCCTACCTGACGAGAAATTGATAGTGATTGCTGAGAAATAGAAGAAAAAACCGTCGTAAATAGCTCTGAGATATGTGGGCGATATTGGATATATACCTTCCCACATGCAAGATTGATGTTCAAAAATAAACTTTCAGTTTCACTATCTTTAATCTGGATACTTCAGTTTGCACTTTTGAGCGATCATAGCAGAATTCCAGGCTTTAAAATAATTTTTCTTATGACCTTTTGTACGATTCTTTTTTTTCGGTTTTAGTAATAAAGGAGTTAAATGGTATTTTTTATTTTCGGCAATCGAAACAATGTTGGTAATGAAATTCAGCAGCACAATTAACCGTTCTAAACATTAAGAAAATTCTAGCAAATATAAGGGCAGAAGATCAAAATTAACGATAATGTGCTGATAGTAGCTCCAAGTGTTACTGATGATATTCATGCTGCGACGACTGGACAAGCTCGGTTAACTAGAGTAGTTATACAATTGATGTTTAATATATATACATACAATTTGCAATAGAAACCTCAGTTGGAAGCACGAGCATGAGTTAAGTAAATTGAAGAGGAAGTATGTTGGTCGGAAATATAACAACTAGCGTTGGAAAAAGCACATATGAACAAAGTAAAGACGAGAATTTCTTCCGGTGTTCCTTCAAATATTTCTTGAAATCAAATGATGAGTAAGAATTTTATAAGTACAATATAGGAACAACCTTACACCCTTTTTGTTTTCCATTCAAAAAAATATTGAGGTTCTTATCAAAAATACCAAAATGCATGATGCAAGCCATTTCAAAATCATCTGTAATCAGAAATTCATAGCTTTGTTGATGCCATTTTATATATATTTGCGCCGCATCTGAAACGGTATAAAGTTTTATATAACGATAAATTGATTCCAAGTATATGTACATAAAAACATTATATGTTTAAATAATGTCTCTGTAACATTGCATGTGTCATATGTAAGGAGGGAATTCTTCTAAAAGATTTTTTTTGGTCCTTTATTTTTTTACATACGAAATGGAAAAGTAACTGTAAGCTTTGACCTTGTATTAAAAGCGTATAGTAGTAGAAAAAAAAAGAAATACTACTTTGCTATTCTAATTTTAATTGATTTTGGTTTTTGTATTTCCATTTGCAAATGTAAGAACATGTTCTGCGACCTGCAGAATATTTTGTACAAGCTGTATGGAATATTGATTATAATTATTATTCCTATAATGTACTTAATTTAAAACCAATATTTTAGTAAATTTTAATATAATAAAAGGAAAATATGGATCCAAACTAAAGATTAATGCAAAGCTCACGTATATATTGATATTAAAAATACACACACCAAAGAAAAGGATAACTCTCAGAATGCTGATTTTTGAAAATAACAAGGCATTGTATTACAAGGCATTATGAGACTATTAAAGTAGTCTACTACAACAGAAAATATGAATGAATTCAATTTATATAGGGTGTAAATATATATTTTATTCTTATAGAAAAAACTGCTTTAAAAAAACCGCCAGAAAAATAATTTAGAGCTGTATGTTCACTAAATTTCTTGCTATGTACACAGAAAAATTATCTTTGATAATTTCTATCTCAAGTAAGAAGTAAAGAATAATTTTCAGTAACTCATTTTAATTAATGTCAAGTGCAGATGTATTATTATTACAATTATCTACGTTATTTTCTTTACTTGAAATTTCAATCGATACTTAAGTTTGAAAGTAAAATCAAAAATTATCCCTGTATATAAGGTTCCAAAAAATTTTTAAATGATATACTTTTAATTTCATCGTTTCAGTTGTGAACGTTTGTTTGAAAATACACCATACACACAATTATCAATACATACAAATAAAACTGATTATGAATTGCGAGGCATAACCAAATCTTTCCTTTCTAGCTAAACCGTTCTCTTCCAGCAAGAGAATGTCGGCGAACGGTGAGTATTCCGCTAAGAGGGTAGGGTTCGTGTAATCCGCGAATGGCCGGTTTCGCGTTGCAGTCGGTACGCGGTACCATAGTTTGTTTTGATGTTTTTTTATTATAGTAGAAAATTTTGAAGTGCATAGAGTAGTATATTGCGAAAATTATAGAGGCATGTCACTGCTTTGTACGGCGTACAAAATATTTTCTAAAATCTTAGAAAACAAAATCGGATCATACGCCAATAGTATTGTTGGGGAGTATCAAGATGGTTTTAGGGCAGGTAGATCAAAAACGGACCAATTGTTCACAGTCAGGTAGGTACTTGAAAAATGCTGGGAGTTCAACATAGACGTACACCAAATTTTCGTTGACTTTAAGCAAGCATACGACAGTATTGACCGTAACGTACTGTACCAATTAATGCTTTACTTTGGCATCCCAGCCAAACTAGTCCGTCTTACCAAAATGATAATGACGTTGTAATGATTTTACGTCTACGTCCGAACGCGGAACCGACCTCTCATCGGTTCTAGACGTTAAGTCTGAGTAGTGCCAACGGACGGTACCAACCGGTCAACCAATCCGTGCACCGTAACCCATTCACGCGGTGGCTGCTTGTCGGCCAGCTAGATCGGAGAGGATTTCGGTCGCGGGTCTCCGAATGGGTTACGCCCACTTACAATATTCAGCCACCTATACATGCCCGTTTTCAAACGCGTTACAAAACAAAACCATACGGAGAGGAAACCTACTTTACGTTACTCCGTATTTCTTCCTATAACCAGTCAAAAGACAAAGATCTAATCTTTACTTCGCGTTCCCGAATTTCCGACGCGGTACCGAAAAATACACTACGTTAACGTAATTCCGAAAAAAGCTACGCTAAAGAAAAATCAAAATCAACTAAGGTACCGCGTACCGCGCGCAACGCGAAACCGGCCTCGGCAGATTTTCTCAAACCCTACCCTCGCGACGGCATACCTACCCTGCACCTCATTTCCCGCTGAAAAGAAGAACCACTGGAAAGGAAAGTCGTGTTTTTCGTTAGCAATTTATGTTGGTATATAAATGTTTATTTATAAATATAAATATGATATTAAGAATTCTAAATTATTAATGTAGTTTATTTTAAATTTATGATTTTTATATACAACTTGTACTGATTTGTTTGCATTTAGTTTATTTATGTAATACCTTTAAGTTTAATTTTATTGAAGATTCTTATTGTGAGTGAAGTGATTTTTGTAGGGCGTAAAAAGACGAAAGCTCAAAATTAAAGAGGTTTAATCAGAAAAAAGAAACAATTGTTAAAGCATATTGAAATGTTCATAGCGACAATTGGAACTTAATTATTTATTAATTTTTATATAATTGCCTATTGTTTTTTTTTTTTCAAAATTATCAAAGAGCAGTTTGGCCGTTTAGATAGTCGAGAAGATTAAATTAATTATGTTGGATAGATTTTTCAGACCTATTTTGCTTTCTACATTAATTAATCAGGCCGATTTGTTTCCAAAGTACAATCGGGTTGTGATCCGTATGTTTTCATTCAAATGATTACAACGGTGCGGGAAGCAAATAGGAAGGATTTACTATACTAAATGGAAGGTATATTTCGGAAGGTTCCTTGAAGTTAATATTTGAAGTTTTTAGTTAATTAGATTTTATTAATTTACAACAAAGTGTAAATATTCATTTCAAATGAGTATTTATGATTCAAATGTTCGAATGATTTATTTTATAGTTTAATAAACTGAATACGTTATGACAGACTGGAAAAGATATCACAAGGAGTGAAAGGTGCCAGGGGAAAGATTTAGTAAATTAAATTATAATTTAAAATATTTACTGGATATTTCATGGGTTAGTTGTGTTTTACTTAATTGAATGTAAGAAATAAATAATTCACTTATACTCGACAAAATATTAAGAAAACTTTTCTTGCTTTGTGCAATTAGTTACAACCTTTATAAATGCCAATCAACGCTTCCTTTTTCAATACCTTGTCTACTACTGTTTCATTATATCAATAAGTTTTCTTACTTTCTTTTGACAAGTAACATTTTCACTCATTTCTAAGAACAGCGGAACCTTGCTTTCAATCAAACAGAACGTTCTCTACATTCTTGAACCCTATATGAAAGGAGTTGGCGAAACAGTAATGCAGTCGAATTCGATGAATTCTTTTCTTAGATTAGACCTACTTTGGGAACTCTTTTAAAGTCAAAACAGCCCACCTTACCGTTGTTGAGGTTTATGCTAAAAATTCCAGTGCTTACGATTTTCGATCAATTAGCTAAAGGGTCGCAGCTAGACGATTGACTTCCAACAATAGGTGCGGCGGCAAAAATTTCGATGAGGATATAATTTTTGTAGTTTCAGTTTCCACACCTTTGAATATTAGACTGAAGATTGTAGTTGCAGGGATCCAATTTAAAATTAATTATTCGAATCTCGCAAAATTTTGAATGGTCCAGCCATTTCAGACGATTTTCTCTCCCAAATTATATTTAAGCCACTTGTATCAAATGTTGTCACATCTAACTACCGGGTATTGTTTGAAGGTTTCCGACTGCTTCAATAAATTAATTATTTCAGCCATATGCTGCGCTACATTCATTCCCCTATTTTCTGCGGCGATTTTTCTTCATTCTTTCCTGTGTTTTCCTGAACCCATCCAAGAATGTGTTGCAACGTTATTCTTTCTATTTCATTCGTAAACTTTATTGCTAAATTAGCATTGGAAATGTTGATTATTCTTCGCACAGAAAGTGTACTTTAGCCTCCAATTTTTACATTCGGCAATTCATCATCAAAAGAAAGCACTCCTTCGTAGTACAAATGATTAGGTTTTGTTCGAGGATCTGTTTCGAATATTTCTCAACACGTTTTACTGATTTCTTTTCAGATTTTTCTTTTTTAAAGATCCATACATTAGACTCAATTAAACTGTTTTTCTCTTCTTGATTTTAATCTTAAATTATTAATCCTAAACACTTTGAACTGATATATTTCCCCACGTAGAAAAACGACGCATCCAATCAATACTGAATACGCTCGTCTAAAAACTTCTGTGTTATCTTGTAGTATTAATTATGTGTAGTTTACTTTTTTCATTACAATCGAGGTATTGCAAAAGCTTCCCACAGCTAGAATGCATCTACGCGCCGGTCACCTGCGCTCCCTACTTGGATTTAATCGTTTTAAAACTAACCTGCAACAGTCGGTTGCCGAGCGTGTATCCATTAAGAGCACGTATCGCCATTGCAGCTTCATCATAAGTTGTCATCGACACGAATCCGTATCCTTTTTTTTTGTTTTTGCACTCTAGTTTCCCACGCTGTTTTGCGAGGATTGAAACAGTTTTCCGGGACGAATCGACCGTGGAGTAAGATCTGAGTACTGAACACGAACAGCTGTTAGCGCTACAAAATCGAAATATTATACAAATCTCCGAAAATTTAAAGAAACTTCGTGGTTATACCTACCTGCGATCACTTCGTATTTGTGCACCGTTTGTTGTGTTTGATCCTGTTCTGTTTGATTCCTGCTGCGTGGCGACCCTCCAAGATAACCTCCTTCTGCGTCGCGGCCACTACCTCCACACGTCAATTCCATGTGGCTGTCAAATTCTGTTGGCATCCGACGACAAAATAGACGTTGGATGTGCACTGGTCGCAACGAACGTAAAATGACAAGCCACCTAGCAGCGAAGTGTGTTGGTAGTGGGCACCAGCGGCGTCGCATGATTCATTACAACGTTGACGATCTCCCAAGTCCGCATCAATAACCAACTCACCGATGCCTTTGACACAAATATCGGGCTAAAGCAGGGAGATGGGCTGCACCATTGCTATTCAATTTGGCTCTGGAGTACGTCATACGGAAGCTTCCTGTCGATACGTGAGGTACATTAATATACACGTCGAGCCAAGTAGTAGCCTATGCGGACAACATAAACATTCTGTCACGGTCATTAACAACTGCCAAAGAACTTTTCATGGCGCAGTCGAGGAAAAATACCTCAAATATACAAAATATCACACTTGGCAAATACAGTGTGGAGAATGTCAGCGAATTTGAAATATATATTTAGGCGTAAACCAACTAAAATGGGCAATGAAAGAGACGAAATTCGCCGAAGAATACAGCTCGTAAATAAAATATTCTATTCAGTATTGACGATCTTGAAGATCAGCTACATACACAGGAAAACAAAGCTCCAAGTATACAAATCTGTGATAAGACCTGTGTTATGCTATGCGTGTGAAACATGGACCCTAACCCAAGCATCCGCAAATATATTGAACGCCTTTGAGCGACGGGTCCTGAGGCGAATAATCGGAGCGAAGCTTGACGGGGACCAATGGCGAATTCGATATAACCATGAGCTGTATGAAATTTTTGATGAACCGGAGGATTGTAAGACAGCGGAAGCTGCAATGGGCTGGACACATGAATCGTATGGACAAACAACGGATACCCAAGATGGTATTTGTTGGGAGAACTGAAGGCCGGCGGGCAGTGGGGAAACCGAGGAAACGCTGGTCTGACTCGGTCGTCGAAGACAGTTCATCGTTGCTCGGATTTCGGAATTGGAAGACGCGGTCAACGGACCGAGACAGTTGGAGGCGCTGTTTGCAGGAAGCGAAGGCCCGAAAGGGGCTGTAGTTCTAAGAAGAAGAAGAAGAAGAGTTATCCGTCCGTTTAACCCATCCTACGACTATATAAAGTCATTCCCTTCAATACATCCTTTAGACACTGAAGATGACTCGAAGTAGTCGAAACGCGTCTGCTCACACAACAAAGCAAGGCCCGACGGCTTTTAGAGAGAAAAGAAAATTGGCTTGCGGATACCAAATAAACAAAATTGTTGACTATCAAAATAATATTCTATCACAAAACTATAGCTTATGCCATTGATCATTTTAAAAAGTATGATTTTGACGCTTTGTTCATACTGACTAATGCACCTGGGAGTAGCGCCTTTAATAGAGTGGAGAGGCATATGGCACCACTAAGTAGAGAGCTCAGTGGAATAATTTTGCCTCAAGACTATTACGGTGATCACTTGAATGCCAAAAAAGAAACAGAAGAAGAAGAGCTGGAAATGAAACTCTAGCAGAAATTCGGAGTCAAATGATTATTGACACATATTCAGTGGAAGCAGAATATACTCGTATTTCTCCTGATGAAGCTTTGCCTCCCCTTTCTGATGTAGATTATTCATGGCATAAAACTCATGTTCTAGAATCACAGGTATGCAGGTATTTTTCTTTTTATAATAAAAATAATATTTAATAAGAATTTAAATTAATTTAGATCGTAAAATTTGGCAACAGAAAATGCTGCTCTGAGTTTAGAAGCGACATCAAATTAATATTAAAAGAGAGATTTTTTCCTCCGCCAATATTATCGGAACGCAATGAAAAAGGACGTCTCATTGTAGCTGATCCTATGAAAAAAACGAAAAACGCAACATTTCTGCCTTTTTTCAAAGACTATGCATTGATTTACATAGTGAAGCTATAGATAATTATTTGACATATCCGTACGACGTCCACTGCCTAACAGTTCTCAACATTTTGTTTGAGAGGATATGTACTTTTGGTCACATATATTCCATCTTGGTCAACGCGTTAAAGAAGGAGAAAAAAATCTCAGCACGTATAATAAAACGTCGAGATAACGAAGTGATGGCTGTGTTAATTTAAGATAATGATGCTCAAGATGTCAAGTCAAGTCAAGTCAAAAGCGCTTTATTTAATACCAATCGTTATAAATTTTTAAAAGAACATAAAGCTAGTTCCAAACAATAAAACTATAAAAAACTTAATGGCCCGAATGGCTCTCTAAATTTATACGCTATCAGTTAAACACATTTAATGAAAAAAAATACACTAGCAAATTTAAATTAATTAAGATTATTACATATTTTTTGATTCAATTGGAAAAAGTAGAAAAAACCAACCAGCATTATTCAAAAATTACTTATATTACTAACACAACAATGAACTTATATCCTATACCTAATATGTTACACCCTAATTCTAAATCAGTTCAATCAAAAAAAAAAAAAACATTACCTTATATTGAAACGTATACCTAATTTATAATACAAATAAACCACAACACTAGATGTAGCAATAATGAGATGAATCTAAAAAAACTAAGTAACGAGAAAAAGCACAAAAACAGAAAATAAACACGAATAATTTAGACATTGTCATTCAGCCACCAATACCTAGATTGCTCCATCTCAGCTCGACCAGCCTCAGCGAACCTAGCAAATGAGTATCTCCATTGGAATTGTTGGTCTCGTGAACTCAGATTCGGAGGATATTTTATCTTCTTATCGGTGGCCCGTCTATATATGTGATATATGACTGGGATGCCGTCAGAATCAAAAACGTATCGATTCATGTCCAAATACAAGAATGCTTCTGGAGGAATGAAGCCAGTAGCGAGGCAAGTCACTATATACCCGTCTGTAGGGTGGAACGGCTGTGAAGTCCAAGGGTTTTCACTCACAGTTACAGATCTTGCGATATAATTCCGAAGAAGTTTCAATATGAAGATATCGACTCTTGTCACTTGAGCGGTTTGATAAATTTTTCTATTCGATATATAGTGCTTCCAATCCGTCTCAGGCTTTCTGTACAAACCAGTACATGCACGAAGACATTTCCTTTCGAAAACTCTTAATCTTTCCATTGTACTAGCACTCTGGTTGTACCAGATCTGGCATCCGTATGTCAAAACTGGTCTAACCAGGGTCTTGTAACAAATAACTTCGACTTTTTGATCAATGTATCTGGAATGAAAGAGTCACCGAAGAGCCATGACTACTTTTAGTGCTTTACTGAGCATGACTTTCACATGCTCAGTATAGTACAGATACTGATCGAGATGAACACCGAGGTATCGAACACAGGATTTCTGTGGAACCCGTTCTGAACTACCCTCACCAGCCATAATGTGGAAATCCTTCCAATTACGTTTCAGGTCTTGACTGGCTCCCTGCAGCGTTGTCCGAAACAAAATTGTTTCGCACTTCTGCGCATTGATTTTCATTCGCCAATTGTCGGTGTAGAGCTGCACATCATTAAACATTTTTTGAAGATTGCTCTGAACTATTGTAGCTTTTCGGTCTGCCGTATAGATGATCAGATCATCAGCAAACGCTACCAATGATCGCGTTGGCGAGACATTAAAATCAAAGCTGTTCAATAGCTTGCGAATGAATATTAAGAAAAGCAGGGGCGCAGTAACTGTTCCCTGCTGTAGACCATTCAAGACCTTGAATTCGCGCATTGTTGTCAGATTTCCATCAGTTACAACAAACGATTTCCCGTCCAACATATTACACATCCTGGCGACAAGGTGTCTGGGGAAGTTGTCCTGAAGGAGTTTAAAAACTAGTCCATCTAGCCACACCGTATCGAAGGCTTTCTCCATATCAATGAGACATGCTCCAACGCATTGTCTATCATTTAGTTTCCAACAGATGTCTGAGGTTACTTTCGTTATTGCATGTATGGTCGAATGCCTGGCACGAAAACCAAATTGGCAATTCGGCATCAACTCATATTTCTCAATGTGGGCGTTTAATGCTCTGTTGAGTATCACTTCAAACACCTTGCTGATGTTAGGCAGCAAGCTGATTGGGCGATAGCTTTTAGGGCATGAAGATTCTTTTCCTTTCTTCAAGATCGGAAATACCTTAGCCTTTTTCCACTCATTTGGGAAATATGAATTGCTCAACATGTTGTTGAACAATATGCAATAATTTCCAATAGCAACCTCAGGCAAATGTCGGAGAACTATATTTGGAATACCGTCAGCACCACATGATTTCTTGTTGTTTATTCTGCGAAATATGAAACACAAGTCTTCATAGCTGACAAAATAATCAATAAGATTCAAGCTCGGTTTGAGGTCAGATGTTAATGTTTCATCGAAATGAAGAATTGATTGGCCGTTCAGGCTTGATTTGAAGTCGGAAACTTTTGCTTCAACAACCTCCGAAAATATTTCATTCCTTCTCTCTGAGTTCAGCAGATGAACCAATTCAAAATGTGTTCCAATCAGGGCAAGTTTTTGCAATCCATCACATATAATCCCGTTTCCATTTCTATCCGGAGTTGTACTATCAATTTCGATACCAGCTCTATCGAGAAGATTTATCTCATCACTAGCGACTTCAAGATTCGATACCTTCACTCGAGACTTCCTGCGGAATAAGCTATTCACTTTCGCGAAAACGCCATCTGGGTCCTGTGGGCTAATACCCCTCAGTTTTTCCGCCCATTGATTGCTGACCTCACTCCTGAAGTATGAACGGATTAAGTTCCGGACATTCTTCAGGTGTAATTTTAGCAAAGCCAACGAGGGATGGTTGTAGTCCAAAAATCGTCGATAAATATTGTTGACGCGGGTGAGAAGAAGGCTTTTCAATCTTTTCAACCTTGCGATGGTTGGTGTTTCATATCCTTCCATATTGTTTCGATGTTTAATCTTGGGAACAACTTTCTCATTCGTTTCCAACGTCAGCTTCTCTAACATCGACAAATAGAGATCTGTTTCATCGTCAGTTAGATTTCTGTTATTAGGAACCATTGAGCCAGCGTTGCCATCATCAGAAGAGGGACATTGCTTCTGGTACTCCCGATTAAACTTCTTTTGAAACTTTCCCCAGTCTGTTTTTTTGAAATTCAACCGATGGTTTTCATGTTGAACTGGAATGAGGAGGAAATCATCCCTTTGATGATTGATTTCCATTACGATTGCGTTATGGTCGCTTTCGTAAGGAAGCACCTGCAGTTTCCGTTGAGGACTATAAAAGCTGAATTCAAGTCTTGCGTCAGCAATGCAGAGGTCCAAATATGAATTTGTCCTAGGGTATGTTGGGAACTCCGACCCATATATGTTGCACCTGTATTCAATTTGGTTCTCTGTTATCCATGATTTCAGGAATACACCTCTTGGATTATTGGTGGCGTTGAGCCATGATGTATGCTTGGCATTCAGGTCACCGGCAAAAATATAATAACTATGCAGCCTGTTCAATTCGAGTATTTCAAACAAGGAATTGAGTTCCTCCTTGAACTTGAGAACATTTTGACGAGTTGCATAGGCAGAGATAACGAAGAGGTTATCCCCACCTGGCAGTGAAATTTTGATGACGGACACTTCAAGAAATTGAACGTTTTTGAATTCGACTTTTTCAATATTTTGGAAACAATAGGGTCTTCTAACCAATATCCCGGTGCCACCTCCCCCATCACCTATTACCCTATCGTTTCTTACGATTGCAAAATCTTTGAATTCCATGGAATGCCATGAATTGAGGTGGATTTCAGTGAGAAGTATGATGTCAGGCTTTTGCTTGACAATGAATTCAAGGAGATAATCACGTCGATGTATAGCAACGATAGAGTTGGCGTTGATCGATATGAGGCGAAGCATATCCATGGGAATATGACTGGATGACAAGTTATTATTAGGCATTTGAAAGACCTAAACGCTGAAAAGCAAAGTTAATTTTTGAATCTTGTTTGTCGATTCTCTCCGATAAAGAATTAAGTTGCTGGTAAATTTTGAGAAGCAGCTCATTATTGCCACTTACATTATTTACATTATTTCCAGCATTTTCTGCTGGTCCTCTAGCGGCGAGTGCAAATGATACTCCGGGCTTGACGAAGTTGGAAGGTATGATATTACGGTGTACTTGTGTTTGCTTTGGAGCGAATTTAACTTTTGCATCTTGATATCGGGAGCATCCTCGATATGATGCTGGGTGACCAAAAACACCGCAGTTAACGCAGTATAATTTTTCTTTAGGCTCCGTCTGAGCCAATTTGCATTCACCGGGAGCATGAACGTCTTTGAATTTAACGCAACGATAGTGCATGGCACAATTGGCAGCCGAATGTCCAAATCTTTGACACCGGAAACACTGGTTGACTTCTCTTTTCTGGAGGCGTTCCCACCTCACCACTCTGAAATACAAGTACCTTATTTGTTGAAGGGCACTTGGACTGCTCTTATTTGCAATTTGTACCAGGTAAAGTGGTAATTTTTTTCTTTCTATGGTCGACCTTTTTGTCGCAAAAGCTTTGACTGAAACAAAATCAATATCTGATGCAGCCCCCTTTTGCACCTGAAGAAGATCGACCGTATCCTCTCCGCTGTCCAAACCCTTCAACAAGAAGGTCTGATTCTTTTCACTTTTTGGGGTATAGGTGAAGTGTGGAACCTCCCCAGAATTTAGCGCATCTTTCGCTGACTTGAAATCAACCAGTGATTTCGTCTTTATAGTTAATTTTTCGGCATTAACTCTTTTGATTTCGAAATTGGCCAGTTTATTTTCGGCTGCTCATAGCCGAACCATATCTTTCCCGGTCTGTCCAAACACGTTGATTGGCGGAACTTTTTCTGTCTTGTTGGAAGCTTTTTCAGAGGAACCAGCAGAACTGCGGGCTGGTTTTTTTTTCCTTATTTTTGTTCTTTAAATATTGAATAAAATTAACGTCATTATTTTGATTAAAATTACCTCCGATATTTTCTTCGATTTCCATATCTTCGGTTAATCCCTCCAGCGCTGCAAAATAATTTTGGCTCTCGTTGGCGCCACCAGCACTTAGAACTTCCTCTGGAATTGCTTGCTTTGTACTTTTCTTCGGCTTTGTTTCCTGTTGCCATTGATTTTGCGACTGCGTCTTTTGAGGCTTCATCCCTTTCTTGAAGAGATCCTTGAGGGACTGTATCTCTTGCCTTAGTTCATCATTTTCTTTCTGCAATTTGGCCATTTGTTGATTGTCCGCTATTATTTGCAGCTTGCACCCTCCACCTGCGGAGTTTTCTTCGTTATGCTTTCGTTTGGTGATTATCGCCAGTTTCGTATTCGTCGTTTCCCCAGGTTGCCCCAACGGTGGGAATCCGTCGGGCTCCTCCATACCAGCGGCGAAATTTTCTTTGTGAATTTGTTTTTCGTTACCAACCGAAGTAAAAATATTCGATAGAAATTTCCTGAGTCGATTACTTCGAAAATATAAGATTTTTTCCGATAAAAATTAACTTCGGACTAACGTTTTTAAAAAATTAATTTAATTTTTGAAAACTTTTGGCAGGAGCAATTTAAAAGACATGCTCAAGATGTCGAATAGTGTCCAGAGGAAGAGGTTTCCAGTAATTGTTTTGATGAAACGATTACGTAGAAAGAGCAACTAAATAATTTGCCTCTTATTTCTATGGTTGTAGAATGGTTTGCAAGCGTATGGAGCGATACAGAATAATTTAAGGAATATTGAGAGTACTACCATGAGGGAATATTTAATAAATGCTGAATAAAATAAATGAATAATTAGCTTCCTAGATAAACTTTGCCACTAACAATAAATGTCAAATATAATAAAAATCAAGTAAATAAATTCTCGGTATATTAAAATAAGATATTTAAAAAAATTACTTCTAAGAACAATATTTGTTTACAATTTTTTTCATGAAAATTTGGAAGTAAACCTTTACGCTTACTATCAATGGGGAGGGGGTTTCACGAAGTCTTACTGTCTCTCACATGGGAGGAGGGAGGGGTCTAAAAACCACCCAAAACCTCTTACGTAATTAATGGAAAGCCCCTTAATTAATATGGTCTATCGTTTACCCCAGCCCCTCTGGATCCAACCTTCAAGGATCCATGTCAGTTTGACTTCTTTCTTATATGCTTCGGCCTCCCATGTCCCTACCATCCTGCGCTAGCAGTGAAGCTTTGCGGTTAGAAGCAACGTTAATTTTCGATTCTATATTGCCCTGGGAAGTATTGATATGATCGTCGCCAGAAATAATTTTTTTATTGTATCTCCATCTCTACAGAATCTCAAAACTGTTTTTGTCTTTTATAGTATCAAAAACGAGCCCATTCTTTGCTTGTATAATTTTTTAGGGTTTTGTAAAATAATTTTACAAAACCCTTCTAAAATCGCGTCCTGTCTGTCCGTCTGTCTGTCTGTCCGTCAGCAGTTTTTCTCGGAAACTACTTAAGCTAGAAACATCAAATTTTGTATGTAGGTGTAAAGTGGTGCTCTCTTCAAAGTTCGACTACAAAAATTTTTTATAAGGTATTTAAGGGGGGTCTCCCCATATAGGGGAGTGACCCCCCGAAAAAAAAATTTCATTGAAGGTAGCCGATACGGGTATCAAATGAAAGGTCTTGATGAGAACTTTTCAAAACAGGTCTTAGTTTGGCAAAGTTTGCTTCAAGGGGTGCACAGGGAGGGGAAATACACGAAAAATTTGTGTCCCCCCCCCTCGCGATTGGACACCTGTGATCCGAAAAATCTGAAAAAAATCAAGAATGTAGGCCTTGATGAGTACAACAACAACAAATACGTGAGAAGTGGCAATTTACTCAACTTTGTTAGTAATAGTATGATTTATCGATTTTATGTTTTCTTGAATAAAATCTTAACGGTACCCTCAAATTCATATCGAGCGAAGTTATAGCGGTTTGAATTTTCCTGTATTACTATGGAACAATATGCGCTGCATTTATTACTATGGCAACATATGGCTATAGAACAACGTGCGCTTTTTGCCGACTCAGACACTACAGTTTTGCTAGGATTTGCATGAAAATTTCAGGAATGATAAGTCTCATGAATATCTTTGAGAATCGGTTCAGCTAGTGGTATTAGTAATCGCCAAGCAAAATAGTGGCTGTTTTAAATGCGAAGATTGAATAATTTTGAGTTATTTTTTCCCAACTTCAACATTTAAGTTGAATGCTTTGAACACTTGATTCAATTTAATGAATGACTGAAGATGAGTACCTGCAATTAATACTCATAAGTGAAACAAGTCAAGGAGGCGGGAGAGAGCTCCTAGCAAATGGGCTTTGTAACCACTCTAGGATTCGAAAATATTGGCCATGAATCGATGATAACAGTACAGGGGAGTGGCCCCTAAAAAAAAAATCATCAAACGTAGCCGATATGAGTATGAAATGAAAGTTTTCATGGGAGCTTTTCAAAACAGTTCTTAAACTGTCACTTTTTGCTTCAGGGGGGAAATACATGAAAAATGTGTTTCTTCCCTCGCGAATGGACATCTGAAATAATTATCAAGGGAGATATTTATGAGTATAACAATAACAAGAACCTCAGAAGTCGAAATTCGTTCAACTTTGTTAATAATAGTATGATCTTCGAATTTCATATTTTCTCCAATAAAATTGTCATTGACATGTTTCTTGGTTTCATTCGATCTGGTGACTGCATTTTGTAAATTGAATACAAAACCCTTCTGACATGAGCGTAGGTCTGTTTACCAAACTTGTTTTCTTATAACATTTTTTAAAGCAAAACAAATTCCATCTGGTCAGTATTAAAACACGAAGCAACAACCTATAAATTAAAATAATTTCACACCGTGAGAAAACTTAGTTCATAAATATTCTCTTCCCCAATAGTGTGTCATATATCAATAGTATATTAATTTATTCCAACAAACAAAAAACAATGCCTTTCTATCAGCTAACTTGGAAATAGGTTTCCATCTACATAATAGCATAACATTAAGAAATTGCAAAACATTAATTTCCTTTCTTTAGTGTTGCGAAAAATAACAGAAAACAAAAACGCCAACCATCAAAACATACAACATGAAAATATGCATGAGCATAAAATTAATAAAGCAACACGCGGTGATGATCGTAGATGATCCTCACAGATAAATTACAAATTTTAAAACTTCGAGTATCCACAACAACGAACAGTATTGGTCTACTCGTATGTATGTACGAGTATGTATGTATCTATTGCACTCACTGAAAGAAAGATACATTGTTCCGTTTTGTTTTGTCTTGAAATGTCAGCCACAGTTTAAGCTTGATCGAAAAAATGTTCAACGTCTCTAACAGCTGTATAATTAATTTTTTTTATTTATTTTGATATTGTATTAATCGAAAATTTGGGTCAATGTTAAACAAATAAGTCACACACAATATTTGGATTGAACTCTATGGACTTATTCGTTGTAACGCAGAGTGCATATGAGCAAATCATATGTACACGGGTTTGTTACACTTTAAGGTCCATATCATTAATAATGAGTCGGAGAAATAAACAAATCAAAAGAGAATACTCGTAACATAAATGAAAAATGTTTAAACATATTTTGGATTGTTCAAGTCAATTATTTATTATTACTTAGACATGCAATGCCGATCAGAGCAAATAAAGCTGGATTTGAGGATCAGTTGCAGTTTGAAGGTTAATGATATTGTTTTGTAAGGGTCATTTGAGTTGTGTAAGTACATAATAATAAGCATATACTTGTGACAGATCAAGACCACGTTTTATATGAATAGTGTATGAAAGTTTAATTTCTGAGTATAGCACAACAATCCGGATACGTTTAAAGTACTTTATAATTAATGATCCTCCGAAGAAAGTTCAGAACGTTTCGTAGTAAAATTCGAGCAAGATGAGTACATAGGAGTTTAGATCAATGACACTAATTATGGTAAGGTATTATTTGAAGTGTACATGGAGTATCTCCGCGTTGCGGAGATAAGCCTCCTTTGCGTTATTTGTCTCCTTCGCTGACAGGGACGCAATGACTCCTGCAGCTAACCGAATCTTGCAGGGTAGTTTAGGCAAACATCTAATCCAATGCAGATTCGTTGTGCTGTGGACCTATCTCCTCGGTGTAATGACTTTAAAACAGGACACTCAACCATTGATATGATTGCAAGGTGGTGAGCGCGATCCAAAAGGCAGAAGAACAGCGACGGATCGTTCTCTTGGTGACGCTTTACGTTAGGAACGCCTTCAACTCCCTTAAATAGGTGGATATGGTGGAAAATCCTTTTTAAGTCCCAGGGTATTTGATGCGGCATTTGAGGGACTACCTGAAGGACCGAAGCCTGCTTTACGACAAGACACAGGACCAACGAAGAATGGAAGTTACATCAGGTGTTGCCCAGGGATCTATTCTTGGTCTAGACCTGTGGAATGTGTCCTACGACGGGCTACTGAGACTGGCGATTTCAGATGAGTCACACTTGATCAGCTATGAGGATGATGTTGTCGCTCTAGTCGCCGGATGCACCATTGAACAACCACAACCACGTATGCTAATGTGCCGAGTGAGAGACCGGATGACTGCTCTTGGGTTCAGTCTAGCACTGAAGAAAACCAAAGTGGTTATCTTGATAAAAAAGTGAATCCCTAGAGTAAGGACGATCAGCATTGGAGACATATGTTACTAATCGAATCGAAGCCAGCGTTAAGAACCTGGGGCTACTGATTGACTCGAAGATGAGTTTCTCTGTGCAAATCAGGGCAACGACTGAGAAGGCTGCTTCGGGCGTGTCGGCTCTGAGTCAATTTATGGCCAACGTAAGGGGACCCTAACCATCACGAAAACGCCTCTTGATGAGTGCCGTGGAGTCAGTGCTACTGCACGGAGCAGAAGTTTGAGGTGACGCTCACAGTAAGGAGGTATACCGAACACGCTTGGCACAGGTACAGAGAAGAGGAGTGCTAAGAATTGCACCTTAATATCTGACAGTCTCTGAGACAGTGGTGAAAGTTACTGCAGGCGCCGTGTTATTTACCTGCCTTGAAGCCAGGAAAACAGTTGCCGCGAGGAGAAACAGAACTCACTCAACGGTTTGCAGCAGTCTTGGGTGAATTGTACGAAAGGAAAGTAGACAGCGCGCCTCGTTCCGGCTCTGAGACCATGGCTAAATCAAAGGAGGCGTGGTGAGACTAACTTCTATCTAGCCAAGATTTTGATCGGGTATGGGTGTTTTCAGTCTTAGCTGCACAAGATTGATAAGACACTGTCCCCCGGCTGTCTGTTTTGCCCAGGAGATGAAAACGATTCTTGCCACACATTTTTGCATGCAAAAAATGGGGCAGGCTGCGACGGGACCTTTACAGGGACGAGGGAGCTCACCCCGGATAGTATAGTCCAAGTGATGCTTGGATCGGTTGGAAAATTGAACCATGTGTAGTGATTTGGGTGAATAGAACTGTCCGTAAAGGACTGCCGCGATAGTCTGTTGCCTCGGCGAGCAAGCATGTTGGTGCTCGCTGAGATTGGTCTTGTCTGAGGACGCGTGAATACGCTGGTAGGCTAGCCTTGCGGTATCGTTGGGTCGGTCCTTTTCCCCAGCATAAGGGCCCACTAAAAAAAATTTCGCATTCATAAATTAGGGGATAATACGACTTGGTCCGATGGTGTTGAGGCCGACGTAACCTACCAAAGGAGGAGATTGCCCAAGCAAACAACATACTGGGCCTGGTGGAAACAGCTAGGACTTGATAATATTTCGTCTTTACTGATGATACTTATGGCCCCCAAATAAGAGTGGGGCATCCAGGAAGAAATGGTGACCCCTCGCACTCCCCTCCCCCCCATCCGGATCGAGATCCATTATAGATGTTGCCAGGTGTTTTTCATTTGAAAAAGAAACTCATGCAAATATAATTCGCATGAACTTTTCCCTGAAATGAAAACCATCAACGTTTCAGGTTTATGTTATAGTCAAAGTCAAAAGCGTTTTATTCAATGGCCCATCTACCAAACCCTGAAAGAGGGAGCCAAATACTTTCAGAAATCGTTGAAGCAAACCGACTTCAAACCACGCCTGAACGGTGAATTCATTCTTCATTTCAATGAAACATTGAACCCCGACCTGATATCAAGCGGACATTTTCTTGATTATTTTGTCAGTTATGAACCCTTGTGTTTCATATCTGGCAGGATAAACAACAAGAAATAATGGGCTGTTGATGGTATTTCCAATATATTACCACGACATTTGCATGAGGTTGCTGTTAGAAATTATTGCTTATTATTCAAAAGTATGTTAAACAGTTCATATTTCCCAAATCTGTGGAAAAAGGCTAAGGCGTTTCCAATCTCAATGAAAGGAAAGGTGGCCACCGCGATAGCTTCTCGGTGCTTAATGTGTGAGCAGGATCACCCGCTTTACTACTGCCCGGATTTCCGCAGGATCACGGCTGCAAAGAGACTGCGTTTCATGCGCGCTAAGAAGCTGTGCGTGGATTGCCTTCGAGAAGGACATCAGACTTCCAGCTGCGCGGCCAGAAGTTGCAAGCAGTGTTCCAAGAATCACAACACCGTACTGCAGCTGCCTGGAGACAACAAGCCCAAACAGACCAAGACGATATCCTCGAGCACGACAACGCCGAAACAAAATTCGAAACCGCAAACAAATGCAGAACCGTCATCGCTCGCTATAATGACTCTGGTGGAGCCCCGTCCCCAAGGACAGGTACTTCTGGGCACAGTAATCATCAGGTTGGTCACCAACAATGGAAAGATGACGGATTGTCATAAAAAAATTGGGTTTATCATCGACACCACAACTTGCCCTCATTGAACGGGTAGGCGGTAGTACAGAGAAGGCATACCACAACCACCGCAACCGTCTCAGAACTTGAACACATAGGGATGGAACATTCCCAAAAATATAAGGCTGGCAGATCCAGACTTCTATCGGACGGAGCGCATCGACATATTGCTGAGTGCGCAAAATTTCTTCGAGGTTCTAGCCATTGGACAAATAAAGTTGGGCCCACAGCTTCCATTGCTCCAGAACACGCTCCTAGGGTGGATTTTAACCGGAAGAGTGATAACACCTCAAGTGTCTTCCGTGACATACGGCATCCTGGCAGAAGATAGCCAGCTTAATCAGCTCATCAAGCGATTTTGGAAGGCCGACGAAGTACAGGATCCGCAGCACAAGCTTACGTTAACTGAAGGGGCTTGCGAAGAACATTTGTATTAGACAATGACAAGACATCCTGACGGCCATTTCTTAGTTAAACTCCCGTTCAGCAAGGATCCTGAGACGTTAAGTGATTCCCAAGTGGTGACCACTCGCAGATTCATTGTCTTGGAGTGTCGACTGGAGAGGAACCCTGATCTAAGACTTCCATACGAGGACTTCATGGAGGAGTATATTCGGCTTGGGCATATGGAGGAGGTGACGTCGGAGCAGCGAGAGGAATTACGATACTTCCTTCTACATCATTGTTTCCTGAAGCCCGACAGCTGTACAACCAAGCTGCGGGTAGTTTTTGATGCGTCAAGTAAGACGACCACAAACGTTGAGCTGGATGATGTCCTTCATACAGGGCATACTGCCAAGGATGACCTTTTTTCGATTCTCCTGCGCTTCAGAATGCCTTGTTTTGAATTCACCGCCAACATCGAAAAGATATATCAGCAGATAATGCTCCATCCTAAAGACCGTCGGCGCCATTGCTTAATTTGGGGAAATAGTTCAACGCAACCAGTGCGATACTATCAGTTGAAAACAGTAACCATCGGCACAACATGTGCCCCATATCTAGCCACAAAATGTCTGCAGGTTCTAGCACAGGATAACCGGCAGAAGAGTCCCTTGGGCAGCAGCGCGTTGGAGAAGGATTGCTGTATCGCTGACGTCATGACCAAGGCAGACAGCTTAGAGGAAGCATTTCGCAAACAGGCGGAGCTATGCACAATACTCTCGAGCGCCAGTATGCATTGGCGCAAATGGTGTGCCAACCATCCTCTATTGTTCAAGCAGATTAAACCTGAGGACCAACAACTCCAGCTGGACTTCAGTAGTTCGCACGAGGACTACATTAAGATGTTAGGAGTTATCTGGCGTCCAAAGACTGACGAGTTCCAAATCCAAATCAACCTGGATCCAACCGATGCGAAGTTCTCCAAGAGGGCGATGGCATCTGATATAGCTTGAATGTTCGATCCATTGGGCATTCTGGCTCCTGTGATAGTGGCAGCCAAGCTATTTCTGCAGAAATTATGGTGATTAGAATTGGACTGACTGGCAGCATTACCAGTGGGGATCCATACCCAGTGGTGCAATTTCCACAGTGGTCTGTTATCATTGCAGCAGGCCCAGTTTTCTCGTGACGTCAGTACAGGCGAAAAACCCATTCAAGTACAGTTGCACACCTTTTGTGATGCCTCCGAGAAGGCATATGGCGCAGCGATATACATGTAGTTAGGGCAGTCAAGTCATCGTCAGGTTGCTGTGCGCCAAGTCAAGAGTGGCCCCGATCAAAACGCTTACTGTTCCGCACCTGGAGTTGTGTGTGGCGAAACTAGGCGCTGAGCTCACAAGACGAGTTAAGACAGCACTCAATCTGCAGGAGGTTTTCCAGGTATTCTGGACCGATGCCGAGATTGTCTTGGCGTGGATCAACTCTACTGCATCTTCGTACAATACCTTTGTGGTGAACAGGGTCTCAAGGCCGGACCGATGGCAACACGTAGCATCTGAAGACAACCCAGCTAACATCCTGTTACGTGGGATGGCGCCGGCTGAATTGAGCCGCTGTAATATGTGGTTGCAAGGACCACCATTTTGATCCAGGGCAGAATTAGTTTGGCCTTCCGAATATCGGAGTGGGGGCCCTTGCGACTTGGAGACGAAAGGGACCATGACCGCTATGGTAGCGGCAGACGCTGCTGAAACACACTTCATTCAGCAGATCCAACACGGCAACTCCTTCAAGAGGCTGCAGCGCATAGTGGCCTACATAATGCGGTTTATCTGTGGTCTCAAGCCGGCTGTCAAGCAATCTCAACTGACAAATCAAGCGCACACGAGTGATGAATTATTCAGAGCCCTGGAGGTTATCTTGAGGTATATACAATCACAAACTTTTAACTGTGAACTTTCGAACTTCAGGTTGCGGAGGGCATAATCCGTGTCGGTGGGAGGCTAGAGGCCGCCAAGATCACGTTCAACGCCAAACATCCCATATTATTACCGTTCAAACATCCGTTCACCAGACTGCTGATGATGGACCACTGCCACTAGGTGCACAAACATTGCTTGCTACCACTAGACAGCGGTTCTGGCCAATTCGAGGAAAACAACTCGCGAGATGGATCGTTCAATGGTGCGTGTGGTGCAACCGAATCAAGCCTAAGCTGTTTCCACAAGTCATGGGAAACCTGCCGAGTGCACGTATTCAGCCAGCCCGTCCATTCATCAGCCGAAACCTATTTTGCAACAATGCCACCAACTTTGTGGGAGCTCACAACCAGGTATCGGCATTGTCGTCCTCATTATATTCCAACGAAGCGCGTCAAGGAATCGATTTCCATTTCATCCCTCCATGCGCGCCTCATTTTGGTGGCTTGTGGGAGGTGACGGTAAAATCAGCTGAAAATTTGATTCGTCGAAGCGTTTCGTCGGCGGCTCTCACTTACGAGGAGCTGCATACCTTGGTGGTTGAGATGGAGGCTATCCTCAATTCTCCGATGTCAAACGACCCCAATGATTTGGCAGCCTTAATTCCAGCACACTCTCTCATCGGAGAACCCCTCACAGCCATGGTGGATGGTCGCGCAGAGCCAGTCATCGGAGGTCTCTTTGCCCGGTGGAAGTTAATCAATCACCTCAAACTTGAATTCTGCAGACGATGGTCGCACGAGTACTTGGCGCAATTGCAACACCGTGTCAAGTGGAGACAGTTACATCCCAATGCGATCCCGGGAACAGTGGTCATCATAAGCGAAGATAACACCCCATGGATGAAGTGGCCACTGGGGCGAATTATCAAAACGTACGAAGGCGCTAATGGTTTCGTACGAGTCTCTGATGTCAAAACCGCATCTGGAACTTTGAAAAGGCCAATACACAAACTGGCCCCGTTACCAGTACTCGACGACGCAGAGTCTAACGAAGAACCATCACAAGCAAGTTCCCCCACTTGACGAAGGGAGGGCCTCAGAGCAGCGGCGACGACATCCCGAGGACAAGGTGGCGATCAATGCGAACCGGCAAGTCAATTATGGCGCTCCTCATGATGTGCCTGCTACCTCCCATAGCGCACGCCTCTCCAACACAAGGCTCAACAACCAAGCTCCATACGGGTCTGTATTTTCAACCATTAGGTCGAGTCCAGTTATCTTCCAGTGAGTGAAAGTTGCTTATTTATTACGATTTGGGATCGTATTGGCGGGAATTGACTATTATAAAATATAAAAAAAAATGAAAGAAAGTATATACCCTTTAATTCTACTATTTTTATTTTAAATTTAGTATACAATTGTTTCGTTCTCTACTTGAGAACTTGCTCAGTACTACTATTCCCTAAACTATAAGTGACCTAATATTTATACTAAACTCATTTACGTATTAATATGAATCTCTAATTAGATCTAATCCCTCAAAGTACTTTTGCTTAATCTCTAATTACCTGATCCTTTTACCATTCAAAAATTTGTTCTTACTTAATTACTACTTAACTACCTTCATTATTTTGTAAGCTTGAATAGCCAGGTGTATCCGTTACCTAGGTCACCGTTCCAAATGTCCTGCGTACTCCGATTGAATATCTCAAAACTTTCTGCTACATCAAGCTTCCATCCGTTTTTAACCGTTTTCAGCATGCTTACGTTGTCCCCAGTGATGTCATGTTTGTCAAGGACTATATGCACCGCTACTTTTGATTTGAAGTTTTTTGCATCCTGCTTTTTGTTTTTGTTGACTGCTTCCCTTAAGTGTTCATTCCATCTGATATTTAGTGATCTCCTCGTTTGTCCAATGTAACATCCATTACATTTCGTACACGATACCTTGTAGACTCCACTCCGCTCCATTTTGGGTATGGGGTCCTTGGTTGATCTAAGCAAGTTCTGCATTATTGTGGCCCGGCTCGTATAAACTAGGTCGATGTCTTCGTTCTTCATAGCCCTCTTCATTGTTTCCGTCCTTGAGTCAAACGTTACAACCAACCTCTTCCATTGCTCGACTTCCGCAGTTAGCGTTGTGAACTTTTTATTGAAGATCTCCGTTCTTTTGGCTATAAATTTGGTGACTTCATCCGTAGGGTATCCATTCCACTCGGCTAGCTTATAAATGTGGGACGTTTCTTTTTTCAGGCCTTCCTTATTCAATGGAAGCGTGAGCGTTCGATTCACAAGCCAGCTAAATGTCGCCCATTTTTGCTGTTGGCAATGGTTCGAAGTGAAAGGAATTATCCGCATGGTGTCCGTTGGTTTGCAGTATATTTCGAATTCCAATCCATTAGCTCCTCTACATACCATTACGTCAAGGAATGGTAACCGCCCCTCCGACTCCATCCCGTGGGTGAAACTGATGTTGTTGTGTATTGAGTTCATTGCCGTGAGAGTTTGCTGGACCTGATCCTCTTTGATGATCGTGAAGATATCGTCTACATAACGCACCCATCGATGTGGCAGTTTACTTTCTGGTGCTAGCTTCTCCTCCGAAAATGCCATAAAAACTTCGCTTAGAAACGGGGAAAGAGGGTTTCCCATTAGAGCACCACGGGTTTGTTTAAAAAATTCTCCCCTGAAGGTGAAATAGCTTTCACCCATGCAGAGTCTAGCCAGTTTCAAATACATTTTGGCTCGTGCTTTCCATTGTTCTCCTGATCCTTGTATCAGAATCCACTCCTCAAATAACGTAAGTGCTTCTTTGACCGGAATACTGGGAAAAAGTGCCTTAATGTCAAATGACACCATCTTCCAAAGGTCCCCAGGAAAAAACCTTTGAAGTAAATTCTGCTGAATTCGCTGCTGATCTGGTAAGAAATTTTTTGTCCATGTTATTGAATTCTTTGACTAACCACTTCACAATTTTCTGAGTGGGGGCGTTTTCTGCTGACACAATTTCACGCATTTCATGGCCTGGCTTGTGAATTTTCGGAAGTCCTATGATCCTTGGCAGCGATGGGTTGGTTACTTTTAAGAATTTGATTTCCTGAATCCATGGTTCACATTCTTTCAGCACTTTCTCTAGTCTTTTTATTGACTCAGGAAGCGGATTATTTTGTGGACTGAAGTATGGTCCCGTATTTATTTTTTCCCGCATTCTTTTGTCGTAATCGGCCTTGTCCATGATTACTAAGGCATTTCCTTTATCCGCTTTCATGTAGTAAACTGGTAGATTTTTGAGCTCCTTGATGATCCTATTCTTGTCCTGCTTTCCGACCCATCTAGTTTCTTTTCTCAGTATATCTGCAGTGCTGGCTCTTATCCTTTGTTTTTCCTCTGCCGTCAGCCCATGGATGCTTGAAAGTCTATTGATCCCGGCTTCGATTTCTATGACGATATCTTCAGGGTTGGCTTTCGCAGAGTATTTCAGCCCCATGTTCTGTAGATTCACCTGGGATGATTGATTGATGACTATGTTTTCGATTGTACACACCTTGATTTGTTAGGACACTGTCACATGTTCTCGTCTTAGTTGATGAAACTTCTTTTCTAATATTAATTTCTTCCGCTTGCTTTCACATTTTTCTGCTACTTTCACTTTTATTAGAAACAACGGGAAACCCAACGGATATCGTTTGGCCAGACTCAAATGTAATTCATATGCCTCTCTGCTTGTCCTGTCCAATTTTGCATAGAGTCTTTCAATACTCTCCTTCACCAACTGCATTTCTAGGTACTTGATCATTGTACCTTTCTTGAACGGTATACTCGTCTTGATTTTAACGGTGTGGCTTTTCGGGGTGATGTTATTGTGCTTGCATTTTTTTTAAAAACTTAAGTCCCTTCTTAGTGATGCGACAGACTTCCTTAAACTGATAAACTTATTGACTACTAAAGGCGGAATATCTTTAACTATTAAAAGGGAATTGACTGTTCTACAGAACGGGACGAACCTTGTGGAGTTTTTTAATGACTTCACTCATTTCACTGAGTCTACATCTGAAATCGAGGAAATGTGACGAAATTTACAAGCGCAAGATGTTTCATTGACCGATCAAGTGACCGACCACGACATCCTCTAGTACACCATCGGCTACCTGGGCATTCTCGTATTAGTCATACTGGTGATCTACCTCCGCTGGTGCTCCTGCAAAGAACAATCCAACCTGCATGTCCAAATACGAGTGCCGTTGCGTAGACGCTACAGCCTACCGCACACCTTGGAGGAGGTTCAAGGGTGGGGGGTAGATGTTGAGTTCCTGACATCCCTGAGCGCCCATCACGGCCTGATTCGGCAACATCAACGCTTCAATCAACTTACATAGTTATTTAAGGTTAATTAGCACTGTAATAATTAGCCCCTTCGTAATTAATTCGATTTATTTGATTGATTTATCAATTGATCGATCACTTTAATTCAATTCACCAAATTCAATTCGCCACGAAACGAAAATACTTTGTTTCGAATTCCACATTTTCAATTTTTTCAATCGAGTAACCCATTTTTAGGTTTTTGTAAAATAATTTTACAAAAGCCTACTAGTTTCGCGACCTGTCTTTCCGTTTGTCCGTCCATCCGTCCGTCCGTCCGTGTGTCACAGCACTTTTTCTCGTAAACCACTAAAGCTAGAAATATCAAATTTTGTATGCAGGTGTAAAGTGGTGCTCTCTTCAAAGTTCAACTACAAAAATTTTTATAAGGTATTTAAGGGGGGGTCTCCCCATATAGGGGAGTGCCCCCGAAAAAAAATTTCATCAAAGGTAGCCGATACGAGTATCAATTGAAAGGTCTTGATGAGGACTTTCCAAAACAGGTCTTAATTTGATACTTTTTGCTTCGAGGGATGCGCAGGGAGGGGAAATACACAAAAAATTTGTGTCCCCCCCTTCGCGATTGGACAACAACAACAAATACCTTAGAAGTCGCAATTCGCTCAACTTTGTTATTAATAGTATGATCTTTGAATTTCACATTTTCCCCAATAAACTCGCATCGGTACCCATAAACTGAACGAAATTCGATATTTATGGAGTCCTACTAAGGATTCTTAAACTTTGTAAGTTTGATGAAAATCAAATGATATACACGGAAGTTATAGCCGTTTGAAATTTCTCCAATTACAACAACAATAACACATGATTTTGATATTTTATGGACTTTCAATCGAATCGGTGACTGCAGTTTTGACTTGATCTTCTTGAAATTTTCAAATAAGGTCAATAACATTAATATTTTTGAGAATTCATGATCTGAGTGATTTTTGTCGGTTTGTAACAAAATGGCGACCGATTAAAAATAGAAAAACAATGGATTTTCTTATAAACGTGCACATCTCTTTGACATATTTCTTGACGTTATTCATTGCTGGTGACTGCATTTCTGAGAAGTTGGATACAAAACCCTTCTGACATGAGCGTAGGTTGGCTTACCCAACTTGTTTTAATTATTTTCTGAATAATCCTCAAATCAGCAAAAATGTTTTTAAACCCTGTACTTGTATTATTTTATTTCATTAAATATGTTAATTGTTATTGTCACGCGCAGTCAGTCGCGGTTAAATCATAACGGATATTGCACTTAAAAAATTTCGGTCAGAAATCATACGTATGATTTTCATTCCTGAATTTGACTGTACTGTATTTTCAACAAATATGTTGAACTCTTCTTTCCAACGACTTCAATATAAACAAATGATTTAATTCCAACCTACTTCAAAAATTATATTGTATATTTTCAAACACGCACTGAAACTTAAAACATCACATTCGTGCATCCAATTCAATTTACGGGAGCAACACTGCCACCCTTAGTACTTAATTTTTTAACTGATCATTGTTGCTTGTAGCCAACTCAACGGTCACCTTCCCATTCAAGATGTCGCGTGAGAAGGTTTTCTCCTCGGAACTCAACCCGATGATCATAAACATCTCGTGCTTCAACTCCACCTTCAAATTCACCAAATGCAACTCGTGGGCCAACATCAAAATGTAAGTTTAGAAGACACGACGCTAAATACGCGACCTATTTTCGCTTTCAATTCGGTTATTTTTCACGTTATTTCCAATCACTCTCACTCTGACTTTCGAAACTGTATCGGATACTACCGAGACTGCTCCCGATGTCCGTCGTGGCCAATGAACCAAAATCCACTCCCTGGTCGTCGAAGTTTCGCCGTCGCGCCGATCGGAGGAATCCTGTTTTTTTTCCTCTCAATTTTTCCTGTTCATTTCATGTGGCTGCTGCAATGGATGTTGCTGCTGCAATCCTGTTGCAGCGTCAGCTGATAGTTTTGTTTCTTCTTCTCACTTCCCCGTTTAATGACAGCTAATTGTCGATTGTTCTTAGGAGGTTGTGGAGGTGGAGCTACTACTTGTGGCGGCTGCTCGGGCGGAGATTTGTTAGTTGGAGCTACAGCTGGAATAGCTGTAACCGTTTCATTTTTCTTATCAGATAATGATGAGTGCCGTGCTGGCCGTTTTCGTGGAGTTTCCCTAGCCCATTCGTCATCATCATTGGAATGACTTGTTGTCTTCTTCCGGGAACTATTTGATTTGACCGCCGTTGGTTGTAATGCTACCGCACTATATTGATCAAGCGGAGGAACTGTGTGCGTTCCCGTTCCTTTCATTTGTCGTTCTTGATATCGTTGAAGATTCAATAGCTTCTCTTCAATTTCTGGATTGAGATTCTCTGGTTTTAGCGCATTTTTGGATGGTTTGTTGTATATAATTGGGTGTCAAGACAAATGATTGTTCTGTTTCACCACCAGGTCCAGTTTTCATATTACCAACTTGCTGCTGCCAACCAATATTCGCACCAGCACCAATTATCTGCGCCTCCAATCCTTGAACATCTTGTGCTATTGGTTGCAGAGCCAACTGTTGCTGTTGTAATGCAGTTTTCATTTGAATATTCGCTAGTAATACTTTTTGAATATCTTTTTTTCACATCCGTCGACTTCAATTGAGGACCATTGACTATTTGCTTTTGAATATTATCATCTAATTTATCAGTAGGTGTTAAAAGTGGAGGGGTTGGCGATTTAATTTGTTGCTGTTGGGTCGGTTGTTGGACAGGTGCTAAACGTGGAGGTTGGGCTGAAGTTGTTTGTTGTCCAGCCGGTGATGGTTTTTTTTTTTTTTTTTTTGTGGTAGGGAGGTGAAGGCATTTATGCCCGCCGAGTCTGGCAGTGTGGGACTTCCATGGAGGATACCTTTGGACTACCCACTAAACACCTCCCCTGTCAATCTGAGAACTTAGCCTGGAACCGTTTGACACATTACTTCGGGCCAGGTCTCATTTTGTTACGCCGTGGGGCGCCTTCAAGCTGGGGAGTCCCTTTCCTAGCGGGAGGGGAGGGGGGAAGAGGAATTGCCAGAAGAGCGATCCCCCAGCCCCTAGCCTCCGGCTGCTGTGAGTCCCTTTTATATTTTAGGATTGCCCGAGCATAATGTGCCACCTGGTTCCATTTGTCAATCGACTCGAGCATCACCGCAACTATATTATCCGGGGTGAGCTCTCCCGTCTCCTTGTAGAGTTCCCTTCGCAGCCTGGCCCATTTGGTACACGCAAAAAATGTGTGACAGGCATTGTCCTTCTCTCCTGGGCAAAACCGACAATCGGGAGACCGTGACTTGCCGATCTTGTGCAGGTAAGACTGAAAACACCCGTGCCCGCTCAAAAGCTGGGTCAGATAGAAGTCAGTCTCACCATGCCTTCGATTTAGCCACGGTCTCACATCCGGGATGAGGCGCGCAGTCCACCTTCCCTTCGTGCAATTCCTCCAAGACTGCTGCCAATCGTTGAGCGAGCGTTGTCTCTCCTCGCGAACAACCATCTCCCTCGCATCCTCGTTTCGGCGCAGGTAAATAGCGCGGCGCTCTCTAGCAAGGAGGGCGACAGGTATCACGCCTGCAATCACTCTCACCGCCGAGTCGGAGACTGTTGGATACGAAGATGCAATTCTCAGTGCTCCTCTTCTCTGTACCTGTGCCAATCGTTTTCGGTATACCTCCTTGCTGAGAGCGTCGCCCCATACCTCTGCTCCGTATAGTAGCACTGACCCTACAGCACTCATCAAGAGGCGTCTTCTTGATGGGCTGGGTCCCCCTACGTTGGCCATAAGTCGACTCAGGGCCGATATTCCCGAAGCAGCCTTCTCAGCCGTTGCCCTGATTTGCTCAGAGAAACTCATCTTCGAGTCAATCAGTAGCCCCAGGTACTTCACCGCTGGCTTCGATTCGATCTGTATATCTCCAATACTGATCATCTTTACTCTAGGGATTCTCTTTTTTGTCAAGATGACCACTTCGGTTTTCTCCAGTGCTAAACTGAGCCCGCGAGCAGTCATCCAGTCCCTCACTCGGCGCATTAGCATACCTAGCCTAAGTTGCGCTTGTTCAACGGTGCGTCCAGTGACCAGAGCCGCAACATCATCCGCATAGCCGACCAAGCGCGACTCATCTGGCATCTCAAGTCTCAGTAGCCCGTCGTAAGACACGTTCCACAGGTCCGGACCAAGGATAGATCCCTGGGCAACACCCGATGTAATTTCCATCCGTCGTTGGCCCTGTGTCGTGTCGTAGAGCAGGCCTCGGTCCTTTAGGTAGTTCCTCAAAAGCCGCATTAGATATTCTGGAACTTGAAAAGAGTTTTCGAGCGTGTCCAGAATATCCACCCATCTAGCGGAGTTGAAGGCATTCCTGACGTCGAGTGTCACCAACAGGACGATCCGTCGCTTGGTGCGACTATATGCCTCTGCCTTTTGGACCGCATTCACCACCTCTGCAATCGCATCAATGGTAGAACGTCCTGCTCTAAAGCCGTACTGCCGAGGAGATAGGTCCCCAGCAGCACGAATCGCGTCGGTGAGTCTTCCCTTGATGAGTTTCTCTAGCACTTTCCCAGCCGTGTCTAGCATGCATAACGGGCGGTATGCAGACGGCGATTCGGGATTTCCCTTCCCCTTGCTGACCAGCACGAGCCTCGCCATCTTCCATCCTACCGGGAAAACCCCGTCCCGTAGGCAAGCGTTGAATGTGCTGAGCAGCAAGTCAGGACAATGGTGATAGACGAGCTGCAAAACCTCAGCTGGAACACCATCTGGACCTGAAGCCTTCCTCGCTTTCAGGGAGAGGACTGCCTCCTCCAGTTCCAGCTGTGTGAAGAGTGGGCACTCGACTGCTGTTTCACCATGGACAGCGTCAACACGGACGGGATGGGCGGGGAAGAGTCCCCGCACTATCGCGTCCATCTTTTCCGCGTCATGTATACAAGGCTTCCGTAGGGCACCAAGTTTCCCCATGACCAGCTTGTAGCCAAGGCCCCACGGATCCCTATTTACATCGTCCACGAGGTCTTGCCAGCATCGGGTCTTGCTCTTGTTAATAAGCCTGCGAAGATATTTCCTGCCAGACCTGTACGCTGCTAGCCTAGTGTCTGCCTCCTCCCGTGTTCGCGCCCGCTGGGCCTCTCGCCGAAGTTTGTGACACTCGCTTCTTTGTTCGGCGATCTCGTTTGACCACCAGTATACTGGAGGCTTACCATGCCGGGGTCTCCGACGGGGCATGGAAGACTCGCAAGCAGCTATGATAGTACTCATAGTTGAGTTCACCAAGTCCTTGGCTGTAGGCCCTCCACTCCCTGGCGGAGCTCCCAGCGACGGTGCGCCTGCCGTAAGCGCGTCAGTGAACCTCTCGACGTCCATCCTCCCAGTCCTCCATCCGAGGATTGAAGTTTGGGCATATGCACGCAAAGTGGCACCGTCGTGAATCTCAACAGCTATATACTGGTGATCACTAGCCGAGTAGTCCTCTAGTACTCGCCAGTTGTGTGCTCTAGGTACCAGGGACTCCGAAGCGAGTGTCACATCGGGTATGGTTCCTACGCAACCCCAGCGGCGGAAAGTAGGGGTGTTACCAGTATTTAGGACAAAAAGCGCTGTTCTGGCCGCCATGTCCAAGATTTGCTTTCCCCTTGGGTCGGATTGTGGCATACCCCATTCGATGGCTCTAGCGTTGAAGTCTCCCCCGACCAGCATGTGGCCCTCTGTGTTCGAGACAGCGTCCTCCAGGGCATCGAGTTTGGTTCGAAAGGATCGCATTGCCTCGTTAGGCGTCAGATAAACACTGAAATATGTTATCCCTGAACACCGCACCCACACAAAACCATCCCCGCGTCCATGGCCCTGCACCTGAAGGCGGGCGCTGTCTCGAACCCAGATGGCCGAGGTACCAGATTTGTCAGGGTACCACGCTTGCGAGTCCTTGTTATGATGTTGTTCGCTCAGCAACAGGAGGTCAGCTTTCTTATCCCTCGCAAACTGCTCAAGTAGGTCCTGGGCGTTTGTGCTTCGGTGCAAATTGTCCTGCAGGATACGGAACATTTGAGTATCAATTTGGCTTTAGTTAGGGCCTCCTTCAAAACCCAGCATCTCCCTGTCCCCGGCTCATGTTTGAGGTCGCCGGGTGCTAGCTTAGCATCCTTGCAAAGAATGCATTTTGCCTCATTCGTGCACTCCTTCCTTTTGTGCCCCGTTTCCCCACATTTGTAGCACAGAGATCTCCTGTCGGGTCCCCTACAGCCATACGCGGTGTGTCCGTATTCGAAGCATCTGAAGCAGCGGATAGGGATCGCTCTTCTCCGTATCCTGCAGATCACCCAACCTATCTTAATTTTGCCCTTCGCCAGGATTTGCTGGGCGTCTTTATCAGCTAGTTCGACAATAGCCATGCGTTGCCCCCTTGTGTTTTCACGTGTCAATCTTGCCTTGACTTCACTTAAGCTGGGGAACTCCCTCCTAATGGCATCCTCTACTTCAGCTTTGTCCGTGACGCAGTCGAGGTCCCTGATTTCCAGGGTGGCCATTGGTTCAAGCGAGGCAACCGTTGCTGCATCTCCAAGAACCTTTTGAACCGCGTCACGGAATGCATCTTTGTTTGTGGCCTCTGGCCCGAATTCCACCAGCAAGCCACCGGTCCGGGTTGGTCGAACTGCTTTGATGGCAGTTTTGGTGTCGTCTGGCTTGACCGCTCCTTTAATTTCACGGAGGACATCTGCGTAGGTTCGGCCCTTAGTGGGTTTAATAAGCAGTGCCTCTCGCAAGGGTTTGCGCCGCGGTTTGCTTTTTGTTTTCTGCGGTATATCGGGGGGTTCTTTGTTCTTTTCGTGGTTGAGCTCTTTGTCTGTTTTTTCTAGGAGTAGCTTTTTGGCCGCTTTTTTCGCTGCCTTGTTTCGCACCACATGAAACTCCTCGCCTGGAGTGTCAACTTCGTTTATGGTCTCGTCCTTCCTCCTTTTCTCACAGTCGCCTTCAATTGGGCTACCGGCCATTCTTTTGCTGCTGCTAGGACCCACTGATGCCTCGAGGGAGAGCGTGTCTTTTTGGTGCTTTTCGGTTGCAAGCCACCTCCGCCTGTAGTGCGTTATGCGGTCAAAAAGCTCCTCCAGTTCAAGAATGCCATTCTTGACACTCTTGCCTATGTTTTTCTGCACTTCGCAGGCAGCCCTCAGTTGTTTGACGATATTCCCCGCTTTCCGAGTAAGCCGCTCCTCTTCGGCACGGTCAAGGGCGATTGTGTTATTTGGCGCCACCTCTTGGGAGAGGCCCCCCTTTCCTAGCCCTTTTGCTTCTATCGCTTGGGTCGCGTTTGAAGTGGCGTCGGCCAACGGCAAAACTTCTCCCTCCCCCAGTCTTACACTGGCCTCCGTTGGTGTCGCAGCTTGATCCGGATTGTGTACGTCTTGCACTGGGCGCTCCGGGGTGCGCATAGTCCTTCTACTGCGCCCAAAGGCCGCAATGATGCCAGGTTGCACAACGCACTCTGCCTTCTTTCGTTCGTTAGTCCGTCTGTGGTCTGTCTCCGATGATTTAACCTGTGATGTTGACTTTGACAGTGTTTCTGGGGTTTGCTGCCTCCCCCCGCAATCGGTGACTTGTTTAATCGGTGTTCTTGCCAACAGCGGTTTTTGCCTGAAAGGGTTCTCCGTGCTAGCGTCCTGTTTGCTTGTGGTTTCATTTGTTTGCTCCATTTTATTGGGTCCCCCCTCGGAGCCGCTATCTCCGTTCGTTTGTGTAGTCGCCTTTTTGGTCCCATGGTTATCTTTGCAGAGCAGGGAGGCCATGCGAGGGTTGGCACAAGCCCTTATGGGGACAAGTGCTCAGAGCCAGACCAGCGCTAATCGGGAGTCCGTCTCAACCGAACCTACACCACCAACCCAATGGTGCGAGCTTCGAACGTACTCCGAGGCCTGCCAAGGTTTTACCGGGACGGAGACGGTATGATAGTTGAATTGGAGCCGTTCACACACGAGTTTCACCTCGGCGCTACTGTGCAAAGCAACTAGGTCCAAACCATCATATCCGCCAGCCCAAAGCGTCAATTCCAGTTCGTTGTCCAAAGCGTAGTCCAGATACAATAAGAGGGAACCTCACGGCACCCCCCATATCCTCGGGTCCGTGGCGGCACTCCCCAAAGAATGCTAGCCTCCAAGAATGTTCTTGTCGACCGGCTTTCTCCCTGCGGGAATTTCCTCGGGTACGTGGGGGCGGAGCTCCCCAAAGAATGCTAGCCTCCAAGAGTGGTCTTGTCGACCGGCATTCCTCCTGCGGAGTTTCCTCGGGTACGTGGGGGCGGAACTCCCCAAAGAATGCTAGCCTCCAAGAGAGCTCTTGTCGACCGGCATTCCCCCTGCGGGGAGCCGGTGATGGTTGGACAGCCAAATAAATTTTTTTTGACCTAAGATACCTTGTTTATCACTCGACTATTGCGCTTTAAGCAGCTGCTGTTTCACTTGCAGTTGAACGAGGGCCAATTGTTGTTGAGTGAAATCGTTGCCGGTCAACCCTTGCAGTACGATACGCGGGCCATGTTCAGTTTGTATCACTTGAGCGGTGACGCATTTTATCGCGGTTCCAGGCGGTTGCCCTCGTAGCAAGGATTATTCTATTGACGGCGTCAAACCAGGAGTATGCTGTTGTTGCTGCACAAATTTTTGTTGTATTTATGGTTGAGATAGTTGTAACTGTTGCTGTATTTGTATGTATTAGACCTTTTGCTGAACAGGCTGAAGGAGATAGGAAAGTTTTCGAGCAGTTTGATAGTGTAACTGCTCGATTACCACATATCCCTAAAATTTTTATCGGTTCATGCGCCAAACACCCTGTATACGGTTTTGCATTAGGAACATAACAATTTCCTATCTTTTTATGAACGCAAATTTAAACTATTTAACTGAACTGTTAATGTCAAAACGTAAGTTAAAGTCAACATTTTCATCATGGTAAAGTTCAAGAACCAGCAACGTTTGGAAATGATTAAAAATTACAGTTAATTACTATTATCGAAAAATCATCTTCAGTGATGAAGCTCGTTTCTGGCTCAATGGCTTTGTTAGTAAGCAAAATATAAGTTATTGGTCAACAACAAACCCACATGCACTTCTTGAGACAACGTTGCATCTGCAAAATATTACTGTTTGGTGCGGTTTTCATGTCGGAGGTGTGATTGGGCCGTTTTTTTTTCGTGGATGAAAACAACTGTCATCTTACCGTCAATGGAGAGCGGTATCGTGTTATGTTGGAAGATTATTTGCGGTCAGAATTGGATGAACTTGACATCAACGATATGTGGTTTCAACAAAACGGATCAGGATTGAATCTGTTGAAATATACGTATGCGACTAAGCATTTGAATTGCTCGACACAGTAGACAGACATTCTAACACTACCCCGGGAGTCTTAAGACATAATGGACTGTAGTAATCGAGGAGTAGGGCTCTAAAAGCCAGCGCTGCCACAGGCACACAGCACAAACTCAATTTAACGATGAGTAACCATTCAGTCACCTTCCCCATCGCAACACTCGTTTTTTTTTCTTCGCATGAAAAATAAGTCAAGAAAATGTCTTTTGTACTTAACTCCCGGGAAACAAAATTCTAAAACTGTTTAATATTTTTAATGTGTAGTGATTTTATTACAATATCTTTTGAATATAATGTAACGAATTGCGATGTAACGCGGTATACAAATGCTTAGAACGAAACGGTTAACCCCTTAAATTATATGAACGATAAAATCATTGTCTCATTTAAACCCCTTAAAATTTGTCAAATTTTACCGATTCCAACCATAATATTAATTAAAAATTGTTTTGTTTGTCGGTAATTAACGTGTGCCTGTCTAATTCTTCCGATTTTTTTACCACCTAATTACGCCTAATCATTATAAACGAAAATTGCTTTCAATTGATAACTTAATCGAATCTACAAAAGACGACGTAAATTTTTAAAAAAACAACCAAAACGAGTGTACATTATCACCATCGCGGATCCACCCTAGTACGCATCATCGATCGAAAATCGTCGAAGTGCATAGTCTAGCTCAGATCTATTACATTTCGTGTATGGATCTAGTCCAAGAAAGAGTACTGTCATTGGAGCCAACTGATGACGAAGCGCCTAATTTGCGAGCGATTTCGCTACTCGAGTGGGGAATCTGAAGCGTTTGCTGGGCCGGGGAGTTGATCATCGGTTGAGTGATGGTGAAAACATTAAATATAGCGCCAAGACTTATTTGCGCTCATTAAGATCACCTCGGAGGTGATCTCAGTTGATCAGTGACAAAAGTGATCGATGCAAATTGTGCAAATAACGGGCAAAGAGTTTGATAGAATGAGGCGGTTGCAGTAAAAACTTGTTGAAGAACCGTTTTGATTTCCCGCTACTCAAATTTCGGCTCTTTCTACCTACAAGTAAGTATACGTTCCCTAAAGTAGAAAAAGTGATCTAACCAACAATCCTGATAATAATCATAGCTCAACCGCAAAACTGAAACCCCAATTTAAACTGCTCAGATTGTCTCATGTCGTTGCGAATGTGTGTCACTATTTGCATTCATTCAATACCCTCCATTGCAAATTATATGGCTCGTATGCACTCCACTAGACCTGATCGTCTATCATGCACTTTGTTGATTGTCTTTGACGCAAGTCCGCGACGTCAATTAGCGATGCAACTATGTTTGGCGGGAAACAAAGTAACTGAGGCCGATCTGGCTCGTTGGTGAATGAAAAATTGCATACTCACCAGCCAAAATCGAACAGGAAAACAGTTTGGGGGAATTTGACAATGATCATAAGGTGCGTACTCTATTCGATAGAAACTACACTTGGTCTTGACTGTGTTTGTGCCATTCTATTTGTAGTACATTGGTGAGTTCGTAGTCAATATAAGCTGAAACAGGAGCTCGTACTAGGAGAATGTGATTTTGATGGAGAAATGGTGCTGTAAACTAAAGGATTGGTCCGGACGTAAGATGAGGATGGACTCTGCTCATTAGAAGTGCTGTATTGTGGTTGCTGCGATTAAGACGGGAATACCGAAGTTGAAGCGATCGAGGAGGCGTCACTTCAAGCTCTTCAAATTTGGGGTGCCTTGACGTAAATGGAGACACGAAGGAATGCATCGTAGTCACAGTCGCGCTTTCAACGATGAGTGGTGTGTGATCGCTGTTGATTCGATTTTGCTGTGCCATAGGATATCCTTGGAAAGTGGTTAAGTTACTATTACTTGTAGAATCTTAATTGCATGTCTCTATCAGTGCTCCTAAGACTTTGTTTTGCATTCGTGATTGGATTACCTTCCGCTTACTGATTACAGTTGATACCTTCGCGAATCTATTTGAACTCGCGACAAAGAACAGTCAAATAAATTTTCATTTTTTGCGTCTTGTAGAAGTCAGTCGATTTCGATTTTCCGTAGCAATTTGAAGTGAATCGAGGACCTTTGACGAATTTGCGCGACTGGTTTTCGTTTGCTCGACACAAATTACAAGCCAGAGAATTTCCACCACAAAAAAACACTTACTCAGAGTTTAGTTTCGCGTAAGTTTTTCGGCAGCCATTATTTCCAATTCATATTTCACAAGTGTCGGACCTCCTGGTTAGTGCTCGAACCCCAGGCCGTGATTTAATCGAAGTTTTGTGAATTTAATGGTGGAAAATATTTTCCCACGCATCTACAAGAAAACGGTGTCCCGTCTCGTCTTGAAATGTGTATCGCACCCAAAAGCGCCCAGTGACATTAAAAGTTAAAATTTCAAGAAAAGATTATTGGCAAGAGCCTTCTTTCCGAACTTGAACTAAATTGTGGGATACGTACGAGACCCTTTTTAGGAGGAACCAATATTATTTCCTAATAACTCCTTTCCCGTATTTCGATTTGCTAATGACTACTGTGGTAAATTCTTTTTGATGATTTCGGGGTTTAACTCAGAAACCTCCGGCAAATAATAGAATATACATTAACCCCTGTCATTGATGAATGTCAAATTTTTTTGCGATAGATCCTTTTAAATTAGAACGCGTATAATACAACATTCTATTTCTTATCTTTTCGCTGGTGGTGGTGTTAGTTTTACGTATAGGGATGTAGGGAAATCACTAAATAAGGTATAAAATGTGCATTAGGGTGAAATTTGGTCTTTCGGGTGATAGTCCGCGAAGCCCAAAGACTAATGATTTCCTTTCTTTTTTTTGAACAATCAAAAAAAAAAATTTAAAAGTATAAAAAAAAATAAAATTTAGAGTAAATGCTGCCGATCGTTCCTACTCTAGTAACGATAAAATCGATGGGCGAAATATACAATCTTGAACAATATTTGATGCGCTTTTCACCGACATCGACTTAATATGGTACCATATTTTTGTTGAGATGATATAAACTTCTCGATGAATGAAAACATAAAAATAGGTATATGCGTTAATTTCCTTTTAATTTTATTCAAAATCATCATTGGTAAATTTAATAGAATATGAGAAATTTTATTTAAAGCCAGAAATCGTGGTTGATCACAAAACCGCACACTTACTCTCTAGTATTTTTTCTACTGTATTCCTAACACGAGTCATCGAGTATAACTCACATGATGAATGTACTTGTAATTGAACCTCTCGATTAATTTAGTACAAGTTGCAAAATAATTATTAACTTGTGAAATATCTATTACCCAAAGCAACTGACATAACCCAAAGTTAAATTTTGCCTCGAAATCGTGCACACAATAATGATAAACAAACATAATCTTAGAATCAAAATAGTGAGGTCAAAAAAATAAATTTTTTTCGACACGTTCTTTTTAGAGAAACATTTGTAGGCTAAAACGCTAAAATGGTAAATTTTGTTCATCTTTTGAAATGATCGTTTTCTGATATTTTCGGCTATTTGATTTCTTTTTTTTTATCAAACGATTTTATTATGTGTAGTACTAATGTTATTTTTTTCACAATCCTTTCATTATCACAGTATTAAGAAACGTACAAATGAAATATGTTTGAATCTCTTTGCAACTTACACACCTTTTTTTTGGTGTAAGTGTGTATAGTATTTAGAGAAATTTCAATAGAATTCAAGAGATAACCCAGTAAAAGAAATTATAAAGGTAATTCGAAAAGAAATAAAAATGAATTGTTAGATTGTAAACTGGTCTTTCCTTTCCTCCGACTCTGACCAGGTATAGGACTCGGTACGGTGGCAGGCTTCCACCCCAAAACATGAGCCAGCCACCGGGTACAAGCTAATTCCTTTTTCTGTTTCAGGTGACGTTTTAGGTTGAGTGGCCCAAGCAGAGTGCCTTTTCATGGCATAGATTTATGCAATCCGATTGTATAATTCTATGGCATAAATTGGTCACCGGGGTACTCCCCTTCTGATGGGAAGGTTCATACACTTCAAGTTGTATGAGTTTTCCACTCAGAAGCGGAATACCTGGCCACTTCAACAAGCTATCTATGGATTTATTCCGGTTGGGTGGGTATGAAGGGGCTCCACCACCACCCGGTTGCCCCTCTTTCATTTGTGGGCCATGAACTTCGTTGGGTGATGACGAGGTCAACCCCAAGTTCGCCTTTCTTTTCAGGTTCAACTTGTTCTCGTAACAAGTCACATCTCCCTCGGTGAGGTTATCTACAATTCTTGCGACTTCAGTCGCCTCTTGAGCTATCGACAAATTCGTGAATGCGAAATTGTTTTGTAGTGAGTCCTCGTGCTGGGGAAACGAACCCGCCCCACGACACCGCAATGCTAGCCTGCCAGCGCATTCACGCGTCTCCAGACGAGGGCATTCTCGGCAGATACCTCCATCTTCTTCTGCCGGGGCAGCAGACCATCGCTGCAGTCCTTCACGGACATTATTGAAACTCTTTTTATTCACTACAGGACTCCAAAATGAAACCTATACAACTATCTGCAGTTGATTTTAATATATACGAGTATATTAGAAACAAGAACAAAATAGTATAATCTCGCTAATCACGGTGAGCAAATAATTGCTCACAGATAGAAGGGAGCTAGGGTGCTAAATCGCACCAACTCCAAGTAAAACAAGTCCAATAAGGATTGCATATTTTGTTCACGTGAAGAACATCAACTCTGCAACAATTTTTTGCTTGCGCAAGATGGGACAAGTAATGCATTGATCATTTTAAGAAAATAGAAAACCTCTAAGCAAAAATCAAGAAGCATTAAAAACAAGTAGATATTCTTGAATACTGTACAGCTCAATCAGCATTACGGTCACGCAGGGCCATAGCCACATACATTGAATAAGAGATGTGGCAGGGCTTCAAGAAAATTAAGGTATTGACCTACTAAATTTATCAAGGCTTTTTTAATCATTGCATCTACAAATAAAAGTGAGTTTGCTCAAAGAAATGAAATCCATTGACCAAAAACAAATCAATATAATATACTATGCATATATTTCCGCTCATTTCATTCATCTATCTTTAGAATATCTGAAGCCGTATTACTCAATTTATACGCAGATAATTTATCATCATTTTTAATTAACAGATACACAAGAACACTCTCTAATCGTCGTCTCTTATCCTATCCAATAGAGAAAACACTTTCCACTTGGCATTCATAACACATCGTAGTATCAGCATATCTTTTCACACCAAACATACTGCACTATAAATCAAAATCACCTACAACAACTCGCCGCCTGGATCGTCTAGTATCAGCTCTTTTCGAACCACTATCACCCAGCGGCAATCTGGTCTCATTACCCGCACAATTTCTTCCTAGACCATTGGAAAAAAGTTTCACCTAACCTGAGTACCAAGCTTGTCCGTCCACCATTCATTGAACATCTTAGCCAATCTAATCTTCTCAACTATTCGAGTATCTGCATGACCGTTGGGATATACTCGTATCTACATACGAGTATATGTGCTTTGGCAGCTCGGCGGACGCGAGAAGAAAAGATTGAAATGGTTAAGAAGAAGGAAATTAGCTTTGGGTAGTATACAAAACAGGCTTGAGCGATTATTTTGACCGAGAGGCCTGTACGGCGAGAAATTACCATCGTCGGCGGCGACACTGAAAGCGACAGATCCACGAGCATCCCAATGGTAACAGAATGGAAGTGTGTAAAAGATGTAAAAGTGATCTGGCCGGTACCGATATCCGCAACATTCAAATGATCTGCAGATGCTTCATGCCTTGGTTGATCACGACATTCTCGTTGTCCCAAATTCAATGATCATGTGTACCTACCATTTTCCATGTCAAAGAGTGATTTCCATTCAACATGTGGAAAACTGGTTGCATCAAACGATCGATAGGCTAATCAGTGAGATCAATGTTGCATGCTAAAATTAGCAACAGGATCAAAAGTGAAGCTGGTCTAGTGTTGTCACAAAGCATGAAAGTCTCAGATTAGGCTGCTTCGCCGACGACTGGTGAATGGCGCACAACGTGGGATGCCCATTTTGCTTGTGACCATATGTTTACTTTCAAGGTAAATCTTTGTATTATGATTAACTCATCGCAGAAGGGAGAACTCTCACTTAGGCCTAAGTATGTCTAGAAATAAGCCCAATACGAAAGAATGATTTTAAGATGCTACTCATCAAGGAGAGTCATTACCGGCGTTAATCTAGATAAACCGTACCAAATTATCAGAAATGAAAGTTAAAGAAATGTTGTAAACCTTACCACCCACAGCTAACTATTCAGCTCAACACATCTATTAACGCAGTCTACCAAACGCTTAAATTACGTACAACAATCGATAACGATCGGGAATCTTCCCAGCCAAAGCATAGAGCTTGATGTAGGTACAAATCTAGCAAAGAACGCCATCCACACGCAGCACAGATACTTCACCTTCCCACGAAGTTCTCGTTAACAAGATTGAAGCCATATCTCTCTGTCACCAAGATCAATGGATGCACGGGCAAAGCTACGACCACGAAAGTGCAATTTCTCCAGAAAGTCTTATAGCAGCACTTCTGCAGTGACTCTAAACTATGTACATAGGAGTCTCCGGAGCTAATAATTGCATTGAAATTAAAGTAAACAATGCAATCAGTGGGCTCTAGAATGCATGGAATACTTCCTCGAGGAGGCCGGTGAAATTCTTTAAATGAGATTGTTACCGCTGGGCGTTCTAATTGGTTAAACAATCAATATTACCTGCATGTACGCCAATGATGGCCGTACCTGCAAAGCATCTCCTAGTCGAGGTCATATCTTTCTGTTGTTACATGCATTAACTTAATTTTAGTGCGTTATTAGCTGGAATCGAGCAATATCATGGGAACACGAGTCGCAGGTTTCGTGAGAACTGTTTCGACCTGATTAGCGTTTAGTTACGCGCAAGTAAATCTTTGTACTGAGATTTATTAAATTTAGTTTTCTATGCATAAACAAATAGGGAAGATTATACATTTTTAATTACAGAGGTAAAATGTAATTTCATTTCCTCTAAATGTATTTTTGTTTCAAAGGAGTGACTACTCAAAAATCAATTTGATTAGTTTTTCAATCTTTATTGAAATATATACAATCGATATTTGGTATTGGTAGATGTACGAGTATGTATAACTCAACTACGTAACATTTTCTTATGTTCCCAAACAAAAAAGACCATTTAATATCACGTATGAGTTTCAAGTCATCCAAAAATTTATTTACATGTTGCGAAAAACGACTAAGCATTTATTTCGTCAATATACTCGCAAACAAAAACCCTCGTAAAATCAAACAAAGTATGATAAGCTCATCTTAGCAAGAAGATGATATCATGCAGACTACCTTACACACCATTCCGCAATATAAAAATCACTTAACATCGACAATAGTTGACTAACTTGCTAATCATTAGCTTTATTTAGATGTGATTATTCAATTTTCAGCACAAACAATGAAAATCAAGGGGAAAAAATAAAATAAATTGAAATTCAAGAAAAAAAAAATTTTGTTGCATCTGAATAGTAAAGATATTCGATTCCGATATCTTATTGAGATATTTCCATACAATTTTTTTTTGTCAAACTATAGACAAATTGTAAAGTAAAGACTGCGAATTTTAATTGATTTCAAAATTTGACAAATGATTTTTAAATTTTAAACTTGATATGAAAATAGTTTTGTATAAAATGTTATAGTTTAGCATAAAATGCAATAAAATTTGGTGTCGTAGCAATAATTTGAAATGTAAATTTATATGCTCCTAAAGTAAAGTATCACAATTCGTTGTTGTTTGTTAATCTCGTTCATCCTTTCTTGCATCAAAGTGAATTAGCTCATTAGCCACGGAAGTTCAAGTCACAAAATCTTACAGCTGTTGTTTGAGATGGGTCCTGTAATAAACATAAGCAGTCGAGCAGCCCCATGGTGATCAGGAGTGGCTGCTCCTGAAGAGATAAGGTGGTCACCCCGTCGAAACTGCTTTGTTTGTTGTGTTACTAGTGTAAAGCAAACTACATGCGTCAAGTTTCCATCCTTTACGCAGAGATGAGGGGCTTACTTCAGCCACTTCAACATCTTTAGGTTTGACATTCCCCTTGTAATGCAACGACCTTCTTCGGAGAAAGTAACGGTTGCTTTTTGTGTAATGTTTGCGTTTGTCTCAAGCCTCCGTTTCCGCTAACTTTAACGAGGCAAAAAAATATTGAATTACTGTAGAGTAGCTTAACTAACACCTAATAGAACATTTCTAAAGATAATAAAAATTGATCGGTACGTCTTGTAGAGTAGAGTACGCGTGATAAGTATTTTGTAGTGTAGCTTCGTGGCTCGACAAGAACCCGCCTCATATGATCCCGCAAATGCTAGTCGTCAAGCACGCGTACGCGGTCGTTAAGCGAAGCTAGTGAGCTGAGCTCGGTGTTGTTTTAGCTCGCTGACACTTGTGCCAGACCATCGGCACCCGTGTCCTACACGGACATCTTAAAATCATTACAAATGGCGCCCAACTCTCCATGATACGAGGCGTCGGGTCTCGAAAAGGTGCCAATGCGTTCCCGGGGGGAATCACATCCTCGATTGACCTGTGGTACTGAACTGCCTCGGGGGCTGGAGGTACCAACGGAGGTCCGGTACTGTGTCGCGGTCTGTATTCGGGAGCTCTGGGATCCATTCCCGAGTTCCTTGGGGGTGGGACCCATTGCTCGGATTGTCGGGAGTGGGGCATCGCCACACTGGGATTTGGCTCCCAGCCAAGCGGAGTTCTCACGCGGCTGGGTGGTTGGCTCAACGGGAGGTTCTGGATCTTTCCCTCCAGGTTGCCAATCCTCTCCGACATATCCCTCATCAACGCCACGAGGGTGTCAATGGAGTGGGCGGAAGGCATGGTTGTCACCTCGGACACGACACTTGCAGCCGGAACTTCACCGCCTACTGCTCCTTGCAGGTCTAAGAGTGGTTGTGACGGTTCGGCTTCTGGAGCTCCTTTCGCCACTGCTCCACGCGCTCGTAGGGGCGTTCCGAGGGGGACGTCTAGGGCAGACCGATCTATGGGTCGCCGGCATAAGGGACACAGTTCTGACGTGAGGAGGAGCTGTTGTACACAGGCACGATGGAATAAATGTCCACAATCCAATCGCACGCTGTGTACGCCCTCCACTACGTCCTCGAAACAGATTCCACAGTTCGCGGGTTGGACCGTTTTGGACCGTGTCCATCGCTTTTCTGGGGTCCGCTTCGTTGCCATTATCGTGTGGGTTTAATGTGGTGCTAATATGGCTGGAAAAATTAAAATATATAAAATATAATACTTATTACTATACCCCTAATATATAAATACAAAAGCTTAATCTTAGTTTAGTGGCCGATAGTGGCGAGCTATTTATACTGGATGAGAAGAAAAAAAAAAGATTTATTTGATACCCTTTCCTTTTCAGTGGTCGACTCCTCCAACGGGAAAAGAGAGTGCGTGGTATTCTGCCGAAGAAAGGGTGCTTTCGGTCGATTTACAAAATTTATATCCCCTAAACCCACATACATTACAAAAAACCGTCTCTAAACTACGTTAAAGTGACTCGACGAGACAAGTGGTAGAGCTACCGTAACGACTTTGTACGCGGTCAAAATTCCCGACGCGTAGAAGCATTCCGGGCTTCGCAACTCCAGCATACGCCATCGAACGTTGAACCGATACCACTCGTCTAACACGCATAAGAAATAGTTAGAATCCTTCCGCGACATAAAGGCAAGGTAGCCTTCTATTTTCTTGAGAGTCCATGCTGATAGGTAAACCCATCAGACTGGCAGTTCCATCAAGAAAATAGAAGGTCCTTACAGGGGTTAACCTGGGACAACACATCGGAAGGATTCTGTCGCGAAAGCAAAATCAAACAAAGGAGAGCGGAAGCTACAACTCACGTGAAGCGACCTCTAATGTGTATAACACAATTCCACTGCTCCTGATAGTGGGACTCGAGTACCAAAGTACCTTACATCCTCCGTAAAGGACCAACTCGTCAGAAGACGCGAAGTTCTTTCCCCCTTAGGATGTTGTTGGGCCCCACGTTGGGCACCATTTGTAATGATTTTAAGATGTCCGTGTAGGACACGGGTGCCGATGGTCTGGCACAAGTGTCAGCGAGCTAAAACAACACCGAGCTCAGCTCACTAGCTTCGCTTAACGACCGCGTACGCGTGCTTGACGACTAGCATTTGCGGGATCATATGAGGCGGGTTCTTGTCGAGCCACGAAGCTACACTACAAAATACTTATCACGCGTACTCTACTCTACAAGACGTACCGATCAATTTTTATTATCTTTAGAAATGTTCTATTAGGTGTTAGTTAAGCTACTCTACAGTAATTCAATATTTTTTTGCCTCGTTAAAGTTAGCGGAAACGGAGGCTTGAGACAAACGCAAACATTACACAAAAAGCAACCGTTACTTTCTCCGAAGAAGGTCGTTGCATTACAAGGGGAATGTCAAACCTAAAGATGTTGAAGTGGCTGAAGTAAGCCCCTCATCTCTGCGTAAAGGATGGAAACTTGACGCATGTAGTTTGCTTTACACTAGTAACACAACAAACAAAGCCGTTTCGACGGGGTGACCACCTTATCTCTTCAGGAGCAGCCACTCCTGATCACCATGGGGCTGCTCGACTGCTTATGTTTATTACAGTCCCTCCAGTTATGGGGATGACCCTATAGAAAATTATAGAAAGTGGTCAAATGGAATGTCAAACAAAGGTCTTGGCAGCATTCTCTAGAAACAGTGTTGCAACTACTTTACCACCACGTTCAATATTTATCATTTCCTAAGTGAAATTTGAATTTCATCATTCTGGGGTTAATTTATACTCAAACCGAAAATATTTTCGACTTAAATTCAACTGAAAAATGTTATGATTGTTGCTTACAATTAAAGTATGGTCATGTAAAAGCAACGTCAACACTCCGTGCAATTGCGGTTCCATGTAGAGAGACAGAAAGATATGAAAGATTTTTTTTTCAAAATTTAGAACAATATTGTTACATGTACAAAGAATTCTGCGAGCTACTGTCGCAATTGTATTCACAACCATTGAGAACATCAACAAACGAATGTACTCGAGAACCCGCCAAGCATGATCAACATCTGAAAGTGAGTCACTGCCCATTCATTAAGCTACTCGAATATTCCAGGAAATTTGCCAATGTACGAGAAATGGGTTGAATGACTAGAGACCCTATATTAAGGCGAGCTGAATGAATGGGGGGATTCATTCAACCGCGATAGTAAAAACTGCGATAGTGTGAAGTACGAATTGAAAAGTGATATCGATCGAATTAAAAAGTGAAGTGATTTTCGTTGATTGTTAAGTGAAGATAGTTGTTAGAGAAATTTATAAACAAAGTGAAAATTAAAATTTCGAAATAGTTAAATGAGTGATTGTGCATTTTAGTAACTAAATAAACTCTTTTAATTTAATTTAAAAGACTGATAGAAATTTCAAGCGTTTTTGAAATTTGATTCGGGAATTTATTTAAAGTTAAATCGATAATGCAAGCGGAACAAAGGCCGAGAAAAAGGCGACAAACGAAAAGGGTAAATTGCCAATATCCGCACTATGATAACGACAAATTTGAACAGGCGGAAGACTAATCGCAGTATAAGCATCACTCCCGATAGAAAAAAGATTTACTGTTGTCGTAAGTATGTACTGGGGTGATGCCAGTACTGAGAGTAGCTTGTACATGATGCAAAATTATATGTATTTGTGTATGTGTATGAGGCTGGAACTATAATAGTATTGCTCGCCGCTGCTTTGTCATGATAAGACTGAACATCTTCCCCACCATGAAAACTTCTGTTTTCATTCAATTATTCGATAGGCAATGGACATACCTTCACGATGGCCCGGTTGAAGATTCCTGAAGCTGTACGTACTGTAGCAACTCGAACCTTATCATCTTCGCTGCGTGTCAAATCGATAATCCTGGTGAGATGCCACTTCATAGGTGGAAGATTTTCATCTTTCATTAATACAAGTTGGTTAACCTTGGCATTGCTATTGACTGAGGTCCACTTAGATCGCGACTGCAATAGGTGAAGATAGTCGTTGCGCCATCGAGTCCAAAAGGATTGCTGGATGAAGGATATTTTTCGAAAGTTGTCCAAGGAATCGAATTTAAGTTGTGTGATGATTGGTTCGGGTAAGCTTGTAATTGGTCGTCCAATCAAGAAATGTCCGGGTGTGAGGGCTTCCAAATCAGTTGGATCTGATGACATCTCCATGATGGGTCGAGAATTAACGATTGCCTCCGCTTGAAAGATAACCGTACGCATTTGTTCGTGGGTTAGCGATGCATTGGCGACTGCTCTGGGAACGTGAAATTTTGCCTTCTTCACCACCACCTCCCACAAGCCACCAAAATGTGGGGAGCGCGGTTGGATGAAACACCATCCAATGCCACCCAGAAGGCAAGCTTGCTGGACTTGGTCAATATGTGATTGAGTTGAGAAAAGTTTTCTTAACTCTCGCAACTGGTTATTGGCACCGATAAAATTAGTAGTGTTGTCCGAGTATAGCTTGTTGCATTTTCCCCTGCGAGCGAAGAATCGTTTTCAGGCATAAAATGAATGCTGCTGTCGATAAATCTGGAACGAGTTCAAAATGTACAGCCTTTGTAGCGAAACATATAAAAACCGATAAGTAACCTTTGATTGGAGATCTTCCTCGTAGTTGAGCTCGCATGAAAAACGGTCCACAAAAATCTACACCGGTAACCGCAAAGGGATGTGATACTTTCAGCCTATCCGATGGGAGGTTTCCCATTATTTGCTGAAAGAAGCGAGGCTTCGCTTGAAAGCATATCGTGCACTGATGAATAACTCGTTTAGCCTCCGACTTTACGTTGATCAACCAAACCCTTTGCCGAAAAATGTTTACCAAGGTATGGCAGCCAGCATGTGAGTTGTTAACATGCAAGAAGGTTGACAATGCGTTTGTAAAGGGATGTGCTTGCGGAAGAAGCATTTGATGGCACGCATCAAAGTGTAGATCAGATTTCGTAACACGTCCACCGACTCGAATAACTCCATTTCCATCAAGGAAAGGACGTAGAGGTAAAATTCGACTTCTCGCATTTACGGATGCACCCTTAAGGAGGTCAGTATAGTCACGATTAAAATATACTCGGTGTATGCTTCTTCTAACTCTGACACCGTAAAGCTTCGTAATGCAAAGCTAGGTTTCGTTGAATTACGTGCTCGCAGCCGCAATGATTTGAGATATCGATTAACGTATCCAAATACTCGAAGAGTTTTCCAGTATGAGTTAATATATTTTGTGTCCTTCACTAGGTCTTCCACTGCATAAGACAACAAGACTGTAAAGTTTAGCTTGCGATATTCTGGAACATCGATTTGATCTGGAACCTTTCCATGATATGGCCATTGTGATGACGATGCGGATAAAAAGCTTGGACCATGCAGCCATAAGTTGGACCCTTGTAGACTTTCTGATTTAGCGCCTTGCGAGATCAAATCTGCCGGGTTATGCTGCGTTGGAACATAGCGCCATGTAATGGATGTAACAGCTTGAATTTTGGACACACGATTGGCTACAAATGTGGACCATTGGTACGAAGATGCACTTAGCCAGGCTAACACGATTTGTGAGTCATTCCAACACACGACATCCGTGAGGTCACGGGGGATAATCTTCGTAGCACGTTCTATGAGCTCGCAAAGTATTAGGGCTGCACAGAACTCTAGACGCGGTATCGTAGTAGTTTTCAATGGAGCTATACGGGATTTCGAACAAAGCAGGTTCGTCAATACTTTCTTATCAGGAGTTTCACTTCGAATATATACACAAGCTCCATAAGCGCGTAGACTGGCATCAGTGAATCCATGGATTTGAAGGCTGGAATTCGACAAACAAACATGTCGTTGGATACTAAAGTTGTTGACCTTGGCCATATCTGAGCGAAAAGACTGCCATCTTGTTTGCATCTCGATGGGTAAGCTTTCGTCCCAATCAATATTAAGCTTCCACAACTCCTGGCGGTAACAATCATTGGGCTGAGTAATCCTAATGGATCGAAGAATCGAGCAGTTTCCGACAACACTATTTTTTTGGTCACAGAACTTCGTATTTCTGGCGAGTGATATGAAATCAGAAATTCATCGGCAGTTGGGTTCCAGGTTATGCCAAGAGTTTTGATGAAATCCTTGTCATCTAGTCGAGTCATTACTTCCTTGTCATTTTCATCGATTTTTTCTAGCAACGATGTTTCATTTGATGCCCATTTTTCAAGGGGGAAGTAGAATATCGGTAACTTCGTTTCTGATCTTTACAGCTTCATTCAAGTCATCACTTCCAGTCAATAAGTTATCGACATATACATCTCGCTTGATAATCAATGCTCCTACTGGAAACTTACTCCTAGCATCTTCTGCCGCTTGACGAATAGATTCTACTGCGTGATATTGAGCAGACCCAGTGCCATAAGTAACTGTTTTTAATCGAAAGACCTTCACACGATCATGACTTGAACTACGAAAAACTATTAGTTGTAGGTCTCTATCACTGGGATGCACTATGACTTGCCGATACATTTTTTCTATGTCAGCTGATATTACATAAAGATGGAAACGAAATCGAAGTAAGATCCAAAATAGGTCATCTTGAACTGTGGGTCCTACCATTAGAATATCGTCTAAGGGTACACCACTAGAGGATTTCGCAGAACCATCAAAGACTACGCGTAATTTAGTGCTGCTGCCATAATTCTTTACAGCACAATGATGGGGGAGAACATAATGAGGTTTGTGTAACACACACTGTGAATCAATGACTTCCTCCATATATCCTAACGATAAATATTGATTCATAAAATCGTAGTAACCGACGCGTAATTAACGGCATTTCTCAAGTTTTCTTTCAAGGCTATAAAATCGTTTTAATGCGATTTCGTATGTGTCACCAAGCACTGACGCATCTTGCCTTAAGGGTAATCTAACAACGAACCGACCGTTTGCATCACGAATTGTATTGCGCGAAAGTGTTCTTCACAAGCAATCTCCTCAGCTGACCTTTTGTCTATTTCACTATTACAGTGGTCTAGCTCCCAAAACTTAGCGACGATATTATTTAAATTTTGTTCGCACGGTTCACTGTTACTGTCGGCACTAATGTTTACACTGAGTGAGTTGTATGAAGTACTGGATGGTCCCGAAACCACCCAGCCGAAAAGAGTTTTCTGCACGATAGGCCGATTAACACCTAAATCAATCTGTCCAACAGCAAGTAATTTGAAAAACAAGGCAGCACCAATCAAAATATCAACTTTCCGAGGTATGTCGAATTGAGGGTCCGCTAGTGGAGTGTTCATAGGAATATTCCAGTCTATGTATTGATCTTTTGCAATGGCTGCAATCCGACGAAATTTGGTACGATGAAAAACTCTAGCAATGAACTGAAATCGTTTTGTAGTGGTTGCACGGTGGCAACGGTTTTCGAAATACATCAGGATGTCGTCATACAAATTCCACTAATAGCCACATCAGTTTTTTCTCGTCGTAAACGAAGTTGCTGGGCGAGTCTCTCTGTCATGAAGTGCAACTGGGAACCGCTGTCCAATATCGCTCGGCATTCGATTGAAGCTCCATCAGGTGATTTGACTCTGATAATAGCAGTACCCAAAATAACGTTGTTGGGTTGAGCATCTTCTTCCAGGTGGGACAATTGATGTCTAGATCTCGTTTGACCGATCAGCAACGAATGTTCGCCGGTTGTTGGAGTTTCAATTTCAGTCGACTGATGAGATCTTTGAGAGATGCCTGGATTCTTTACGTTACCGTGGAGTAGAGTATGATGGCTGCGGTTACGACACTTGCTCGATAAACAACTTTTCAATGAATGCCCCTTTCGAAGGCAATTGTAACACAAATTCAATTGCTTAGCTCTTTGGTAAATTTGGTCGGGTGGCATGCTCTTTAACCCATTGCAGTCGAATAATGTGTGTCCGCTGCGTGAATCACAAAAATTGGACTTCGCTCTCGTATCACAGTTACTAGCAATAAAACTAGTCCGCTTGGATTTGTTGACGATTGAAAGAGGTTTGTTGTTGGATATTGTTTCTTCTACAAATTCTAGCGCTGAGCATCGTAGATTCAAGAAATCAGTAAACTTTTCCCAAGTTGGAAATTGAGCGCTACATTCTATAGAAGATCGAGAACAGCTGGTAATTAATTCTTGCCATTTGAGCTGGGACTCAGCATCAATCTTTGATACGAGAATGTACAACAAGAATCCATCTGCGATATTTTCCTTTGTACCGAGGCTCATCAAACAGCGCATATGCTTGTTTATAGCATCAGTCATCTGACGCAATTCTTTTGTAGATGGATGACGAATGGATTGCACTTGAAGCAAGTCGTTGATATGCGAAGCGAAAATGTATGGCTTGTTGTCGAATCTCCTTTTTAAAAGCTCCTTTGCCTTAGAATAATTTTCTTCGGTAAACTCAATCCCCTCTATCACTGAAGCAGCTGTACCGGTTAGTGCAGAACGAAGATATTGGATTTTTTCCAAAGACGATAAGTGGGTGTTGGAGTCGATCAATTTCTCGAACATCTCAAGAAAACCTAACCACTCACTGTACAAACCCGAAAACTTGGTCAAATTCAGTTTCTGCAAGTGAAGTCTGGTTGATGAGGTTTCGGAGGCAGCGGTCGAATTCCAAATGGCGGATGCATCGACTGATTTCCTCGGGCGAAGCTTCTCGATAATTGATAGCAAATTAGCCTAGAGTTGGCAATGACTGTCTTCATATAACTCCCGTTTCCCAGATGATGGCTCTTCTGCGTCTAAAACCTCGAGTTGGCACTGAACAGTTTCAAAGTTTTTGAACTGTGTCTCAAGTAGACCGAGTTTGCTTTCGGCCTCGAAAACGGATATATTATCCACTTTGCCATCGAGAAAGGTTTTCATCCGAGTTTGCTGGGCCAAGATGACGCCACGTTGTATACGCAATTTGCACTTGAGGTGACCTTGGGGTCGAGTTTCGGATTATCGTCACCGGCCATTTTGCACAATTGAATTCACTGATAGCGCAACGAATTTTCACGAAAAGTTTCAAAGATGATCACGCAAATCACAAGGGGAAATGAAAACTATGCGATTACTGACAATTGTCAAGCGAAAAACGATGAGCGATAAATGCTTTAGATAATTAATTCCGAGAACGAAAACTGCATTGCGACAATTATCCGGCTCGACGGACCATGATAGAAATTTCAAGCGTTTTTGAAATTTGTTTCGAGAATTTATTTAAAGTTAAATCGATAATGCAAGCGGAACAAAGGCCGAGAAAAAGGCGACAAACGAAAAGGGTGAATTCCCAATGTCCGCACTATGATAACGACAAATTTGAACAGGCGGAAGCAGTAATAGCATCACTCCCGATAGAAAAAAGATTTACTGTTGTCGTAAGTATGTACTGGGGTGATGCCAGTACTGAGAGTAGCTTGTACATGATGCAAAATTATATGTATGTGTGTATGTGTATGAGGCTGGAACTATAATAGTATTGCTCGCCGCTGCTTTGTCATGAGAAGACTGAACAAAGACATTGCGTTTTTACTTTCCCGGAACATTAAAATTATTGGCCGCGAACCATAACACGCGACAATATGAATACTTTCCGATTGCTTCAGTTTTATTACATAGAAATATTAAGTAATATAATTAACTAGTTTAGTACTTTGTTCGCAGCCCTTTCTTTTCAAGGCATTTAATTATCCTTCATCGAATACCATCACACAGTTTGAAGATATCAATCATACTAATACGATCTTACTCGTCGTATTCTCGTTAAATTAAAGCTTGACGATTAGTTGGAATAAGCTGCATTAACATTTTGATTTGGCCCGCAAATTTTTAATAGGGCTTAGATCGGGTGTGTTACCTGGCCAATTAGTCCAAGCAGTCGGAAAGTATTGGTTTGCCTTGTTGATATTGGATTTTGCAGTATAGCAGTGAGCTCCATCTTGCATAAATATTGGAAATATTGCTTCGGGATATTATTATTTAACTTTGGTGCACTTCCTGTAAATTTTTAGTATTCCATTTCGATAATACAGGGTTATCCATTTCGTGGTTGGGTAAGTAAAACCCTGCCGTTTGACATGTGTCAAAATTAGATATCGTTCAAAGCGTGTTTTTTTTTAGTTGAAGGTTTGCCATTTAGAAATGTGGATCGTTTAACAGTTGAAGAACGCGTTAAAATTATTAAATTTTATTATAAAAATGGTGATTCTGCTGTATCAACATTTAGGACTTTACGAACCGATTACGGTCGACATAATCGACCTACACAGCAGACAATTTCGAACACAGTGAGAAAATTTGAAGAGACTGGATCGGTTATTTATATTGCAGGGCCTGTGCATCATCGCAACATTCGTTCTGCTGAAAATATCGCTGCCATTGCTCAAAGTGTGGAGGAAGATGCGAATTTGTCGATTCTTCGACGTGCTCATCATTTGCGCTTGTCTTACGGCTCATTGTGGTGGATTTTGCATTTGGATTTGCATCTCCATCCGTACAAAATCCAACTCACTCAAGAACTTAAGTCTCAAGACCATACACAACGCAGAATGTATGCGAATTGGGTGATTGAACAACAAGCCATTGATAATGATTTTTCGAACAAAATTGTCTTTGGTGATGAGGCTCATTTTTCGCTCGGTGGTTACGTAAATAAACAGGATTGCCGCATATGGGGCTCTCAAAATCCTTAGGTGATCGCAGAAAGGCCTTTGCATCCGGAAAAAGTGACCGTTTGATGTGCATTATGGTCTGGTGGTGTTATTGGCCCGTATTTTTTTGAGAACGATCAAGGAAGAGCCATTACAGCCAATTCTGACCGCTATGGACGGATGTTAACTGATTATTTTTGGAGAGAAATTGAAGATTATGATCTGGAGAACATGTGGTTCCAACAGGATGGAGCCACAAGCCACACAACACAGGCTTATCGAGCACTTTTGCAAGAGAAATTTCCAGGATGCGTAATTTCGATATTGAGTGATGTCAATTGGCCCGCAAGATCCTGCGACCTAACACCTTTGGATTTCTTTTCATGGGGCTATGCGAAAGATCGTGTTTACGCAAATCCTCAAAATCTTGAGCAATTGAAAACTAATATTCGTGAAGTTATGGCCGAGATATTGTCGGAAATGTGCCAAAAAGTCATTGGAAATTACCTTGGAAGACATTTGAATGAGGTTGTGTTTCACGTATAATGGAAAAGTTCAATCTTTATATTGAATAAAAAATTTCGTTTCCATCTGAATATTTTATGTGTTTTCTTCAGCTTTACTTTCCCAAGCGTAAAATGGATAACCCTATATTATACTTACCTTTAATTGTGCAATCTTCGTCAAAGATGTCTAGCTTCGAATTCCCATATAAGCTGAAGTATCCGGTTAGCATAGCTTTTGGTCCTTGTTTAAGACGTTGCACTGACTTCATTAGTTTTGGATCTGATGTCCTTACAAGCGTGTTTCTCCCGATTCAGCTTTGGATGGAGTTCGATTGGGGAACTCGTTATCGCCTGCCCCTGACGTTATCCACGGAAAGCCTTCATCGATTAACCTCTTGCAGAAACTTTTTCGGTTTACAATATTTTTGTTGCTTGAAGGAGGTTTCGCTGGCCTTCCTGTAATCATTTTTTTCACGTTCTCGTTTGTATGCGATTTTCCGAAGGAAATCTAAGCCGACCTTTCATCGGTTAAAGATGTGAAGTTTTGGTATGTGCCAACAAACTGTACGCAACAGGTTGGTTAGTACGAGCACCCTTAGTCTACTTCGAGGTGCATACTTGAAGACTAGCTAGTTCAGCGAGGAGCTTGAATCACAGGTCTTATGTGGTTAGACTAAGTCCGGATATAATTTCTCAGCCACTGAGTCAAATGCCCGTTTAAAATGCTTTCCGAAAAATTTCCGAGAAAAATTTTCACCATTACTTTGACATGGCTTTCGCGAGGCTTTCAACCAATCACTGATAAGCAAAAGCAAATTTGCGCGTCCCCGATCTAAGTACTGACGGGGTGCCAGAAATAAGCTACTGTGATTCCAACCGAAATATTCTCGCTAATCAAAAATACATGTACAATTTATGGCATTGCGTACCAAATTGAGCAGATCGATCATTCACGGATTTATACTATAAACCTGTAGTAATTGAGCATTCACCTAGCCAAACTGCTCAAAAAATCACATAATACTTGATCCAATTTCAATTATAAATTTAATAAAATAAGTATTTAAATTTACAATTATAATTAAAATGAATTGCGGTATCACGCGATGGGAGATACCAGTTGGCTCGGCAAGAAACCACCGTTGAACACACAAAAAGTCTGTTTCTGGTCGCCACAAGCAGCGAATGTCTGCTTTCGAATTCCTCTCCGTATCTGACTTTTGTGCGAGTTATAGTATTTGAGATTGGAATTTCGCGTACTTCCTCGTCCCATTTAAATACAAGAACTATTTGAACAGTTTCACGATCAGCGACTCTTTTCGGCCATCGAACGATTATCCGTGATGAAGTTCGTTTCCATACGAAATTTCTGAGTAAAAATTTCTTCTTCGTACGTTTGCGAACACCTCGACTTTCGCACAAAATCGATCTTGGGCACGATGGCCTAAGCTTTGTGCTACTATAAATGAAATTTTCAATAAATCTCGCTGAAATTACGTCGGTCGAGTGCGCGACTGCGTCTAATTAACATTCGTGAAGAAATAGGTTGCAAATTCGGTGCAAGCAATCGCTCAAATGGATAAGACTCATGTTTTGGTATGTACCGTTCACTATCCGAGCAGAAAAGCATCGATAAATGTGTGTCGCATATTCAATGGCAACAAAATAAAAGTGGTTGATTCGGTTTGTGTTGATACGCTCGGAAGTTAATACAATTATATTTAATTTAGCTTCTAACTGCCAGTGGCGTAACTATAAGGTGGCAGCGCTGGCCAAATGCCACGAGCCCCTGACCCAAAAGGGCCCTGGCTCAAGACGCCGCGAGCTCATAAATAATTTTTTAACATTGTACCTGAGTATTTTATTTTACTTGAAAAGTATATTTTTTATTTTTTTTAAGTTATGCTTAAAATCCATTAAAGTGAGGCAACTAAAGACCATAATACAATTTCAAGTTAATCGTTAAGCATTTCAACACATCCTGAACAAAAAGATGTTGATCAATTTCAGAACGCATGCATAGGTTTCCACATTTTTTAACGCGGTACGTTGTCAGCGCGGGTGAGCATTGATGATCGGGGAACCCCTCATTTTAACCAAGAAAGTATTTATTTCGTGCCGCTGCCGCTGGGACGAGCGGCAACACTATGTTAGGGGAATCCTGGATTTGGTATTTTTGATGAGGGCTCTACTGGTTGCGTATTCTTTGTGTGATTGTTTTGACAATTGGTCATTTGTATCTTGGTGGTAAAGTAAAGTTGATTGTGAAAGTTAGATATTCAAATGTGTTGTTCCAGAAAATATTTAAATGGGAGCGAAAAACGAAAGAGAAAGAGGGAGACTGAAGAAAAATGTAAAATGCAACCTAAAATAGTCAGGACTCGAAGAATGATGACTTTAATAATGAAAACTCGAGTGAACAGTGCTCCAAAAGTGAAGAATTGGACTTTACTAAAAGTATACCAGAATTACCAAATGCAACACTCAACACCAGTGTCTATCCAGATCCAGAACAACCACAACAAGGTACTAGCAAAAATCAAAGAGGATTATATTTTAGCGTGAACAATATTGTATCTTCGCCATATGTTACTGATAAGGGTAATTTTAAAGAGCGAACTGATCAAGTGAAAAAGTTCGTGATTGAAAACGGACATTGTGAACCTAAAAGCCCTTTCTTAAAAGATAGTGACAATAGATCTTTATAGAAAAACATTACTATATTGTTTCCAAGTCTGGCGTAAAGCTTGAACGTACATGGCTATCATATTCTTTAATACTTCAGAAGGCGTATTGTGAACCGTGTTGGTTATTCGCAAATCGGACGTCTAAAAAAATACAAAATGTTTGGATTGAGGGCTATGACGACTGGAAAACATATTGTAGATGCCATAGAAAGACGCCAGACATCGATAATTCATCTGGGTTCTTGTCTTACGTATCAACAGTGGCGGCGACATGGAACATTCGATGAAGAGCAAGAGTTTATGATAAAAAAAGAAAAATTTATTTGGCACCAAGTACTTTTTAGACTCCTTGATGTTACTCTGATATTTTCAATGTGTAATTTAGCCTTTCGTGGTCGCAGGGGAAATGCAGATAGCAGTCATCTAAGCTCGAAAGGAAACTTTTTAAGTATTTTTGAGTTATCAGGAAAATACGACCCGATTTTACAAGAATTGTTAAGTAAACCAAAGGGCCAGATAAAATAATTAAGTCCAAAAATACAAATTGAGCTAATTTCTGTCCTGGTTCTAAAAGCAGAAAATGCACTCATAAATGCACTAAATGCCGCACCATGCTAATCTATCATATTCGATACAATTCAAGATATTTCAAAAATTGATAAAATGTGTGAACTTTACCGTGTTGTATGATCAAAAAAGATAGTAATGGGATCCCAAAAGCACTTGTCATTAAAGAGACATTTTCAGGATTTCATGAAGTTAAGGATCAAACTGCCTTAGCCTTATTTTGTTCAGAGTGAACATATTTTATCGAGTATTCGACATCATCATTAATCAACTGAAATCGCGTTTCCTTCCGATGAATGAAATTGTTTCAAATTTCAGTATTTTGCAGCCTTCAACTTTACAAGTTTTAAATGACACTGATCTGTTAAAAAAGCTCTAGAATTTGTTGATATTTATAAAAAGACATATCTGAATCATTTACCAGAGAAATTCTCAGTTTTCGGTCCACTTTCAGAGACGAAATAGAAAAGTCTTTGTGTATTAGAGGCCTTGCTGATTTATTAATAATAAAGAATCATTTTATGTCCTGCAGCTTTCCAGAAGTATGTACTGCATTAATGTTATTTGTTGCAATTCCTGTGACTACAGCTAGTGCTGAACAATCATTTTCAAAACTAAAATTAAAACACAAGACAAGACAGCTTATGTAACTTGGCTATTCTGTCTATTGAAAATTCTATGGCCCGATATTTAAATTTTGGTAATGTTATAGACACTTTTGCGGAACAAAAAGCTGGAAGAAAAGATTTTTCTTAATAAATATCTTATTGAAATTATTTTTATTTCATCCTTAATGTATGCAGGTTTCCTCACAATCTTGTTCCTTCACCAAAAGCCAGCGGATGGAAAATGAATGCGAAGTATCCAATCCACATTGGGCTAGCGTGGGGACTATAGCCTATTCCCTCTCGCATAAGAGACGAGGCCTATGTCCAGCAGTGGGTGTAAATAGGCTACTGAATATGATTGAATGTAAATGTATAAACCCATGCTCTTCAAAATAAAATTGTTATTAGTGTTGGATAACTAAAGTGGTTTATTAAAATTAAACTAAGTACAACGTGACGAATTTTACTGATAGGGCTCCATCAAAAGAATTTGCCACGGGCCCCAGATGGTATAGTTACGCCACTGCTAACTGCAATAATTTAAGCAAGGAATCCGTAGATTTTACGCAATACATAGTAGCTTACAGTTTTTAGGGGATCTTATACATAACAGTAGAATGTTAAATAAACATTTTTTTTACCAGTGCGATTTGCTGAAAATTCTTAAAAGTGAACTATCTCAAATTTATTTAAATATTCAAGTCATTGTGACGAAACTCTTGCTCTGATGAAGTTATATATAGTTTCGGTCAAAAACTATTTTGTATCGCCTTACAACTAATTACGTGCAGAACTTATTGAAGAAAATGACTGTACGTCTGTAACTTGTTAACAACCTCAAATGAGAACATTAGAAAATGAAAGGATAAAATTATAGTAGCATTTTTCTTCTGTTCCGAAACGCATGTCTAGTCATTTTAGCTACGAATCCTCGTCTGACATTAAAAGCATAAAATGTATTGATGAAAGTTTTCTATCTCGGTTTTGACATATCGGATAAAGCCGTTTATAAGTATTTTCATGCGGGGTGTTTATCACACAATAAACGAACTTAGTCATGTAAATATTTCTGTAATGTTATTGCCAGATGAATTTCGAGCATACTTAAAGGTTCAAGTCGATAACCATTTGTCCAATAAGCTTACCCACCCCAAAAGCGAGTGCTCGTTGGAGGAGGGTTGGTCAAGTCCCCGTTTTTTCTTTTAATATCTTAAATTATTTTGTTGCATTACATTTCATACAAATGATTTTTTCACGGTGGATTAAATTGCTGGACAAAAAACTTTCATACTCTTCAGCCATTCAGAGATTTTGTTGCGATATCTTATGAATATCCATTACAATAGTTTAGAAGAATTGTGAAGCGCACTATTATGTTTTGCAATGAATTTAAAATATGCTAAAAAATTTAATATTTGATATTAATGGTAAAGTGGGTTCTATTAAAGTACTTTTACAATAGTTTAGAAGAATTGTAAAACGCGCTGTTTGTTTTGCTATGAATTTGGAATTTCTTACAAAATATGGGGTAGAAGTGAAAATTCTCCCCAATTGTTCATCAAATTTATCACACATAAATAAAATGGAAAGTTAAATTGTCAATATCAGTCTTTCTATTCGTTTACAACCCGGACCAGGTCTGGGACCCGCCACATTGGCTGGCCCCTTCACTCATGAGCTAGCCATCGGGTGAGCTCACCTCTTATTCTTGCGTTACAGGTACTCTTGCAGGGCAGAGTGGCCTTCCGCTTGCGTTTTTATTTATGTTATCATATAAGACTATAATATAAATCTGAAACTGATTGAAAAGCTCATGCGAATTATGTTTGCATGAGTTGTTCATTCAAATGAAAAACATCTGGCCACATCTGCAATGGATCTTGATCCGGATGGGGGGTGGGACAGGGCGCCACTTCCACCTGGATACCCCACTCTTATTTGGGGGCCGTAAGTACCTCCGGTAAAGACGAGATATTCTCGAGTCTCTCTCACTTTCGCCAGGCCTAGTTAGTCGTTTTTTTCGGCAATCTTCTGCTTTAGTAGGTTACCTCGGCCTCAACACCTGTCAACCAAATTTTATCTGGTAATTCGTGAATGCGAAATTTTTTTTGTAGTGAGCCCTAGTGCCTGCCAGCGCATTCACGCGGCCTCAGAGAAGGCTAATTTTGGCGAGCGCCAACATCCTGGCTCGTCGAGGCAGCAGACCATCGCTGCATTCGTAAACGGATACTTTTATCCACACAAATCGCTACAAACCTCCTTCTTCACCGCATATCTTCCTCCCGTTTTCCCCTCCTTCTGAAAAATCAGGTATTGGAAAGGAAAGTGAATAAACTTAAGCAGTAGCGTAGCCCCGTGGTGATAACGCGTAGCCCCGTGGTGATCCCGCGTAGCCCCGTGGTGATCACGAGTGGCTGCTCTTGAAGAGAGAAGGTGGTCACCCCGTCGCAACTGGTTAATTTTTTGTTTTACTACGTTAACGTTAACTGCATCCGTCAAGTTTCCATACTTTAGGCAGGATGAGCGGTTCACTTCAGCCACTTTAAAATATTTGACATTCCTCTGGTAATCCAACGACTTTCTTCAGCAAAAGTAACGGCTACTTTTTGTACAATATTTGTATTTGTCTCAAGCCCCCGTGTCCGCTAACTTTAATGAGACAAAAAAAAGTTTGAATTACTGTAGAGTAGCTTAATTGAAACATAGTAGAACATTTCTAAAGATAATAAAAATTGAACGGTGTCTTGTAGAGCAGAGTACGCGTGATAAATATTTTGTAGCATAGCTTCGTGGTGCGACAAGAACCCGTCTCATATGATCCCGTAAATAGCTAGTCGATAACCACGCGTACGCGGTCATTAGCCGAAGTCAGTCAGCTGGGCTCGGTCTTCTTTATAGCTCGCTGACGCTTGTGCGAGGCCATCGGCGCCCGTGCCCTGCACAGATTTAAGCACTAAAAATTATAACTAAAGAGTATGGTTAGCTTGGTAATTCATTTTGTTTATTATTATTCTTTCTTTGTTGATTCCAAAACATGTTATTTTGATGTGTATTTTCAGATGTTTATCTTATTAAAAAATTTTTTAATTTAATTATTCAATTTGCATGTAAATGGGTTTGTTTGATATGATAAACAGCTATGTTTGAACAAAATTCTCAAAAATGATTTATCGCAAACGAGTGGTTCCAAGATAAAAGAAAACTTAAATAGAAACATTGATCAATTCTTGAAAAATCGAAAACTTCAATATCATCAATTAGGGCTTTAATACACAATATAAACTGACGAAAATTTCATTTCAAAATACTCCTAAATTTACTAAGATTAACTTTGATTTAAACCAAAAAATAGAAGTGAATTGTTTTTGCTCTTCATGCATACATAAGCCAATTATTGTACTTTGCAACAAAGTCGTGTCAGGACAGTTCAAAGTTGCTAAGCATTTTTGCTAGTTCGCATTTGAGTGATGTTTTTTTTTAGATTTGCTCATCCTGCAGGTCAACAAAAGCACACCCTGCACGAACTGCTCGTAGTGCTGACAACAGTAGGCAAATCCTGCCTGATTCATTAAGAAATATTTCATTTGTGGATACTAAATAACTGTAGCAATTCTGGTGTCATTGCATCTTGCACCGAAGCCCTACTATATCTGCGCCAATTATATGGAGCACACTTACTGTGGCACTGGAGTACTCTTTCCACATCGGGTCTTTCCAACCAATATCAAAGTCTGCCAATACAATATTTGTTCACGATATTTACGTATAGGAAGACTTTCCTGTTGCGCATCGATGGATAACAAGTGATGTGCGTTAAACACAAAGGGTGTAGGTTAGGGCATTAGTAGGTTGCGCGTCACGTTCCGATGCATAAGAATCTCCATCCGTCATAACTCACTTTTCTAATCACCTAAGGCTACAAGTAAAGGTTCCGGTCTTCCACATCAATTCCACAACGCCCAACGCACTGTGTCAACTACCCGTCCAATTTTCGCCTTACCACCGACACTACTTACATCGGTTGCCGTCATGGCAAAATTATTGTCATTAAAATTTCTTTTTAGCATCTCAGAATAATGGAAGGTAGGCATCAGGAGCTCACAGGCAACACACGCACTTCTATTTATATGCCGAAATTTCATTTCATTTGCAATATCACATGCTTCTTTTTTAAATAAGAATCATGAAACCACTGAGTTTAGAGTACTCAGTAAATGAAATGTGATTTGAAGCAAACTCTCCTCACAATTGAATCACCAGGTAATCACGAACGCTTTGAAGACAACAGTGACAGCAAAGCACTGTGATGACATAAACTAGGAAATATCCATCCAAACAAAGTCTCTTATTAGGTCTGCCATAGTGTCGAATGCCAGGTCCCTCTCCGAGACCAAGCCAGTAAGCTATTACGTAACATACGCGTATTTTCCCTATAGACGGCTTTTGATATAGTCCTTAATAGTCAACTGGCTGACTATTTTCCTCATATCGCTGAAATTCTGGTGATTGATTACGGACGTTTGTCCGCCGGCAGTGGGAATGCCGGCCGAAGGGAACACTCTTGGAGACTAGCATTGTTTGGCGAGTGCCGCCCCCACTAACACGAGGATATGGAGTTCACGGTGATGTTCCTCCTGGAATAACAGGTAGAGACCTTGACTAAATCTGGACTATGCTTTGGACAATGAACTGGCATTAATACTTTGGGCTGGCGGATATGGTAGTTTGGACCTTGTAGCTTTGCATGGTAGTGCCAAGGTGACGCTCGTGCATGAATGGCTCCAATTTAATTATCATACCGTCTCCACCTCGGTAAAAATTTGGCAGGCCTCAGAGTACATTCAAAGTTCGCACCATTGGGATGCTGTGTACGTTCGGTTGAGACGGACTCTCGGTTAGCGCTGGTCTGGCTCGACGCACTTGTACCCATAAGGGCTTACGCCTACCCGCACATGGCGTCTCTGCTCTGCAAAGATAACCATGGGGCCAAAAAGGCGACTACATATATGAACGGAGATAGTGGGGATTTAAAAAACCCCAAAAAAATGACTAAAAATATCAACAATAAAGATGGAAGCAATAGCTACAGCCATAATCTTAACAGCTTATTAAGAATGATAGCAACGATAATGTAAACGACAACAAATACAATGATAGTAAGCACGGACGAAAAACAGAGAACAACGGACAGCCTCGCCCAGACTCAAATTCCTACGGCATTCAGCTGCAGCAGAAAAATGATATAAATGTTAGAGCGTCTAAAAAGGAAGAGCGGCGAATTCTGTGGGACACGCCAGATGTTTGCACAGTGTAGTAAAATATAAAGAGCATCGAGAGTTCGATGATTGCTGCTGCGATGGCTATCGATGCGACCAAAGCAATAGTTTTAGGTCCCGAATTAATAACGAACCATCCTGTAGTCCACAATGTGATTACGGCAGAAAAAGAAAGGAGTGACCAGACAAACGAAGCGCTGTTGTGTGTTTTCACTACTACCGTCGAAAATGTAGCTAAAGTAATGTACTCAGAAATGGAAGCCGATACATCTCCCAAGAAAGGAGTTTGCAAAATACAATTGCAATCCAGTGACATCAAGAAGAATGGCTAGTCCAGAAAGTGGGAGACGAATTAAGAAGAATAAAATCTGCACGAGACTCTCCAAAAATTAGCAAGATATAAAGAATGGACTATTTGAACTAGAGAAGCTCCTACAACATATACGGCATCATTGGAAAAGCTGGTTAAAGTTCAAAGAGGATCAGAAGGCCAAAAAAGAGTAGAAGGCTACAGAAGCAATCCGGACTAAGCCTAAAGGGCATGTGCAGATAGCTCCAGCATCAAACATTAATAAAAGAATGGCGTCTAGCCCAATCAAAGGAGATCGGGATAAAAGAAGGAAGGCCGAGGCTTTTGATGGGCATGTGGTGCTAGGTTAGTGGTTCCGGACAGGAGGAGAAGGAGTGAAGAAAACAACGAAGAAAACCCTTCGACAAGTGCCAGAAAATAAAGTTTGCATGGACACCCAGCAAGAAAAAAGACCTAACGCGAGACAGGAAAGAAGAAGCCACAACTCTGACCACGGCAGCAGGTACTGCTCATAAAACCCTATGGTTACCAATCCTACGCAGAACTGTTGAGGGATATCAGGGAAAATCTAAGGTCTGGAGTTGCCAACGCTGCTATTAAAGTAGTACAAACAACCCAGTTGTGCCACATACTAGTCAAATTTGACAATAAAGACGTTTTCTGCAACGCAGTAAAGAAAGTCCTCGGAAAAAGTGCAACTGCAGCTTAGCTTAAGCTGATAACAACAAGCAAAATTAGAGGCACTGCCTACAACACGGACCTAGCTGAGGTATAAAAGGCCATCAGGTGGGAGTGGCCTAGCGTAGGTGGGATTAAAGCGATGCTGACACCAGAACGCCATAGGGGATAACGCATGGCCATCATTGACTTCACCGAGAAGGACACTGAACAATTTCTGAATAAGGGCAAAATAAGAATTTGGTTAGTCATCTGCAGGATACAGTGAAGAGAAGCGCCTCTTCAATGCTTCAAATGCCTTGGCTATGGTCACACTGTACAAGCATGCAAAGCACCCAATAGGAGTTCCCTATGCTACTAATGCGGTGAAATGAGACATAAAAGAAAAGAGGGTACGAAGGAGGCATACTGTATCCTTTGCAAGAATGCTTATCCAAGACCGGATATTGGGTACGTCTTGGGATCAGTAAAATGTGGGGTTTTTCAGGAAGTCCTAGCCAAGGCAAAGTCAGAGCTTGAATGACTCGTATCCTGCAGGCAAACTAACTCCAAACATCAACCGCCCAAAACCTACTTAAGCAGTTTGCGAGGGACGAGAAAGCCAACTCTTTGCTGCTGAGTGAGCAACAGCACCATAAAAGTTCTGCATCATGGCATCCTGATGAAACTGGTACCACCGCCATTTGGGTTCAGAACAGTGATTTCCAGGCGGAGAGCTGTGGATGGGAGGATGGTTTCGTTTGTGTTCGGTGTTCAAGGAGCACCTTCTTTAGTGAATATCTAAAGCCGAACGAACCAATATCATCTCCCAAGCCATGCTTAATACGTTGAAAGGGGCTGTCTTGAACGCAGACGGCAACATGCTAGTTGGGGGAGATTTCAACGACAAAGCAATTGAATGGGACATGCCTTGAACAGACCCGCGCAGAAAATTAATCACATAAAGGCCAGCCAGGAAAGCGGATTGGCTCCGAAGGAACAATACCGGACGTGACATTCGTTCCGCAGTCCTTAGTATGGAGGATACACAATTGGAGAGTATTAGGGGACTACTCAGCCAGTGATTATCAGGGCATTCTGTTCGAGATCAGTGCGGTTGTCTCCCGACGTCTGAGCTCTCGACCTTCTACAATTGGGTGGAACACCGGAAGGATGGACGTCGAGAGGTTCGCCGAGGTTCTCACAGCAGGTGCTCCGCTGCACGGTGATTCGCAGGGTACAGAAGAACTGGCAGCTGAAGAAGGAGTGAACTCTACTATGAGCATCATCACGACTGCTTGCAAAGCTTCTATGTCCCGTCGAAAATCTCAGCATGGGAACCCCCAGTGTACTGGTGGTCAACTGAAAAGCGAAAGGTGTGTCACAAGCTTCAGCGTGAGGCCCAATGGGCACAGAACCATGGCGAGGCATCATACTAAGTAGCAGCATGTAAGTCAGCCAGGAGATGCCTTTGCGAATTGGGTAATAACAACTATGCTCGCTGCTGGCAAGATCTAGTGGACAATGTTGATAAGGATCCGTGGGGCCTTGGCAACAAGCTAGTTATTGAGAAGCTTGGTACATAGATGAAGCGGAAAAGATAGTATTGACGCTGTTTGCTGTGAAATAGCAATCGAGTGCCCCCTCTTCGAACAGCCAGAACTGGAAGACGCAGTCGTATCATGAAAAAAAAAAGGAAGGTTACAGACCGAGGTTGTGTTCCAGCTGAGGTATTGTAGCTTGTCTATCACCATTGTCCTGATTTGCTGCTCAGCACATTCAACGCTTGCCTGCGGATGGGGTTTCCCCGGTACAATGAATGTTAGCGGGGCTCGTGCTGATCATCATGCGGAAGGGAAATTCCGGATTGCATTTCGAATTTCATCCACTATGCATGCTAGACACTGCTGGGAAGTTCTGGATAAATTCATCAAAGTAAGACTTGCTGACGCAATGCGCGCTGCTGGGGCCAATCTTCTTGGAACTACAGCTTTAGAGCAGGGTGTTTCACCATTGATGCGATTGCAGAGGTGGTAAGCGTGGTCGAAAAGGCAGAGGCACTTAGCCGCTTCAAGCGGCGGATGTTTCTGTTGGTGACACTTGACGTTAGGAACACCTTCAACTCCGCTAGATGGGTGGATATTCTGAATACGCTGGAAACCCCTTTTCAATTTATAGAATTTCTGATGCGGCTTCTGAGTGAGTACCTGAAGGACCGAAGCCTGCCTTACGACACGAAACAAGGCCAACAATGGATGAAAGTTACATCAGATATTGCCCAGGAATCCACCCTTGGTTCAGACCTGTGGAATCTGTCTTACGACGGGCTATTGTGACTGGAAATGTCAGATGAATCGCACTTGATTTGCTGTGTGGATGATGTTGCGGCTCTACTCGCTGCAGACACCAATGAACAAGCGCAACTTAGGTTAGGTATGCTAATGCACTGAGTGAGAGACTGGATGACTACCCGTGGGGTCAGCCTAGTACTGGAGAAAACCGAAGTGTTCATCTTGGCAAAGAAGATAATCCCTAGAGTAAAGATGATCAGTATTGAAGGCATACTAATCGAGTCGAAGCCAGCGGTCAAGTAGTTGGGGCTACTGATTGACTCAAAGATGAGTTTCTCTGAGCAAATCAGGGCGACGGCTGAGAAGGCAGCCTCGGCGGTATTGGCTCTGAGTCGACTTATGACCAACGTAGGGGACCCAATCCCTTAAGAAACGCCTCTTGATGAATGCTGTAGGGTCAGTGCTACTGTACGGAGTAGAAAATGGGGTGACGCTCTCAGTAAGGAGGTATACCGAAAACGCTTGGCACAGGTACAGAGAAGAGGATCACTGAGGATAGCATTTTCGTATCTGACGGTCTCCGACTCGGTAGTGAGCGTTATTGCAGGCATGATACCTATTGCCCTTCATGCTAAAGATTAACGCGCAATTTACAAACGTCGAAGCGAGGATGCGAAGGAGACGATTACCTGCGAGGAGACAGTGCTCACTCAACGATTGGCAGCAGCATTGGGTGAACTGCACGAAGAGAAGGTTGAATACGCGCCTCATCCCGAACGTGAGACCGCGGTTAAATTGAAGGCATGGTGAGACTGACTTCTATCTGACCCAGGTTTTGAGCACATGGGTGTTTTGAGTCTTACTTATACAAGGTTGCTAAGTCACAGTGGGATAGGCTGTGTTCCAAATGGAACCATGTGGCACATTATGTTTAGGGAGTCCTGAAAGATAAAAGGGACTCACAGCAGCCGGGAACTTTGGGGCTGGGGATCGCTTGTCTGGCGGTTTCTCTTACCTTCCCGCTAGAGGAGGGATCCCCCAGCTTGAAGGCACCTCACCGCGAAACACAACGAGACCTGGCCCAAAGTAATGTGTCAAACGGTTCCAGGCTGAGTTTTTGAGTTGACAGGGGAGTTGCTTATTGGGTAGTCCAGTCGCGTTCTTGCGAGCATGGGAGTCCCACCATCAGTGCGTAAATGGCATTGAGCTCTCAATCGCAAAAAAAAAAATAACGAGCTTTTATGCATCAGGCAATCATATATACCTATAGGCAAACAAATATTGGCTTGGCAGATAATGGCTTTGTAACAAATATTGGATTGGCAGATAATGGCTTGGTAAAAAAGGTTCAAGCGCAAGTAACTGCGTGTTTGCAGTTAGATACGAAATCCAAAATGGGAATATTAAGAAATTTTGAAATGAAATGTGGTGGAATATTGAAGGATGTTTTGAGTGTGAAGCGTATAAAGTGTTACAGAATAAAACATGAAATATGCTTTGAGATAATCCACTCAATGTACGAGTATTTTCAACTCGAAAATATCTCCTTGTTTGAAAAACTGTCCGGCCTTGCTTTTTTGTGTGAGCAGACGCGTCTTGACTCCTCTGAGTTAGTCTGAGAGACACTGAAGAAAATATTTTGTACCGTTCAAAAATAATTGCAAGATCTATTTAACACTTAAGTGCTCTGAAATAAAGCGCTTGTACCACACTGTTTTCTCGAGTGAATACGATATAAAGATCTATTTATATAATGACAAATAAACTGTTAATTTTACTAAATTTACCATACAAAACATGAAAATTCATGTTAAACATATTATTCATCAGAACAAGAAAATTAAAAATTTGAACGTGGAGCCAACACTAATTCCTTCATACTCACGGTTTTAAGTTCCAAACATTGCGCCTGCGCCATTCTTTGCTTTGAAAGATGGTTAACAATAAATGAATATTTAGGGAGTTTTGTAGCCGATTTTTCCGGTAGTTATTGAAAAGTGTGTGGTAGTATTTGGTAATTACTCTAGTAATACCCAAAATCCATTACAAAAATTATTCGAATCGGTGTTTCCAAGTTCATCCCCACTCCTTGAGAGGTAAATCATCATATATTTCAAAAAGACTATATTGCAACTCAACTGAAACATTTTCTTTTACAACATTTATAATTACATGGTGGCTAGACTACCTTAATTCGATGTAATTCATCAGTAAAAATTCAACCTGACTTAAATTAATAAGGACGTTGGGCAAACTCTAATTTGAGTGGGTAATAAACCCGTTAACGATTTACCCGATTAATTTGGAAATGCATCTCAGCAATTATTGCATATCGTTTCTACAACTTAACAAACCTCCTTCAATTTCTCAAAACTCCAAAATTAAAACCTCCCAAAAAACAACAAAACCCGATTCAGTAGGCTGTACCCGTACAAAAAAGGTCATTAATTAGACCATGCATTGGTCAAGAGAATTTCATTTCATCGCGAGCTCTTGATATTTGAAAACGCATATTTATTAGACGAGTATTTACCTTCACGATTTTTTTTCAGCTTCTACATCTCACCTTTTCCCATATCTCTCAATCTGTACCTCATATATCGAAACAAAAAAAGTTCAGGCTGAACTAACTAAAATTTTAATTCATAGTAGGCGAAATCTAAATTGAATGTTAGTTTGTTTATAAAGGCAATAGATAGGTTGTAATTTTTTTAAATGTTAATATAAGGTGATTGGGTGATGTGTTTAGAAGAAGTAGAAAAAAATTTTGAGTCGCAACTTTAAATGCTTCTGTTGAAAACTTTCTAGCTTCGAGCGAATTTTCGGTGCGTGTTAACGATGATAAAGATTTTTTTTCAACCACGATCAAGTCAGTTAAACATCTTTTGACGCGACTGATTGGTATTTCATTACATTTCCGTTTCGGTGAAGCAAATATATAACATATTCATTCAATGCTGTTTCTTACACATATCGTTGTTATAATTGTTGTAAATATGATTGAATCGTTTGTTTGTTATTGGGCGATGATGTTTCGTAATGCGTATTGTAAAATTTGAGGAAGGAAATTAGCGTGTGTGATTAGAAGGCTGGCGGTGAAAAATGTTTTATGATGATTTAATTTTTTTCATAAATTGGAAATATGCTTAAACGTATTTCCATTTTCTTGTTAGCTCACAAAAACCTAATGTAAAAAAATTTGTAGCTGCTATGAACCGATTCCCTTTCAATTTTTGTAACTGATGAATAAATATTTGGTCCAGAGGATGTTTTTGACATTTTTCTGAAAATTTCTTCTTGTTTCTTCCTTTAACAACTTGCCTGCCAACGCATCACCGGTGAGTACGTCGAAAACCTTGGATCTTGAAATTTTCAAAAGAAACCACAACTGGAATTACTTCCCGTTATCACGCTCTTATGGTAAACCACATGCCGCCAAATGTTTAGTAGCAATTGTTATGCCTCGGCTTTCCTCAACAAATTAGTGATTATTTTGGCAATAGTAATAGGGATGTTTCGGCACAACTTAGCTTAGCACAAACGGGGGATGGATCGTAGTAGTCTTTGCGTATAGACGTCTTTTAAATCGCTCCTGTCAAAAGTTTTCAAAAATTAAATTAATTTTTTATATTATATTGTCGAAGTAATCGACTCAGGAAATTTCTATCGAATATTTTTACTTCGATTGGTAACGAAAAACAAATTACCAAAGAAAACTTCGCCGCTGGTATGGAGGAGCCCGACGGCTTCCTACCGTTGGGGCAACCCGGAGAAACGACGAATACGAAACTGGCGATAATCACCAAAAGAAAACATAACGAAGAAAACTCCACAGATGGAGGGTGCAAGCTGCAAATCATAGCGGACAATCAACAAATGGCCAAATTGCAAAAAGAAAATGATGAACTAAGGCAAGAGACACAGTCCCTCAAGGATCTCTTCAAGAAAGGGATGAAGCCTCAAAAGACGCAGTCGCAAAATCAATGGCAACAGGTAACAAAGCCGAAGAAAAGTACAAACCAAGCAATTCCAGAAGAAGTTCTAAGTGCTGGTGGAGCCAACGAGAGCCAAAACTATTTTGCAGCGCTGGAGGGATTAACCGAAGATATGGAAATCGAAGAAAACATCGGAGGTAATTTTAATCAAGATAATGACTTAAATTTTATTCAATATTTAAAGAACAAAAATAAGGAGAAAAAATCAGCCCGCAGTTCTGCTGGTTCCTCTGAAAAAGCTTCCAACAAGATAGAAAAAGTTCCGCCAATCATCGTGTTCGGACAAAGCGGGAGAGATATGGTTCGGCTATTCGCAGCCGAAAATAAACTGGCCAATTTCGAAATCAAAAGAGTTAATGCCGAAAAATTAACTATAAGGACGAAATCACTGGTTGGTTTCAAGTTAGCTAAAGATGCTCTGATTTCTGGGGAGGTTCCACACTTCACCTATACCCTAAAAAGTGAAAAGAATCAGACCTTCTTGTTGAAGGGTTTGGACAGCGGAGAGGATACGGTCGATCTTCTTCAAGTGCTCAAGGAAGCTGCACCAGATATTGATTTTGTTTCAGTCAAAGCCTTTACGACAAGGAGGTTGACCATAGAAAGGAAGAATTTACCACTTTACCTGGTGCAAATTGCAAATAAGAGCAGTCTTAGTGCCCTTCAACAAATAAGGTACTTGAATTTCAGAGTGGTGAGGTGGGAACGCCTCCAGAAAAGAGAAGTCAACCAGTGTTACCGGTGTCAAAGATTTGGACATTCGGCTGCCAATTGTGCCATGCACTATCGTTGCGTTAAATGCAAAGACGTTCATGCTCCTGGTGAGTGCAAATTGGCTCAGACGGAGCCTAAAGAAAAATTATACTGCGTTAATTGCGGTGTTTTTGGTCTGCAGTAATTGCGGTGTTTTTGGATTTTCCCGATATCAAGATGCAAAAGTTAAATTTGCCTCCAAAGCAAACACAAGTACACCGTAATATCATACCTTCCAACTTCGTCAAGCCCGGAGTATCATTTGCACTCGCCGCTAGAGGACCAGCAGAAAATGCTGGAAATAATGTAAATAATGTAAGTGGCAATAATGAGCTGCTTCTCAAAATTTACCAGCAACTTAATTCTTTATCGGAGAGAATCGACAAACAAGATTCAAAAATTAACTTTGCTTTTCAGCGTTTAGGTCTTTCAAATGCCTAATAATAACTTGTCATCCAGCCATATTCCCATGGATAGGCTTCGCCTCATATCGATCAACGTCAACTCTATCGTTGCTATACATCGACGTGATTATCTCCTTGAATTTATTGTTAAGCAAAAGCCTAACATCACACTTCTCACTGAAACCCACCTCAATTCATGGCATTTCATAGAATTCAAAGATTTTGCATTCATAAGAAACGATAGGGTAATAGGTTATGGGGGAGGTGGCACCGGGCTCTTGGTTAGAAGACCCTATTGTTTCCAAAATATTGAAAAAGTCGAATTCAAAAATTTTGAATTTCTTGAAGTGTCCGTCATTAAAATTTCACTGCCAGGTGGGGATAACCTCTTCGTTATCTCTGCCTATGCAACTGGTCAAAATGTTTTCAAGTTCAAGGAGGAACTCAATTCCTTGTTTGAAATACTCGAATTGAACCGGCTGCATAGTTATTATATTTTTGCCATTGACCTGAATGCCAAGCATACATCATGGCTAAATGCCACCAATAATCCAAGAGGTGTATTCCTGAAATCATGGATAACAGAGAACCAAATTGAATATAGGTGCAACCTATATCGGTCGGAGTTTCCAACATACCCTAGGACAAATTCATATTTGGACCTCTGCATTGCTGACGCAAGACTTGAATTCAGCTTTAATAGTCTTCAACGGAAACTGCAGGTGCTTCCTTACGATAGCGACCATAACGCAATCGTAATGGAAATCAATCATCAAAGGGATGATTTCTTCCTCATTCCAGTTCAACATGAAAACCATCGGTTGAATTTCAAAAAAAAAAAACAGACTGGGGAAAGTTTCATAAAAGTTTAATCGGGAGTACCTTCTGATGATGGCAACGCTTGCTCAATGGTTCCTAATAACCGGAATCTAACTAACGATGAAATAGATCTCAATTTGTCGAAGTTAGAGAAGCTGATGTTGGAAACGATTGAGAAAGTAGTTCCCAAGATTAAACATCGAAACAATATGGAAGGATATGAAACACCAACCATCGCAAGGTTGAAAAGATTGAAAAGCCTTCTTCTCACACGCGTCAACAATATTTATCGACGATTTTTGGACTACAACCATCCATCGTTGGCTTTGTTGAAATTACACCTGAAGAATGTCCGGAGCTTAATCCGTTCATACTTCAGGAGTGAAGTCAGCAATCAATGGGCGGAAAAACTGAGGAGTATTAGCCCACAGGACCCAGATGGCGTTTTCGCGAAAGTGAATAGCATATTCCGCTAGAAGTCTCGAGTGAAGGTATCGAATCTTGAAGTCGCTAGGGATGAGATAAATCTTCTCGATAGGGCTGGTATCGAAATTGATAGTGCGACTCCGGATAGAAATGGAAACGGGATTATATGTGATGGATTGCAGAAACTTACCCTGATTGAAACACATTTTGATTTGGTTCATCTGCCAAACCCAGAGAGAAGGAATGAAATATTTTCAGAGGTCGTTGAAGCAAAAGTTTCCGACTTCAAATCAAGCCTGAACGGCCAATCAATTCTTCGTTTCGATGAAACATTAACATCTGACCTCATACCGAGCTTGAATCTTATTGATTATTTTGTCAGCTATGAACATTTGTGTTTCATATTTCGCAGAATAAACAACAAAAAATCATGTGGTACTGACGGTATTTAAAATATAGTTCTCCGACATTTGCCTGAGGTTGCTATTAGGAACTATTGCATATTGTTCAACAACATGTTGAGCAATTCATATTTCCCAAATGAGTGGAAAAAGGCTTAGGTAGTTCCGATCTTGAAGAAAGGAAAATAATCTTCGTGCCCGAAAAGCTATCGCCCAATCAGCTTGCTGCCCAACATCAGCAAGGTGTTTGAAGTGATACTCAACAGAGCATTAAACCCCCACATTGAGAAATATGAGTTGATGCCGAATTGCCAATTTGGTTTTCGTGCCAGGCATTCGACCATACATGAAATAACGAAAGTAATCTCAGACATCTATTGACAAACTAAACAAAGAATGTGTTGGAGCATGTCTCATTGATATGGAGAAACCCTTCGATACGGTGTGGTTAGATGGACTAGTTTTTAAACTTCTTCAGGACAGGTTCCCCAGACACCTTGTCGCCATGATTGCAATATGTTATACGGGAAATCATTTGTTGTAACTGACGGAAATCTGACAACAATGCGCGACTTCAAGGTGTTGAATGGTCTACAGCAGGGAACAGTTACTGCGCCCCTGCTTTTCTCAATATTCATTCACAAGCTATTGAACAGCTTTGATTTTAATGTCTCGCCAACGCGATCATTGGTAGCGTTTGCTGATGATCTGATCATCTATATGGCAGACCGAAAAGCTACAATAGTTCAGAGCAATCTTCAAAAAATGTTTAATGATGTGCAGCTCTACACCGACAATTGGCGAATGAAAATCAATGCGCAGAAGTCCACAACAATTTTGTTTCGGACAACACTGCAGGGGGCCAGTCAAGACCTGAAACGTAATTGGAAGGATTTCCATATTATGGCTGGTGAGGGTAGTTCAGAACGGGTTCCACATAAATCTTGTGTTCGATACCACGGTGTTCATCACGATCAGTATCTGTACTATACTGAGCATGTGAGAGTCATGCTCAGTAAAGCACTAAAAGTAGTCATGGCTCTTCGGCGACTCTTTCATTCCAGATACATTGATCAAAAAGTCAAAGTTATTTGTTACAAGACACTGGTTAGACCAGTTTTGACATACGGATGCCAGATCTGGTACAACCAGAGTGCTAGTACAATGGAAAGATTAAGAGTTTTTGAAAGGAAATGTCTTCGTGTATATACTGGTCTGTTCAGAAAGCCTGAGACGGGTTGGAAGCACTATATATCGAATAGAAGAATTTATCAAACCGCTGAAGTGTCAAGAGTCGATATCTTCATATTGAAACTTCTTCGGAATCATATCGCAAGATCTGTAACTGTGAGTGAAAACCCTTGGATTTCACAGCCGTTCCACCCTACAGACGGGTATATTGTGACTTGCCTCACTACTGGCTTCGTTCCTCCAGAAGCATTCGTGTATTTGGACATGAATCGATATGTTTTTGATTCTGACGGCGTCCCAATCATATATCACATATACCGACGGGCCACCGATAAGAAGATAAAATATCCTCCGAATCTGAGTTCACGAGACCAACAATTCCAATGGAGATACTCATTTGCTAGATTCGTTGAGGCTGGTCGAGCTGAGATGGAGCAATCTAAGTATTAGTGGCTGAATGACAACGTCTAAATTATTCGTGTTTATTTTCTGTTTTTGTATTTTTTTCTCGTTACTTAGTTTTTAGTTTCATCTCATTATTGCTACATCTAGTGTTGTTGTTTATTTGTATTATAAATTAGGTAGAGGTTTCAATATAAGGTAAGGTTTTTTTTTATTGAACTTATTTAGAATTAGGGTGTAACATATTAGGTGTACGATATAAGTTCACTGTTGTGTTAGTAATATAAGTAATTTTTGAATAATGCTGGTTGGTTTTTTCTACTTTTTCCAATTGAATCAAAAAATATGTAATAATCTTAATTGATTTAAATTTTCTAGTGTATTTTTTTCATTAAATGTGTTTAACTGATAACGTATAAATTTAGAGAGCCATTCGGGCCATTAAGTTTTTCATAGTTTTATTGTTTGGAATTTGCTTTATGTTCTTTTAAAAATTTATAACGATTGGTTTTAAATAAAGCGCTTTTGACTTTGAGCTTAGCACAAACGATGATATGTTTTAATATATTTAGGCTGGAGGTTAAAATGTCATTTCCATAATTCATTTCCAGCGATACTAGAGCAAAATCAGAGCACAAATGGTATCATTCTCTGCTTCGTTTATACATGGTAGCTTGCAGAGTATATTCAAAGCTCGCACTATTGGGTGGATGGTGTAGATCGACGCTAGCCTAACTTTGCCCAGCAGACCTTACGAAGGCTGGCACAAACTCACAAATAGCCTCCCTGTAATTCAAAAATAACCACGGGAATATAATGATGACTCCACGTTCAAGCAGAGATAATTATGCTGAGTTGGAACTCTATCATGTTGACTGACATATCTCTTTTTAACTCAAAGGATAAAACACGATAACCATTGTTTCATAAATGATAGCAGATGTCGCTATCGAACATTTTGCGTTTGCAGAGATGTTTCCGCGGGTAGAGTAAGAATGCACAGAAGGCAAAAACTGATTCTAGCTCAGACACTCCAACAAGTCAGCAACAAGAGAATATTAAAACAGGTACAGCAGACTTTGCACAGACGAAAGTATTTCCCAGAAGAGAGTACATCAAGCTGTGTTGGATGCCATTTACGATGTAGTGAAAGAATACATTAAGATAAATTAAGTTTATGAACAAAAAATATATTTGCAAGAAAGATGTATTTTTAACACTTAAATTGTGGTACAAATTCAAAAAATGTTGTAACATCTGGAGCTGTCTCACTGACACACTTGTTGATGTCTCTACCTTCCACGGGAATAGTAATCTGCTGGTCGCTCGGTATATTATTTATATTTTCACTGGACGCGCTTGGTGAAGATAGAAAATATGGAGGTGCAGGCAGTGCCCTTATACGGACAGATGTTATCAAGTTCTGTATGTCAGCTTGTAGCTGAAGGGCTTCTCTTAGTTGAAGCGCCTTCAGCTGTGACGCTACGTGCTCTCCAAAACAGGTGAACTCATGACTTCGTTGAGATCGCTGTGTTACTTCTTTAAGGACTTTCACAGTGTTGTTCAATGAGTCTCCCAAATGAGAAGTTTCTTGGTCACTCTTTTTTTTTCTTTTTGGTAGTAAACTACAAGTTTCTGTTCGAGACTCCACTGAATTATTTTGCCGTTTTTTGGTTGGGCTCGAGGGCGAATGTGTTGGTGTTATGTTTTCCACTGTTGCAAAAAGCTCACTCTCTGTACTCTCATCTTGTGTTATTTTCTGTAACGAAATTTTAACAAATATTTAGCTTGTAATAGGTATATATTTTTTTGCAGGTACCAAGCTGTGAAGAAGATTGGAAAGAAATAGAAAGAGGGTTTCAAAATACATGGAATTTTCCAAACTATGTCGGGTGTATCGACGGTAAACACGTCATGATTCAGTGTCCACCTAACTCGAACTCGCTTTACTTCAACTACAAGGGTACGTTCAGCATTGTACTGTTGGCTATGGTAGATCATGACAACAACTTCACATTCATTGATGTAGGTAGTTATGGGAGTATTGCGGATGGTGGTATATTTACAAAATCAAGCCTTCTAGCCTAAATTTGCTTGAAAACGCTGTCATTTTGGGAGACGAAGCATTTCCACTGAGACCATATCTAATGAAACCAAATCCGAGGAGTTACATGTTATGATACAAGGAAAAATTTTGAATTATAGAATATACCGTGCGCATTGTGGAAAATGATTTCGAAATTCTGGCATCCTGTTTTCGTTTGTTCAGAACAACAATGTTATTACATCCCTCGAAAGTGGTAAAGATCATTCAAGCTGCATGTGCTTTGCACGATTGGATGAGGAAAACAAATAAAAAAGCGAATTATACGCTGGATGTTGAAGACCATTCCACAGAGAGCGTAATACCTGGTTCATGGTGAGAAAGCTGCAACAAACAACAAACAACAACAGGTCTACTGGACATTGCAGCGTGACAACATCGAAACTACCTCTTTGAGGCTAGAGAAAAGAGGGAAAACTTTGCTTCTTTCTTCATTGCGGAAGGAGCAGTCACTTGGCAGGATAGAATGATATAACAGTTTTAAGTAATAGTATATTAGAATCACATATAAGTAAAAATTTTATTTTGAAAACAAAGAGAAAAAAATTTGTAATTCTACAAACATACTGAATGCAAACTCGTTTGTTGCACTTTGAATACTGAATAATTTATTTTAATACAAGTGAATTTATACATAATTTATGCTTAAATAGCTAATTTAGACAAATCGTGGGAACGTACAAGAATGTATGAAATGAACCAACATTGTTTTGGCTACGACTATCGTGTGACATTAATCTTACGTTAGGAATTTATGAGAACATGAAGATGTACGTTTTATATTACAGTTATGAGTTCTATGAGGTAAATTGGAAGCAGAATAATAGAGTATAGGATTTCACTTACAGGTATGGAATGTGGGAAAGTTAAAATGTAATTAGAATAATAAACACTCCCGCGCCTTGAAATTTATGGAGTTTCAACATTTGTAGATCGCTTAAGTCTAAAATTTGCTCTTTTAGGAGCGGGTTTTGGCGCACGTCTTTCCCTGTTAATTAATTTTCGTATTGCATATATTGAAAAAAAATTATCACTAAAACTAGAGCTAAGTAACTAATTGTATAGTGGTGGATGCTTTCGTTTAAATTAAATGGAACAATTTCATCATTCTTAAGCTTTTGTAGTGATACATTTTGATTCGTAATGTCGTCTAAGTTTTGCTTAATAATAATGTTTTGCGTTACTCTAATTTGTTGGGTTTTGAGTAGGTGGCCCTCAATGTCGGTTATGTTCGTTGTTGTGGAAGCCGTAAAAGAAGCATTGCGATTATTAGAAATGTGAGCATGCGCAGAGATGATCGTTGCGACTTGTCTAATCACGCATTTTGATTCAAATCGTATTAAACCGACCCCCTTTTAGTACATACTGTATAGATTTGAAACCACAGACAATGTTTATTGTTACGCCAGCCTTGAAATTGTAGAGCCATATATTGGGATCATGAAGTTGAGTCCAATTATTTGGTTGTGGAATTGGCTCTAAGTGACAGTTAGATGGAAGTTTCCCGGGTTGGTTCATAATATTTAGCTCACACATTGCGTGCCCAACTGTTTTGTGGTATTACATGTGCCTCTTATCGCAAATATGATCTGTGCCATCCACTGTCATACAGAGCCGTAGCTCGTCATTAACAAATGGATAATAATAATCTCGATGAAGACTTACTGCAATGAGGTCATAAGATGTGGCTATTCTTATGTCTTTGTGTCGAACTCGAATAGGCACTTGTACTATATTGAAGAAAATAAATACAGAACAGGAGGTAGCTAGTAGTTAGTCTAGCCTTGATGGTCATCATATTGTTCTGTATGGCTTTTTCCGCCAGGAATTGAAAGCGACGAATCGAGATGTTCTCTGATAATGGAAAGCTCAGACCGCAATTGTGTTGGGGAATGTAAGAGAGGATTTACCTTTTTATTATGGCACTCTGTGAGAACGTGGACTATATTTGATTGAGTTTGTTCGTAATTGGTTAGCATTAAAGAGAAATGTAGTGAGAGAGTTGTGAATACTTGAATTATTTTTTCCTCGTCAATTATTTTGTTAGTTGCTGCAAGAGATTCAAGAATCAGTTTTAAATTATTGTTAATGCTGAAAGACTGTTTCTCAAAGGTTTCCCTGTCATGTTTGATAACATTTAAAGTTGCATCTATTATTGATGTTTAGTTTTTAATAAGTTGTAGCAAATGGTTCTCGTTGCCTTTTACATGTTCTATTGTCTCTGCCATTCCATTTGCATATTCCTGGTCCAGTATTCCGAATAGTTTGCTGGAAATAGTACCCATAATGTCAAAAGGCGATCGGCGCACTCGAGCAGGACTGCCATTTCTGCTGCGCAATATTTCATTATTAGCATATATTGATGCCATACGCCTTTCAAATTATTTTAGGATAGGAGTACAATGTTCGGTTTTATTGTGGTAGCCTTCTTGCACCATTCTTTTAATTGAGCTGATATGCTGTCATAATATTCATTTCCTCCCAGTAACTTTGGAGGTCAAAATATGTTATAATTGTCCATTTATCTACTGCCATTGTCATGCGACCGACTTCTTCGAAGTACAGTCATGACTGAGAATCCCATGGAGTAACTTCCACCTTATCTTGTAAGGTGAATGAGTGAGATGGAGGGAAAATTGCAATAAAAACAATTAAAAGTGTACTTAATAGTGTGTTACCATAGTACATGTGTCGCGTTTGACGCTTGGTCATTGGTTGGGACTCTTCGTTGTTGGTCCGGTTGGGAAGTGAATGCTGCTGAAACTGTTGTAAAGAAAAGCATGGTTTAAAAGGGACATCTTTCCAGTGAGGATCTATGGAAAGAAATTGGGTTCCTTTTTGTTTTTTCGTCATGCGGATTGTTGGTTTGAGAGATGGATGATAGCTGCGGAGAGTTGGGATAAACGTTGTCTTGATTTCGTTTGATGTTTAATGTGGGCTTGGTTCAGTATTCGGGAGATTTGTTGGTAATGTGCTAAAAAGAGATGCAGTAGAAGAGAGCTGGTTCTGCTTTGTGATGTTAGAAGAATCAGGAGCAGATGTCTCCTTGTTTTCATCTACTGTAGTTGTCTCTAGAGGCAATGGTGCTAGGTTATGGATAGCTCGATCAGTTATACCCCTTTCGGTGATGATTTGCACTACCCTTACCATGCCGTCTCTATCTTTTGTTGCACTTATGACCTTGCCTGATGGCCACTTAAGTGGCGCTGTAGACTCATCTTGCAACAGAACAAGACTACCTGGCTTTAAGCCCTCGATCGGAGTCCTCCATTTATTTCTTTGTTGTAACTCGTGAAGAAACTCCTTGTTCCACTTCCTCCAAAACTCAAGTTGTTTTTGGGTGACGAGTTCCCATCTTTGGCAAAGTTTTAGGTCCTTCTCCTTCATTAGAGGGTTAAGTAGGGCTGTTAACTGTTCGCCAATAAGGAAATGAGATGGAGTTAGTGCCTGAATGTCATTAGGGTTGCTGGAAAGCTTTGTAAGAGGTCGAGAGTTAAGTATTGCTTCGATTTCGGTGATGAGAGTATTGAGTTCCTCATACGTCAGTGAAGCACTAGCTGTAGTTCTTCGCAGATGATATTTAGCTGACTTAACAGCCGCCCCCGAAAGACCCCCAAAGTGTGGAGTTCTTGGAGGTATAAAATGCCACTCTATCATTTGATTTGCGCAGTGCTGTATCAATTCATCATGGAAATCCGATTTGAAAAACAAATCATAAATTTCTTTGAGTTCATTTTTTGCCCCCAAAAAACTAGTGCCATTCTCGCAATGAATGTGAGTGGGTCTTCTTCGTCTTGCGATGAAGCGTTTTCATGCTCCAATAAAGGCGTATTTTGTGAGGTCAGATGCCAGTTCTAAATGAACTGCCTTAGTTGCAAAACATATAAATACGGCTATATACGCCTTAGTAGGTTTCTTGCCTCGAACTTTATAATGAATATGAATTGGGCCGCAGAAATCTGTTTCAACATTTGTAAATGGTCGAGAGGGTTGCACTCGTGCGGGTGGCAAAGTTGCCATGATTTGGTTGATTGTCTTTGGGTGAAATCTTGCACATTGAACACACATTGTGTACAATAGATTGTGCGAGTTTTCTCCCATTAAGAGGCCAAAATCTTTGCCTAGCTGCTGCCAAAAGGGCTTGTGGTCCCGCGTGAAGGTTGGTACTATGTAGTTCTTCCATTAGAATGTATACATATTCATCTTTTTCAAGAAGAACCATCGGATGCTTGCTATCATAAGACAGGTTGGCTTCCTTTAACCTTCCTCCCACCCTTATAAGTCCTATTTCGTCTAAAAATGGGGATAAGGGTGATAGCTTGCTCTTGGGGGATAGCAGTTTTCCCTTCTTTAGCCCTTTAATTTCTTCTGTGAAATACTCTTCTTGAATGGTTTTTACTACCCAGAGTAAAGCCTCATGAACTTCAATGGAACACAGAATTACAGTATTAGGAGGTTTCTAATTTGGACCATATCTTTTGCAAATTTGCCTGATGTAATCTATAACATGTAGTAGTGTCTTGAACGAGTTCCGATGATTTATAGTCTTTAACGTGCTATAGCTCCGTTTAATCGTGTCGACCGAACTTGGTAGTGCAACGGGACTTTCCGAACTTGTGTCTATTGTAGGTGGTGCGGCAGTCGGCCAATTTATTGGATCAGATCGCAGAAATTGAGGGCCGTTAAGCCACAAATTGGAAGTTAATAACTGAGTTGCACTCAGGCCTCTAGAGATCACGTCTGCTGAATTTTCTTTGGAAGGGACATGTAGCCATTGTTTTTTCTCAGAATTTTGTTGAATATATGACACCCGGTTAGCAATGAATTTACTTTGCGCGGACGATTCAGAAGTAATCCAAGCTAGGGCAATAGTAGAGTCACTCCATAGGAGGCTACGTCTAGCCTTGGAGTTAGCACTGTCTTGACTCGGCATATTAATTTTGTTAGTATGTAAGCCGCTAAAAGCTCGAGTGGTGGGAGCATTGTTTCTTTAAGAGGAGCCACCTTTGATTTTGCACAAAGAAACCGTACTCTTGGTTGACCCTCAGAATTGATCGTTCTTAGGTACACGGCTGCTCCGTAAGCTTTTTCGCTTGCGTTAGCAAAATCATGAATTTCTATGAATCTTTGACGCTTTCTGGCTAGTGCATGCCTTGGTATGAACAGTTCTTTTATCTTTTCTAAGTCCCGACGAAATGATGTCCATTTGTTTTGGAATTCCTGGGGAAGTGCTTCATCCCATTCCAGTTTAAGCTTCCACAAACTTTGCACAAATATTTTTCCGTATGTGACGACTGGGTTTATGAATCCTAGCGGATCGTAAATTCTTGCCACGTCTGCTAAAATCGTTCTTTTTGTGAAGTGGCGTATTATCGGCAAATTTGTTCGAATTGAAAACTGATCAGCACTAGGTGACCAATTCTCCAATATTGATCTTGGCTTCAATATCTTCTTTGGGAATTGATTCTAACAATTTTGGATGATTTGCACTCCATTTACGGAGTTGAAAACCTCCCTCACGCAGAATACTTGTTAGCTCATTCTAGAGATTACAAGTCTGCGTTAAGCTATCTGATCCCGTCATTATATCATCTACGTAAAAGTCACGTTTAAGTATTTAACTGCCAAGTGGATACTTCTTCCGCTCTTCCTCTGCCAATTGATGAAGACATTTAGTAGCTAGATATGGAGCTGAAGCGGTACCATAGGCTACTGTGCGCAGACGGTAGTATTTTAGGTCTTGATCTGGAAACTCACGCCAAACCAGAAGTTGAAAGTCTCTGTCCCTTTTATCAACCAATATTTGTCTATACATTTTAGTAATATCGGCTGCAAAAACATATTTGTGCAGTTGAAAATGGAGTAACATTACAAATAGGTCGTCTTGGATTGTTGGACCTACCATCAGTATGTCATTCAAATAGGTCGTCTTGGATTGTTGGATCTACCATCAGTATGTCATTCAAATAGGTCGTCTTGGATTGTTGGACCTACCATCAGTATGTCATTCAAAGATAGATTACTTGATGTTTTGCAAGATCCATCAAATACTACTCTTAACTTAGTGCTAGTGCTTCTGGTTTGAGCACACTATGATGAGGCAAAAAATAGTTTTGTTTTGGTATTTTAGACATCAACTCCATGTGATTCAAAGAGAGTAGTTCTCTCATGAATGGAATGTATTGTTGTTTCAACTCTGGGTTCTTTTTAAAACGGGCTTCAAGACTAAAGAACCTTCGTTCCGCAATCTCTTGAGACTTTCCTAGTGCGCTTGGGGGCTGTATGAAAGGGAGACGAACTATGAAACGGCCTTGAACTTTGCGTTTTGTATTTATGCTGAAATAATCTTCACACATTTTTTCAGCCTTTGTCATTTGTTCGGTGTCTGAATTGCATTGTTACAATTCCCAAAATTCTTTGAGTTGTGCCTCTAATGATAGGCTGGCTACTCTACTGAAAGTTGCAAGGTTTGTAGTTGGTTGACGAGCTGTCTCCAAGACAATCCACCCAAGTATCGAGTGCTGTAAGGTAGGCAAGTCGGCAGATATTCTGATTTGACCAACTGACATTAGATTAGCATATATGTCAGCACCCAGAAGTAAATCGGTCTTTCTGGGCTTACTGAAATCTGGGTCAGCTAATCTTATATTTTTCGGAATTGGCCAATCACTTGTATTTAAAGCAACCTTAGGTTGATCGGAAGTTTTGTCCGACAAAATAAACGCTTCAATGTAAGCTTTAAATCCATTGAGCCTTGATTTGATTGCAATATTAATCCGACCCTTAGCTTGAATTTTACAATCACCTATACCATTTATGTCGATTTTTCTACGATAAACTTGCATTCCTAGGCGCTTTACTAAAGCCTCCGTTACAAAATTCAATCACGATCCAGAATCCAACAATGCTCTACAGGTTACGTCTTGTCCCAGACAATTTTCAATATTTAGTATTGCCGTTCACAGGAACGTATAACCTGACAGTAGATGATCTTTCTCAGAGACAGTGTGAACCGAGACTTGCATTTCATTATTTTTATTTTTATTCGTGGTGCGAGTTTTTTGTGAAGTTGCTTGTGCAGGAGTATTACTGGGATTTTCAATGTGCAGTAAGGTATTATGTCGGCCATTGCATTTTAAGCAACTTCTAGAAGGACAAGTGAAAGTTTTATGACCCTTCTTTAAACAATTGATACTCATTTGCAGTTTTTTTGCTGCGTTAGTTCGTTCTGGTGGGTTTGATTCTTACATAACTCGCAAGAACTTATTTGGTTTATTGTCAAAGACGTATTTGATTTCTTCGTTTCTTTTTCTTTACACTGATTCTTTTCCCGTTTATCTCCAAAAGTTTCTAAGAATTGAAACCTAGCTTCAATAAAGTTTAAGAATGATGGTAGAGTCGGAATTTCTTTGGGTTATTTAAGGCTTTCTTCAAAAAGCCTGTGAGTTTCACGACCTACTTTCTTTAAAAGTAGCTGAACGATTAATGGATACCAGTTGAACGTGTCGATTCCTTGACTTTAGATACCCAATAGTGCTTCATTAACTATGTTGTGAAGCTATTTGATTCCTATTGAAGACTCAGCCGACATACTATTAAATGTCAATACTCTATCAATGAAGGCTGATACGATTAGACGCTTGTTATCATAGCGTTTTTAAAGTATTTCTCAAGCAATATCGTAGTTTTGTTCTGAAATTTGTAGATGTTGAATGAGTCTACTTGGCTCACCAGAGAGATTAGATTTAAGGTAGAACATTTTTTGAGAGTTAGACATTGGTTGTTCATGAATCAAATTTGTAAACAGATCATAAAACTGTTGTCACTTGGCATAATCTCCCATGAAAGTGGGGATTGTTATTTTCGGAAATCGGACCATACTTTGGGAGGACGTATTTTGTTGAGAGCTGGCATGGTTTTCTGGAGATGGACTACTTAATTCTAATAATTTGATTGCTAAATCATTATATTTTCCCTGCAGATCTAAATATTGGTTATTATCGTAAAGGGCCGTATCTTCTGCCCTAAGCTCGTAATGGTTAAACAATAAAATATAGGATTTCAATTACAGGTATGAAATGTGGGAAAGTTGAAATGCAATTAGAATAATAAACACATACAATAACATGATATGAAATTTTATAATTCCTGTTATTTTTTAGGAAACTACAGAGTAGGGGCCACTTAGTAGGAACCGCCGAAGGTTGATAAAAATTATCCATATTGATAAGTTTTGACTTATTAATTACAAATCATGTAGGGAATCTAAAGAAAACAATAAAATCCTTCTATTCCACGATTTGCAATGAATAACTAATAACCAATCGATTTTATTTATTTCTATCAGCTTCATGCGGTTCTTACAAAGTGCACCCTACACGGAAAAAAATTTTTTCTAAACACCATTCGAGTAGAATATCAAATCAAGTGAATTAGGAACGGGCCTCGTCCACGTGATTAAAAGACCATTGCAAGTGGACAGCGCATGAAGTAAGAAAAGAATATGTAAAGTGTATTATTCTCATATTAAGAATTGATTTTCTCAGGCGCTAGAAATAAATGATTGATGTATTCCTAATATTTCCGAAAGCCAGAAAATCATTTTGAGTAAATACCACATTAAATATGTAACTATTTCTCGATTAGAGAAAATCAAATCTAGTAAAGAGTGCATGAAATAAGAAATCATTTCTCAATTGGAGAAAATCGATTGATTGCAACGTCCATTATTTCCTAATTTGCTACAAAAGTTTAGACAGCACTGAAAAATACCAGCAAAACTAAACATTTTTTTTTGACTTTATACATTTATTGAATTTCAGAATCATATTATCTTCCAATACATATAATTTATCAATTTATCTTTCACATATTTGTTCTTTTGAAACATCTCCTACCGTCAGGCAATGTATTTAAATTAAATGTCCTTAGTCTGGTAATGTTTTCAGTATTCAAAATATTGTATGTGTTAAGCTCACAACAATAAAACAGGCAAAATGTTTATGGAATTCAAGAATATTAACTTTCTTTAAAATTAAAAATAATTCCTTACTACTTCTAAATAATATTGATAAAATATCGATAACTTTGAAAAGCTCTTCTGAAATGAATACAAAACATTTATCTTTAAACTCAATGCCTCTAATTTTAACTTTTGAATAAAGATAAATAATACAATTTTCCTCATGTAAAAATGGAGCGAGAGAGTTAAAGTATTCTTTTTTCTGTATTTGCGTACACTTTCTTTCATTAAAATATTCTATATATAGAGTTATATTTGATTTAGATTGAAGTACAGAGTAACTGTATTTCAAAGCACATTTCTTTGCTACTGAATAAGCTATATTTCGACGAGAAGCGCATACATTGGTATACAACTTCAGCTCTCGATGTTTTGATTCGAATCTCATTGCCCACAGATATCTCGGAGGTCCTGATTGAATGATTACCGAAGGATAGTGAGTAAGCATGTGATGTTTCGGCTTTAAACTGTTCCCAAAGAGTGAAACGTACAATGAATGGTGCTCAGAAATTTTTGCTCTCAAGTCTTCAATGTTATTGTAGGTAAATGATGGCGATAATAGCATTTGGACCAGATCATATAAGATCTGTGAGTAATTCCAAACAACATCATTATGAGGGATATAGTCACCAATGAAAAGTGAAAAATAAATTAGAAATGTAAGCGCTTCATGCGCTGAAAAATGTAGATTTCTTGATTTCAGGTGTTGCTTCTTTAGTGCCTGGCACTTATTGCGAATATCTATTTCACCATAATCAAAATTCTGAACTCGATAATTTAAATCACTTAAATCAAAGTAGCCCTTTTCCATAAAATATAGCAAGCAGTTCACTAGTCCATAAGAAATAATGCCTTCTAAAACGTCGTGCATGAGATCTACTGCGTAATTTTGTGTAACATGAAACGAGGGCAATGAATTCAAAATGGAATTTTCAAATATTCCAGAAGAATCGTACTGAAAAGCTTCAACATGCTCTGCATAGTTTTCAATAGAACGCAAAAGATCTTTACACTCATGTGTCGTTTTCTTCGTTTTTTCTTTGTCTAATAAACAAAATCTGCAATAATATTTATGAGAAAAACTTTTTGAAAACCCCAAAATTGGATTTAAACCAAGATTATCACCGATAACGAGTGCTAAAATGAAATACAATCTTTTTTTCCCCTCAGAAGTGTCAATTTCTATCCCATCTTCTTCAAGCTTTTTAACAATCTCAACCAGTGTAGATAAAGCATTTTTATTTCCTACATTTTTTAATGTTTTAGATTTCATAAACATAGCCGGAAAAATATGATCTAGGTGTGAATTTTTTTATTGGTCTGGAATTGTAGGAAATTGGTAATAAAATGCTGAAATAGTTTGAACACCGGAATGACTACCAATAGGATCATTCACTTCGAAATCATCAGTATATATAAAATAAGGTATATTGATTCTGTCTCTATATTTTTCAATTACACTTTTCCATAAATTTCCTTGAATAAAATTGCATATTTGCGTAGTATCGTTCCTAACATTCTCCATATAAGTTAACGTTCGGTCAAGTAGCCCTGGTAGCTTAAAATAAGTTTTCATTTGAAACTCAATATCAAGAATAGTTCCTTTCAATTCAACTTTTTCTAAAGTTGGAATACCTTTTTTCATGATCTCGCGCACGGCACTTGAAACTATAAATTCTCTCGGAGTCCGAAAAGTATTTTCCTTCCTTAGAAACTGGACCAATTTATATTCTGTATTAACCTTTTGGAAAACGTTGGAACAAAATTCCAAAAACTCAAAAATTTCTGACTGTATAGGAAGTAGATTTTTCAAGAAAGTTGAAATTCCATTCATCATTTCTTTAAATAAATACGATATATCGTTTATAATCTCAAAAATTTGTTTGATTGTCAAATGGTTTTGATTGTTAAGTTTCACTGCAAAAAAAATGCAAGAACTTTGGAATGAATCTTGCCAACTTTTTTCATCAAAATTACAATTAGGTAAGGAATAGTTAACATCATCTTTTATTTACTTTCCTCTAATGGTGATGAATGCGGGCCATTGGAATCATCAGTTCTGCCCGGTTCGAAGGTTTCATCGTTAAGACGGGAATACTTGCAATGCTTTTTGAATGCACAAAATGTTGAAAAAAGTTGAGGACAGTTTTTATATGGACAAGGAAATTTTTCAATCCTTTTAAGATTGTGGTGAAATTTATAATGAGCAAATAATTGATCAGCATTTTCCAAGTTTTGTTGGCATAAATGACGAAACATCATGAAGTAAGGCAAGATTAAAAATAATGTGAATTCAATAAAATTGATCGATGTTAATACTAAGCTTCCAATGTTTTGCATTAGGAGTATTTTACAGTTATTTTTACAATCTTATACTTGGACTACTTTACAGAGATCTAATCGATGTTGATACCAAAATGGATTAAATAAAGTAAGATTTGGCATGTATATATAGATGAGTGGAATGTTTTCTAAGCTTCTAATCGGTTAAGCTAAAAGTATTTTACAGCTCTTTTCGCAATCTTACACTAGGACTATTTTATACAGATCTAATCGATGTTTATACAAAATTTAAATTAAGAAAGCATGATTTGGCATCTATACATACTATATATATATATATAGAAAAATGGAATGTTTTCTAAGCTTCCAATCTTATACGTTAGGAGTATTTTATAAATGTTAACGCAACCTAATACAAAAATTATTTTATAGAGCGCTTATTTCGCTAAGGTAGCCTGAAACGGTAGGTGAGATATTTGATTCGTTTTTATAGAAAAATGCTTGGATGAATTCCCACATAAATCTGCATTCTTCTTGATATTTTAAATTAAATATATGATGTATCTTATATGTACGAGAAATTGCTTCTATAATGCTTTCAAATTTGTGCATGTGGTCATCATAAACTGAATAAGCATTCAATATATCATTTTCAGAAGAATCAATGAATAGTGTATATGGTTGGCATTTTAACTGTGGATATTGGGAATATTTTTCCTTACGCAACTTGATAGCCTTTCCTAAGTCTGATGGAGTGGCAATCTTTAAAATAAAGGCTTCTTGACTGTCTGCAATGCTGTATTTCGAAATTTTTCGATCCTTGCCTTTTGTTTGTCCAGTAGGTACAAGAAAATAGTTGAAGATAGCGAAATCACGCCTATTGATTTCCTTTCTGTCTGTAAATATGCACATTAAAACGGGTTCAATTAGAGTCATTTGCAAAAATAGTTTTGTTAAATTACCTTTTGCTGGTAACAATTGCGGTCCTCGATTTAGTGCCTTCTGTCGCTTTTCGATATATGGAACAATTTTCTTACTAAATGCTTCCCACTCTTTAACGAGACTTTTACCATTCAGAAAATTGGCTTCAAAATCAATATGGATCTATAAGTTCAAAGGAATAATTTTTTTTTTCAAACCAGAAACAATAGGCAAAAAATTACCAGTCTATCTCCATTTTGCTTTATATAAGTTGGCCATTCTTGGAGAATATCGTGAAATGATAGCCCAGGTGCCTTAAAAGATTCCAGTCTTGCTTTTGAAGTAGCATGCCATTTAATTTCCACCGTTTCCCATAGCCATTCCTTGCCATTTATGAAAGACTCATCGGGTAACTTTGGATCTTCTTTGTTGTCTAATGATTCTTTTCGCGCCTTCTTTCTAGCCTTTTCAAGAGGAAATAAGCCTGCTCTTCGTAGATTGCTCGCTTTATTTTTATACTTATGATAGAGACGACCTTGTCGAATCTCGCCAGATAAGCAAAAATAGAGATCCTTAAACAATTTTTTTTTATTTAATCAACAACAATAACAGCTAATATATCATTTACTTTCTTCTCGCCTGGGAATTTATTTACTATCTGATCGACTATTTCCAAATAATCTTTGTCTTTCATAAAGGTGTTACTCGACGTGTAAGCCTTGACGATATCATCAACAAGTTTTTCCCTAGCAAAGTTGCTTAAGGAGTTGCAATCATTCCAGGATTTAGAAACCAGGTTGCCTTCAGCGGATGCAAGATATTCATCCAATTTCTTTTTAAGGTTAACCTGCTTAATAAATAAATTTATACATAAGCTAAATCTCTTACAAAGCCAGAAAAGTTCCTTCCGGAGTTTGTCGTGGGTGGTGTTGGTGATGATGTAGCACTGCATCTACATACAGATGATGGCCGCGATAAAAACTCTGTATTTCTACTTAGCCAATTATCAATCACGGATGGAATTTCTGATCTCTGAGAAACAAAATAAAACAAAAATATAGCGGAACCTCTATTAAAAATCTTCCTTACATTTTCACTTTGCCATTTTAATAAATGGTATCGTACTTTTACCAATAAGCCAATATTGTGAGGATAAATTTTTTCAAAGTCCTGGGGTATCAGATATTTTAACGTATCGGAACCAATTCCAAAACCTAAGGAAACATCGACCTTGCCTAATACATATTTTTCACTACCAAAGAATCCTTACTTATGAATAAGTCGATCTCCGATTCCATTTCCCAATCGACAAGGACGTTGTAAAGCAACTCTCTATCAAGTTCCTGGTTGATACCGTTACTCCGAATCTGTGCAGGCTCCATAGTGGAGTACACATGATACAGCGACGATAATATGTTAAACGATTCTTCCATATTAATTCAGCTTAATATTACTAAACAAATGATTATAAATTTCTTGCAGGAAATTGAAAGAGATTTCTAGTTTCACATTTTAGTATTACTCACTTTAATTCGTTGGCGGTTAGCAGAATCATATACAGAAAGACAACATATAAAATAAGATTTTCCGAAAGAGTTTAAACTCGTTTCGAAAGAAGCACTCACCTGCATCTACATACTTCGTTTTAAATGAAATGGGATTAGCGGAAAATTCTTCTTTTGGTGAGGGTAAAACATGATGAAAACATTTGATTTTGCTGACCGCCTCAGAATTTTACATGATAGTTAAGTTTAAAGATGAAAAAAAGTAACCTGTAAGATATATTTCACTTACCTCTCTAAATAAACCTTTCTGGCACTTTTTTATACACTGTATATACTTCACTAATAAGCACTTCGCACTGTAAAATTTTACATCAACGACTGAACGGATTTGTTCAAATAATATATTCTGCTTGTACGGATTAATGCCTTAAACGAAAAAATATCTCATTTCTAGAAAATATTTCTCATTTCTAGAAAATACCAAGTTTCTAAAAAAATAATTTCCTTTCTAGAAGATATTTCTAATTTCTAGAAATATTTTCTTGCTATTAGAAAGCCACAGAACTTATTTTCTTGTTGCTTGCAAACATTCTCTAGCTACTAGAAAATCGGTTAAAAAATCAGAATTTCACCTTTCGGAGACTTTATTTTCGGTGCAAATTTCCTTATTCTAGAAATGAGTCGTGCATTCTTAATGTAAGAAAATGAGAATTTATTTGTTTTAAGTGTCGATTGCTTAATATGTTCCACTGTGAGTTGATTTAAGTGAGAAGAGAATAAAATAGGATGTTCGTTCTTAAAATGTGATTGTCTCGATATAAGAAATTAGTTTCTACCCATTTAGAAAATCTTTTCTTTCCGTGTATTTTGCAGTTTAACCGTGATATTTTTTTAACAGCACTACTTGTATGTAACTTGATGAAATTATAAGAAATTGAAAAAGTAACATTTATCAAGTTTGATTATGTTTCGTTGGCTTCGTTCTAAAAATCGTGGCTTGTATATATCGCTTGTTCCACTCCCTGTTACGTTTGATGCCCTGACCTTTGCTCGTTCTTTTAAGCCACAAACATTCATTTATCTGATATTCTTCCACAAACTTGTAATTGGTCATGTTTGAAAGTCTTTCAGTCTCTATCAACTTTTCTTTTTTAATCCCTTTTTTCAAACACTTCACTCTCTATAATAAAATCATCTGTAAAATTTTGTTTATATCTAAAATACTATCACGACAGTGCATTTACACGCGACATTTGTTCTCGACAACACAGTAACTCCCACGACAGCGACAGTACTGTACGACAGTACTGTCATAATCGTAATCGTCGTTTACACGGTGGCAGTAATCACGACAGCCGCTGTCTTGACAGCAACTGTCACAATTACTTTCGTCGTGTAAACGAAGCTTAAGTGCTGTTGCAGTCGTACCAACCATTGCCCTTATCTATTCAATGAAACTCTTCTTCGAGTCGATCAAAATCCCACAGGCACTTTCTTGCTAGTATGGACTTCACTTGCTGCTCCCCAATGTTGGTGTCCTTACTCTAGATATACTTTTCTTTGTCACGATGACTACTGCGATCTTTCCTAGCGCGATGTTGAATGCTGTCCTTCACTCGATCATCCACATAGCCAGCCAAGCATAGTTTAGGTAGAAGACTAGTAGAAATCGATCTAAATGTAACTTTTGAAAGGTTTATAATGAGCTCCAATTAATGTTTTAGCTGCATTACACACTCTACAAACATGACCGCAATTATTAGATTGCAATGACCAAACTTTAAACTGTTTATTGAAGTGATCCATGTGAGATATGTTCTCTGAATTATAGAACGAGCAAGTTTCCTAGATCCATGCATGTGGAGCAGCATTCCATTTCTTAGCGCGGGTCCAAGCAAAAGCTACAGAAATTCTTCTATTTACATGCTACAAATAATTGCAATCAGTCCAAAGCCAAACAATGGAATCAACTAGCTCTACCAAGCGAACATCTCTACAAGGACAATCTACAAGAGCTTAAATAGCTATGTATGCAGACATTACCCTTGTGTGTCTGCTGAACTTTGATGGAGAGAAGATATTAAGTAAAACAACACCATTAACACGTTATTGAATTCATTAGTTACACTCCATGATGTCTATCGAGCTATTTGCTTTAAAAACTTCATATTTAATCCCTTGCAAAACAATATCGCGATAAGATCGACCAAAGTTATGCATAAACGCAGCAGTACATATCACGACCGACATACGAGTAAGAGAGCATGAACATATTAAAAAGACATTACGCATGAATCTATGGCACGAAATTCACGCAAAGTTCAATACGATTGCATGCTTAACCGAATTATATTGTTGTCGAAATCGACACTTCTAATGCAATCAGCGAAAGATAATATCCGATATTTAGCGCAACAAAAACACCAAAGGAAATTGCTTAACAGACTATCCGTGACAATCCGGCTTATAATCGTAAAGCGCTTAATGCTCGCGACATATTTCTTTTAGGTACATACAAATTTATCATTAATTTTAACTTTGTTGGTTTTTTTTTCTATTTTACAACTCTCTAGCCTCAATGGCCTCTATTCTCCGCTCGTCATAACTAACAGCTTTGTGTTTTTATCACCTATTTAAGAGTTTCAAACATCAAAACCAAAAATTATGGCAACTTACGAAATTGCGAGATTCGGCATTAAATTAGCAAGTTCGCGAAGATTTGCGAGTACATTGTAATAATGCTTACAACGAAGGAACAAGTAAAAGCACCTTCTCAGCTCGGCTCGCAGTCATAAACATTCATAACGAAACGTCGGCTTTGCTGTTGACTATGCGCGCGGATTTATATCCCTGCCTAATTATAACAAATCATTAAAGTATCTTTTATATGCTCGTATGACTCGTAAAGAAAAGGTGGCGTGAGAAAATTGGATTTTATACTTGGAGAAAAAACTGTACGAGGTTTTCAGTGCATTTGTTGGGTATGGTTAATTGTTTGGGTTGCGTTAACCCTTGGCCTATTATGCGAATTTTTTAGGAATGAGTTATGTAACTTGTACGATAAGCTAGAATTTGAATATGTTTTTTATTTTCTTGATTTTCATTAACTGGAGTGGTCTGAATGATTTAGTGGCACCATTCATGAAAAGCGTCTTTATTTTGAATCAAAAATTTGTCATCCTAATGGGAGCTAACAGATGAATCATTAAAATTTGAAAAGAGGTTCAAACTAAAGATTGTAGCGCATAGTGCGAGCTACAGCTTGTAATTTTTGAAAGAGCCGTGTTTGATAGCATCACCTGCTAGTTTCAGTGGAGTCTCGTAGGGTCAGGTTTCCAACATTATTGTCGACGTGAAACACATGTTGCAGAAAATTGATTAAAATTTGAATATTCAATAAATCTTGTTTAGAGATGAGTCTGAGCAGTGCAGTAGATTTCTGGTTCGAGTCCTGCTCGCGGCAAAAAGATTTCTATCAATGGATTTTTCCCATGAATTAGGAGCTCATTAAGATGTGATGCATAATGATTTAAAATCTGGACACATTTCAAATCTGGCCAATATCGCGTTTCAGAATACAGTTTTGCGACATCATAAATTTTTGAATCGCCAATGTTTGATATAGACTGTAGAGCTATGCATCTTTTCTATCAAACATCAGATCAGTAGAGTTTTGGCATCAAAAATCCCTCCGAGTTATTTGTCGAAGCAGCTTCCATAATGTTGTTTGTGGCATAAGATTGAAACAAGGTCTTTTTATTCTTCTTCTTCGTAGCACTACAGCTCCTTTCGGGCCTTCACTTTCTGCAACAAGCAGCTTCAACTGTCTTGGTTCAATTACCACCTCTTCCAATTTCAAAATCCGATCATTGATATTGAACTGTCTTCGTTGACTGAGTCCGACCAGCGTTTCTTCGGTTTCCCCACTGGGTCTCCCCACGAATACTTGTTTTGGTATCCGTTGCTCTTCCAAACGATTCACGTGGTCAGCTCATTGCAGCTTCCGCAGTCTTAGAATCGTTGAGACCTCAGGCTCGTCAAAAATTTCATGCAGCTCATGGTTGTATCGAATTCACCATTGGTCTAGCTTCGCTCCGATTGTTCGCCTCAGGATCCATCTTTCGAAGGCGTTCAGTGTGTTTGTCGATGCTTGTGTTAAGATCCATGTTTCACATCCATAGCATAACACAGGTCTTATCGCAGATTTGTATACTTGGAGCTTTATTTTGCTGTGTATGCAACTGGTCATCAAGATCGTCAAAACTGAATAAAATAGTATATTTGCGAGCTGTATCCTTCGGCGTATTTTGTCTCTTTCATTACCGGTTCTTGTTATTTTGGCTCCTAAATATACAAGTTTGCCCACACTTTCGATATTGTATTCGCCAAGTGTGATACTTTGTGTATTTGAGTTATTCTTCCTCGACTGCGATATGAGGTTTGGTTTATTTTCATTGATTTGTAGCCCTACACTAGTCTTGATTGGCTGTCGAATTTACAGGAAAAGTTCTTTGACGTTTTGATGTCGTCTGAATAGACTACCACTTGGCTTGAATTGTATGATGACATATTCTAGAGCCAAATTGAATAGCAATGAGGCCAGTCTATCTCCCTGCTTTAGCCCGATATTTGTGCCAAAGGTGCCGGTGAGTTGGCTATTGATGTGGACTTGGGAGATCGTCAACGTCATTGTCATTTTGGTAAACGGACTGATTTGGCTGAGATACCAAAGCCAAGTATTACTTGGTACAGTACGTTGCGATCAATTCTGTTGTATGCTTGTTTGAAGTCAACAAAAATTTGGTGTACATCAATTTTGAACTTCCAACACTTTTCAAGTACCTGCTTGACAGTGAACAATTGGTCTTTTGTCGATTTACCTGCTCTAAAGCCACCTTGATACTCTCCAATAAAACTGTTGGTGTATGATCCGATTTTATTTTCAAATATCTTTGAAAATATTTTGCACACCGTTGAAAGTAGTGATATGTTCCTTAGTTTTCGCACTGTCACCTTTTTTGTGGATAGGGAATATAATTGATTGGCTCCACACTTTCAGCATATATTCTTGTTGCTAAATGTACTGGATGACTTTGTGAGCAGGTTATGTACACTGCTACCACCATACTTAATGAGCTCCACTGGAATCCATCGATGCCTGGCAATGTTTTGTTCTTTTGGGCTTTGATGGTGGAACAAACCAAATCCAGAGTTGGTGGGGCCAGTGGAAGCTGTCCGGGAATATCTGTAGGCTTTGATATTCTGGAGCTGTGCGGGAGAATAAGGAGCTTCTGGAAAAATGATGCCCATCTTTCCTTAATCTTGTTTTTATCAGCGATGATGTTGCCAACATCTTGGGCTGATAACCTCGTATCAACCTTTTCACTACTTTGTATGCTTGTCTTGTATTACTGCTCGCTAAACTTACATCCATACATCTCAATTGGTTGTCATAGTATTTTCTCTTCTAATTTTAATGATCTTATTCGCCATTTTTCTGAGATTTTCATAGTGTTTTCTCTTTGCCCTGGTTTTCCTACCTAAGTGTTCTTTGTATCTTGATTCTTTTTGTCTAACGCATAATGGCACTCATCATCGAACCAATCATTTCTTTTGCGCTGGGCTCGATGCCCGATCACCTGTGCTGCGGCAGTCACAATAGCCACTTTCGCTTTCACCCACAGCTCGTCGCTTGTTTTCGGCAATGGGTTTGATAGGATGGGAGTCAGCTGGTTGTCAAGGGCCTCCGTGAAATTTTTTGCCACAGACGTGGCTTGATACCTGCGATCTTGAATTTCCATAGAGTTCTGGTCTTCGCAGAATACGCGTTTCACATACGACATCAATAGATTAATTTGATCAAGTATGCTCGAGGCCCAACGTTGTTGGGTCGGAATATGGTCGATCTGGTTTTGTATGTTGCCACCCGGTGATACCCAGGTCATTTTGTGTATGCGTCAATGTGGGAAACAAGTCAAGCGTATGACTAGATTTCTGCTACATGCAAAGTCAATCAGGCGCTAGCCGTTGTCATTCGGAGGCTATATCTTCATCGTCATCGTTATCGTGGAGGCCATATCTTCTAGTCGTTGCCTGATGAGATAGCTCATTGTCAAACTTAGCGTTGAAATTTAATCAATCAAATAGCATATATTTTACTCCAGTTAATATGATGTAGAGTTTACTGTTTTCATTTCATAATTGAGCACTTCAAATACATGATACTCAATATTTGAAGAATTTCATATTAATTGTTTCGTTCCATTAATAAATTAAGACAAGAGAAGAATATAATTTACGATACAAATGGGTACCCACCCAATCCTCCTCCGACGAGCGCTGCTTTTTGGGATGGGCAAGTATCCTTATTGGACTGAAAGTACTGATTAATGTAATTGTTGTGAGGACCAAAAAAGGAAACAAAGTCTTCATTCTCTTTGTTTTTCACTTCAACTGGACGACAATTTAATATTGTCTATGGAACTGATTCTAGAATAAACTATTAGAGATATGATCGGCAACGATGAATTTCTTGACTCCAGCATGAATGTCATAGACAAGATGATGAGACACAACTTGTAGGCAGCACGACTCTTGATCAGCGATAGTGTAGTGCAGCTCTCCTGTTGTTAGAATTCAAATTAGAAGAATGAGAACTGCATCATGTAAACCCATGCCTTATATCGAGTTCGTTAGCGTTATTCTTGACGTTAGTTTTGAACTTTTTAGAATTATCGTTTGATTGTTTTTCGTAGCACCCTTGTTTTTTACACGAATTTTAATTTCAGCAGTATTGCTTGTCTCTCATGGTTTAATATTATCTCACTTGGCTGTTTTTTAACAAAATTTAAATTCTGATTTTAAAGGTTATTACACAGATAATGAGTGACTTATTTATGGATTCACCACCCTACGCAAATCGACAAGAGTATTTTCGAGGATCAGACGACACTGGATCGTTGAGAATTTGATTGCGTTATGTTCTGACATTTGTTTTGACCGATGACGCGTAGTCGAAGAAGCATAGGATATTTGATTTATTTTTAAAATTGTTAAATATATGGAATATGCACACGTCAGAGATCAATTATTGGAGCTGTCAATCGTACCCGTATTGATCTGTTTAACGATGAATGGAGAGATGTATGGCAAGATAGATACGAAAGAACCAGCCAGTGTTTTCTGAGATCAATAATTGTTATCAATTACGTTGTCACCTTTTAAGCGTCGAACAGTGTGGCCGATTGATAATAATTTCAACGAGTTTTCAAGGCTCTCGTAAATATTAGAATAATTTTATGCACATTGAGCATATAAATTTACTTCTGACTTTATGTGAGAAATAGTTATATACATATATTTAATCTGAAAATCTTTTTTTTCCTAAATGTTAGACTTATTTTCTAATAAGAATTTGAATTATACTTCCGCTGAACTTCATATTGTTTAGGAACAGTTGAAGTAGCAGGAAAGTGCTCCTGCCAGAAGGGTATTGTAAAACAATTAGTAAATCAAACAATATATTCTGCATATAAAACTTGACTAATATACAGATTCCATAAATTGAGCTTTTTATATTCGCTGCCATTTTGTTTCAAGGGATTTGACTCCGTCGCTTAATTAGTCATGATAACACATCAATATTACAAACAATTTCTAAAGTTTTTATCAAAATTCTTACATATTTATATTGGCTATGTCCGATGCAAACGTGTATCTCCCTAGTATCACGAGTTAATGTTGTTGTAATTGTTAAATATTCATTCGGCTATAACTTCGCTGCTTATTGTTCGATTATTGTGAAATTTCCAGAAAACATACAATTGCTTTCGAAACACTTAAATTGTAGTTTTTGAGAAATTTCAGGGTCCTATTTTCCTATGTTACAAATGCGGTGAAACGGGACATAAAAGAAAAGAGTGTACGAAGGAGGCACACATTATTCTTTGCAAGGATGCTGATACAAAACCTGATTTTGGACACGTCTTGGGATCAGGAAAATGCCGGGGGTTCAAGGAAGCTCTAGCCAAGGCAAAATCAGAACTCTGATGACCTGCATCCTTAAGCCAAGCTTCAGGCTTTGGGGGGTGATGTCTCGAACGCAGAGGGCAAAGTGCTCGTTGGGGGCGACTTCAACGCTAAAGCAATCGAATGGGGCATGCCTCAGACGGATCCGCGGGGAAAACGAATCCTGGAAATTGCAGCCAAGATGGCCCTCGTCGTACTAAACTCCGGAAATACGCCGACTTTCTGCTGTATTGGCTGTGAGGGAACCATACCCGACGTGATATTCACCTCGAAGTCCTTAGTACGGAGGATACACAACTGGAAAGTATTCGAGGACTACTCAGCCAGTGATCACCAGTGCATCCTGCTTGAGATAAGTGATGCTGTCTCCCGACGTCCGTGCTCTCGGCTTTCTACAACTGGATGGAACATCGGAAGGATGGACGTCAAGAGGTTCGTCGAGGTGCTCACAGCAGGTGAGCCGCTGCAGGGAGCTTCAGAGGGGATGGAAGAACGGGCAGCTCAAGACGTGGTGAACTCTACTATGAGCATCAGCACAACTGCTTGCTGCGCTTCTATGCCCCGTCGAAGACCCCGGCAGGGCAAGCCCTCAGTGTACTGGTGGTCAACTGAAATCGCTGAAAAGCGAAGGAAGTGTCACAAGCTTCGACGTGAGGCTCAACGGGCGCGGAACGGAGACGAGGCATGCAACCAGGTGGCAGTGTATAAGTCGGCCGGGAAATGCCATCGCAAACTGATCAACAGTAGCAAGGTTCGCTGCTGGCAAGACCTAGTAGACAATGTGAACAAGGATCCCGGGGTCTTGGCTACAAGCTTGGTGCCCTACGGAAGCCTGGTATACATGACGCGGAGAAGATTGACGCGATAGTGCGGGGACTCTTCCCTGCTCATCCCGTCCGTGTTGACGCTGTCCATGGTGAAACAGCAGTCAAGTGCCCACTCTTCACACAGCTGGAACTGGAGGAGGCAGTCCTCTCATTGAAAGCGAGGAAGGCTCCAGATCCAGATGGTGTTCCAGCTGAGGTGTTGCGGCTTGTCTATCACCATTGTCCTCACTTGCTGCTCAGCACATTCAAAGCTTACCTACGGGACAGGGTTTTCCCGGTACGATAGAATGTGGCGAGGCTCGTGCTGATCAGCAAGGGGAAGGGAAATCCCGAATCGCCGTCTGCATATCACCCGTTATGCATGCTAGACACGGCTGGGAAAGTGCTAGAGAAACTCATCAAGGGAAGACTTACTGACGCGATTCGTGCTGCTGGGGGCGTATCTCTTCGGCAATACGGCTTTAGAGCAGGACGTTCTACCATTGATGTGATTGCAGAGGTGGTGAACCCGGTCCAAAAGGCAGAGGCATATAGTCGCACCAAGCGACGGATCTTCCTATTGGTGACACTCGACGTCCGGAACGCCTTCAACTCCGCTAGGTGGGTGGATATTCTGGAAAACTCTTTACAAGTTCCAGAATATCTAATGCGGCTTTTGAAAACTACCTAAAGGACCAAAGCCTGCTCTACGACACGACACAGGGCCTACGAAGGATGGAAATTATAATAGGTATTGGCCAGGGATCTATCCTTGGTCCGGACCTGTGGGACGTGTCTTACGACGGGCTACTGAGACTTGAGATGCCAGATGAGTCGCGCTTGGTCGGCTATGCGGATGATGTTGCGGCTCTGGTCACCGGACGCACCGGTGAACAAGCGCAACTTAAGCTAGGTATACTATACGCGGGCTCAGTTTGTCACTGGAGAAAACCGAAGTGGTCATCTTGACAAAAAAGAGAATCCCTAGAGTAAGGATGATCAGTATTGGAGGCATACAAACCGAATCAAAGCCAGCGGTGAAGTACCTAGGGCTACTGATCGACTCGAAGATGAGTTTCTTTGAGCAAATCAGGGCAACGGCTGAGAAGGCTTCTTCGGGAATATCGGCTCTGAGTCGACTTATGGCCAACGCAGGGGGACCCAGCCCATCAAGAAGACGCCTCTTTATGAGTGCTGTAGAGTCAGTGCTACTGTATGGAGCAGAGGTATGGGGCGACGCTGTCAGCAAGGAGGTATACCGAAATGTTTGGCACTGGTACAGAGAAGAGGAGCACTGAGAATTGCATCTTCGTATCCGATAGTCTCCGACTCGGCGGTGAGAGTTATTGCAGGCGTGATACCTGTCGCCCTCCTTGAAAGAGAGCGCCACGCTATTTATCTGCGCCGAAATGGGGATGCGAGGGAGATGGTTGTCCACGAGGAGAGACAGCGCTCTCTCAACGATTGGCAGTAGTCTTGGGTGAATTGCATGAAGGGAAGGTGGACTGCGTGCCTCATCCTGGATGTGAGACCGTGGCTAAATCGAAGGCATGGTGAGACTGACTTCTATCTGACCCAGCTTTTGAGCGGGCATGGGTTTTTTCAGTCTTACCTGCACAAGATTGGTAAGTTACGGTCCCCCGATTGTCGGTTTTGCCCAGGAGAGGAAGACAATGCCTGTCACACATTTTTTCCGTGGGTCAGGCTGCGAAAGGAACTCTACAGGGAGACGAGAAAGCTCACCCTGATAGTATAGTTGCGGTGATGTTCGAAGCGGTTGACAAATGGAACCAGGTGGCACATTATGCTCGGGCAGTCCTAAAATATAGAAGGGACTCACAGCAGCCTGGGCGCTGGGGCTGGAGGATCACTTTTCTGCTATTTCCTCTTCCCCTCTCCCCTCCCGCTAGGAAAGGGACTCCCCAGCTTGAAGGCACTTTACGGCATAACAAAACGAGACCTGGCCCGAAGTAATTTGAACCAAATGCAGGTGGTTGCTGGTTGTAAAATCGGGGTGCTTTTTGATTGAAAAATTTGAGTACTTGTTGATTAAGGAATAGGGGTGGCTGTTGGTTGTGGAAATGAGGTGGCTGAGGAGCTCTTGGGTTGTTTATTAGATCAGGATGAAATTGCCGCCTAGGTGCTGGAAGTTATAAAGTGCCTTCTTGGTGGTATTCGTGGGGTCTGTTCAGGATGTTTCAGCATTCGATACTGTGAATTGTTTGCATTTGCGATACGAAGGTCGATGTTTTGAAGCTTTAAACATACCTGTAAAGCCTGTGGAAGGTCCGCAGGTTCTCGGATGCTGAGAAGCCTAGGCAGGTCAGGTCTAAGTCCTCTGACAAATGTGTCTAATGCCTTGTACCTAAATGATTGAGTCATTACATTGAGTTGGTCTTGATTCAAATCCATCTATCCAGGTTTGTTCAGGATGAGGGATAGATGCTGGTAGAACATTTGATAGAACTCTGGGATTGAATTGGGACCTTGAACCAATGTGGTCAGTTGGTACTGGACTGTACCCAGGTCGCGTTTATCCGCATAACGTCATGTCAGGCATTTTGAGATTTTCTCCCAATTAAGGGGAGTGTTGTACGATTCGAGAGCAATGTCAGCACGGCCCACGACTTTATTTCGGATCACTGAAAGGATACCATAGTATTTTGGGGACCCCTTTAGGTGTTCGCATATCTTTAAGAATCGATCCACAGATTTTTTCCAGGAGCTAAATTCTCCTGGATTTCCCAAAAAGTCTCGTAGGCTTTTAACAACATCGAGTATTTTATCCATATCGGTCAGGTTGTTTTCCGCATCAACATTAATTGGGACATCAATTTCATTATTAATGTCTGAAGCAGGGTTAAGTAGAGAATCAAATATTTCCCTTCCCTGTGTTTCGAGGGAGGTTTGGACCATTTGTTGGATAATTTGGCGAATTTCATCACTAATTTGATTTTGGAGTGTGTTATTTCGGCCTGCTGCAGGTGCAGGCGGTACGTTAGCCAGTCCAGTGCCCGAACCAATTCGACCAGGCCTGATAAGATTATTTAGGTTTGCTATCGAAGACAGAAAGAATCGATAACGGAACGAAGAAAACTTTGTTTTAGGGAAGCGAAGTGCAGTGATTCAGATAATTCCTGAGCGGAGTAAGAATTCACTTGGTTCTCGCACTAGACGGAAAGTTCGATAGTCAAAACTAAGTAGGTTATTTCAATTTCCACTTGAAGGATAAGAATCAATAAAAAATTAATAGAGTTTGAATTTCCGCACAAGGATCGGTACAAAAGGACGAGACCACAGAACATTTCAACAATGGTTTCACGCCGGAAGAAGAGTGATCGATTTTCAGTAAAAGTCACAGATTATAGCTTTTAAGAGAACTACCCACAAAGATAAGAGAATTTACAAAAACGTTTTCACACAAATATTGCCTATCGAAGATGTAGCCACAATAGTATTTCACTGAACACGTAGATTTGATTGCAAGACTATACAAATTATATTTTAATTCACTTTTCATAGTTTAAAAGCACGTTTTATAAATGCATATATATAATATGATTTTTCGTTGGAATGCAGATAAAATAATGTAATGTTCAATAAAAACAATTCAAAATTTGTTTGGTAAAAAGAAGATTTTCAAAGTGAAATATTAATTATTTTTAAAACAACAGTGGAGGACTTACAATATACATGTATATATGGTTGTTTAATTCTAGCCGGTCTCTATGCATTTGTCTCCGTGTGTTGGAGTGTGGCTTTTTCGAGGTTGTTCGTTTATCGACCGTTTAGCTATACCAAATTTGTTGAATCCTTTTTGGACGGGCTTGGTGTCCTGCCTTACTGGGAAGCTACCTTGGACGACGTCGTGTAGAACGATGAAGCAATTTCGACCGTTTGTAATCGGGGCGATTTGATTCACGGCGGTACTTTGTTTTAGCTTAATTTTCCCGCACTTTTAAAGCTCTCTAATTGATTTCATCAAAAAAAATCCTTAATATCAATTCCGGGACGAGCTAACACGGTCCCTGCTTGGGCGCCAGTTTATAATTATTCACTTGTTCGATTTAAAAAGATACATTTTATTAAAGTGAAAAAAAAACTGAATTGAAATGTTACAAGCAATTCTAATTTTTGCAAAATAAATGCTACAGTTGCATTTCTAGAATTTAGAAGAAATTTACTGTTCTCACGATAGAATCTGCTGACATTTTTTTGTGGTAGGGAGGTGAATGCTATTTATGAACAGAGTGTGGGACTCCCATGCGCGACTGGACTACCCACTAAACACCTTCCCTGTCAACCTGAGAACCCAGCCTGGAACTGTTTGACACATTACTTTGGGCCAGGTCTCGTTTTGTTACGCCGTGGGGCGCCTTCAAGCTGGGGAGTCCCCTTCGTAGCGGGAGGGGAGAGAGGAATAGGAAATGCCAAAAGAGCGATCCCCCAGCCCCAGCGCTCCTGGCTGCTGTGAGTCCCTTTTTATTTTAGGACTGCCCGAGCATAATATGCCACCTGGCTCTATTTGTCAACCAATTCGAGCATCACCGCAACTATATTCTCCGAGGTCAGCTCTCCCGTCTCCCTGTAGACTTCCCTTTGCAGCCTGACCCATTTGGTACACGCAAAAAATGTGTGACAGGCATTGTCCTCCTCTCCGACAATCGGAGGAACGTGAATTACCGATCTTATGCAGGTAAAACTGAAAACACCCATGCCCGCTCAAAAGCTGGGTCAGATAGAAGTCAGTCTCACCATGCCTTCGATTTAGCCATGGTCTCACATCCGGGATGAGGCGTACAGTCCACCTTCCCTTCGTGCAATTGACCCAAGACTGCTGCCAATCGTTGAGCGAGCGCTGTCTCTCCTCGCGGACCACCATCTCCCTCGCATCCTCGTTTCGGCGCAGGTAAATAGCACGGCGCTCTCTAGCAAGGAGGGCGACAGGTATCACGCCTGCAATTACTCTCACCACCAAGTCAGAGGCTGTTGGATACGAAGATGCGGTTCTCAGTGCTCCCCTTCTCTCTACCTGTGCCAAACGTTTTCGGTATACCTCCTTGCTGAGAGCGTCGCCCCATATTTCTGCTCCGTACAGTAGCAGTGACCCTACAGCACTCATCAAGAGGCGTCTGCTTGATGCGCTGGGTCCCCCTGCGTCGGCCATAAGTCGACTCAGAGCCGATATTCCCGAAGCAGCCTTCTCAGCCGTTGTCCTGATTTGCTCAAAGAAACTCATCTTCGAGTCGATCAGTAGCCCCAGCTGCTTCACCGCAGGCTTCGATTCGATTCGTAGGTGGCCAATACTGATCATCCTTACTCTAGGGATTCTCTTTTATTTCAAGATGACCACCTCGGCTTTCTCCGGTGCTAAACTGAGCCCGCGAGCAGTCATCCAGTCCCTCATTTGGCGCATTAGCATACCTAGCTTAAGTTGCGCTTGTTCAACGGTGCGTCCAGGGACCAGAGCCACAACACCATCCACATAGCCGACCAAACGCGACTCATCTGGCATCTCAAGTCTCAGTAGCCCGTCGTAAGACACGTTCCACAGGTCCGGACCAAGGATAGATCCCTGGGCAACACCCGATGTTATTTGCATCCTTCATTGGCCCTGTGTCGTGTCGTAGAGCAGGCTTCGGTCCTTTAGGTAGTTTCAAAAGCCGAATTAGATATTCTGGAACTTGAAAAGAGTTTTCCAGCGTATCCAGAATATCCACCCATCTAGCGGAGTTGAAGGCATTTCTGACGTCGAGTGTCACCAATAGGAAGATCCGTCGCTTGGTGCGACTATATGCCTCTACCCTTTGGACCGCGTTCACCACCTCTGTAATCGCATCAATGGTAGAACGTCCTGCTCTAAAGCCGTACTGCCTAGGAGATAGGTCCCCAGCAGCACGAATCGCGTCAGTAAGTCTTCCCTTGATGAGTGTGATGAGTGATGAGTGTCTAGCATGCATAACAGGCGGTATGCAGATGGCGATTCGGGATTTCCTTCCCCTTGCTGATCAGCACGAGCCTCGCCACCTTCCATCGTACCGGGAAAACCCCGTCCCGTAGGCAAGCGTTGAATGTGCTGAGCAGCAAGTCAGGACAATGGTGATAGACAAGCCGCAACACCTCAGCTGGAACACCATCTGGACCTGGAGCCTTCCTCGCTTTCAATGAGAGGACTGCCTCCTTTCACCATGGAAAGCGTCAACACGGACGGAATGGGCGGGGAAGAGTCCACGCACTATCGCGTCCATCTTTTCCGCGTAATGTATACAAGGCTTCCGTAGGGCACCAAGCTTCCACATGACCAGCTTGTAGCCAAGGCCCCCCGGGATCCTTGTTCACATTGTCTACTAGGTCTTGCCAGCAGCGAGCCTTGCTACTGTTGATCAGTTTGTGATGGCATTTCCTCACCGACTTATATGCTGCCACCCAGTTGCATGCCTCGTCACCGTTCCACGCCCGTTGAGCCTCACGTCGAAGCTTGTGACACTCCCTTCGCTTTTCAGCGATTTCAGTAGACCACCAGTACACTGGGGGCTTGCCGTGCCGGGGTCTTCGACGGGGCATAGAAGCGTAGCAAACAGTCGTAATGATGCTCATAGTAGAGTTCACCACGTCTTGAGCGGTCAGTTCTTCCATCCCCTCCGAAGCTCCTTGCAGCGGCTCAGCTGCTGTGAGCACCTCGACGAACCTCTCGACGTCCATCTTCCTGATGTTCCATCCAGTTGTAGAAAGCCGAGAGCACGGACGTTGGGAGACAGCATCATTGATCTCAAGCAGAATGCACTGATGATCACTGGCTGAGTAGTCCTCTAATACTTTCCAGTTGTGTATTCTCCGTAGTAAGGACTCCGAGGGGAATGTCACGTCCAGTATGGTTCCCTCACAGCCAATACAGCGGAGAGTCGGCGTATTTCCGGAGTTTAGTACAACGAGGGCCATCCTGGCCGCCATTTCCAGGATTCGTTTTCCCCGCGGATCCGTTTGAGGCATGTCCCATTCGATTGCTTTAGCGCTGAAGTCGCCCCCAACGAGCACTTTGCCCTCTGCGTTCGAGAGAGTGCCCTCCAAAGCATTAAGCTTCGCTTGGAAAAATTATATCGATTCGTTACTCATCCACACTAAAGAAGGTGGTCCCTGCGCACCGAATTCACACGAAACCATCCCCCCATCCACAACTCTCCGCTTGAAAGTCACTGTTCCGAACCCAGATGGCGGCAGTACCAGTTTCATCAGAATACCATAATGCAGGACTTTTATTATGGTGTTGCTCACTCAGCAGCAAGAAGTCGGCTTTCATGTCCCTCGCATTGGGCGGTTGAACTGCGGTGCAGGTTTAGCTGCAGGATGCGGGTCATCGGAGCTCTGAGCTCTTTGCCTTGGCTAGGGCCTCCTGGAACACTCGGCATTTTCCTGATCCCAGGAAGTGTCCAAAATAAGGTTTTGGATCAGCATCCTTGCAAAGAATACAGTGTGCCTCCTTCGTACACTCTTTTCTTTGATGTCCCATATCACCGCATTTGTAACATAGGGAACTCCTATCGGGTCCTTTGCATACTTGTGTGGTGTGACCATAACCAAGGCATTTGAAACATTGAAGAGGCGTTGCTCTTCGCCGTATCCTACAGAAAAGACACCCTCTCCGTACTTTGCCCTTGTTCAGGAATTGCTCGGCATACTTTTCGGTTGTTGTTGTTTTCTGGTGTCAGTCTCGCTTTGATCCTTTCCACGCTAGGGAACTCCCTTTTGATGCCCTCTTCTACCTCAGCCAGATCCGTCACGCAGTCAATGTCTCATATTTCGATCGTTGCCATTGGCTCGAGCGGGGCTATAGTTGCGCTTTCTTTATTGCGTCACAGAATGCTTCTTTATTGCCGGCCTCTGCTCCAAATTTGACTAGTATGTGGCCCGACCGCGTTGGTTGTACTACTTTAATGGTAGTATTGGTGTCTTCGGGCCTTTCGTTTCCCCTGATGTCCCGCAGTATCCCCGCGTAGGATCGGCCATCTTGGGGCTTTACGAGCAGTGCCTGCTGCCGGGGTCTATGGCGGGCTTCTGCCCCGCCTGTTTTGCATCAGGTCCTTTTTCTAGTTGGGCGTCCATGCGAACTTTACTTTCTGGCTTCTTTTGAAGGAGTTTTTTAGCGGCTTTCTTCGTTCCTTTTGTAAGCACTGTCTGGAACCGGTGATCTGGTGTTCCACGCCCATCAAGTACCTCTTCCTTCCTTCTTTTATCCTGGTCCCCTTCGATTGGGCTAGACGCCATTCTTTTATTGACTTTTAATGGTGGAGCTATCTGCATGTCACCTTTAGATTTCGCCGCAAGAGCCTCTTTAGTCTTCTGTTTGTCTTTGGCCCTTAACCAGCTCCTCCAATAGTGCCCTATGCGATCTAGGAGCTCCTCTAGCTCAAGGAGCCCCACCTTTGCTGCTTCGGTGATTTTTGGGGAATCGCATGCAGATTGTATTCTTTTCAGAACATCTCCCGCTTTTCGGAGTAGCTTTTCTTCTTTGTATCGCTGGGCCACAATTGTACCTTGCAACCATCCTTAGGAGAGGTTATCGCGCTCCGTTTTCGAGTGCAGTACTCCCGCCACATTTTCGACGTTGGTGGTGCAATCACGCGGTGTCTGGTCACTCATTGCTTTTCGTGCCGTAATCTCCTCGTTGACTTCTGGATTTTTCGTTGCAATGTCGGGATTTGTGACCCTTGCATCGGTCGCTTCTGTAATCGAATTTTCTGTGCTCTTAATATTATCTTCTCCCGAGGCTCGAACACCTGAAGCGTCCTGCAGAGTTTCCCGCTTAATAGGACGCTCTGGCGTTCGCATCATTTTATTGCTGCACCTGAACGCCGCAGGAATCTCAGTCTGAACCAGACTGTCTGCTATTCTCCGTTTTCCGTCCACCTTAATTATCATTGTGTTATTCTTCGCTTTTGTCGTGGTTAGTACCACTTTCGATGTCCTGTTAACATCGTGGCTGAAACCGCTGGTTGCGTCGTCGTTATTATTTTTTGTTTCTTTTTTTGGATGTTTTTGGTCTTTTGATTTTGTTTGCTCCAGTTTTGTTGGGTCCCCCCTCGGAGCCGCTATCTCCGTTCATGTGTATAGTCGCCTTTTTGGTCCCATGGTTATCTTTGCAGAGCAGGGAGGCCATGCGAGGGTTGGCACAGGCCCTTACGGGGACAAGTGCTCAGAGCAAGACCAGCGCTAATCGGGAGTCATTCTCAACCGAACCTACACCTCCAACCCAATGGTGTGAACTTCGAACGTACTCCGAGGCCTGCCAAGGTCTTACCGGGACGGAGACGGTATGATAGTTGAATTGGAGCCGTTCACACACGAGTTTCACCTCGGCGCTACTGTGCAAAGCAACTAGGTCCAAACCATCACATCCGCCAGCCCAAAGCGTCAATTCCAGTTCGTTGTCCAAAACGTAGTCCAGATCCAATCAGAGTCGTTACCTGTCATCCCAGGAGGGAGCCTCACGGCGCCTCCCATATCCTCGGGTCCGTGGGGCGGCGCTCCCCAAAGAATGCTAGCCTCCAAGAGTGTTCTTGTCGACCGGCATTCCCCCTGCGGGAATTTCCTTGGGTACTTCTACGTATTCACTTTACTGTTTCAGCGTGTGAAAAGTGTGGCTCGGAAATTCTTTTCCCGGGACGAGAATCAGGCAAAGATGCCTGGAAAATTTTTTGTGTTAGTATACTCGTAGTTCGGCGAGTGAAGTGTACGATAGAGTGGATTTTAAGTTTCTTGCTCTTGTTGTCGGTAATAAGTCGTAAGGGGGTCAGAAATTCTTGCTTCCCGATAAGGAAATCTGCAAATTTTTGTGTTGTGGTGGAACTACATGGTAGGACACAGGTGTTTGAAAGGTGGTCTACGCGGCTAAGTGGCTGCGAGCGCCAAACATTTTGGGTGTAACAACTTCACTCCGGTCGGTCGTTTTCTCGTTTGGGTGATCTTTTGGAGGCTCGGTGGACTAAACGATTGGAACCCATGCCCGTCTTTGGGTGAGTTAGTCGGGTCTGTTGAGGCTTAGCCAGAGTAGCCCCAATAATGCGGTGGGGGTGGCAACGGTTTCAATTACGCGGACTGCGATAAGATCCTATAAACGAACTATAATTGAAATGGAGAAAGCCTGATTTGACGCCCACAGCATAAAGTTTTATTTCATCCTTTCCAGGGAGGGGGGGGGGGGGGTACGAATCGGTTTTCTTGTTTTATCAAAAACTTTTCCACTCGTATCTTCTTGTACTTAATTTTGAAATCCTACTATGAACTGTAAATAACAGTTAATTTTCTTCTTCGGATCAAATACTCCTATTTGTTCCTGTTAAAAGATATACATTAAATATGAATAATATACATCGAATAAAATTCTTACATTCAAGAATATGTAAATTTGAAACTAACGTGATATGTAAATACTATTCATAGTTTATATTTTCATAATTCCAGGGTTAAATATTTTAAACACATCCTATTACAAGTAAATCAGATTTCTTCAAAACGTTGATACCCATCATCTCGGCACATAAAAAAAGGTCAACAATTGAAAGTTATGTTCCAACATCTGTACCTACGACATCGTAACTTTGAGATAAGAAAAAAAAATCTTCAACGGCACCAATAAAAACTTCCAAAACATTGCAAAATCTCAGTATCAAATTAATGACCAGAGGCAAGGTGTAGTATACCTTGCACTGAACTGATCTGAATTTCAACATCTGGGTGTAATCTTGACCTCTTCAGCCAAGTTTTTTAGGCGTGCTCAGCTCTTGCCCAATGATGGTCCCAAGTGATCACGAGATCATTAAAGATCGCACGTTATTCGTACTGTTATGGATCTACCCGCGAAAAAAAAAGATTGATCGCACAGTAACGATTATAAGATATTCATTTCATGAGTGGATAAACTTCTTTCCTTTTGCTGCACTGGTCCACATGCATACGAGTACACAGCGTCGGAGTTTTTCTCAAAGATAATTTTTTCCTGAGTATCAGTTGCTTGTAGTCGAAGACACCATGCAAATTGCTTAAGTTACCAGAACGGTGTTTTATGGTCTGCTGAATTACCTAGGGAGGTGTTAATGATTGGGTTCGTTCCCGGTCGAAGAACATATTGGCCGTGTTCTTAATTAGTCGGTGTTACATGTGAGTTATTGGGTATTTCATAGTGTAGAATTTCCTGATTACATTTTTAGAAAAGAATAAAAGGCAAATAGTAATTAAAGAAAAACGTAAAATATTTTTGAATGGGACAATAATGGTTTTAAGTGTTATTCTATACTTCAGAAATAAGCTAAATACTTTATAACCCTTTATAAATCAAAAACGATTTGTCATCTTAACTCATCTATTTGTTCCTGACCTCTTTACCGCAAGTCCAAAGGACGGGATCCAATTTATTGTAAATCAGCATCTTGAAATTCATCCACAACCAAGCGCGGAGCTGTATCTCATTATTTTAACCGAGTCAAGTAGAACAATTCACATTGACTAGAGTACGCTAATATCGGTCTCTTGACTTTCATTTCGATTCTGAATAAATTTAGCATACTCGTACGTGAAGAAGACATAATGACTAGCGAAAGAAGATACGAGTACTCCAAACCGTACGCTGGTACTTGGTCCTTCTTATTTCGCTCGTCTATGAAACCCAACACGGTGGAGATGTCAATGAAACTTCAAATAAATCATCAAAGGATTTTTAAAGCTCTCGCTACACCTTCGCTGTCGGATATCATTTTTCCAGTTTAATGACCTTTAATATGGGTCAATGTGTGACCATACGATGGACTCAAGATACTCCCAGAGATCGAGAAGATACATTTGGATGCAATGATACATGAATTCATTGATAGCAGCATCTACAGGGAGTCCAGTGATTCCTTTTGTTGTATTGAGTTAGGTTGTGGCCGCTCAGAAGGATTTAATCTGAATTATTTAGACGTTTGTATGGGATGGTAATTGTTGGTGGCACGGAATCATTAATCATGTTATGGACGTTGGCATTGGTATTAATAAATGAAAGTCTATCGGCATACGATTTTCCCATCGTTTAGTGAATGGAGTTTTGAATAAGAGAAATTGTTGTGTACTTGCTTGTAGCCTTGGAATATTTGTTGGACAATTGAGAGCGTGTGAAGAATAAAAGGGATCAGTAGCTATTGTAGGATAATCTATGGACTTAAAACTTTAATTTTAAATAATTCAAATGAGTCATTGACCGCGCTTACTACAACGATCAAATCTGTTTTATTTATAATGTTATAAGAATTAATTTAGAATCTGAAGACCTGGAGGAATCGATTTCGAACTCAACATTCGTCTTCAAAAGATTAGCTATGAGGTTCAATTGAAGTACTCATGGTTCAACAATTGAAAAATTGCACAAATTTTCGAGTAAAACTTGGTTTTCATAAGTTTCTGTCATACATATTCGGAGAGCTTTCTCTCTGTCGTACATTTTTGGAGAGTTTTATGACCGGAAATTGTTTTATTTTCAGAGAAAAATTTTACACAACCACTGGAGGAAATCCATGGAAAATCTGAATTCGTTAGTACTTGGTGAAATATTTATGACGCAATTGTAGGAGGGACTGCAAAAGGGGCCAATTTCACAACTTCTTCATGCGAAATGTGGATAAAGTTTTTTCGTATTTTAAAAACAATGAATTGAAGAATGTAGTATCGAAATTGACCAATGCTTACAAGAGCATGAAATCAAAATGGACGAAAGGAAATACGAGAAATGTCTTTCTTGTATACAGTCGTAATGCGTGCCAAGGGCAAACTTTAGTGAGCTGCTTCCAAAGCGCGAAAGTTACTCTAACTAAAGTGTGGGTTTACATTCCATTAACTACCAAAAATCCCACGAGTACCCGCAAGGGAATGCCGGCAAACAGGAATACTCTTGGAGCCTAACATTCTTTTGGGGCTGTCGCCCACACTTTCCCGAGGAAATTCCCACAAGGGGAATGCCGGTTGACTGGAATGCTCTTGAAGGCTAGTATTTGTAATGAATCTTGTGACGCCGCTGGCGACTCACTAACACACCTTGCCACCGAGTGGCTTGGTATCTCATGTCGGTTGTGACGGTTGCACATCCCACGTCAATTTTGTCGTGGGATGTCAACCGGAAAAACTGACAGCCACGTGGCGGAAAGTGTGGTTGAGAGTCGCGCGGTTGCCATGTACTCGCATGGTGAAAATCGTGCTACGATAAATTATTAAAACAGAAAGACGTAAAATTACCTTTCGCAGGAGAACGTAAAACACGACGTTACTTACATTAACCTTTCTTGTAGAGATTCCTTTGTGCACACTTCTTCATTCATCAGACACGATACGTCCTTTCTTGTTTCTATGATAATTCCGTTCAGCAAGGAAGATTTAAGACATTTTTTGCACATTTTACCCTAAATTATAAGAAAACACAGTAAAAACGACATATTTAGTGCCAGTGCAATTAACTCGTATCGTATCGTGAAAAAGCACACATCAAAACATAACCTGCATATGCATAACACCAATTAAAAAGTGGATGTGAGGTGGTGGCCACCACCCAGGAGGATATCCTGGTTGAGCACCCAAAGGCAGCGACACCGGCTAGAAGGTACCAAGTGAACCCCAAGTGCTTCGTTCGAAATGTTTGGAACAATGCTAATGGATCACTCGTTACAGAGGCATGTTCAAGTCGAACAACACCAAAACCAAGACCCCCTCCAACAACTACACCACGACCAAATATAGCATTCCACACGTATAAATGCCCGCCAGCATATGCAGCTTGGTATTGTTTAAATGAGGCAACTTGTTTTACTGTGAAAAGTGGTGATGAAATTTTATATAATTGCGAGTGTGCTGATGGTTACATGGGACCACGGTGTGAATACAACGATCTTGATGGATCATATTTGCCCACTCGACCACGTGTCATGTTAGAAACAGCAAGTATAGCCAGTGGTGCAACGTTAGCTCTCATACTTGTCGTAATTCTATGCCTAGTGATATACACAAAATGTCAACAACGTCGAAAATTAGAACGATTGGCTGGAGACGGTGAAATAGATATTGACAGTGTCGACAGTCAAGTGCAAATTACAAGAAGTGGATCGGAAAAGTTGAGACCATACGAAACACCTCATCATCATGGCACAATAGCAATGTCGGCGACATTGAAACGATAGGAGAATTCTTTCTTTCTATAACTAAACGAAAATATTTTAATTTACCTAATAGATACGATTACGACTATAATACTATACATTACGACTACGCTATTACTATAATAGTTATTGTTTAGATTCCTTTGGGTGTGGGTGTTATTAATTTTATAAATGAAATGAAGAGAAGAGATGATTATGTATAACTTAGTCCTTCTATATATTCTATTCTCCTGTATATAAAGTTTTCTTCGGCTATCATCTCTCATCGTTATCATTATTATTTTTGTATTTGTTGATAACAGTAGGCTTTACTTTGATTTAGACATTGAAAATTTGATATAAGTATATATTTATAGGAATATTTAACTCTAATAAGAGAATAATACAAATAGTATTAACAACTCTGCGCAGCATTGTCATAACCCCATTTAAAATCCAAGTTGGAATGGTTCCTCTACATGACTACTACTCGTAATTTGTCATTAGTTTTGTCGTCTAGCTACTAATTCCCGTAGCCCTATGTTTTCACTAACCATGTGGCAACAAACTTGTATGTAATAATATTAGCGAATTTCCATGTAGATAAGTAAATTAACACAAGCCGGAAGAGGCCGGTCTTCTCATTGATATTGAAACTAACCCTGATCTCGAGCATGAATGAACCCAAAGAAGAAAAAATTGTAGCCCTATAAATACGGATCCGTTTCTAAAGACAAACTAGTGACAATATTACTAACCATACACGCTTCTACTCAAAATATTTTATTGAATCCGAAATGAACGTAAATATAATATTGAATTATATAAGGAGTCACAGTTAGACATTATATTTTGTTTCTATTGTCATGGAAACCAAAATATTACTAACTTTAGAATTGTTTTAAATTGGTAGTATTATTTTCTGTTGAGAAAAATATTTGTCTACTCCTTTTTAAATTTTATGTCATTGAAATAATTAAAATAGACAACATGAATTGCTAATTAAACACGACTTTCCTTTCCAGTAGCTCTGCTTTTCAGCGGGAAATGAGGTGCAGGGTAAGTATGCCGTCGCGAGGGTAGGTTTTGAGGAAATCCGCTGAAGTCGGTTTCGCGTTGCGCGCGGTACGCGGTACCTTAGTTGACTCTGAGTTTTCTTTAACGTAGTTTCCGTCGGGTTGAGTTAGTGTAGCATACTTTTCGGTACCGCGTCGGAAATTCGGGAACGCGAAATAAAAATTAGCTTTTGTTCTTTGACTGGTTATAGGAAGAAATACGGAGTAACGTAAAGTAGGTTTCTTCTCCGTATGGTTTTGTTTTGTAACGCGTTTTGAAAACGGGCGTGTACAGGTGGCTGAAAATATGCAAATGAGCGTAACCCATTCGGAGACCCGCGACCGAAATCCTCTCCGATCTAGCTGGCCGACAAGCAGCCACCGCGTGAATGGGTTACGGTGCACGGATTGGTTGACCGGTTGGTACCATCTGTTGGCACTACTCAGACTTAACGTCTAGAACCGACGAGAGGTCGGTTCCGCGTTCGCAAAGAAAGTTAAAAATCATTACATATTCTTTCGGGAGCGCCGCCTCCATGGACCTGAGGAGGTCACCGTAAGGTTTCTCCTGGGATAGCAGGTTTTGATCCTGACTGAATCTAGACTACGCTTTGGACAATGAACTGGAATTAATACTTTGGGCTGGCGGATATAACGGTTTGAACTAAGTTGCTTTGCATGGTTGCGTAGAGGTGTCACTCGTACGTGAACGGCTCCAATTCAACTATCCAACTGTCTCCGTCTTGGTTAAAAATTTGGCAGGCCTCGGAGTATGTTTGAAGGGTTGATGGTGTAGGTTTGGTTGAAGCACCACGTATCCCCAGACAGTGCTGACGAAAGAGGCGACGAAAACCGTAAAGAAACTCCTTGAAAAAGTGTCAGATAATAAAGTTCGCATGGATGCCCAGCAAGACCAAACAGGAGAGAAAAAACTCCGACGAAGATCCCGGCAGCAGGCACTGCTCGTAAACTGGCTGATCCTACGCAAAAGTGCAGTAGGATATCAGGGAAAATACAAGACCCGAAGACAGCAACACTGCTTTTAAAACAGTATGACCAACGCGATGGGGACACATACCGATTGAGTTCGGAGCAAAGGCTAAGAATGAAGAAGCATTCTGCGATGCAGTAAAGAAAGTCTTTGGCAAAAGCGCAACGCTGGCAACGATTGAAATAAGAAACATTGACTGCATCACGGAACTGGCCTAGGTAGAAGAGGCCATCAAAAGTGCGTTCCCTAGCGACATGGACATGAAAAAAGTGTGTACAAAGTAGGCACACCGTATTATTTGCAAGGATGCTAATCTAAAACCAGATCTTGGGCACGTTTTGGGATCAGGGAAATGCGGGGTTTTCCACAAAGCACTAAACAAGGCAAAATCAGAATTTCGATGACCCGCATCTTGCAGCTAAACCTGCACCGCAGTTCAACCACCCAAAATCAGCTTGATCAGTATGCGAGGGACATGAAAGCCGACGTTTTGCTGCTGAGTGAGCAACACTATGATAAAAGTTCGGCATCATGGTATTCTGATGAATCTGGTACTGCCGTCATCTGGGTCCGGAGCAGTGATTGCTAGGTGGAGAGCTGTGGACGGGGGATGGTTTCGTGTGGATTTGGTGCTCAGGGACCACCTTCTTTGGTTTGTACCTAACGCCGAACGAAGCAAGATCATCTTTCCAAACCTAGCTTAATACTCTGGAGGGCGCTGTCTCGAACGCATACGGCAACATGCTTGCCTTGAACAGGTACGGGGGGAAAAGAATCCTAGTAATGATGACCAGGACGGCACTCGTCGTACTAAGTACCAGAAATATGCAAACTTTCCGCCGTATTCGCTGTGAAGGAACCATACCCGACGTGACATTCACCTTGGAGTCTTTAGTACGGAGGATACACGATCGGAGAGTATTAGAGGACTACTCAGCCAGTGATCATTAGTGCATTGAGATCAGTGATATTGTCTCCCACCGTTCTTTCTCGTGACTTTCTACAATTGCGTAGAACATCGGAAGGATGGACGTTGAGAGGTTCGTCGACGTGCTCATGGCAGCAGTTCCTCTGTAGGGAGATTTGCAGGGGACGAAACAACATTCCCTGCCATGGCAAGCTTTTCGTGTACTGGTAGTTGACTTAAATCGCTGAAAAGTGAGAGGAGTGTCATAAGTTTCGGTGTAAGGCTCAAAGGATACGCAACCGTGACCAGGCATGCAACTGACTAGCAGCATATAAGTCGACCAGGAAATGCGTTCGCGAATTGATTAACAGCAGCAAGGCTCGCTACTGGCAAGATCTGGATGAAAACGTGAATAAGGATCCATGGGGCCTTGGCTACAAGCTAGTTATGTGGAAGCTTGGTGCTCTACGAAACCTTGCATGCATGATGCGGGAAAGATGGACAAGATAGTATGGGCACTCTTCAACGCCCATTCCTTCCATGTTGACGCTGTCCATGTAGAACTAGTAGAGGCAGTTCCTTCACTGAAAGCGAGGAAGGCTTCTGGTCCAGATAGTGTTCCAGCTGAGGTGTTGCAATTTGTTTATTACCATTGTCCTGAGTTGCTGCTCAGTACATTCATCCTTTGCCTACGGGCGGGGTTTCCCAGGTACGATGGAAGGTGGTGAGGCTCGTGCTGATCAGCAAGAGAAAGGGAAATCCAAGATTGCCACCTGCATACTGCCCATCAAGTGGAGACTCACTGACGCGATTCATGCTGCGATGGACCTATTTCCTTGGCAGTAGAGCTTTAGAGTAGGACGCTGCGCCATTGATGTGATTGCAGAAGTGGTGCGCCCGGCCCAAAAGGCAGAGGCATATAGCCACACCAAGTGACGGATCGTCTTGTTTCTGACACTCAACGTTAGGAGAGCATTCAACTCCACTAGATGGGTGGATGTTCTGAATACAATGGAAAATCCTTTTTATGTTCCAGAATATCCAGTGCGGCTTTTGAGGGAATACCTGAAGGGTCGAAGCCTGTTTTACGACACAAAACAGGGTCAACGAAGGATGGACGTTACATCGGGTGTTATCCAGGGATCCAACCAGACCCGTGGAACGTGTCTTAGGATGGGCTACTGAGACTTGAGATGCCAGATGAGTCGCGCTTGATCGGCTTTGCTGATTGCACCGTAAAAACAAGCGCAACTTAGGCTAGGTATGCTGATGCACCAAGTGAAAGACTAGAAGGCTGCTCGTGGGATCAGTTTAGCACTGGAGAAAACGTTATCTTGACAAAAATGGGAATCCCTAGAGTAAGGATGATCAGCATTAGATATATACTAATCGAATCAAAGCCACCGGTGAAGTACCTGGGGCTACTGATCGACTCAAAGATAAGTTTCTTTGAGCAAATCAGGATAACAGGTGAGAAGGCTGCTTCGGGAGTATCGGCTCTGAGTTGGCTTATGGCCAACATATGTAGACCCAGCCCATCAAGAAGACGCCTCTTGGTGAGTGGAGCTACAGTAAGGAGCAGAAATATGGGGCGACGCTCTCAGTAAGGAGCTATATCGAAAACGCTTGGCACACATACAGAGAAAAGGAGCACTGAGGATTGCATCTTCATATCCTGATTCTGATCTGATTCGGCGGTTAGAGTTATTCCAGGCTTGATACCTGTTGCCCTCCTTGCTAGAGAGCGCCATGCGGTTCACTTGTGTCGAAACTAGTACGCGAAGGAAATGGTTGTCCGCGAGGAGAGGCAGTGCTCGCTCAACGATTGACAGCAATCTTGGGCGAATTGCACGAAGAGAAGGTGGACTGTGCGCCTCTTCCCGGATGTGAGATCATGGCTTGACCGAAGGTATGGTGCGATTGACTTCTATCTGACTCAGCTTTTGAGAGAGCATGGATACTTCCACTCTTACCTTAACACGATTGCTAGGTCACGGTCCCCCGACTCTCAGTTTTACCCTGGAGAGGAAAATGATGCCTGCCAAACAGTTTGTGCCTACAAGAAATAGAACAGGCTGTAAAGGGAGCTCTACAGGGAGACAAGAAAGCTCGCCCCAGACAGTATAGTCGCGGTGGTGCTGGAATCGGTTGGCAAATGGAACCAGGTGGTACATTATGTTCGGGCAGGGCTAAAAGATAAAATGGTCTCAAGCAGTCAGGGGCGTTGGGGTTGGGGGTCGCTTGTCTGGAAATTTCTCATTTCCTCTCCCCTCCTACTAGAAGAGGGTTCCTCCAGCTCTCCAGCTTGAAGGCTCCTGACGGCATAGTAAAACGAGACCTGGCCCGAAATAATGTGTCAAACTATTCCAGGCTGGGTTCTCAAGTTGACAGTCGAAGTGTTTAGTGTTTAGTCTAGTCCCTTGTAACCAGGAGAGTCCCACACTTAGGGTGTAAATGACAAAAAAAAATAAAAGAGTGAGTAGAAGTACGATTTGAAGATTTGTCAGTCTTTGCAACACATCGCTTCAAATGACATTGCCTCTGCTTTTCTTATGCTATCGGCTCTCTTTGTCACTCACCCAACATCATCGATGCATTTTGTGGACGTTGAGATTGACACCGTTTCTGTTAAAACATCTGATGGCATTTCCTCGGTGGCTAGATGTTGTATGTCGACGTTGCTCTTTTTCAAATATTCTCGCATGACATGATGACGGATGTCAACGTATTTCACGTGCCTGTGACACGGAGTGCTTCGGCACAATAACCCAGTGCCTCGATTATCGTTGAAAATGGTTGTACTCAGTTGTTTTTCAAGTATTTCAGGTTGATTGTATCCTTTGCGGAGTTAGCTAGGACCATATGTTCAACTTCTGCGGTTGATGATGCAATGGTTCTCTGCTTTCACGAACCCATTTAACGGCGGTGATTCCCATGAGAAAAGCACATATCCTATATACGATTTTTGTTCATCGATATTGGATCCCCAATTTGAATCAGCGTAGCTAGTAAAGGATTTTCTAGATTTTGACTTTTGTAAAACGAATTAATGAAAGAAAGTGTAGCATTGACCAGCAAAGAGAGTTTTAGTGCAATTTAGGGATGGTTTGATCGGTTTAAAAAAAGGTAAAGACTACATAACACAAAGTTCACTGGAGAGGCAGCCAGTGCTTATAAAAAAGAAACTGATTTGTTTGCCATTATACTGAGAGAAACCATATATATGCAAAACTTCTCTTCGGGTCAAATATTTGATGTGGATGAGCCATCTTTTTTGGAAACACTAGCCTTTTCAAACGTTGCTCCAGTTTATTCTTCTGTTTTGCATGAATGCAAGCGAAAATTTCAAGTGCAAACCCTTCTTGATCTACTGTTCTGAACTCTTTGAGCTTTCATAAATGTCAACAAATCCACTTTGCCCGTACATTGGAAGCCTAATTAAAAAGCCTGGATGACAAATGTCCTCTTCGAAGATTGGTTTGCAAATTGCTTCTACTCGGAGGTAACTCAATACTGTAAAACCAAAGATCTAATAAAAGAGCTCTGCTTTTAACTGATAACGCACCGAGGCATCCTGTGAGTTTAAGTATCTTGACAGGACATACATGTGATATTTTTACCACGTAACACTGCCTCTCTCGTACAACCCTGCGACTAAGGTATCATTTCTACATTTAAACTGTATAACGTTTGTCTGACGTTGCAATAAATGTTTGATAACACTGGTAGTAGCAATGCCGATCATAAACGCATTCGTACTTTTTGGAAGTCGTATAACATTTTATATGCAGTAGAGAACACCAAAACAAATATAGTGTAGGCCAACTGAATTCAAACAAATTTTCCCAAAAACAATTATTCCTTTCGAATTTTGTCCTATTTCACCCTCATATGACACTAAATGTGCAGTTTCGTAGTATTTGCTGTAAGGAAATGGCAAATAGTGGCAACGAAGACAGTTCATCACTGCTCGGATTTCGAAATAGATAGTTGAAGGCGCTATTTGCAGAAAGCGAAGACTCGAGAGGGGCTGTAGTGCTACGAAGAAGAAGGAGGAATAGTGGCAGTCAAGCACGTAAATCCCGGCAAGATTCCCAGCCGAAACCATCAGCAAATACGCTTTTCCTATATCTAAGTTGGAATGAAAACTAGTAGATCAAACAACAGCCTCTGAGCCGTTGACGTAAGCTGTCAGCGGACACGCCATTTTCCAGTTAAAAGTCACTACCCAAGCTAATAAAAGCCTCTAAATGCCCGACCTTAACTATTGGCAGACACGCTACATTTAAGATTAAGTCATATGAACATCACCAAAACGGACATCGATTTATCTTCCTGTCGTAGCCTCTGAACTGTTGATCCAAAATTGTTTGCAGATACGCTACCAAAGAAGCCATTAAATTTTTTCACTCAATAAACACATTCTTACTGCTAATTTCTAAAAAAATCACCAATAAAACCCCTGTGGATAAGGCAATACAATTTAATTTAATCCTACCAGCTGCGCCATTTTTGTTGCAATACCAGTATACCCTATGTATACTGGCATGAACTGGGAGCTCAATTTATCCTATATGCACCATCAAGGCTCCCGGGGAAAAATTTCACTGCATGGCACTTACCTACTACTGCATCTATCTAAACTAAATCAACAAAGACGAGAGTTAGTTTGATTGAGTAATTTTATTTCGTTGTCAATTTTGTTGTACATTTACACATTGTTTAACTTTTTCGTGCTTACATTGTTTGGAATTTCTTTGTACTTTTTGAAAATTTATAACTATCGATGTTAAATGAAGTGCTTTTGATTTTGGTTTGATATTCCTTGAGGTCTGTGGGACTTGAAGCGCTTCCCATGTAAGCGTTAGCGTGCAGAAGCAACCAAGGAGACGACTCAATGGTTGAGGTTCACGGCTCAAGCCAACGGCTCATACCCCTCCATTTGCTTGTCGCTCAACAACAACTCAGCTTGATTCCGGCGGCTAAACTTTGCTCGTGAAAGTCTCTTAAGTTTTGCGAAAGTTGCAAATAGGTTGTTTACTTGGGTAGCAAGACGCTCCCTTATAGAGTCAGATCACGAACTGAAACTACCAGTACTCAACCAAACGTTTATATTTGGTCGCGCAGCGAGCTTTTACTTCAATTTTTCCTGAAAACTGCTGAATACGCAAACACGTGAGCTCCCAACCCACAAAAGCTTTTCCTTCCCGTCACGTTTGTACCTAAGCGACGAGAGCCAACAAAAATATTCTCCTAGGGGAAACAGACTAGCGGAAAAGCGAGGAGAGCTTTTGGGCTGATTGCAGCATTCTCCTCTCTGGAGCTTTTACACTCGCTCGCGAGGTATGTTTTGCTGCTGTCTTTTCCTTCTTCTTCTTTCTGCGCTCGTTGATACTTACTGCTGACTGACTCTAACGTGCTTATGAGACACATGCCGCTGCAGTCATTTCACCTCCACCACATACCTGCTATATTTGGTAACATGGCATGATCGCAAACTTGATAAATCGTACTATGCAAATGAACATAAGGCGAAAATTGGCGTGGTTGCCCGCTTATACCTTTTAGTTTTGATGATATTTGCTGGAAAAAGCATGAAGCGGTGGGTTTGCACGATCACAGCATATGTATACATATAATTTTAATGTTTCGGGAAAGCTAAAACCCTCCGTCTTTTAAATTAAGTTAAAAGAGTTTATTTACCAAGAATGAACAATCATTAATTTCACTATGTTACAAATGATTAAAATGTTATTATTTTTCGCTTGTCTATCAATTTATATTTCAACTGCCTGTATCATGAAAATCATTTCACCATCAACCACCATCGCCTTTAATTCGCGTCCCACTTTTATCGCAGTTTTTATTACTACCCCATTCATTCAGCTCGGCTTTATTTAGGGTCTCTAGTCATTCAATCCATTCCTCATACATTGGTGAATTTTCTGACGAGAACTACCTGGAATAAACGAGCACTTCCGAATGCCCGCAGTGACGTCACTTTCAGATGTTGATCATGGATCTACCTGGTCCATTCTTGTGCTTTGAGTATATTCGTTGATCATGATGTTATGAAAAGTTGCGACAACAATTGCGACAGAAGCACGCAGAATTGTTTGCACATGTAACACTGCCACCACCTCAGTTCTTTTCGAGCCAAAAAGATGTGTCGCCATTGGTAGTTAAGTCTCCCTGCATGTAATATGGAGCAAGATGGTCCGGGTGCACGATTTTCATTTTGGCTCTCGGCTTGCAGCGTTCCTGTATGCGATATACGATGTCGTTGATTCGGTTTGTAACTCGGTATGGTCCCTCCCAATTAAACTGCAACTTCGGAAACCTACCCTTCCGCCGTTGTGGATTATATAGTCACACCAGGTCAGCTTGCTGGTAGCCAGTAAAATTTGCCTTTAGATCATACCTGGTCTTCATGCGGTCAGTGGCTGATTCGAGGTGTTTTTACACTGTCCGATGTATCTGGTTTAACCGTTGCCTTAGCTCACTTGCTTACTCCGAGATTTTTTGGGGTTTCTCAGGGATTGTTCCGAACTTTATATCAGCCGGCCAGATGAATAGTCTTTCCAAAAATGACTTTGGCTGGGGCTTCACCCGTCGATGCATATTCAACAGCTATACACGCCATCAAGAATAATGCAAAGTGCCGGTCCCAGTCCCTTTTGTTCTCGTCAACCATCTTGGCCAGGTGTTTAATGAGTGTGCTGTTGAACCGTTCGACCATTCCATCGGATTGGGGATGTAGTGGTGCTGTCCTCGTTTTCTGTGTTCCCAGCAGCTCGCACATTACGCCAAAAACTAGTGACTCAAAGTTTTGGCCTTGACCCGGATGTAGTTCACAAGGTACGCCGTACCTACTGACCCAATTTAACACTAGCTGTTCGGCTACAGTAGTTGCTTCCTGGTTGGGAATGGGGTAACCACATCGTGGATTCTGCTTTTGGGAAGTATAGTTTGCATCTTATGGGAGCTGCCATCCACCGTTTCCCATTTCCGCTTGTGTGCGCCACCCTCCGTCTGAAGGGAGTTCCATTGTGCCCAATAATTTTTCAGGGTGGTGCCATGTATCGAAACCTCCTTCCACTCAGGCCGCCTAGTTGCCTCCTTCCATACGAGTAATGGCGCAATGTCTTCACCGGCTAACTGGGCATTTCGAATCTCCTCCAATGATCAACCTTCATTGAATCCGGCCATTATCGCAGATCAATGGTCGGTTCCTTTTCCTCAACCTGTTGGCAATGCTTGCAGTTAGCTGGGTATGGACGACGAGATAGGGCGCCAGCATTTCCATGAATTCCGTCCTTCCGATGAACAATTTTGTAGTCGTATGATTGCAATCTTTCGATCCATCTCGCAACGTGTCCCTCGGGGCTTGTGAAGTTAAGCAGCCATCTCAGCGATGCATGGTCTGTTTGAAGAACAAATTTCTGGCCATATAGGTACTTGTAGAACTGATTGGCGGCCTCTATTATAGCCAATAGATCCTTTCTGGTCACGCAGCACTTCCTCTCACTTTTTGATGGAACTCAACTGTATTACAAGAGAACTCTTTCTTTGCCATCGATCTGCTGGCAGATTACAGCTTCAATACACTACAAATATTTTACCGGGTCTTGGATATGCCAGCACGGGTGTTTTAAATAGCTTCTCCTTCAAGGTCTCAAAGGCTGCCTGGCATTGTTCATTCCAGTCATACGGATGATTTTACTCGGTTTGCTGATGGAGACACTTAGCTATTTTGGCAAAGTCTTTGATGAATCTCCGATAGTAGGTTGCCAGACCCAGAAAACTTTTTGGTTGGTGCTTGTTGTTTGGTGTTGGCCAGCTTTTCACATCTTCAATTTTGTCAGGATCTGTTTTTACCCCTTCTGCTGATACGATGTATCCCAGGTATTTTACTTCAGCTGCAAAAGGCTTATACTTGTCAGGACTAAGTTTCAAATTTACCAGTCGTAATCGAGAAAACACCTCTTCTTGGTTCTGCACATGCTGTTCGAACGTTCTCCCGATAACAATGATGTCATCTAGCTCCACCAAATAAGTTTCCCAGGTTAGGCATCGTAGTACGTATTCCATCACTTGTTCGAAGGTAACTGGAGCATTGTAAATCCTAAATGGCATCACTATAAATTGCCACAATTCGGTTCCAACTGAAAATGCGGTCTCCTTCGATTTCTACCTGCCAGTAGCCACTCTTGAGATCGATTGTAGAAAACCATTTGGCGTCGGCTAAAGTGTCCATGATGTCGTCGATGAGTGGAAACGTTTAACTATCTTTCTTAGTGACGTCGTTAAGCTGCTTATAGTCGACACAAAAACGAGTGCTACCAGGCTTTTTCTTTACTAGAACTACTGTGTGGCCCAGGGACTGATAGATGGCTCGCCTTGTTTTTCCATGTCCAAGATCAGTGGGGTCACTTCTCCCTATTTGGCTTTAGGAAGACATCTCGGTGCTTGTCGAATCGGCTTGACTCCCACACTCGTTCGGCCTTGGTCATCCGGGCATGTTGAGAAGATGTAACTGTACTTAGTGACCAGATCAGAGGCTCGCTTGAATAGCTGCACTGGCAATTTGGTCTGCTTCAATATTACAGACGTGAATTTCCGGGCTTTGCTTGTGTCTTGCCTCCTTTTACAGTGATGCTCCTGAGTAGCTTCCAAAGAGGTGATGGTGGAAACAAACTGGCAGCTGCCGATGACTTCTCCCACTTTGATGCTCGTGGTTGAGTCAGCGGTGTTAAGGACTCTAACCGGCACGTATCCGTTCCTTAAAGATCTTACAAGGCTTCGTCCAAAGATAAGATTGGTGGTCTCCAGAATCACCATCAAGCTTGGCCCATAAAATACTCTCGGAAGATTTCGGTACATCAGTGCGGGTACATACTACCACATTTATCTTGGGAATTCGGACGCTGGGATCCTCCATCAATACTTCGACATTCAACCATTTCAATACCCATTTGCCCAAATCCAACGTGATTCTATGTGGTCACAGAAAATCCATTCGGAGAATGCAGTCATCTATAATGTTCGCGACCAGAAAATTATGTCGGAGCGCAAAGTCTCCCAACTGTATTTGGAGGTTGACCTCTACATGGACAGGTGCAGTTTCTCCTGTAGGTATCCGTAGTGAGCAAATTCTGCCCTTGTGAAGTTGTTACCACACTACGTCTGGTCGGATAATCGATCGGGTTGCACCAGTGTCGATTAATATGGTGCAATGTTCTTCGTCAACTTGACCCGGAAGGCATAAGTCCGCTTTTCCACAATGTAGTCTTCCATTTTGGGCTCCTGACTTGGTCTGAATCTCTTCTTAGCTGCACACCGTGGACAATAGCTCGGCTTTCTTTGCTTCTTGCAGTCTCTTTGCAGATGCCCCTTCTCACCACGATTCCAGAATCCAGGCGCACCATTTGCCTCCCGCTCAAGCTCAATTCCCATGCGCTCACACCTGCACTTGTCTGTCACTACCTCGCAAACCGGGGCAGTGGTACGAGTCACATTTTTCGCTGCCACAAAGTTCAAACTATACGCCAGTGCGTCCTTAACCGTTTGCTTTTGAGCTAAATGCACGGCTTGTTGCAATTCCTGGTTCTTTATTGCGCTGATGCTGCTGCGTCATCGCTCAAAGTCTCAGGTTAGCTGCTGTAGGGTATCGCCAGACTTCTCCATCCGATGCCGTAGCCGTGGCCGATAAATCTGCTTCAGATGATCGTCTCCATAATGCAAGTCAAGCGCATTCATTATAGCAGCCGGGTTTGCAAAGTCTGCAAAAGCTTGGCAGCTGGGCTTCTTAGAGCAAGAATTAATGCAGTTGCTCGTGTCTGCTCATTCCAGTGATTTGTCCTTGCGGCGGCTTGAGACTGTGTTTTGTAAATACTCCAGACCGTTTGCCCGTCGAATATTGGTGCGTTTACATTTTTGGATGTGCTTTGCACTGCATTTATAAACGGGGCTGGTGACGCGTTTGCTACTGCCTCCGCTGCTTCTAATTCCTTTTCATTTTTCCATCTCATGCTTGATTCTCTCCTCAACCTGGCTGACCTTCTCTGCGACCTGGTATACCTTTTCCTCGACGCATTTAAATTGGTTGGTCAGACTACTGAGCTCCACTTTTATTGCAGTTGATTGTTTTTGCAAACCTGCCTTCAAATCAGTTGACTGTTTCTCCAGCTTCTGTGGGACGTCTGCCTTGATTTCGACTGCTTGTTGGGCCATCTTCTGGTGTAGCTTTGATGATTGTTCATTTAGCTTCTCTGTTCAATTGGATGACTGTTGTCGCTGCTCTTGCTGCATCTGCATCAACATTTGCATCAGCGCATTTTCTGGTTTCTTTGATTTTGGTGTTTCTGCTTCTCCACCTTCTGCACCTTTTTCCGCATCTGAGGGCCCACCCGAACCCAGATACACGCCTTCCGATTCGATCGCGTCACGCTATCGTGCAATCAGTGTGGCCTAAGCACCTTGCGTAGCCAAATTCCGCGGTTCTAACTCTTCTTTAAACTCCGACACGGTCAATTCGTTAAACTTTAGATGTAAGCTTCGTGGCATTTTTATTATTTCGTATTTATTTTTCACGTTAAATTTCATTATTGTGCACTTTAAAAATGTTTAAAAGTTTTCACTTTCAAAATATTCTTTCTCACTTCTGACACCACTGTCGAGTTTTATAGTTCGCGGCTGATATTTTTAATGTTCCGGGAAAGGTAAAGTTAAGTTAAAAGAGTTTATTCATAAAGAATTTATAATTTGACAAATAATTAAAATGTTACTATTTTTAACATGTCTATCAATTTATAATCTAACTGTCTGTAACACGAAAATCATTTCACCATCAATCAATATCGCCTTAAATTCGCGCCCCACTCTTATCGCAGTTTTTACTATTACCCCATTCATTCAGCTCGGCTTTATATAGGGCTTTTGGTCAATCAATCCATTTCTCGTCTCGTACATTGGCGAATGTTCTGACGAGCACTACTTGGAATATTCGGGCAATTCTGAATGCCCGCAGTGTGACGTCACTTTCAGATGTTGATCATGGATCTACTTGGTCCATTCTTGTGCTTCCGAGTACATTCGCTGATAATGATCTTATTAATAGTTGCGACAACGATTGCGACAGTAGTTATATACACACACATATATATATATATATATATATATATATATATATATATATATTTATATACTAGTATATATATATATATATATATATATATATATATATATATATATATATATATATATATATATATATATATATATATATTTATATATATATATCTATATATATCTATATATATATATATATATATATATATATATTATATATATATATATATATATATATATATATATATATATATATATATATATATATATATTGTCACGTGTTTTCCGTTCGCGGCCAATAATAATTTTAATGTTCCGGGAAAGTGAAAACGCTATGTCTTTTAATTTAAGTTAAAAGAGTTTATTTAATTACAAAAGTGCACAATGATCAATTTAACACTTTCACTAATTTTAATTTTCACTATGAAAAATCTAACACTTGTCCATAAATTTCTTATCGCAATTGTCTTCTCAAAATCACCTCACTATTACTTGATCGCTTTTCAATTCGCTTTCCACACACTATCGCAAGTTTTTATCGCGGTCGAATGAATGATCCCCCCCATTCATTCAGCTCGCCTTTATATAGGGTCTCTACCTATTCACCCAGTTCTCGTACATTGGCGAATGTTCTACCGAGAGGTACCTGGTAGATTCGAGCAAATTAATGAATGGAGTGACGTCACTTGCAGATGTTGATCATGCTTGTTGGGTTCTCGTGGGTTCGAGTAAATTCATTTGTTGACGTTCTTAATGATTATGAAAACAATTGCGACAGTAGCTCGCAGAATTATTTGTACATCTAATTATTTGTACATGTAACACTGCCCCCACCTCAGTTCTTTTCGCCCCGAAAAGATGTGTCGCTATTTGTAGTCAATTCTCCCTGGGTGTAATATGGGGCAAGACGTCCAGATGCACGATTTTCATTTTAGCTCTCGGCTTACGATGTTCCTGTATTCGGTATACGACGTCGTTGATTCGCTTTGTAACTCGGTATGGTCCCTCCCAATTATATTGCAACTTTGGAGACCTACCCTTTCGCCGTTGCGGGTTATAAAGCCACACCAAGTCATCTTGCTGGAAGCCAGTAGAATTTGCCTTCAGATCATACCTGGTCTTCATGCGGTCAGTAGCCGATTCGAGGTGTTTTCGCACTGTCCGATGTATCTGGTTCAACGGTTGTCTTAGATCACTTGCGTACTCCGAGACCGTTTGGGGTTTCTCAGGGGGTGTTCCGAACTTTATATCGGCTGGCAAACGAATAGTCTTTCCAAAAATGGCTTTGGCTGGGGCTTGGCCCGTCGATGCATGTTCAGCGGCTCTATACGCCATTAAAAATAGTGGGATATGTCGGTCCCAGTCCCTTTAGTTCTCGTCAACCATCTTGGCCAGGTGTTTATTGAGCGTGCCGTTGAAACGTTTGACCATTCCATCGGATTGGGGATGCAGCGGTGTTGTCCTCGTTTTCCGTATTCCGAGCAGCTCGCACATTTCGCCAAAAACTAGTGACTCAAAGTTTCGGCCTTGACCCGAATGTAGTTCGCCAGGTACGCCGTACCTACTGACCCAATTTAACACTAGCTGTTCAGCTACAGTAGTTGCTTCCTGGTTGGGAATGGGGTAGACCTCGGGCCACTTGCTGAAATAATCGGCTACAACCAGCGTGTATCGATTTCCCCATTCAGATTCAGGAAAGGGTCCTGCGATGTCAACAGCAATCCTTTCAAACGGTACCCCCACATTATAGGTTTGCATTTGTCCTCTCAGTCGTCGCTTTGGGCCTTTGACGGAAGCGCAAATTGTGCATCTGTGACACCAGTCCTCTACGTCTTCTCGAGCGTGGAGCCAGTAGAACCTTTCCCGCAATTTCGCTAAGGTCTTGTTAACACCAAGGTGGCCTCCCGAGGATCCTTCATGCATTTCCTTAACCACATCGTGGATTCGGCTTTTGGGTAGTATAGTTTGCATCCTATAGGGGCTGCCATCCGCCGTTTCCCATTTCCGCTTGAGTACGCCACCCTCTACCTGAAGGGAGTTCCATTGTGCCCAATAGCTTTTCAGGGTTGCGCCATGCGTTGAAACGTCTTTCCACTCAGGTCGCCCAGTCGTCTCCTTCCATACGAGCAATGGTCCGATGTCTTCATCGGCTAGCTGTGCATTTCGAATCTCCTCCGATGACCAACCTTCATCGAATTCGGCCGTTATCAGTCGCAGATCAGCGGGCGGTTCCTTTTCCTCAATCCGTCGGCAATGCTTGCAGTTAGCTGGGTATGGGCGACGAGATAGGGCGTCAGCATTTCCATGAACTCCGCCCTTTCGATGAACAATTTCGTAGTCGTATGACTGCAATCTTTCGATCCATCTCGCAACTTGTCCCTCGGGGTTTTTGAAGCTAAGTAGCCATCTCAGCGATGCATGGTCCGTTCGAAGAACAAATTTCTGGCCATATAGGTACTTGTGAAACTGCTTGGTGGCCTCTATTATAGCCAATAGATCCTTCCTGGTCACACAGTAGTTCCTCTCACTTTTTGAAAGAACTCGACTGTAATACGAGAGGACTCTTCCTTCGCCATTGATCTGCTGGGAGAGTACAGCTCCAATACTGCCGTTGCTTGCATCGGTGTCAACTACAAACATTTTTCCGGGTTTCGGATACGCCAGTACGGGTGATTCACATAGCTTTTCCTTCAGGGTCTCAAAGGCTGCCTGGCGTTGTTCATTCCAGACATACGGACGATTTTTCTCGGTTAGCTGATGGAGACACTTAGCTATTTTGGCAAAGTCTTTGACGAATCTTCGATAGAAGGTTGCCAGACCCAGGAAACTTCGTAGTTGGCGCTTGTTGTTTGGTGTTGGCCAGCTTCTGCTGATTCGACATGTCCCAGGTATTTTACTTCAGCTGCGAAAAGGGTACACTTGTCGGGACTAAGTTTCAAATTTGCCAGTCGCAGTCGGGAGAAAACCTCTTCTAAGTTCCGCACATGCTCTTCGAACGTTCTCCCGATGACGATGATGTCATCTAGGTACACCAAGCAGGTTTTCCAGGTTAGACCACGTAGCACGTATTCCATCAAGCGTTCGAAAGTGGCTGGAGCATTGCAAAGCCCAAACGGCATCACCACAAATTGCCACAATCCGGTCCCAACTGAAAATGCGGTCTTCTCTCGGTCCTTCTTGCAGTCTCTTTGCAGGTGCCCCTTCTCTCCGCAATTCCAGCATCTAGGCGCACCATTTACATGCGGGTTCCACTCAATTTCCACGCGTTCACACCTGCACTCGTCTGTCACTACCTCACGAACCCGGGCAGTGGTACGAGTAACATTTTTCGCTGCCTCAAAGTTCAGACTATAAGCCAATGCGTCCTTAACCGTTTGCTTTTGAGCTAAACGCACGGCTTGTTGCAATTCCGGGTCCTTTAGTGCGCTGATGAATGCTTCTGTCGCTGCATCATCTCGATGTTCTGGGTCGTAGGCTGGGTAAGCCAAAAGTGCTAGTCGCTCAATGTCTTGAGCTAGCTGCTGTAGGGTTTCACCAGACTTCTGCACCCGATGCCTTAGCTGTGACCGATAAATCTACTTTAGATGATCGTCTCCATAACGCATGTCGAGCGCATTCATTATAGCATTCGAGTTTGATTGCGATTCAACGGGGATCGTCTGCAGAAGCTCGGCAGCTGGGCTTCTTAGAGCAAGAATCAGCGCAGTTACTCGGTCCTGTTCATTCCAGTGATTTGCCCTTGCGGCAGCTTCAAACTGGGTCTTGTAAATACTCCAGACCGTTTGCCCATCGAATATTGGTGCTTGCACATTTCTGGATGTGCTTGGCGCTGCGGTTATAAGCGGGGCTGGTGAAGTGGTTACTACTGCCTTCGCTGCTTCCAATTCTTTTTTCACTTTTTCCATCTCGTGATTCATTCTCTCTTCGACCTGGCTGACCTTTCCCTCGACCTGGCTGACCTTTTCCTCGACCTGGTAAACCTTTTCCTCGACCTGGTCAACCTTTTCCTCGACTTCTTTAATTTGTTTGTTCAGATGACCGAGCTCCGCTTTTATTTCGGTTGACTGTTTCTCCAGCTTCTGTGTGATGTCTGCCTTGATTTCCAACGCTTGTTGGTCTAGCTTCGCTGATTGTTCATTTAGCTTCACAGCTAAACTGGATGTCTGTTCATTTAGCTGCGCTGATTGTTCATCTAGCTTCGTAGTTAAATTGGACGACTGTTCATTGAGCTTCGCAGTTAAATTAGATGACTGTTGTCGCAGCTCTTGCTGCATCAGCATCAGCATTTGCATCAGCGCATTTTCTGGTTCCTTTGGTTTTGATATTTCTGCTTCACCACCTTCTGCGCCTTTTTCTGCATCTGAGGGCTCACCCGAGTCCAGATACGCACCTTCCGATTCAATTGCGTCACGCAAGCGTGCAATCAGTGTGGCCTTTGTACCTTGCGTAGCCAGGTTTCGCTGTTCCAACTCTTCCTTAAGCTCCGACATAGTCAATTCATTAATTTTTAAGTTTAGGCTTCGTGGCATTTTCAATGTTTCTTTAAATTTTACTATTGTGCACTATAAAAATGTTCAAATTTTCACTTTCAAAATTTTAATCTCACTTCTCGACACCATTGTCGCGTGTTATTGGTTCGCGGTTGTAATAATTTTAATGTTCCGGGAAAGTGAAAACGCAATGTCTTTTAATTTAAGTTAAAAGAGTTTATTTAATTACAAAAGTGCACAATGATCAATTTAACACTTTCACTAATTTTAATTTTCACTATGAAAAATCTAACACTTGTCCATAAATTTCTTATCGCAATTGTCTTCTAAATCACTTCACTATTACGAAAATCACTTTTCTACTACTCGAATAATATCGCTTCCCACACACAATCGCAGTTCTTATCGCGGTCGAATGAATGATCCCCCCATTCATTCAGCTCGCCTTTATATAGGTTCTCTACCTATTCACCCATTTCTCGTACATTGGCGAATGTTCTACCGAGAGGTACCTGGTAGATTCGAGCAAATTAATGAATGGAGTGACGTCACTTGCAGATGTTGATCATGCTTGTTGGGTTCAAGTAAATTCATTTGTTGACGTTCTTAATGATTATGAAAACAATTGCGACAGTAGCTCGCAGAATTATTTGTACATGTAACAATATATGTATATATATATATATATATATATATATATATATATATATATATATACACATTTATATATATATATATATATATATATATATATATATATATATATATATATATACCGTATATGTTATATCCGAAATCTATAAACTTCTCTCGAGAAATTCAATTGATGGAAAAAAATAATGATTCACATTCAAAGTTGTAAAAAAAAAGTTGGTTGCGCACATTTAACCTTGATCTGAATGTGGTATTATACTGTACAAATATTTGAAAAAAATTCTTTAGAGCTTTTCTTCAAAATAAAACATTGTTTTCCGGTCAACGTCTACCCTAAATCTAACTTTTACAATATCATTTTGTAGCCAATATTAATTTTACTTGGTGATGCATCATGACAAGATGCATCAAACATTCTTACAAATCAAAACATTAAGATGCATCAAACATTGCTAGAAACCAAGACCTTCTATGAAATACACTTGTCCGCTCATCCTGAGAAGATTCTTAATCAAAACAATGCTCGTCCGTTTCAATCTGTTCCACCTGATGGGAAAGTATACAATTGCAATTTAAGCAGTTGAAGATAGCAACATTCTTATCATATAATGCTGAAGATGTTGCGAGAAGGAGCGTACGTAGCCTATACTTGCGTTTGGTTTCTAATTAGAAAATATTCTACTTTGTTCAATTTTAAACTAATTGCAGGAAACAATACATTCATCAGATATTCTTTATCAGATCAGGAAACCAGGAATCAAGTTATCAAATTTAAAACAATGTTATCTACGCAACCTGCGACCACAAACGAATGACAAGTTCAAATCTCTAAATAATCTTATCATTTCCTTTATCATAATTTGTAGAAATTCCGATCAAATTTGATGATGTAAATATTTTAATCTAATCAAATCGCGTGCGCTTGGCAATACCCTTATTCACCTGTTGTAAACGAATGTTTATCAACATTTCAAGTAGAGTACCTGTGCAACACAATCTGCTGATTCACATACACAAAGTCGATAATGATTACAGGTGTGCAAATGTGTTTGGCGTTTCGTTGTATCTCATACAGATAATCTGTTGTGTATCAAAAACAGTGTGAGTTTCGATTGTATTAGATATTCACAAGTATCTGGGAATGAACTACATATAGATTGTAGATACTTTCTTCCGAGATGTCTTTTTGGGTGTTTTCAGAATTTTTTGATCGGTGGTGGATGAGAATTGATGAGCAAACAATTTGAATGGATTTTAATGCATTTTAGCCGACTAAGCAATTTTAAGTTTGTGTCTTTCAATTCGGATGTAACTTTTCTATTGAGAACATTTGAATTATGGCAAAGAATTTTTATTAGCAAATGTAACGGCTTTTGATTGCAGATGGATATGTGAAGATAATTATCAATTTTCGTAATGGTTAAAGCTATATAATAATATTGAGCCAAACAAACGAGTGAAACAAGACAATGTTGATAATTTTATTTGTAGTGAATATGCAATCTCATACTTAATTTATATGTACTACGATATAGATACGAATATCAGACGTTAATGATTTTCTTCTTTAGTAAATAGTTGTCTTCCTATTTATATTTTCAGTTCGAGAAAGATGATCTTTGAATTTGATGCCATTCATAATCACGTTGGTGGCTTATGGGAAACGAATTGCATGACTTACGGACGGAAGTGGATTGAAACGAGAATTTATAAGAAAATTCTTGTCTCAATGCTCTTCCGCCCGATTGGTCAGATATTTAAGTATTCACAAAAGTCCATCGAATCTTTTGTAATAAGATACTGCTGAACATAAATTGTACTCATATCGTGTACTGAAATAATTAAAGTAAGTGGAATAATATCCTTGCAAAAAGATAGCATTATATCATTAATCTCAAGATATATAATGATATGATTTTAATACCCATGAAAAATTGTAATTTCCCAAGACATAATATAAAATATGATCGCAAAAGACACCGTTTTAATTTAATCTGTAACACTATAAATCTTATTATGAAAATTGTTGTCATGTTGTCATTTAAAAAATATTCAGGTCATATGTATATATTGCGTGATACCTTAAAACAATATAAAAGTTGTAAAAAAAACAGGAGAGGACAACGTTTGACTATATTATCGTCTGTGTTTTGTATCTTCTTTTTGTATTTTATCTTATCAACAGCATCCGCAGCAGATTAATTTTTTTCTTTGTCATTTTTTATTTTCCGTTTGACTAATGAAGTTGTATGCATATTTTTAATCCCATATTCACAGACTACTCTCAGAGCGATACATGCATATATGGTTGGTAGTAAGTAAATAAAATTTTAACATTTTTATCGAAATAGGAATTGAAATGGAATCAGGTGGATTATTGGTATCTTTTCTTTTATTTGACTTCTTTGGGGGCATGATGTTATGATTTCTGGCAAAAAATTAATTGTAAAAACAACTCTTTTAATATAAAGTGGATGAAATAGACAGATAGCTATCTTTATTGAGACTTTTTCGTTTAAAAATGATAATGCTTACACTACTAATATAATTGAGCAATACCGAGCCACACTTTATTAACTTTTGTACTAATCTAATAATGTAGCCAACAGCAGGAATTTTTAAACGACTACTTGTTAGATTACGGAAAGCAAGCCACATAATAATTGTTGCCTTTTAACCCCATGTACATAATTAAGCTTAAGTACTAGGTCGCTTTCGATTTATACGTCAGATTATACACAACGCGGGCAGTAGCAACCGCCGAAAGCATCAAGGACCAGCGCAACCTCGAAACGAAACCCAAAATACCCGGCACTACGACTAGATCACGCGGAAGCGGAAACTTTCGACATTCATTCAACATATGCGGCAGCACAAAATATAAGTTACCAACCGATACAATTGCAACGTATGGAACACGTGCCGAACAAGTTCATCAAGCTAATTAATCAACAATCGCAATATACGCATTAATTACATTCTTTAGATCATTATTTCGTTATACCTTTGCGCTTTTTCACTAGATTTGCAGTTGAAACATTTTTGGTTTGTGGAAATATTAAAATGTTAACGTAAGCATAAAGTAAAGTAAAATTAATTGTCACTGTAAATTAGTAGATTTAATCGCGCACTCAAAGACTACGGACGTAAAAATTCACTAAAATAAATTTATATTGAATTAAATTGGTTTTTTTGTCGTTACCAAATAAAATATTTGTAACTGGCACCCGAGCAAGGACCTTTTTAATGCATCGTGTAAAAGTTTGAATTAAGTTGTCTAGAAAAAGGACTCGGAACTCGCGTTGTGCAGCAATAGTGCTTTACAAAATACGGGTTCCTACGGTAAAGAATATTATACTTTGTGTTAAAAGTGGTTCGAGACAGGCTGTATCATTAGTAGGCGGCTAGCGACTTCAAAGCAGTGGCCAAGAAGGATCCATTACAGCCTATTTGTCCAAGGTCTAGCGGATTTCTTCTCAACATGGGAATAAAAGACATGCGCACCCACGCTATAAAAGTCTTCTTGCTGTAAGTAGCAAGAATGAAATTATTGATATAAATACTTTGAAGGGTTGGATAAATATTAACTTGTTGAGTGAGAACCAAATATACCAAGTAGAAAGTGAATTAAATTAAAATTATACCAAGTGGGAAGTGAATCCTAGTGTACAGGCACAACCTGAAAAACTCATTGTGTGCATAGGAGCACGGGTCAAAAGAACTTTGCAAAAAACATGCACATAAGCGAAGTGTTTCCTTCTTAACACTAATAACTGTTAGTGAACTCTGGCACGGAAAATGCAATCGGTTAAGGAAGCTATCCGTCAGCTGACAGGAGCAATCAATGTGCAGGCGGAGTTCTCAAAAGGCACTTCTCTAAGATTGAAAAAACTAGAGGAATCCAGACCTGCCAGGTCTTACTATGAGAGTCCAAAAATTGGAGGAATGAAACACTGAAGTAGCATCTGCTTCAACTATCAAGAGCCCACTTCAAGCTTCACGAGCTGAAGAAGAACTGAGAGAGATTGGCTAATTACCGGATAGTGTGAGACAGCTACTGGTATTTGATGGCAATCCAACGGAATATACCTTTTGTATCCACAACGTAGAGAAAATATAAAAGGATTACGAAATTGTTCGTGGAAAACCACTATACCAAGCAATTTTGCAGTCCATTAGACAAAAGATTAGAGAGCCCGCTGACTCGGCCCTCATATCATACAATATATTTGATGACAACTGATCATCAATAAAGAGATGCTTTTCACTACATTATGCGGACAAAAGGCTGTAATGAATCATGCGACGCCGCTGGCGACCACTGCTAACACACCTTGCTGCTAGGTGTCTTGTCATTTCACGTTGGTTGCGACGGGCGCACATCCCACGTCAATTTTGTCGTGGGATGTCAAGAGGAATTGACAGCCACATGGCAGTGAAGTGCGCACGTAGTGGTCGTCACCCAAGAAGAGTCGAGTGGACACAGCCACATGGCCGCTGTGTGTCAATAAAAAGTGAAAATTTCTATTTGGTGTTGTGAGTACCATACAAAAAAATAGTGGTAGAATGGAAATTAATGCAAATATAAGTAGATTGCATTCCATTATTTATTTTTCACTCCATTTACATATTCGTGTACGATACTTGTGAGGTTATTCTACAATTGACATTGTTCTCAAGTGCCGATGGTTCGATCAGGTAAATCACTTTGATACGTTGAAAGAAGTTTTAGTTGTGTTTCTATTGAAATAAGTTCGTGCTGTTTTTGACTCGTAAATTTGGTTTTGACTACAGGAATTCTGCAAATGTGATGGTCGTATAACATATAATCCGATCAACTCAACTTACAAGGACAGCTTCATTGCCCGCAAAACCATCCTGGAATATGGTTCTGGTTAAATCTTTGAACGATCCGGATTTGTTGCTTTTTTTCTCTGATTGTGCTGTGATTCGAGATAAGTATCCAAAGGCTAAACATCATTTTCTCTTTCTTCCCAAGGTAGATATACCAAGATTTATCATAAGGAAAGAAAATCGGGGACTTTAAAATCGGCCTTCATGCAGTTCCAAGCATGCAACGGCTACATATGCATGCGATATCGGCGGATTTTCAATCGCCTTGCCAATATGCTGAAGAAATATTAAATCATATTTAAATATTTAGTACATAAGATTTTTAAATGAAGCCGGGATCATTAATAATCAATCTATATTGATTCAAGTGGACTTCAAATTTAAGTGAATATGATTAGATGTATGTCGCCAAACGCAGAAGCTAACAATAGCCAACTAATAAACTGCAAACGATCGGATCAAAGTAAAAAGATTCGAAAACTAAGAACACTTGAACCTTTTTCGTAACAATATCAAAATATGTAACATGTTACTTAACAGGGTCCATGTCACGCAAAAAAAACGAAGTTTTAATTAAGTACTCTGATAAGTAACTGCACATCGATATTTGAAAAACTGTATGTTGTTTTTAACCATTCGCTGCGAACTCTCATGCGTTTAGAAGATGAGCTTGATGTAACAGTCGCAAAATGGAAATACCATCTGCCAACCAAATTAAAGTTCGCTAGTGGTAATGAAAGTCATAACCAAAAAACATTTGTTTTCAAGTGGTTGCTTTTTATTGTATAAATTGCCTCTGATAACAAGTTTCCTTTCTTTGTCACTGAAGTAATTTATCGACTAGTCAATAAATTTGCTGCCGTTCAATCTAAAAATTACCAAAATAGAAAATATTCCTGAACTATTTGGAAGTATTCTATTCCGTCCTTATGAAACAGCCTAAAGTAGTAGATGCGACATTTTTTATGAACTTTAAAAGAAACGTAGGCGACAATTGATCAGCGAAGTTACACAAAATAAAATATTCCATTGAAAATAAAAACACAAATAATTTCCTTATTTAAAAACAAAGAAAAAACAGAAAATCCGGCTTATTGCATTCAAAATACACGTTGACTCGTAATTGAAGTAAAGTATAATTGAAAAGAAAAATTATTTTTTTGTATAGTACAGAATTGTGCCTTATTTGTTTGAATAGAAGAAAGCATAAAGGAAGAAAAAACTTAAATGTAGTTATAATTTTTGTTTTGAATACTATAATAAGTAATCGACTATAAGGAAGAAGAGATAAAATGGTTAACTTTAAGTTTTGTCAGAAATATTGAAGAGAACGTACTGCTAATCATCTCACAATATTATGATGCTTTCCTTATCAACGAAGTGAATTAATCGCGCAATCATACATATTTTGGGTTTTTATTTATTGGAAAAATATTCAATTTATATGTCATAAATTTAAATTAATTCGATTTAAGTAAGCATGCGATTAAAAGATTTAAGTAAAAAATAAACGGAAAAATTGAGACAAAGAAATGTGAGGCAAAAAGGCAGCCTATACTTCCTTCGAAATCGTGCAAATGTTAGTTTTTGAAACTTAATCAGTTTTAACTCTTCTTTAGTGATGAATTGCTCTTATTTCTTGAATACGATACATGTGAACGTTTTAGAAATTCCCAAAACATTTTTAGCCCTCGAATCCTTTCCCCATGAGAAATAAGCTCGATATGACTAAATTTACAACAAACAAGCAACCAGCAAATTTGTTTAATGCTTAGAATATACGAAAATCCTTAAAGTGATATTTTTTTTTAACGTAAAATTTAAATCCAAAACATAGATGAAAGATAGTTTGTGTTTTCTCAAATTAAAGCTTAAAATAAGAAAAAGTAGACTACTAAAATCAAGTCAGATAAGGAGAAGTATCTAAGATAAATATTTGCACGATTTTTTTTGTTACAGATTTGTAGATTATAGAATTTTCTCGTTTTAAAATGGAAGATACTAATATTTGTAATAGAAATCCTAATTTTATTGAATTTAATAATAATATGAATTACTAACTCGAAAAACGACTTTCCTTTCCAGTGGTCGCCTTCTTTCAGGGGAAATAGAGTGCATGGTAAGTATGCCATCGCGAGGGTAGGGTTTGAGAAAATCCACTGAGGTCGGTTTCGCGTCGCGCGCGGTACGCGGTACCTTCGTTGGTTTTGACTTTTTACTAGCGTAGCTTTCATCGGGTTGAGTTAGCGTAGTATATTTTTCGGTACCCCGTCGAAAATTCGGGAACGCGAAGTAAAGGTTAGATTTTTGTTCTTGACTGATTGAATGAAGAAATACGGAGTAACGTAAAGTAGGTTTCCTCTCCGTATGGTTTTGTTTTGTGACGCGTTTGAAAACGGGCATGTATTGGTGGCTGAAGATTGTAGATGAGCGTAATCCATTCGGAGACCCGCGACCGAAATCCTCTCCGATCTAGCTGGCCGACAAGCAGCCACCGCGTGAATGGATTACGGTGCACGGATTGGTTGACCGGTGGGTACCATCCGTTGGCACTACTCAGACTTAACGTCTAGAACCGATGAGAGGTCGGTTCCTCGTTCGGACTTAGACATTTAAAATCATTACAAGGGATATCCGCACATTGAAGTACCAATTGAGCTTATTGTGTCAAGGAGGCAGCAGTCTTGATGAATTTTACGCCAACGTAAATCATCAATTTTCCTTAATTGTCAGCAAAATTAAGACAGAGGACTATTCAGCTGAAACATTGAGTGGGTTGATTGAAACTTATAGGAACAGGGCGCTCGATGTATTTATCAGGGGGGTTAATGGAGACCTATCCGGAATTCTAATAATTTAAAGACCAAAATTGCTACTAGAAGCTTATGCTTCCTGCTTGGAAGTCCCAAATCTAAACTTCCGTAGCATTAACTTGAGGGAAACGAACTCACCCAATTCGGTTACAGCACCGCTCAACAGGCAGAAAGGCGAGTGGCACCTCGAATGCCTCCAAAACCATTTCCTAAGCCTATACCGAGGATGTTACCTATCCAGCAAAGAAACAAAGCTTATCACATCCAGCATGAGTAGCAGCCACAACGACCACCAAGGCCACTGGCACCAAAACCACCCACACCAATGGATCGATCCTTCAATCCAGACCAAACGAGTCGATAACATGAACCATAGAGGAGATAACTATCCAGTAAAAAGGAATAACAACTCGGACAGCTATCCTCATAAACAGCAAAGGATAAATGCTCTAGAAACGCAAGAGGAGGAGCCAGAAATGGAGGAAGAGCCTTCTCATGAGGAATATCTCGAATCATACGAGAACGAAATGGAAAATTCCTAAGCTGGCGATGATGAAGAATCAGTGGTTAAATTTTATGACTCAAGCCTCTTTAGTATACCATACCTAGAGTAAAGTACTAGAGACGGCAAGCTCCTAAAATTTTTGATAGGCACAGGGGCAAATAAAAACTTCATCCGACCGGAATTGGCTAACAAGATAAAACCAACAAAAACAATTTTCAAGGTGAAGTCTGCAGCGGGAGATATTGAAATAAAAAATAACTGTCAAGGGAATTTTTTGCTTGTGTTGGAAATGATACTATGATAAACTTTTTCGGATTGGGCCCGCGTGGAAATGACTTGCTGGATCTCCAGATGATGTCAGAACGATCTTGTCGAGAACAACAATCAACAATTCAAGATCAACAGCAAACTAATAGATTCAACTAACATCTTGCTTAGCCAGTACAACCAGACAGTTAGGCATCTCGATGATCGTATTAACTAAAACATGAACAGATGTTATTCAATAGATTGATCATCTTGCGTAATGAGATAAATGAAATCATGCAGGCTGAACACCTGGCCAAAAAAGGAATCATCAACACTAACTTCTTGAATAAAGAAGAGGTAAACCAGCTTATTATGCAGATTGAAACACTTCCCTACGACAACGAAATAGAGGCTGTAGAGTACGCCGAACCAATAATAGTAGCTAAAGAATCAACCCTGTTGTACATAACCTCACTACCGAAGACAAGCAAGAAGGAATTCAACCAGGTCCTAGTAAGACTAACAACAAAAAATAACACACGGGTGTATTTAGCATACCAAGAATTGCTGATAAGCGAGGCTGAAGTTTTCGCCATAGCAACTAAATGCGACAATATCAAAAAACATTACAATCTGCAAGGAAACTCAGATGTTGAGGTTACCAATTGATCACTGTGTCAGCCGCCTTACGAAGGGAGAGACCGCTGAATGCACATATCAATACAACCGGAAGGAAACGATTGAACTGATCAATGATAATACAATCTTCCTCGACAACTTCAACGGTGAAGCTTGTGGAAATAACACAACTAAGTCTCTAAATGGGAGTTTTACTATCTAAATCTACAACAAAACGATTTGAATCAAGGAAAGGGAATTTACTAGCAGAGAGACGCAGGTGTTCCAGATAGTACCTCCGCTATATCAATCGAGACCAGATGAAAAGGACGTGAAGCTAGACTTACAACTTCTCCATACTCTCCATCTCAACAACACGTCGAGGCTACACGATTTACAAACCAAGCACGAGATATCCTTAATAACAAATATTAATCTCATTTCTGTACTAATCCTTACGTATGGTATACTTCTAGTGTACAAAATTAGGGGCGCAAAACAAAATTGGAAATCATCCAGCCGATCGGATCCACGGCTACAGGCTGTAGAATCCAGGACATCCAGCCCATCAAGCTCAACTTCTAATCTGTGGGACACAGATACTCCAGAGGGGAGGAGCTACCAACCGATACAATTGCAACGTGTGGAGCACGTGCCACACAAGTTCATCGAGCTAATTAATCAACAATTGCAACATACGCAGTAATTACATTCTTTAGATTATTATTTCGTTTTACTTTTGCGCTTTTTCACTAGATTTGCAGTTCAAACATTTTTGGTTTGTGCAAATATTAAATTGCTAACGTAAACATTAATTAAAGTAAAATTAATTGTAATTGTAAATTAGCAGATTTAATCGCGCACTCAAAAAATACTAAAATAAATTTATATTGAATTAAATTGGTTTTTTTTATCGTTACCAAATAAAATATTTGTAACTTATATGACCCCTCGAAGCAATTGAAATTACATCGCAAACAAAAGAACATGCAACTATAGAAGGGACTTCGAAATTTGAATCGTTGTGCCGCCATGTGACAAGAGGTGTTCGTGATATTCGCGATAATCTGTGGGTATTCACATCATTTCCCAAATCAAGTCTTCGTGCTGCCTGTGCTGTTTTCATTGATTCTACCTTCTGACATAGACTGCCAATGAATTTTGATGCACTATATAATTCGATCATTCTTCGGCGGCCAAACGATTTTCTATCGTGACGAAACACGGATACAACTTTTGAATATCTTACCTCCTCTCTTGACTGGCTAGTGACATCGTGCCGAAGTACACCATTCACTTTCTCCGCATAAATTCACTAATATCCATCATGGAAATCTAAATGAACAAAATCGCGGCATTCCCGAGAAGAGATTTGATAACCGAAATTACGTGAAACTGGTGGATAAATAACACGCACGACACACCACGCATTGGTACGGTGATACAACTAGCGGCGGAAACGAGGAAAACTAAGAAATACTAGCACCTCGGCTTGAAAAAGGGAAATGTGAGCATTATCGATGGAATCCTCGTCTTGCGTCGTGATGTAAATAAACATTACCGCGAAGTGTCAGTCAAATGTATTAAGCGCATTCAGCGCGTAATGCACTTTATTCCCACTAGGATCGCCATCGAGTGGAACTGGTTGTGAGTGAAATCGAAGCGAGGGTAACTACTCCGACGAACGGGAAAAACCACTTCTGAAGGGTGGTGAACCCTAAAACATGTTTTTCCGGTGGATGGGAGGAAAACGTTAACCGGAGGTTATTTAAGCCCGGGAAGGTTGGCGCGCATTCTTTTTTGGGAGTTTTCCATCAACTGGCGGAGGAATCAAATGGAATGGCATACGGTGCGAGCATTTTCTTCGAAGCGGAAAAAACCTGGAACTCGATAAAGGAATTAGTACAAGACAACTAAGATCCAGCAGTCACTATATCAACAAGCGGAGGAAAGGGGCCTCTTGCTAGAGTATGAAATTAACATATGTATGTAAGTGGCTTAAATTTTTTTATCATAAGAAATTTATGTTAGGACTGTTTTCTGTAAGCAAAGAAATATAAAATATTACACAGAATTCGAGTAAAGTTAAAATTAGGTTTGCTTTTCTTGCTATCACATAACTACATTCATTTTCAGCTTGTGAACAGTGTGGTTTGGGAATTCTTTACTCGGGACGGTGACCAGACAGAAAGGCCTGAGAAATTAATTGAGGTGGTTGTGAGTGAACGATAATGTAATTTCGGTCCTATCTCGTATTGTCGGTGTTAAGAGATAAGGAGGGCGTTAATTTCAGTTGCCATGATGTGGGAAACTGTGAGTTTTGTATGGCGGTGGTAGTATTGTGAATCGTGCTGCAAGGTATGGTGTCGGAAAGGTGCCCTCCGCGGCCAGGTGGCAGTGCGCCAAAGCGTCTTCAGGTGATAATTGGTGCGGGAACCTGCAAGCTCTGTGTGATGGTGGTAATATTCTATCTTGTAGTGCGTGGTAGGATTCTTGCAAGGTGATCTTCCTGGCAAGGTGACGGTGAGCACCAAAATGTTTCCAGGTGATAATTTCGCTCCAGACGGTCGTTTTCTCGTTTGGACGACCTTTTGGAGGCTCCGTAAATCAAACGAGTAGCGCCCACGCCTATCTTCTCCGGAGTTGATTGGGTCGGTGGAGTTTCAGCCAAAGAAGCCCCAAAATATCGGTGGAGCGGCAAGAGAATTGGTAATAGTTTGTTCGATATTGACACTAATTGCCAAACAGAACATGATTATCGTACATTTAGCCGTGGCCAATGCAACTGAGAATGTAGTCTATCAAGTAGGTATTGCAAAAGCCTATTCACGCAGTTTAACAGAAACACATATTTGTAGTGACCGGGCGCAGCCTCGAACTTATCCACCAGCCCGATGCAGCAACCGGCCGCAACATAAAACATATCTGCCCACTAGACTTGAAGATCGAGTATCAAAGCCAAATGAGTCGAGCGAGTATCGAAGCAGAACGAACGATAAGAGGAAAAAGCACGAGTCTCTTTCTGAAAGAAGACAGCGCCAGGACAACATCGAACCATTGTTACTTGTGGATATTCCAGGCGAATAAAGATTATCATTTTTTAATAGATGAAAACGTTGTTGTTATTATATGTAGGAAGACGTAACACTTACAAACTGGTGATCCGACGTCGTTAAACTGCAATGACAGAAAGCCCAAACACCAGCGTTTTTGGCGCTGCCGCAGCCAGTCCATCATCGCAAGCGGAACTCCTTGACGAAGTAAGTAGCATGGCAATGATTAGATTGCCAACGTTTTGGAAGCAGTGGCCAGCCCTCTGGTTTGCATGAGATGTGCAAAAATAAGAATGGACAAACAGATGTTCGATCACGTGATTAACGAATAGGAACATGATGTCCTCACGCAGAATGTGGACATTATAGAGGAGCCAACTCAAACTGATTAATACGAGACGCTTAAAAATTGTATCACATCCATCTATGCTGTATCTGAACGTGAAAACTTCCAGAAATTGCTGATAGGCTTGGAGCTTGGGGATAGCAAGTCATCTCAACTACTTCGCTCAATAAAAAGTACGGCGGGAAAAAACGTTTCAAATGAATTTTTAAAATCATTCTGGATGAAATGAACTCCGTCGCGTATTCAAGATATTTTGACTGCTTCAACAGCGAATTTGGATCAAATGGCCACATACTTCATTTTCAAAGTCGACAGAAGTCAAACTGTCATTGGAAATGAATCAAACGCCAGCTTCTCAGTGTTTTACTCGGCCTTAGAAGAAATTTCCTCTGGAGATTTGTGGTAGCAAAGGTTACCCAACCGATACTTGGTGCAGACTTCCTGCAACACTTCAAACTGCTTGTGGACAGCAAAAATCGTTGTTTGTTATACCCGAGGACACAATTGTCAACCGGCCGCTGGACCGATGTAAAAAAGAGCTCGTCTGTGTCCACACTAAGTAGCAACGTGAAGTACTTTGAAATCCTGAGCAAACACCCGAAAATCACAAACTGAAACTCAAAAGCATTCAGTGTTATATCACATCGTAACCAATGGCCCACCTGTCGCAGAGCACCTTCGAAGATTCACACCATAAAAATTCTCGATAGCAAGGGCGGAATTTGAACATATGACCCAGTTTAGCTATCGCAGGTTATTCAACAGCCCTTGGGAAGTGCCTCTACACCTCGTTCCAAAGAAGGAAGGTAAATGGTGCCTTTGTGGGGACTGCCATGCGTCTCAACGCAGTTACGATTCCGCACCGCTACCAGATGTGACACATTCAAGACATAGTGTCAAACCTATCTGGCAAGAAAATCTTTTCAAAAATACATCTGCTCAGAGCATTCCACCAGATCCCTATAGCAGAGGAGGACATTCCAAAGGCAGCGGTAGTAACTCCATTTGGCCTCTTTGAATTACTGTAATGACTTTCAGCCTCAGAAACGCTGCCCAATCATTCCAAAGGTTTATGGATAAAGTTCTCAAGGGCCTTAAATTTTGCTCTTGCTATCTTGATGACGCATTGATCGCTTCGGATACGCCCGAACAACGTGAGAAACCATTTTCAAGAGGCTGAATGGCTACGAAGTGGTAATTAAAATCGCGAAATGTACACTAGGAGCTAAGCAAGTCAAATATCTAGTACATATAATTTCAGCAGAGGGAATTCGTCTCGCAGAAAATCGGGTCGAAGTGATTGGGAAGTTTCCAAAACCAAATAAAGTCAAACAGCTCCGTCGTTTTATTGAAGCTATTAACTTCTATTGAAGCTTTGTCAGAAAAGCTGCAGAAATGCAAGTTCCCTTAAATAGACTCTTGCACAAATTAAAGAAGAATGACAATACTCCCATAACTTGGACCGAAGAAACAAACGCAGCATTCGATAAATGCAAAAACTGCCTCGCAGATGCCACACTCCGAGTGCATTTCCAGCGCAGCAGACCTCTGATCTTGTCTACCAACGCATCGGATACCGCTATTGGAGGAGTGCTTGAGCAATTTCAAGACGACCTATGGAAACCAATTGCATTCTTCCAACGCAAGCTCACCACAGCTGAGTCTTGCTGCAGTGCGTATGATAGGGAGTTACTTGCATCTGCCATTTTCAACATTATCTGGAAGGTTCGGAGTTGATTGTACGCACTGATCACAAGCCACTCATTTTTGCCTTTAACCAGAAACCCGATAATGCATCGCCTGGGCAGTCAAGACAATTGAATTACATCTCACAATTTTACACCACCGTTGTACATATTCGTGCAGATACTAATATTATCGCAGATTTGCCGTCCCGCATAGAAGCCATATCACTACCGCTATTAATTGAAAGTCACGAGTTTGTCAAAGAAAAGATAAACGATCCTGAACTTAATGCTCTTATTCGAAACAACTCGACTTCCTTGCAACTGCAATCAAAGTGGAAAAATATACTGCGACGTATCAAGAGCAACATTGCGTGCGATTGCCCAAAAATTTGTTTGGCCCAGAATGGGAAAGGACGTGCATCTTTGGTGGCATTGTTGCCTTCCTTGTAAAAGATCTGAATTCGGCAGACACAGCAAACGCTTTACAACCATTTTCAGTCCCAGACAAATGCTATCAAGAAGTGCACTTGGATATAGTTGGACCACTAATGCGAGTGAATGGATTTAGATACGTTTTAACGTTGGTTGATAGGTTTTCAAGGTGGGCAGAGGCAGTAACATTGGAAAATCAGACAGCAGATGCAGTAGCTAAAGCCTTCTACGCCACTAGGGTGTCTCACTTCGGAGTGCGGAAATTGTGGTCACCGATTAAGGAACAGAATTTGGTTCAGCCTTGTTCAGGTCACCGATTAACATTATAGGAACCAGTAAAGCAAGAACGTCACCTTATCACCCTGTTTAGAATCGACTAGTGGAAAGGTGACACTGGGCACTAAAAGCCGCCATCATGTGTCACGAAGATGACAGGAAATGGTGAAGCCTACTTCCGAACACACTCTTGGGCCTAAGAAATTGTTGTAAGGATCACTTGGGAGCTAGTGGCGCGAAGTTAGGATTATGCACAACATTAAAACCCCTGGGGAATTTCTGGTCAATGACGACAGCCCCAAGGGTGAGTGACAATTACAAACTACAAATACGAAAAATCAAGCCTAAGCCTATTTCCCAGAAAAAAGCCCGGAGTACATTCGCTCACAAGAACCTCAGGACGTGTACATATATGTTCCTAAGAGTTGACGTAGTCAGATGGGCATTACGGCAACCATACACAGGCTCACATCGAATAATTAACAGAATCTCAAACACAAATTTTACCATCGACGTGAACGGCAAACAGTTGAACATTTCGACGGAACGCCTGACACCAGTATTCTTTATTAACTAGCATCCTGGCAGTGTCAAACCAGTTCCAGCGTTATAAATGCAGTCACTTCAACAGATACTAACATCTGCAAACTTCAACAATTCTCTTCCATCAGAGACTTATACTTTATATGTTTCAACGAAATTAAATAATATTTACGGAAGTTATAAGAACTTGAATTTTCTGTGATTACAACTACAACATATTCATTCCATTCTATGGATTCTACATCAAATCAGGCACTGCAGTTTTGATTTGATCTTCTGGAATGATTTTTTTTCGTCCTTCTCGTTTCGAGATTTCCTGAATAAAACCTAAATTGCCCTCTCATTGATTATAGACGTAAAGTCTTTGAATGTGTCAACGGACTATATTCATCAGGTTAGCAAGTCCGGACAGCCCTAGTATACTTCAAGTTAGCTGTTGGCAGGCTAGCTAGTTCGAGAGGAATTTCGGTCACAGGTCTTCCACGAGCAGACTAAGTCCGAACACAAATTTTTTCAGCCACCGATTCAAATGTGCGATTTAAAACGCGTTAAATCGGCTTCCAAAGACTCAATTTTACTTTACTTTACTTCATTTTCAGCTCCTTTCGACCAAAGGTCCAGTCCAAAAGAGTGGAACAAAAAGAAGACAAATCAATGAAAATCAAGCATTCCCGATCATTCATCTACACCAAAGATAAACTACTTGAATCCAAAATTGAACTAATCTACTCTAATCACAAACGCAAAGCTAAACTACGGTACCGCGTACCGAACCGCAACACGGAACCGCAACACGGAACCGACCATTCGCGGATCATTTAAACCCTATTTTTTTTTTCTTGAAAAGCCGTCGGGCCTTGCTTTATCGTGTGAGCAGACGCAATCCGGGTCCTTTGAATTATCTTCAGTATCTAAAGGATGTGTTGAAGGGAGGGACTCTATAAAGTTGTAGGATGGGTTAAGCAGGTAGTACTAAATTCAAATGTGTGGCAGACATTGTCTTCCTCTCCTGGATAAAACCAACAACCTGCGGAACGTGACTTACCAGTCTTGTGCTGGTAAGACTGAAAAGACCCATGCCCACTCAAAAGCTGGGTCTGATAGAGGTTAGTCTCATCATGCCTTCGATTGAGCCACTGTCTCACATTCGGGATGAGGCACGCAGTCCACCTCCCTTCGTGCAATTCACTTAAGACTGCTGCGAATCGTTAGTGAGTGCTGTTTCACCTTGCGGACAACCATCTCCCTTACATCCTCGCTTCAATGCAGGTAAATAGAGTGGTGCTCGCTAGCAAGGAGACCGCCAAATCAGAGACTGTTGGATACAAGGATGCAATCCTCAGTGCTCCTCTTCTCTTTACTTTTGCCAGGAGTTTTCGGTATACCTCCTCACTGAGAGCGTTGCCCAATATTTCTGATACGTACAGTAGCACTGAACCTACAGCACTCATCAAGAGGCGTCTTTTTGATGGGCTGGGTCCCCCTACGTTGGCCATAAGTCGACTCAGAACCAGTACTCCTGAAGCAGCCGTTGCCCTGATTTGGTCAGAGAAACTCATCTTTGAGTCAATCAGTAGCCCCAGGGAGTTCACCGCCGGCTTCGATTTGACTAGTTTGTCTCCAATTGGGACTCTCTTTTTTGTCAAGATGACCACTTTGCTTTTCTCCAGTGCTAAACGGAACCCGCAAGCCGTCAGCCTGTCTCTCATTCAACGCATTAGCCTACCTAAGCTAAGTTGTGCTTGTTCAGCGATGCGTCCAGCGATCAGACTCGCAACATCATCCGCATAGCCGATCAAGCGCGATTCATCTGGCATCTTTAGTCTCAGTAGCCCGCCGTAAGACACGTTCCACAGGTCTGGACTAAGGATAGATCTATGGACAACACCCGATGTAGCTTCCAGTCGGCTTCGGTCCTTCAGGTGATCCCTCAAAACCCGCATGAGATATTTTGGAACTTGAAAAGGGTTTTCCAGCATATCCAGAATATTCACCCATCTAGCAGAGTTGAAGCCGTTTCTAACGTCAAATGTCACTAACTGGACGATCCGTCCTCGGTGTGGCTATATGTCTTTGCCTTTTGAACCGCGCTCATCACGTCTTTTATAGCATCAATGGTAGGAGGAGTATGATAGATGGTAGATGAATTGGAGCCTTTCAGGGAGGAGTGTCACGTCTGCGCTACCGTGGAAAGCAACTAGGTCCAAACCTTCATATCCACCAGCCCAAGGCATCAATTTCAGTTCGTTGTCCAAAGCATAGTCTAGATCCAGTCAGGGTCATTACCTGTCATCCCAGGAGGGAACCTCACGGCGAACCCATATCCTCGGGTCCTTGGAGGCGGCACTCTCCGAAGACGTGGGGGTGGAACTCCCTAAAGAATGCTAGCCTCCAAGAGTATTCCTGCCGACCAGCATTCCCCCTGCGGGGAATCTGGATTGGTTTACGACTCTCGTCAGCGTAAAAACCGTTTTTTGGTGCATGATGGTCTTCACCATGGAGTTCTGAAGACAAATCGTTCAATGGAGAACTGCTAGGATTATCTCGAAACATAAATTGATTCTCCTTCAAATAAACCCACCCACAATATATTTTCTTGTTTCAAACCATCCGCATCCACATACATGAAAAAGTGAATGTACTGTCCTTCAGATACCAAAAAGAACTCTTCAATTCCTATCTTAATATTTCCACTCAATCCAAACCGACTTAACCGCTGAATGAGTAATCAACCATTTGCATTTCATATTATATGCAGAAAATTGCAATTATTCATTAACAATGGTCCTCCATTCAACCGAAATCATTATTTTATTAAATTTCACACTTGTCTCGTAAATTTTTGGTGAATTTTGAAAATGTAAGTATTAAGTATTGTAGTCAAAGTAAGTGAGAAGCGGCGAATTATAGTCGCACTCGCATATCTAAGGATCTTCCAAAATCTTGTTTACCCACTTAATAAATTTATCAAGACATTTATGAGCACTGTCGCCGTCGTCGGTTACTCCGGGCTTCAAAAGATACTTCAGATTCGGATACTGCGGCAAGAAGATGGGAAACTGCAAATATATCACCTGAGAGTGAGGCATGGATAAGTCGAGATAGTATGTAAGTAAGCGGAATTGCATACGGCATGTCGCATGGCATTGATCTATAATTGAAAGTAGTCGGGGTTCGTGAGTATGAGGCGGCTTTATAGGGTTTTCATGTTTATTTTGCCTTTTTCTCAGCTAGCACTGCAGACTGTAAATTTTATTAAAGTATTTTTCCTGTTTCCAATGTGATGTATGCAGTCTAGTAAGGTAACGTATGGTAGCAGAGTTTATGAGTAGACTACATTGCACGGCGTTATGTGTGAAAGTGTGGGTAAATGACACTCTTATTAGTCAGCTTTAGCAGAGAGTTAATACATCCAGTAGGAAATCGAAGCGCTACTTGTATACAGAAGAAAAGTTTTTAAATTTAAAGCGTTTAGCAACACTTCTATTTTAAAAACTTAAAAAAAATGTTTGAAGTCTCAGCATCATAGTTCCATTTATTTTGGGGCTTTGTTAAAAAATTGTTTACAAAGACCTAGTAGTTTCGCGTACTGTCTGTCTGTTCGTTCATCACAGCAAGTTTCTTCAGAACCTACAGCAGCTAGAAACTTCAAACTTTATGACAAGGTCAGAAATGGTAGTCTGTCAAAAGTCGAAGTCTTATCAACCATTCCAAAATTTTTTGAGGGTGTCCTCTTTTATAACGAAGAAGCCCTTAACATCTTTTTTTTAATCAAAGGTAGTTGGGTGGGGTATCAAATGAAATGTTTTGGCTATAACATCAGGGGGAGCAAAATGTACGAAATTTTCGTATCCAGTCCCCCTCGCGATTGGACACCATTTGAGCCGAAAAATCATGGCGATAGGCCTTCATAAGTACAAGGGCGGTAAATACCTCAGAAATCAAAATTCACTCAACTTTGCTAATAATAGTAGGATTTGTAAATTTTTCGTTTTCAGTCACAAAGTCAAAATAGTACCTTTAAACTTCTTAAAAATTTGCAGGTATGTAAACTAATATAAGATCCTCGTGCTTACAAAACGTTATGGAAATCAAGCGAATTATAAGCATTTCAATAGTATGAAGTTATAACACCAATAATAAATCTGAATGGTTGATACATATTTCAAATCGACCTAGGCAATCTTATTTTCTTCAGATTTGCACGAAAATGTGAGAAATAATGTTTAATTTGATTGTGTTCAATTGACGGAGCATTCAGAAAAATTATTTAAGCTGGAACAAAATGGTTTATGAAAGAAATTGAATTCGGTGACAATAGTCACAACTAATAGACGTGTTTTTTTTGTGTCAAATATAATTAATCTGTTAACATATTTTACCAGAGAATTGGAAGAAAAGGAAATCTAGTATTTTCCAATTGGACGACGGTTGAAATTTTGCATGGCTAGTAATTTATCCTTTGCGATTGAGGAAAATGATTTCATTTTCCTTTATGGAAGAAAATATTCACGCGTCAAGAATTTTCAAAAAGGAGTCCGAGGACATTGCGATCGAGGATAACGATTATTTTCAAAAAGAAATTTGAGAACATTGCGATCGAGGACAACTATTTCATTTTTTTTTGTGTGGAAGAAAATGTCCACGAGTCAAAAATTTTCAAGTAGGAATTTTAACACATTGTGAAAAACTTGGAATCTGTCCAAATTCCGATACAAGCTGGAACCAGCAAAACCAAGACCCAAGAATGCAAGATTCTCACAAATAGACGTTTCCAGAAATTCATCGAGAAGGAACTTCACGAAATAATAACAGATAAGAACTTAGTTACAATGTTAGTCGCAGGTCATTGTATACCTACAAACTCGCCGAATGTTTTTGCGAATAAAAAGAAGAACCACAATTCACTAAAATTTAGTTAAATAAGTAGTTTACTGTTATACAGAATTTACACTCAATTTTTGGTAAAAACTAAATTCAAACGCAATAAAAAATCTCTGTAATAAATAGCTGGAATTCAAGATTTTATTATTTTTATGAAGTAAAAAACAAATATATAAAAACTATTCACCCCTTTGTACTGCTGCCTATATTTTTTTTAAAGAAAAGGGTTAGAGTGCCCAAAAGAATGTGGAAGACGATAGCAATGCAGTTTGAGCTTATGAAGGGTCGAACGCCACTAACCGGACTCATCTCCAAGCACATTTGACACTTACCTATATTAATATGACTACCAACTACTGCAGGGCCAAGTTATGGAGCTAATTTAGCCGCAAACTGATCAGCTACATTCCCCACAGCAAAATCCCACGCGAAAACTTTCTGACTCTGGAGTAACTCACGGGGGCGAGCACGAAGGTTGAAGCTTTCTGCTCCTTTTTGGTAAGCTTCTTCCAACTTAGCTCTGATATGGTCTTGTACAGCTTGCAGATGATCACCCAGCAAAAAACCTAGTATACCAAGTTGGAATGGTAGTTGCATAGCCAAAGAGAAAAATTATGGCCAGCCTACGCTGGGTATTAAGTGGAAAGTATATTGTAATGAATCAGCCCTACGCCACTGCTGACTTGCACACATGCCATCGCTACCATATGGCTTTCTAGCGAACGTCAGCTTTGGATGACATTCCAATCCTACGTCAGTTTCAGTCAAGGAATGTCATGCAAAGCTGACGGTAGTTGGAGTCGGTAAATGTCAAACGGGCCAGACGGCAGGACGGCTCGTGGTGTCTGACAGATAACCTCGAAAAAGTCGTTCGGATTCGCGCTAGATGCAGCCCGGCCAGTCGTTGCAAGTTAAAGTGCACAAATCGCAACAAGGATTACCTTAACATGCTTCTACAACACCAACATAATTCGCTAAGAGGGAAATGTCATCCGTCAAGTCATCTCATCACCCGGCAGCAGCAACAGTGAACCAACTATGAAATTTCTCGATCGAAAAGTGGACATGCGAATTGCCGAGCAGCGGAATCTCGAGCAAGGTTAGTATTTATCGAACAAAGTATTTTAAATCATAGAAACGATGGTGTTCATGTGTGGCTATGAGGCATTTAAAGAGGAAATTTGTAAAAAGTGAACCTGAGGGGAAAATGCATATCATGCCATCCAAAACTCTCCGAAAGTCTCTACCTTTTCAGTATGAACAATTTAGAAAGCAGCAGGAAACAAAAATGCCCCTGTTTGTGTTTAAATAGTAATTTTTTTTTCTAAGTCAAATATGTATTTCTTGAGAAAATCATCTGCAAAAATTTCTTCGAGGAAGGACTCATAAGAAAAAAAAGGGAAAACAAATAAATTCGTTGGTTTTTTCCCTACTTCGTAAGGCATCCGATCATCATTAAATAGCGTGCAGGATCCATGTTAAATAAAAATAGGAGTTATTTAAATATCGTCCATGAATGAGATCTGGGTCTTGTGCATGGTGATTGGTAAAATCTACAGATTTTACCGAGCAATTATTTGCCGTGGGATCAGATTATATACTCGTACCTATTTCCATTGGAAAACGAATTATCGGCTGGCAAAGGACACTTGGATAAGCCAACAGAGGAAGTACAGACTGCAGAACGACCATATCTGCAACTAGTAGGCGATGGCACTCTTTTCCTGGCCGCAAAGTACGAAGAGTCATATCTACCAAAAATTGGGGGATTTTCTATATATATCGCGGACGATTCTTACACAAAGCCGCAGATCCTAAGCATTGCACCGAGGATCACCAGCGACATTGATTTTAATTTGGGGTGACCATCCAGTAGTCACTTCCCGCGAAGGTTCTCCAAAGCAGCAAGCACAGCTGAAGAAAATCATATGCTAGCCGAATATTTCCTAGAACTTGCAACAAATTCTCTACGGCTATTGGTTGAGAAATTAGCGACATTAGTGAAAAATACACCCACTGCCTCATTGGAAGCCGTTTGTAGCAACTATCAATCATCTAAGTTCGACAGGATCGTTTGGAAGACTGAACTGCATGGCCGCTCTTAGAGAAGGTAATTTCGGAGTAAGTTTGGTTCCTCATTATTGAAAGACGAATGTAACGTTCGATTGCAATTCAGTGCACAATTTCAAAATGCATGTTTTTTTTTGATAATTTTTAGGCAAATATTATTCATTCTTTACTATCGCCTTATTTTCCTTTTAAGAACTTAGATGATGGTAGCTAGGTTAAAAGAACCCAAATAGTAATTAAGTTAAAGTAATTTAATTGATACAGATTTAATATCTGCTTTGATCATAGTAAAAGTACACTTAGAGTCTTGTACTCTGGGAATTAGTTGAAAATATTTTGAATGGTTTACAAGCACGTTTACGAGGTGTGTTCAAAAAGTATCACGAATTTTGAATTTTCGCGGGTTACGTATTTTCGAATTTCGATTTTTTTGTGGCGTTATGTTGGTACTCATGCCTGTCACTTATGCCGACAAGCTCGGCCATTTTGAATGTTCACTTAATTGGTGATAGCTGCTTTACTTGCACGTGTTTTCAATCGTCTTCGATTTTTACTTATTCAAAAAAATGGATCAAAGAACGTGTATCAAATTTTGTGTGAAAAACGAAATTAAGTGCGCGGATCATTCCGAATGTTGACTGTGGCATACGGAGAAGCTACCTTGGACCAAAGCAATGTTTATCGGTGGTACAAAATGTTTTTAGAAGGTCGAGAAGATGTGAACGACGAAGAGCGTGCCGGACGCCCGAGCACTTCAACAACAGACGAAAAAATTAATGAAGTGTAGAAAATGGTATTGGCCAATCGTCGAATCACCGTTAGAGAAGTTGCTGAGGAGCTAAACATATCGATTGGCTCGTGCCATTCGATTTTTATCAACGATTTGGGCATGAGACGGGTCGCTGCGAAATTCGTACCAAAATTGCTCAATTGCGACCAAAAACAGCAACGCATGAACATTGCTAATGAGATGTTAAACTCTGTCTGCGACGAACCAAATTTGCTCCAGAGGGTCGTAACTGGTGACGAATCGGGGGTTTATGGTTATGACGTGGAAACCAAAGCTCAATCATCTCAATGGAAGCTGCCGCATGAACCAAGACCGAAAAAAGCGCGCCAAGTTCGGTCGAATGTGAAAGTTTTGCTGACAGTTTTCTTCGATTGCAGGGGCGTGGTGCATCATGAGTTCTTGCCACAGGGAAGAACGGTCAATAAGGAATATTACCTGCAAGTTATGCGCAATCCGCGCGAAGCAATCCGCCAGAAACGCCCGGATTTGTGGGAGAACAAAAATTGGCTTTTGCACCACGATAACGCCCCTGCTCACACATCGTTGCTTGTGCGCGACTTTATGGCCAAAAACAACACACTAATGATGCCGCAGCCACCGTATTCCCCAGATCTGGCCCCCTGTGGCTTTTTCTTGTTTCCTAAACTGAAGAGGCCCATGAAAGGACGACGTTACGCTACGCTTGACGATATAAAGACGGCATCGAAGGAGGAGCTGAACAAGATTAAAAAAAATGATTTTTTGAAGTGCTTCGAAGATTGGAAAAACCGTTGGCACAAGTGTATAATATCTCATGGGGATTGCTTTGAAGAGGACAAAATAGATATTCATGAATAAATAAATAATTTTTGAAAAAAAAAAATTCGTGATATTTTTTGAACACACCTCGTACATACAACCTTTAATCATCTGGTCCATTGCCGATGAAGGGAAAGTCATCTCGTAAACACTTATATCTAACCTTTTAATGGATTGATTTCTCAGGACAATATTTTAGAGAGTTCTCTTACTAACTAAAGCTATGTTACAGCGTAGGCGAGCTTCGTAAACAATTAAAAAAAAAAAAAATGGTGATTTTACTGCTAATTTGATTGTAATACAATATTTTTGCAAGAAAGAAAATTAAATCTAGATAAACTAGACAAGAAACAAAAATTTTAATTTTAAATTAACCAAGTGCGCTTTTAAAAAAAAAATCATTCAATGTCGACGCAGCGTTTTATGAATTTTAGTTGTTGTTATACCTGTAGCGCTACACCTTTCAATACAATTGTTATTGAGAAAAGTATGGGATGGTACGTCATTTCAAAGTTAATAGATAACATATTGTAATGTTCAAAAACTTATTTTAAATTGCCCATCCTTGAAATAGTGATGACATTTTCTATTCTAAAGTAAATAAATCAATATTATTGTTTTTAACATGTTATAACCAAGGAATCCTGTCAAGAAAAAAAAAATAGTTGAAAACTTATTTTCCTCTAGAATTCAAACGTAGCTGATTTTTCGGCGAGTAACGTAGTCTTGCCTATAGCAGATTAATGTACAGGACTGATTTCGAAATTATCATACAATAGTTGCATTTGAGTAGTAGAGTGTAATTTAAAACAATGTGTCAAAAGTTTCGTAATACTAAAATAAAGCTAATAGAAATGTTTGTACAGAAACTAGACACTAATAACCGAGATTTAACAAGAGGATTAAAACATGAATTGCTAAAGTAAACACGGCTTTCCTTTCCAGTGGCCCTTCTTTTTCAGAGGCAGTTGGAGTGCATGGTAAGTATGCCATGAAGAGGGTAGGGTTTTGAAAAATCCGCGGATGGCCGGTTTCGCGTCACGTGCGGTACGCGGTACCTAAGTTTGCCTTGTCTTTTTATTAGCATAGAGTTCTTCGGGATTGAGTTAACGTCGTGTATTTTCCGGTACCGCGTCGGTGAATCTCGGGAACGTGAAATTGAATTTAGGTTTTTGGAATTGACTGGAATAATGAAGAAATACGGAATAAAGTAAAGTAGGTTTCTTTTACGTATGTTTGTATTTTCCACGCATTTGAAACGGGCATTTAATGGTGGCTGAAATATGTAATTGAACGTAATCCATTTAAAGACCTGCGACCGAAATCCTCTCCGATCTAGCTGGCTGACAAGCAGCCACCGCAAAATGGATTACGGTGCACGGACTGGTCGACCGCTTGGTACCATTTGTTGGCACGACTCAGACTTCACATCTAGAACCGATGAGATGTTGGTTCCGACTTCGTTCGTACGAGTTAGGACAGAAAATCATTAAAGTATGATGCATATTATTGGCGGGTAACGTCGCAGGTATTTACAGAGCCTAGTGAGCGCACCTATATTTGGGCATTCAGATAAGGTAGCTACATAGAATGGGTAAATAGGACACTTACAGAGGTATTTATATTGCTGGGGCTATTGGGTGAGTCCATAGGTAGGTTCTGTAAAGTCTTCGACAAGGATGCTTAAAAAGGCCGGCGATATATGTAGGATATATAAAGGCCAGTACGTAGGCAAGGTATGCTACACAGAAAATACCCAGGTAGATAAATGGGTATACTCGTTAAGTTTACGGAAATTAACATATATTTAGAATATAATTGACATTTCGAAGCATAAAGGCAAGGTATAAAATGCAATATTAAATTACGAACACAATGAACTGATGAAAGTAAATAAAATCAAGACAAAATATCACATTTTCTCACCTTCCTATGTAATTCTATGAAAAAATCGAACAGTTTTCGAATAATAAATTTTTGCGGGAATATAAAAGAATTAAAAAATATTTAATATCATCATGTAGTAAATATGCAGGATCGCTATGTAATAAATACGCAGGATCACCATGTAATTAAATAAGTGCTTAGAAGCTTTTGATCTAAGGAAACAAGCACAAGCGTTGGACACTTCCCTGCTAGTTTCCTGCAACGAAGATTTTTGTAAATTATACTTTTACTAATTTGTAGAACGCAAACAAAAGCGTAAAATACCTTCCTGTTTGCATTTACCCTAACAAGATAATCCCATGCGAGCGTTTACACGCCCTTAGCAAAGGGATAATCCTATGAAGTAAAACGACTAGCGTATCGAGAATGTGTATTTTATTAAAGTCATTTCCTCTTAAATACTATTTCAACCTAACTGTACATATTGAAATTCATATAACCTAATTGCTTTCAAACTATACTTAACATTACTTACAAAAAGTCATTGCCAGATGTTAAATCTACTAGAATGAAAAATGTACTAGAGTCGGCCATATTCAAAGATTTGCCAACTTTACATAATTGTTTGTATCTACTATGGAGATCACTACACATCAATTTATATATATTTTAGAAACATCCAAAAATTTAATTCAATATGAAAAAATTTAATTCTATAGATAATAAAATATGTAATAACATGTGCAAAACATCAATTCATACATGTATATGTTATACCCATCCAAAAATTCTATTCAAAGTAGAAAAATTGAATTATGTAGATTATGAAAATACTTAAGATGCAAAACATTGATTCATATATATTCTTTAAAAAGTACTATTCCTGTGTACAGTATAATTTGTCGAATTTCTGTTGCTTTATATTTTGGCAAATTGCGCAGCCTTCGTGCATACTCGCAAGGAGTCGCTTTACTAAAGGATGAAAATCTTCCACTAATTTGCTCTAGACTGGATTTCGGCAATGCTGTAAGTGCATTGTGACAAACTTTTTCCGACAAAATTGATTTTCCAACTCCTAAATCAATAAGATGCATGTAATCCAATGAAACTGCGTAACCATTCTAAAATTGAATTTTTCTGAAATATTTTGGTCGTTTTGGTATTTGGTAGCGTGGTGTAACACACATGTACTTGAGAGAATGATTCATCCATTTTTAAATTACCAGAGCATGTCCGCTTGTTGAAATATTTTCCGACGTGATCGCATCTATGACATCCATGAAATGAATTGAAATATTTTGTGCCAGTTATGAATGATTTGGCTGAAGTGTCCTTTACAATTACTCGTACAGAAAATGGCTTCAACAATTTTTTTTGGTGTTACCATTACTCCTTTCTCAGAAAGGAGTATGCATTCGGGAGCAAAAAACTGCAAAAAATCGTCGCATTCAACTAGTTTGCTAATACCTTCGTATAATACTATAATGATTGGTTGTACATGGTAGCCGACATAACGACCCATTATTGGCCAGCCAAATCGCTTGGAGCTTTTGAAAAACTGCATTCCATTGATTCCAACATCTATAATCAAAGATGTAATACCAGTTAAAAATTCATATGTGTGATTCATCAACGAATTTTCTATTGCGAAGTGATAGTATTTCCCACCAACCTGATCGGTATAATGTGGAAAAATTTTGAATTTAGGGGTTTTCATTAGACTGGGATACGAAAATGGCAATTTTACATGTGGGAAATGGTTTGCAAGAACATGGAGCAACTTGTTTACCGAAGACTGCGTCAATTTATTCTTTGGCACGATATTCACTAAATCTGATGTAAGTTTATCTTCCAGAAGTTTGTTTTGCTTTTTATAACTTTCCGGAAGGATATATGAGCAAGCTGGTGGTTTCACTACATTTATATGTGGGTAGTTATGATGAGATTTTAGTGAGTTATCTTTTTTATTTAATCCAGCTCTTACTAAACGCTACACTACATTTGTATGTGGGTAGTTATGATGAGATCTTAATGAGTTATCTTTTTTATTTAATCCAGCTCTTACTAAACGCCGAAAGTTCCTCCGAGAATATCCAGCATACGATCGCTTCATAATTGCATCCTGAATTTTTACCTTTGTTTTGATATTAGGAGTAAAAAATTGTATTCTACTACAGTCAAATTTGAATGTGTTCACGAAACAAGACACTAAAATTTTTGTAAAATTTTGTTAAATCATAAATAAATCAGGCAATATTCCTCGAATACAAACGACTTTGTTCATATGAATCGCCTTTCAATCGAGTTAACATGTGGTTCCTATTGAAATGTATATGAGTCTCGGATTGAATATACCCACAAAGTTTTAAGGGTATCATTTTGATTGAAAGATGTCCAGTGGGACACAAAATTTTCCTCTATTTTGACTCAATCCGCACTCCCCTATGATGTTTCTGCACTTTTAGCACCTGTTTCCAAAAGTTACCGTTAAGATCTTTCTTTTGATACCCATATCGGCTTTATTAAAAAAAATAATTTTAGGGCGTCATCTCGATTTATTGAGGGCCCCCTAAAAATTTTTACAAGTTTTTCTTTGAGAGGAACTTTGAAGAGGGTACCATTTTTGACCTACTTGCAAAACTGCATCTTTCTACCGTGTAAAGTTCCCGAGAAAGCTTGCTGTGACGCATGAACGGACGCTCAGACGGACTTACAGGTACCAGTTTTAGTAGTATTGTAAAATTATTTAACAACAAAATTTAAAAAAACTGGAGGCCCACAAAACATAATATATGTAATATGTTGTAAGTTCAACAAAATTTATATCCGTAAATTAACTTAAACTCTTGTTTGTCACTTGAAATCCACACCTTTCAATATGATTGAGTATTATCCAGGTTTGTAGATTCGTGGCTTTCTCTTATCCAAACCCAATCTTTATATGTGCGTATATCGTGCAGGATATTATAGACCACCGTGAAAATTTAGTTGTAAAACGAAACAATTATGTACAAAGTGATCAGTGGAGACTGTCATAATTACCAGATTGCTCGGATGTATCTCACCCAACTCGTATATTCAGCGTTTATTCATATCCAAATCCAATTTTTATATTTGCGTAACTAACTGTAAATACAAACACGATCAACTGTCCACTATGGCGCATAAGCTTTAAGTGGCTAACGAAAACTTTATTTTGACCTGCAATCTTTTTTCGGCACATCATCATTAATAAAACACACAATTTTATAAATATAGGCAACAATTTCTACGTTGTAGCAGTTTCCCGCGATCATGACACCTACATATTTCTCTTACGCGATTGTATAGAGTGAGTGACACGTACCTGATCACTGGTGGGTATTTGTTTGTAGCAAACAACGTAAATACCCATCCTATGCGGCGCACATAAGTATACTCTGTGTATTTTCCCATGTTTAGCGCTTCCAGACTATCCATTGTTTTCATCTTTACCATTTAAACGCTATTATTTTGCTTTTCGACAATATATATTTCGGGAGTATGTTGCTCCCTTCTTCAGTATCAATTTTTTTCTGAGATCACAAGGCCTTTTCGAGGATATTTATACTGACCAAATTCTAATCACCTAAGGTCTTATTGCCTAACGTCTAATTGCTTAAGGTCTAATTGCTATTGGGTTTTATTACCTTTATATCTTAATATTAATTAATTATTTAGCCTTTTTTTATTTTATTATTACTTAAGGTCTAATTATTATTATTTCTAACAACAACAACAACAATTTAACGCTATTTCACCATATCAAGGAGCCTAGAGTATCCATGTCCTGGGTCATCGTTGGGTCTCGTTTCGGTTGGCTGCCTCATGATTCACAATGATTCGTACACGTCCAGTTTTCGCATGTTTCTTACTTCCTTCACTACCGTTATGTCGTCCCATTCTATTCGATGTCCTTCGCAAATGTGTTTCGCTACTGAAGATTTAACCTTGCTCGGGGTTCCTCGCTTCATCGCCGATTGTGCCTCCTTAGTGTGCTCCTCGAATCTTATTTTAACCGTTCGTTTTGTTTGTCCAATGTATGCTTTGTCACAGTGTTTGCATTTAATTTTGTATACACCCCACTTCTCATCTTTCTTCTTGCTATCCTTTGCATTTGTGAGCCTACTTGTAAGTTGAAACTGGACGCTGCCTGAAATTAGCTGGATGTTAACTTGCTTGAGTAATCTGCTTAACTCTCCGGTTAGTTCTGAGTTTACGACCGCTGCTCTTTGTTGTTGCCATCTACTCTGTGGAGCGTAGTAAAGCTATCTGGTGCTCTCCTTTGTTCACTTTTCTTCATCATACCTGAGATCATCCCTTCTTCATATCCATTTTTCTCCGCTGTATCTAGAATTTAACTTATTTCCTTCATCCGGTTTTCCATACTGAGTGGTACTGACTGCATCCTATGTACCCATGCTCAGAAAGATGCCATTTGTTGTGAGTATGCATGATTTGGTGTTCTTGGTACGGTCCTTTGAGTGCTTGTATTTTTTCGGTATGTGTCCAATTCTAATTTTCCACTAAACCTCATAATTTTCAAATCGAGGAAAGGTAGTTCGTTTTTCGTTTCTTCCTCAATTGTTAAATTGATGTTTTTGTGGATGTTATTTAATTTCGGCAGCAATTCATTTAGGTCTTTTTCATTTAATATGGCGAAAACATCGTCCACATATCGAACCCAAAGTTTGGGCATTATGCCATCTCGCTCCATTATTTCTTCATTCCAGGACATAAAAATCTCGCTTAAAAACGATGGCTGAGGATTACACATCGGTGCTCCAGACTTCTGCTTGTAGTACTTTCCTCTGAAGGTGAAATAATTTTCCGACATGCACAGTGTTGTCAGTTTTATGATTTTTCTAGCTTTTCTTTTTCCTTCCACTGTTGAGTTTTTTGAAATAAGTTGATCTTCCAAGAGCGCGAGAGCTTGCTTCACTGGTACGCTTGAGAATAAAGCCTTGACGTCAAAAGGCACCATTTCATCCTCACTTTGTAAATGATTGTACTTCATAAGCTTTATAATTAATTCATCTCAATTTTTGACGGAGTATTTGTTGGTCGAAATCCCTATATGTTCAAATTCCTGCAGTAGCCACCTTCCTAATTCTGATGTTGGAGCATTTGTTGATGTTATGATTTCTCTTATCTCCATTTCCTTCTTGCGGATCTTTGGTTGGCATTTAATTCCTGATAGTACGGATTTGCCCACTCTCAAGTTTGTTTTTTCACCCAATATGTCCTTGCACTCCTTTAGGGCTCTTTCCACCCGTTTAATACTTTCAGGAAGTGGATCCTTCCTTAATTCAAAACATTCGCCGTTATTTAGTTTTTCTAACACGAGGTGGTCATACTTTTCTTTTTCCATTATAACTACTTGGTTTCCTTTGTCGGCTTGTAAATAAAAGACTGGTTTTTGGTTTAGCTGTTTGAGTGTCTCCATTTCTTGCTTGTTGCCTTTTCTCGTGACCTTTGATTTCTTCTTTAACAAGTTCGTCGTTCTTTCCCTTACAAACTCCTTCTTATCTCTTGGTAGAAACTTTATTGCTGCTTCCATGTCCATCACAATTTCTTCTTTTGGTATCGCATTGCTATTCACCGCATAATTGAGCCCCATATTTTAGTAGTCTCAATTGCTCCTCCGTGAAGACTACCGATGAAATGTTGACCACAAAATCCGGGATGTCTTCAACTTTACTTAATTCCTTCTTCACGATGCTTTGTCCTCTAACCAGTGACTCAAAATTCTTCTTCTTCGCTTTCTCGCACTCAAATGCTCGTTGTACTTTATCCACTAAATCGGTCATGCTTCCTTTTGTACCATTCAAACCTTTTGCTAATTTTACGTGTAAATTGTACGCTTGTAGTGTTACTTCCGATTGTTTCGCATAAAGTCGGTTTAAACTGTCCTTTATCAGATTCCTCTCCATCTCTGCTTTTCTTTTTTCCGTTTTTAAGCGAGATTTTTATGTCCTGGATTGAAGAAATAATGGAGCGAGATGGCATAATGCCCAAACTTTGGGTCCGATATGTAGACGATATTTTCACCATAGTAAATGAAGAAGCCCTAAATGAATTGCTGCTGAAATTAAATAACATCCACAAAAACATCAATTTACAATTGAGGAAGAAACGAAGAACGAACTACCTTTCCCCGATTTGAAAATTATGAGGGTTAGTGGAAAATTAGAATTGGACACATACCGAAAAAATACAAGCACTCAAAGGACCGTACCAAGAACATCAAATCATGCATACTCACAACAAATGGCATCTTTCTGAGCATGGATACATAGGATGCAGTCAGTACCACTGAGTATGGAAAGCCGGATGAAGGAAGCAAGTTATATCCTAGATACAACAAAGAAAAACGGATATGAAGAAGGGATGATCTCAGGTATGATGAAGAAAATTGAACAAAGGAGAGCACGAGATAGCTTTACTACGCTCTACTCGCAAAAAAGAAGGCAACAACAAAGAGCAGCAGTCGTAAACTCAGAACTAACCGGAGACTTAGGCAGATTACTCAAGCAAGTTAACATCCAGCTAATTTCAGGCAGCGTCCAGTTTCAACTTAAAAGCAGGCTCACAAATACAAAGGATAGCAAGAAGAAAGATGAGAAGTGGGGTGTATACAAAATTAAATGCAAACACTGTGACGAACGGTTAAAATAAGATTCGAGGAGCACACTAAGGAGGCAGAGTCGGCGATGAAGCGAGGAACCACGAGCAACGTTAAATCTTCAGTAGCGAAATAAATTTGCGAAGGACATCAAATAGAAATGGGCGACCTAACGGTAGTGAAGGAAGTAAGAAACATGTGAAAACTTAACGTGTACGAATCATTGTGGACCTAGGAAATGGATACTCTAGGCCCCTGGATATGGTGAAACAGCTTTAGATTTTTTTCTATTGTACTAATAATAATTAAAATTACTCATGTAATAAATAATAATAATTAGACCTCAAGCAATAATAGAATAATAAAAGCTAAATAATTAAGCTAAGAATAATATTAAGATATAAAGGTAAACCAAATAGCACGTACACCTAAAGCAATTAGACATTAAGCAATTAGACCTTACGTAATTAGAATTTGGTTAGTACAATATAAATATCCTCGAAAAGGCCCTGAAATCTCAGAAAAAAATTGACACTGAAGAAGGGAGCAACTTACTCCCGAAATATATATTTGTCGAAAAAACAAAATAATAGCGTTTAATTGGAAAACATGAAAACACAGGATGGACCGAAATAGTTGTAGGCACTATTTGCAGGAAGTGAAGGCCCGAGAGGGGCTGTAGTACTAAGAAGAATAGAACGTAAACAATCGCACTCTAAGTTGATTGGAAAATTTCCTATACAATGCATACAAACAATAATATATATTGGCTGATATTTGTCGCTGAGTACGACTCTGAACACTTTATCTACGGAATCTCAAACAAAAATTGCTTCTAGGACTAGGACTTGTCGGTTTGTACTCTAAATATGAAAAAATGCAAATTACTATTTCAAATCTCTAAAGTGATATCCCCTTATCGTGTTGTAGAAGTACCATGTTATACCAGGAAGATATCAATTTTCATTTCGTGTAAGAGCGAAACCGTGTTGTCGGAGGGATACCTGTATATGTAAATTCAGACCACCATAACTTCGTAAAATACGATTTGATTTCATTGAATTTAAGCATATATCCACGATTTTATTGAATAAAATGTAAAATTAATAAATCATGCTATTACTAACAAAGTTGTGTGAATTTCGACTTCTGACTTATTTATTTTTGTAATACTCATCAAAGCCTACACTAGTAATTTTTTTCACATAAAAGAAAAATCCCTAAAAAAAAATTTCACAAATAAACTTTAAAAAAGTCATCATTTTTTACCTTTACACAAAGATTGATGGCTGTTGCTGCTATAGTTTCGGAGAAAAACTTCTGTGACATACAGACAGATGGACGAACACAGGTTGTGATTTGAATAGATACTGTTATATGATAAATAATTCGTACATTCTATCAAAAAGTAAAGAAACATTATTCGATCTTGCATTCCATAAATAATAGAATAATTTCAGACAATCTCCAATATGACTCAAGTAGCTCTAAGTTTCCTGCTGGTATCACAAAACTGGCCCCTATAATTTTAACTTGCACGGTCTGGTAATATCGCTAAGATTGCACAGGTAACCGTCGCTGTAGTCACCGCCGCCGTCTTCGTTAATATCGCTCTAAGTTGTGCTATGCCGTCATAGTATCTTACGGAAAAAGGTAAAAGATACTCTCAACCTCTCAACTACTACTTGCACACTCCATCAGGTGTATAGAGACGCGTGCAATGCCAGTAGATTTTTATAACGTTTATTGACGATTCCCATATGTGATGGTCGTGGTGGCTTAGCGACCAGCCAAACAACATTCTCATTTGAATTTCTTACTCCTCCGCGGTCAGTCTTAGTCTTGAGTCTGCTACGGTTGTCGGTATCGCGTTGGACAACTTAAGATCGCGAGACCGTTCGTCGTTGATTTTGTTGGTTCACGAGTGCATTAATTCTTCTTCAATATCTTGGAATGGATTTAATTGAAAAGATACAATTATGCATAGTGGTGTTGTGTGAATAAGTTCTAATTAGAAATTCGTAAATAATCTTTGGATGAAGTGGTTAAGTTAATCTGTCAACCTTTTTCTTCGGATTGCAACAAATGGAGCAATTGTTCGTCGCGAGCATCTTTTTCCACAATATCGCTAAAGTGAAGCATTCAAATTGGTGTCACAGAACAATATCTTCTAAATACACAAAACTATCTGAAGATCCATTGAATCTTTTCGCGTAAAAAGTTTCTCGTTAACAATTAAACCTTCCAGTGAACCTTCTTTGAAGTATGAGAAGAAAAAACACCAACCAACGTGTCATACTCTACACAATCAGTCATCCACCGAGTCAAAGAGATGCTGATAATAATAAAAAGAGCTAATTACAGGTGCTAATTACAACAGATGATTCTTCCTAATGAAATGTATCTAAGGAGTGAGAATTGCGCTATGCGATAAAAGTGTTGGCTTGTTCGTAACCTCAAAAGGCCATTATACCTTTTGTAAGTATCGGAGAATGATAGTGGCAGTTTCTTTGGATGCTGCGGAATGATACCTTGAATGCTGGATGAAATATTTGAATGTGGCGAAGAAATAGATAAAAGTTAAAACGGGAAAAGATTAATTGAATACACGCTTCCAACCAAGTTATTTTTCTTCTCGCGTCAATTAGAAGTGTTTTGGCCCAAGTTCGAATTGATAGTGAATCTTCACCATAATAGTGTTGCTTTATTGCAAGTTTAAAAAATTTCTAATTGCAGAATTTAATGTTTCTTAAACATTTTATTGGTTACTAACAAAAATTTTAAACATAAAAAGCAAGTAACGTTTATATTGTAGTGTACGTACGTGAATACCTTGTAAAGTATCTTTCTTGAATTTCGTCTCCTATCTGTTAAAAGTATCTTCAAGTGAATTTTTAATCATTCTGTGCTTAACACCTAATAAATCTAAGGAAAGTTCATTACGAATTTTGTGAAAGTGACATACATACGAGTATTGGATCGACTGCGGCGACAACGAAACGACAAACGCATGACCGGACAAAATCTCGTCATTCTAGTCTTGAGTATGTGGAAAAATCAGGATGAATGACTGAATGATATGTGCTGAGACTACGCTAAAGTAAACCCGTTTTGGATTTTTCCGGTAAGTCTGAAAGAATCTTTCAATGATAGCAAACTATTTGTCTCAGTTGGAGCAATCGTTAGTGGGTCAAACTTGGCGAGATAAAATCTTAAAGGTACTTTGTTGCGTCTTAATCTTATCTTTGGCTTTTCTCCGCATCTACTAAGCAAATACTATTAACAACAATCTTGATGATCTCATTCATTAAACCAAGCGTAAGCCCTAAAAACTAGAGAAGCAACTTTTAGGAAAAAACTAGAAAAATACTTGATCCTAGCCAATTTTGCCTACTCGACATTCCGATCTTCATCGCGAGCAGCTCATCTACGATTTTTTCGTTGTTTCACTCATTACTACTTATTTATAAGTGGTAACATATGTAGCGAGCATGTCTTCTTAATATTCTCGAAAACTTGGAAGAAAAAACTTGCGCAATCAGCAGCAAAAGTAGTATCCAACGCAAGTCCTCTACAGATTTCTTTTTGAAACCGCTCGTAGATACTATATCGTCGGTTGATTGCGATAGACTCGCGGTGGATCCACATACACTACAGCGCGAAATAAACTAATAACAGTAATGATTGAATTTTTATAGTGTGCTTATGCACGTGATGATAAGTGATAGTGTAAGGTGATAATTTTTGCGTTTTTAAGTTCAACGAGCAAATGAGTACGGAGTAAATTAGTTCTGCTGGTTTGGTTTAGGTTTTATCATAAGACTTGGCAGCGTTTTTGTTTTCACCGTACAGCTGACAAGGTTATTTGGATACGAATAATAATTATGTAAACGACATTATGATCCCTAGACGACTTTATTGCTTGGGAGTAGCAAGTGGTTTTCCCCAAGCAAAGAAAACACGATAAAGCAACACATATGTGTATTCTTTATCAGAATGCGAGATAAGTGGGATCAGTAGCTTTGTGTAATTAACAATCAAAATGGGGTCTCCTTTACTGTGGGTAGATAGTTGCGAGGAAATTTACTGGATAATGAACTGCAAAGAGAGATTCTCTACAAAAGTTGGAATAAAGTCACTGAGCTGGAACTGACCTTGTTTAATTTATAAGAACATCTGGAGGGGTTGTATGAAACTATCGTTCGTAACAATGAGGGTTAAATTTTAAGCTTCGTTGCTTGTGCTGCGTCCAGCTGTTATATTTCATTCAATGTCCGGAATTTTTTTTTTTGCTTATTTGAATCGCTATCAAACATTGTTTGTTAGTGCGTAAGAGCTTTCGCAGTCCGCATATTGTAGTGGTTAGAGAGCTCATCCCGTAAGCCGAAGGTCCCTGGTTCAAGTCTCGTTGGCGACAATGAGATTTAGTTCGAGTGATTCTTCGGACGGACTATAGGCCGTTCAGTTATGATACGTGCTAGTTTCAAATCAGAATGAATCGCTGCTGGGTAGACGAGCACACGGCCAAAGCGTGGCACTGACCATATCGCCTCGTAGAGCGATATGGTCGGAGGCTCCGGTCCTAGGGGGCCTCCAAATCTTGAAGAGTTCTTTAAATCATATTCTAAACAAGATTGAAAATATGTTTAGTAACTTAGTAAGAGGCAGTTCAAAGTTTCGGGCCTCGTAGATATAATTGGAAAATAGCTTAGACCGGTTATTTACAATTTTTAAATTTGAATGGCTGGTGTGAAATTTCTTCCACTGCCAATCTACCTTTCTTTATAATATCTATATTCCGTCGATATCCATCAATAGCTGAGTCTATAGGCCTCATCATTACTACACCCCACGGTGAGTTCGGTTTCACCGTTATTAACTTGGTACTTTTCCAATTTATCTATGATCCTTTGCAAAAGGTTCCAGTTTGGTATTATATGAATATGAAAAAAATAAAACCACTGCCATTTAAGATTTAAAAAAGCATCTTCTTTTTTACAAAGTGTAGACATCAAGATCAACACTGGAGTCATTTGAAATTTTGACGCGGTAATAATATTTTTTAATGTTCATAGCAACCAATACTCGGCGAATACCAGTCTTTCAAACTGTAAACTTCATTCCGTCGTTCAACTAGGTTCCATTCCTATGACTTGAACGAATTTTATGCGTTCCGAAATGCAAAATTTGGGTTAAAAATGTTTGTTTGCTGCAAATTGGCTCGAATTTCCTGCTAGAAATCAGCTGCATACATTAAGCCAGTTGAATTGTTTCAGACTGCAGAATCCTTACCAAGAACATACCATTTGAGGTTTTCCGGCCACCGAAATCTGTGAATTTCGAAATTTTTATAACCTTCTGCTTCATTCCGTTACTTACTCTTGCAGAGCTCAAGGTTATGACAATGCCGCATCAATGTTAGGTGCACATAGAGGATTGAAACAAAAAATTCGAGAAATCAATCTGCAGGCTGTGTTCAGTCCCTGTGTGAATCATTCCTTGAATCTTTGCGGAGTACATGCATTCTCATGTGTTTCTTCCAGCGTCACATGTTTTGCAACTGTAGAAAGGCTATATTCATTCTTCTCATCATCTACCCAGAGGTGGGAGTTACTCAAAGAGAAAAAGGTAAAAGTTTGAAACTTTTGTCGGATACTCGCTGGAGCGCTCATTACGACTGAGTTAAAGTCGTAACAGAAAACGTGGAAATAATTGTGAGTACTTTAGAATACATGCAAAATCAAATAAAATCCAATCTTGATACTCGATCAGCAGCAAGCTTGCTTTTGCCAGCTATTTGTGACTTTAGCGTTTTCTTCTTCTTAGCAGTATAGCCCCTCTCGGGCCTCCGCTTCCTGCAAATAGCGCCTCCAACTGTCTCCAATTTCAAAATTCGAACAGCGATGAACTGTCTTCGTCGACCGAGTCAGACCAGCGTTTCCTCGGTTTCCTCACTGGTCTCTGGCCTTCAGTTCTCCGAACGAATACCTTTTTGGGTATCCGTTGTTCGTCCATACGATCATGTGGCCAGCCTATTGCAGTTTCCAAAGTCTTATAATCGCTGAGACCTCCGGCTCGTCAAAAATTTGATACAACCATGGTTGTATCAAATTCTCCATTGGCCCCCGCTTCGCTCCGATTATTCGCCTCAGGACCCATCGCTCAAAGGCGTTCAATATATTTACCGATGCTTGGGTTAGGGTCCATGTTTCACACCCATAGCATAACACAGGTGTCATCACAGATTTGTATACTTGGAGCTTTGTTTTCCTGTGGATGCAGCTGGTTTTCAAGATCGTCAATACTGAATAAAATATTTTATTTGCAGCTGTATTTTTCGGTGTATTTCGCCTCCTTCATTGCCCGTTTTCGTTCTTTAAGGACACAAATTCGCTAACATTTTTGATACTATATTCGCCAAGTGTGATGTTTTGTGTACTTGAGGTATTTTTCTTCGACTGCTTCATGAGCTTTGTTTTATTTTCGTTGATCTTTAGACCTACTAGTTTTGCTTCGCTGTCGAGTTTTAGGAAGAGTTCTTTGGCAGTTGTTAGTGACCGCGACAGAATGTTGATGTCGTCCGCATTGGCTGCTACTTAGCTCCACTTGAATAGCAATGTCCCTCGCGTATTGACAGGTAGCTTCGTTATGATGTACTCCAGAGCCAAATTGAATAGTAATGGGGCCAGCCCATCTCCGTGCTTTAGTCCGATATTTGTGTCAAAGGCATCGGAGAGTTGGTTATTGATGCGGACTTGGGAGATTGTCGACGTCATTGTCATTTTGGTAAGATGGAGTAATTTGGCTGGGATGCCAAAGCAAAGCATTATTTGGTACAGTGCGTTACGATGAATACTGTCGTATGCTTGCTTGAAGTCAACGAAAATTTGGTGAACGTCTATGTTGAACTCCCAGCATTTTTCAAGTACCTGCTTGACTGTAAACAATTGGTCTATCGTCGACCTGCCTACTCTTAAAACTGCCTTGATACTCCCCAATAATACTGTTGGTGTATGAGACGATTTTATTTTCTAAAATTTTTGAAAATATTTTGTACGCCGTACAAAGTAGTTCCTATAATTTTCGCACTGTAGCTTGTCACCTTTTTTGTAGATAGGGAATATAATTGATTGACTCCACTCTTTCAGCATATGTTATTGTTGCCAAATGTACTGGATGACTTTGTGAATAGTTTGATGAACACTACTGCTACCATATTTGATGAGCTGCACTGGAATCTCACCGATGCCCCACGTTTTATTATTCTTTTGGGCTTTGATGGCGGAACAAACTTCATCCAGAGTTGGTGGGGCGAATGGACGTTTTCCACAGATATCTATAAGCTCTGATGCTCTGGAGCTGTGCGAGGATTGAAGAGGTTCTCGAAACTAAACTACTCATGAGTTACCAATAACGAAAGCTTGAAAGTGATTGGAAAACTCAATCACTTCGTACTGTAAGCAAACAAATCCAAATTTATTGCTTGAAGAATCACTTACAATATCAATTATGGTATAAACTAAAAAAAGTCGAGGTCTTCTGCTTATTGTGACAATATGTCTAATTTTAAATGTTGTTCCATTATAAATTATTGTCTTCACATTACAATTTGGATTTAAGTTGCAATTAATGAAAGACAAATTATCGACCTGGGGAAAATATTGCATTCTATATATTAAAATAGGCTGCGATGCTTTACCGGTCACTATGCTTACAAATTCGAAGTCATTTTGGGATAGCAAACTTGAAAACTTTAGACAAGATTTTTTGGAATGCTACAACGGAATATTAATACGGGACGAAGTGTTTCGAGCATAAGATTTGTGAAGTCTATGCTCTGCCTCAAAACGAAAACACCAAATATCTTTCAAGGGATTTTGAATTATTCGTTTATAGTGCAATAAATTATGGAACTTTGGTGTTTAATTTTCGTTAAAAAAAGATTTATATAATTCATAATGAGTTCGTACTAAATCTTCCAGATCATTTAAATCATTGTCGCGAAAGGAGAGCAACGAAATTCTGTCAATTATTGGGTGTACAACTTGATAGCCGGAATTTGACGCTAGATGTCCGTACTAACAAATATCGTGAAAGCTCGAACTTTATAAATATGTCATTTTGAAGGTACATTTGACAGCTATCAAAATCAGTCAACAAAACAATTTTATCTTGTGTGCATCATTATTTTTCACGATGAATAACTTCAAAAATTGGAGAAAAATACAGCATTTGCGGGAGGTTCTGTTGGGTCACTTTTTTGCTAAGATAACTGCTGCGGAAAGTCATCGTTTGCTTGTAGAAGTTTATGGTAACGATGATTTAATAAAAACACCGTGTTTTGAATGGTTTCAACGCTTCAAAAGTGGTGATTTTAACATCAAAGACAAATAACGCCCAGGACAGCCAAACAAATTTGAAGAAGCATTGGAGACGCTACTCGATGAGGATTCGTGTCAAACGCAAGGCGAACTTGGCAAATCGTTGGAAGTGACTCAGCAAGCCATTTTGAAACGTTTGAAAGCCGCCGGATACATTCAGAAGTAAGGTAATTGGGTGCCCTATGAGTTGAAGCCGATAGACGTTGAACGGCGCTTCTGTATGTCTGAAATGCTGCTTGAGCACCATAAAAAGAAATCATTTTTGCATCGGATCGTGATTGGAGATGATAAATGGATCCATTATGACAATCTCAAGCGCAAAAATTCATACGTGAAGCCCGGCCAACCAGCCAAATCAACGGCGAAGCCAAATATCCTTGGCGCCAAGGTTACGCTGTGTATTTGGTGGGATCAGAAGGGGCCATTATATTATGAGTTGTTGAAATCTGTACCGAGCACAATTAATACGTTTGAAGCGTGCCATCATCGAAAAACGCCCGGAATATGCGACCAGATACGAGGCTATGATTTTTCATCATGACAACGCTCGGCCGCATGTTGCAAGACCCGTGAAAAACTATTTGGAAAATAGTGAGTGGGAAGTTTTGGCCCACCCGCCTTATAGTCCGGACCTTGCTCCGTCTGACTTTCATTTATTTCGCTCGATGCAAAACGCCCTCACCGGAATACGCTTCACTTCTGCGCAAGGCATCCGAAATTGGATAGATTCGTTTTTGGCTGTCAAGCCGAAGCAATTTTTTGGGATGGAATTCATAATGGAATTCATGCCTGAAAGATGGGGAAATTTTGTAGCTTCCGATGGACAATACTTCGAATAAAATATATTGTAAGATTTTTCCACAATAGAGCATCAAATTTCGCTAAGAAATTCCGGTTATTAAGTTGTACACCCAATAACTTCACTAAAATTATTAGAAATTCGTAAACAGGATCATCTATGGGAATTAAACCTCCAATTAGCAAAGTTATAAAATGAATAAATGTTTTCATCTCCTTCGCACTCATCTTAAATGTATGACTCCGGATATGCTGCCTTTGGAGTAGAGGGCTAATGTTTTTAATTTCTGTATCACCATAAGAAATCATTTGTTTTCTGCAATTGAATGCATCCAGGGAAAAATCTTTTTTGACGTAAATAAACCCGTTCAATATTTTTGCTAAATCGTATTTGCATATTCCATGGAAAAAATCATGCATTACATCACATGCTACATTGTCCGTAACATGGAAGTTTCTCAAGCAACTAAATATTGAAAATTCCTTCACATCCGTTACTTTCGGATCCTTCCTAAGTATATTCGTATTATATAGGGTTTTCCAATAAGAGGTGTTATTTTGATATTAAATGAAAAATGCCATTTTTTAATATGAATGATCGGATGTTTATTTCATTATAAAGAGGAAGATATGCCGTTAATAGTAAAAAATAACATCAGGCAAATGACCACCACGACCACGCTTACAGGACCATATCCTTTTCATGAAATTTTCCATAACCAAATCGCAAAGTGGCTACCCTATGTCCTCGAAAGCGTCACGAATTCCATCTTTGAGGTCTTGAATTGACGCTGGGCTGTTGGCGTAGACCTTCTCTTTCACGTGGCCCCTAAGGAAGAAGTCGCAAGGTGTTAAATCACAAGATCTTGGTGGCCAATTGTGATCACCTCTTCGAGAGATAACACGGTCCGGAAACTTTTCCCGTAAAAGATCAATGGTTTTGTTGCTTGTGTGGCATTATTAACCATCTCTCGATAGAGCAATCTATTTAGCGTAACTGTTGCTCCAGCCTCATTTTCGAAAAAGTAAGGTCCAATGACTCCGCCGCACCATAAACCGCATCAAACAGTCACACGTTGAGGATAGAGAGGTTTTTCAACAATAACTCTTGGGTTTTCCACGCCCCAGATGCGACAATTTTGTTTGTTGACGAAGCTACCGAGGTGGAAATGGGCCTCATCACTCAACATGATTTTTCAATGGAATTCCGGATCATTTTCATGCATTTCAAGGACCCAATCAGCAAAGACACGACGTTGATGATGATCGACCGGCTTGAGTGTTTATGTTAACTGAGCTTTATAAGCCTTAAGATCCAAATCTTTATGCAAAATAAGGTGTAATGGCGTTTGTGGAATGCCTAATTCCAAAGAACGACGAGGAATGGACAAACCTGGGTTTTCTTGAACACTTTCGGCTACAGCAGCAATATTCTCGGTTGTTCTTGAGTGACGTGCAGGTGTTTTATTCTTCATATCACTAAGTTGTCCCAACAGCTCGAATTTATTCACCAATTTCTGTATTGCGGTCCGACAAGGTGCTTGACGATGACCCAAAAATGTTCGAGTTGTACGAACCGTCTCTGCCAAATTTTCACGATTTTTATAGTGAATTTTAATAATTTTAATGCATTGTTGAAGCGTGAATAGTTCTAGTATTATTAATGGCGTAGTTTCTACTTGACAAATGTCAAAAATGACAGCTTCAAAAGTGACATCTACCGAAATAGCGGGCTATTCAAAATAACACCTCTTATCGGAAAACCCTTTAATTCTATATTTAAGATGTATTCATTTTTTTCGGGCCTTGATCGTATGTTTCGGCACTCGAGAAAGTGATATGATCAGTACATGTTTTGGGCATATGCCCATCCATCAAGCTGCGATGTGCTCTAATTTTAAACCAGCACATATTAAAACTGAACCGGCTTATAGTCCGTCCGAACAATCACTCGAAACAAATCCCCTTTTCACCAACTGGGTCGAATCAGTTTACCCAGTGAGCACTGTATTCATTTTTAGGGTTATAATGTTCAGAAAGTTTCAAAAGAATTGAATAATGTTGAAAGGTGTTACATACTTTTCAGTTTTCTTGTATTCTAGCAACAGTCATGCATGGGTATGGGACAATATGTGCTACCCGTCGACCTTTGCACTACGGTTTTTTATATTTTTATGAAAACTGTAAAGATCCGTAATTTAAAAATAAAATAGCAGCCACGTTAAATAAAATATGAGCATAATTGCGTGTTTTTTTTCCATTTCAGCATTTGCTGAACACAATATTAAACTACTTTTTGGGTTTATTTATGAATGGCTAAAGATGATGAGGCCATTCCGATTGAAACCTGCTCCGACCTATCCAATTTGTTTTACAGCAACAGTTCCATTTCATAGAGACAAAGTTTATTTCAAAGACAGATGTATGTGCTTTGAAAAAAAATTAAAGCCATCATGCAGCGCATATAACCAAGCCTAGTTAGTTCGATGACGTTACTTCAAAGATTTAAGATGAAAACTTTGCCTTCCAATTATGTGCAAACAGCTGAGTCTAATGTTGACTCCTGATATGAGGATACAATCAAAAAGGTTCTTTTGCCGAGAACCTTCTTGATTGCAGAATGCTCCGTTGTTATTGGCCTCTGGTTCAAATTTGACCAACATGTGGCCAGACCGGGTTGGATGTACAGGTTTACAGTAGTCTTGATATCTTCGGTTTTAACGCCTCCCCTGATCCTCGGCAACACATTTACCTAAGATCGGCCATCCTTGGGTTTCAAGAGTAGTGGCTGCCATTAGCGTCTTCTAAGTGTCTTTTTCCTTCTGCATCGCATTAAGTACTTTTTTTGTTAGGCATCTTTGAGAACTTTATTTGGAGGCGCTTTTTGCGGTTTTCTTGGCTCCCTTGTCCCCACTATCTGGAGCTCTTGATCTAATATTCCATTCCCATTAAGTGCCTTCTTTTTCCTCCTTTTTTCCCGGTTTCCTTCAATTAGACTGGATACCAACCTTTTGATGTTCTCTGACGATGGAGCTATCCGCAATTCCTTGGTGGACTTAGCCCTCAGCTATTCTTTAGTTTTGAACTCTTCTTTGGTCTTCTGCTTTTCTTCAGCCTTCAACCAGCTCAGTTAATAATGCTCGATGAAGTCTAGGAGCTGATCTAGCTCCAGGAGCCCATTCGTTACTCCTTTGCAAATGTTTTTCTGCGAGTGACACAATTACAGATATAATTCTCTTGAGAAAGCTTCTCGCTTTAGCCTTTCTTCCTGATAGCGTTCAACGGCTATTGTATTTTATAACTTCTCTCTGGTGAGAAGTTCCTTGCTTCTGTTTCTATATTAAATGCTTAAATCATATTTTTGGCGATGTCAGCGACATCTCACAATGAAAATAGGTTAGTCTTCTCGCTCTTTTCTTTTTTGTCGGGATTGTTTTTCAGCCTCGGTGTGGTTCATTATCCGGTCGGCTCTTAACGAGCCGAAGAGCGGGTGGTTTTGAAGTAAATTTCCCGAGAGAAATTTAACTATTGCGAAGGTTAATTTATATACATATACTTGTATACAATGAGGAATATAACGAAATTTGTGGCCTCCCTGGAGATAGTAATTTCGCTTCAATTTTCACCAAACTTCCAGGAAAGCTGTACTGAATAGATGTCTTCGCAGAGTCAGTAAACCAGCGAAATCAGCTGAGCAAAAAACGGGGTCATTTTAGACAAAAATCTGTAATTTCGGTCCTGCCCAAAGTTTAGCTATGTTCGTTGAGGTGCTCACAGCAAGTGAGCCGCTACAGGGAGCTTCGGAGGGGATGGAAGAACTGGCAGTTCAAGACGTAGTGAACTCAACTATGAGCATCATTACGACTGCTTGCTGCGCATCTATGCCCCGTCAAAAACCCCGGCACGGTGAACCCCCAGTGTACTGGTGGTCAACTGAAAAGCGAACAGAGTGTCACAAGCTTCGACGTGAACCGTGATGAGGCATGCAACCGAGTGGCAGCATATAAGCCGGCCAGGAAACAGCAAGGCTTGCTAAACCTAGTGGACAATGTGAACAAGGATCCCCGGGGGGCCTTGGCTACAAACTAGTTATGCGGAAGCTTGGCGCCCTACAGAAGCCTTGCATACATGATGCGGAAAAGATGGACGAGATAGTGCCGGGACTCTTCCCCGCCCATCTCGATCGTGTTGACGCTGTCCATGGTGAAACAGCAGTCGAGGCAGTCCTTTCATTGAAAGTAAGGAAGGCTCCAGGTCCAAATGGTGTTCCGGCTGAGGTGTTGCGGCTTGTCTATCACCATTGTCCTGACTTGCTGCTCAGCATATTCAACGCTTACTTACGGGACGGGGTTTTCCCGGTAGGATGAAAGGTGGCGAGGCTCGTGCTGATCAGCAAGGGGAAGGGAAATCCCGAATTGCCGTCTGCATACCGCCCGTTATACATGCTAGTCACTGCTGGGAAAGTGCTAGAGAAACTCATCAAGGGAAGGATCACTGACGCGATTCGTGCTGCTGGGGACCTATCTCCTCGGCAATACGGCTTTAGAGCAGGATGTTCTACTACTGATGTGATTGCAGAGGTGGTGAGTACGGTCCAAAAGGTATAGGCACATAGTCGCACCAAGCGACGGATCGTCCTATTGGTGACGCTCGACGTCAGGAACGCCTTCAACTCCGCTAGATGGGTGGATATTCTGGATACGCTGGAAAACCCTTTTTAAGTCCCAGAATATCAAATGCGGCTTCTGAGGAACTACCTAAAGGACCGAAGCCTGCTCTAAGACACGACACAGAGCCAATCAAGGATAGATTTTACATCGAATGTTGCCCACGAATCTATCCTTGGTCCGGACCTGTGGAGCGTGTCTTACGACGGGCTACTGAGACTGGATATGCCAGATGAGTCGCACTTGATTAGCTATGCATCATTTGTTCTGCTCGTTGGACGCACCGTTGAACAAGCGCAACTTAGGCTAAGTATACTAATGCGCCGAGTGAGATACTGGATGACTGCTCGCGGGCTCAGTTTAGCAGTGGAGAAAACCAAAGTGGTCATCTTAACAAAAAAGAGAATCCCTAAAGTAAGGATGATCAGTATTGGAGGCTACTGATCGACTCGAAGTTGAGTTTCTCTGAGCAAATCAGGGCAACGGCTGAGAAGGCTACTTCGGGCGTATCGGCTCTGAGTCGACTTATGGCCAACGTAGGGGGACCCAACCCATCAAGAAGACACCTCTTGATGAGTGCTGTAGGGTCAGTGTTACTGTACGGAGTAGAGGTACGGGGCAATTCTCTCAGCAAGGAGGTTTACCGAAAACGCCTGGCACAGGTACAGAGAAGAGGAGCGCTGAGGATTGCATCTTCGTATCCAACAGTCTCTGATTTGGCGGTGAAAGCCATTGCAGGCGTGATAACTATCGGCCTCCTTGCTAGAGAGCGCCGCTCTATTTTTCTGCGCCAAAACGAGAATGTGAAGGAGATGGTTGTCCACGAGGATAGACAACGCTCGCTCAACGATGGCAGCAGTCTTGGGTGATTTACACGAAAGGAAGGTGGACTGCGCGCCTCATCCCGGATGTGAGACCATGGCTTAATTGAAGGCATGGTGAGACTGACTTCTATCTGACCCAGCTTTTGAGTGGGCATGGGTGTTTTCAGTCTTACCTGCATAAGATTGGCAAGTCACGGCCCCCCGATTGTCGGTATTGCCAGGAGAAAATTTTTTGCGTGCATAAAATGGGACTGGTTGCGGAGGGACCTCTACAGGGAGCCGGGAGGGTTTAACCCGGATAATATAGTTGTGGTGATGCTCGAATCGGTCGACAATTGGACCAGGTGGCACACTATGTTCGGGCAGTCCCAAAATAAAAAAGGGATTCACAGCAGCCGGGATGTTGGGGCTGGGGGATCGCTTGGCTTGCACTTCCTCTTCCCCTCTCCCCTCCCGCTAGAGGAGTGAACCCTCAGCTTGAAGACGCCTCACGGCGTAACAAAACGAGACCTGGCCCGAAGAAATGTATCAAACGGTCCCAGGCTACGTTCTCAAGTTGACAGGGGAGGTGTTTAGTGGCCACCTTCTTGTGAGCTCACCTTCCTACCACAAAAAAAAGTTTAGCTCCGATCTAAACGAAATTTGGGGCAGAGGTTATTTATTGAACTGTGTGATGAAGCTCATAATAAAAAAAACCAATGTCAAATCATTTGAATAGAAATGGCGGAAGCTCGAAGGTAGAAAAAAGTACAAAAATTTTTTTGGTAGTTTTGACCTGACCGTTCTATAGACGTTAATGAAATTCGGCAGTGTGGAAGAGCCAATATACATCTAGAGCAAAATGAAAGAAATGTGGTCAGGATTCCAATTTCAGAATAGCGAGCAATCAAATTTCGAAATTTCAAAGGCTTTTAAAGTCACAATTTTCATTCGATTTCTATGAAACTTAACATTAAAGTAGATAATGATGAGGTGTAATGATCTTGTCATTTGCGTAATCAAACATGATCTAGCTTCAAAATGGCATTTTTTCAGGTTTTCGTGGCGCTCTAGTGGCCAAGTATCTCAATGGGCTTTGATGCAACTTTAAATCATAAATTATTGAATCTGTGATCGGGCCAAAAATAATGTAAATCGGATGATAAATATGAATAAGTCGAAAATTTATATCTTAATATTTGTAGCTGCCATTTTCAATAAGAATGGAATATTTTTGTGCATATCCAGAGTAAAACTCAGATTTAAAAGAGATTGGGCACAGTGATTAACGAGACTCAGAGATACATTTGATGATGAAATTATCCAAAACGAAGCGCTAAAATATGAAATGCCGGCTGTCAAAGTTCAGGATATAAGCAAAATTCGTTATTTGATTTGCAACTAATGTGTTGAATATATTTTCATGAGAACGTTTGAAATTGGCTTACATTGCAATTACTTTTACTCGTACAACAGAAAATTTCCTTAAATAGTGTGGCGACCAATTCAAATTTGGTCCCAGGGTTATCCTTGCAGAGCAGGAAGGCCATGCGATGGTTGACATCAGCCCTTATGGGTACAGGTACTCAGAGCCAGACCAGCGCTAATCACGGGAGTGCATCTCCACCGCTAATGGCGGGAGTACATCTCCAACGAATATACAACACCAGCTATACGGTGCGAACTTCGAACGTACTTCGAGGCCTGTCAAGGTTTTGCCGGGGCGGAGACAGTACGATACTTGTATTGGAGCTACTCACGCGCGAGTGCCACCTCGGCAGTACCATGCTATGCAACTAGGTCTAAAAATATCCACCAGCCCAAAATGTCAGTTTCAATTCAATGTCCTTTTCGCAGTCTAGAGATCGTTGCCAGGTCGTACACCGCGGATGAATCTTATGTACGTGGGGACGACACTCCCCAAAGAATACTCTTGTCAACCAGCAGTCCCCTTGCAAGCTAAATACACACTTAAAATAATAATGAAATAAAAATGAATACGTGATTCCTTGAAACCGGCAAACCCCAATCCGAATACTAAACAAAGAAGTAACTATTAATAGATTACAAGTAATTATCTCAACGATAATAATATTGCTAAAGTTATTGAATTTAGATTGCGAGATTTAATCTATCGAGACAATGTTAATGATAAAAAACATCAAACATTTTCTTATTTCTTTTATCGAATTCCAATCGAACTAATCATCCACTGCTACTGACATATTTAATAAAAAAGTATACAAAACACATTATACCGTCAAAGCTGATAAATAAAAGCTATTGATAGTTAACATTAAATCAAGCTGTCACACATACGTTGCTTTTTTCATTAAAATGAGAATAAATAAACCCCACGAGGATAAATTTCATGCGCAAAAACGCAAATATTTTACGGTAATTATGGTTATTTTTACCTGTTTTAATTCACATTCAATACATGTATAATTAACCTAATAGTCAAGGGATTATATTGAATATTGTATTCTAGGAATTTTAATAAAGAAATTATCTTTGGTTTGATGAGAGGATTTTATGTTGTTTTCATATGAGGTTTTATAGTGAATGTTCTTTCTATTGTTTATGGAAAATATTTTATATGTGGTTCTATAAAATTTTTCTTATGTTTTCCATATATCCGTTTTGTCGTTGTTATTTGTTCTGTTTTTCAATGACGACAAGAAAAGGAATATTCAATTCATATCTCTTTAATCCGAGAAATATTCTTTAGAATTTTAAATACTTGAAAAGATTTGGCGATAAAAAATTGCATGCCTGATACTAAAATATTGTAATACCTGCAGTTCCTGGCAGGTATACCATGTTGCCATGTCGGGTGAATCATGCATCGCACTGTCGAATTCTCCCTACAGTCTTCATCTTCGTTAAGTTCGAGGGTAGTGATGGAAAACCCTCGATAGTTGGGACTATCGCTAGTGCTCGATAGTTTTCAATAAACTATCGATAGTTGACAAATAGCTAAAAAGAAAATTACTGGAATTGAACTATATGTTTCGGTTAAGCACATTAAGTTTTTAATATCAAAATTCATTTGACTGATTCAATTAATTCATGACATATATGATATGAGGGCAGTCCCAAAAGTACCCGAACCGACAAAGAAAACAGTAAAAAATTGCGAAAATGCTTTTTATTTTTCAACATATTCTCCTTTCAGCTCAATACACTTTTTCCAACGATGTTCAATAGCTTCGAAACCCGCTTTATAGTAGGAACCGTCAAGCTCCTCAAAATAGCTATTCCCCGCAGACTCTATCTCTTCATTGTTGGAAAATCGTTTGGCGCCGAGCCATTTTTTCAAATTCGGAAAAAGAAAATAATCCGAGGGAGTCATATCTGGTGAATAGGGTGCTGGAGGAAGTAATTCGAGCTTCAACTCATTGATTTTAGCCATCGCAATGACGCACGTGTGGACTGGTGCGTTGTCGTGATGAAACAACACTTTCTTTTTCATCAGATGGGGCTGTTTTTTTCTTGAACGCTGCAGTAAGCTTGTATACTAAGCGCCGTCGATTGGTTTTCCTTTTTCGAGATAATCCTTGCCAGCTGACTGAACTGTCTTTGCTTTCTTTGGAGGCGGTTCTCCCTTTTCAGTCCACTGCTTTGACTGCTCCTTGGACCCATGTTTCGTCCATGATTATGAATCGACGCAAAAACTCGGCTTTATTGCTGCGAAACATTGTCAAACACTCGATAGAAACAACCTCACGTTGCTGTTTGTGCTCCATTGTGAGCCATGTCCAAATTTTCGGTCAAAATGCGATGCACAGCACTTTTTGTAGTGCCTGAAATGTCTGAAATCTCGCGCACTTTTAGGGTTCGGCGACATTGCGATTTTCCTGTTGTAACCAGCGATTTTTAGACGCAAATACGAACACAGTGCGACAAGATTTGCAAAGGAACTTCAGGCATGCGCGGAACTAATATGCTCATTTGAAGGTATGTCTTTGCCAGGAACACATGCGCTAACTCATTTGTGCGCTATGCAAGAAACTTCCGTGCACGTCAGCGTCAAATGTCAAAATGATGTGTGCCTGCGCGAATAACACAAAAACTACCTACTAAACTGGTTTTAGGAAAAATCGCAAATTCCTGCGACTGCCGACCTGGACAAAATAGTCGGAAGTCGCAGTGTGCGGGCTTTCATTTAACCATGTGTAACTTGCGACAGAAGTGCGGCTATATAGTATCCCATGTTGACGTTCATCCATACTATTTTGTGGATTTTCTTCACATTTTCTGACGTAGTGACCTTACTTGGTCGACCACTGCGGTGTTCATCTTGGCAGCTCGTACGACCTCGCTTAAACTCAGCTACCCAATATTTGACCGTTGTAAACGAAGAAGCAGACTTCCCTAGAGTGGAATCTGACTCGGCTTTGATATCGGTTGCATTTAGACCTTTCAAATGAAAGTACATATTGTATCGCATAACGATGTCCAATTTTTTTCATATTTACAAATTCACTTAGAGCGTTCACTTTGGATGTCTGTAAAAAAATAATAATAATCGTACCGTTATGAATTTTCCACATTAAGTTGTTGAAAGGTGGTATCGTCGATCACAGTTATTGTTTTTTTAAAACTACCTGTACTCATAAGTCAGGTCGGGTACTTTTGGGACTACCCTCGTAATATAATTTAATTCATTGATTGAATTAATTTTTTTACTTTATTGCATCCAGTAACCATTTGTTTTTATTCAAAAAAGAAGCATATTTACATATTTAGGGTGAATACGGTTACGACTATTAGTCACGATTTACCCTGTCATACTGAGAATTCGCTCCGAATCAACAGACTTAGCTGGTACTGATAAAAAGTTAACAGCACATTTAGTGAGAGGTTTTAAATCCTCCGTTGAAAGCTGAAATACATAAGAGAAACAACATTTTATTGCGGACCTAAAGGGGATTGCATACTGTTGCAAAGCAACGTATGGTGCTATTAAAAATGAAATGAATAGCAAAACCTACGACGTTTGGGCGCCATCTGTTGCAAAGCAACGAGAGTCACCGCAGTTGCAGACATTAAGAATTAGCAGAGGGATGTGTAGCCCGGGGTGGCATACTGAGGCCGGCTAGCGCTCAGTCGTGTCGTGGGACTTCCGGGACACCCTCTGCTCGTCCTGAGCCACCTTACATAAAAACTAGCACAAAGGGAAAAGGATGGGAAAGGGGGAGGTCATTTTGAGAAAAAAATTAAAAGCTTAGTAAAACATGGCCGTTTATTGAATTAAAAAAAAAGAAATTTACAAAATTCAACAAAAAGAAATATAGCAATCAAAACAAAAACAAACAGACCCCTCAATAATTTTTTAATGCAAAACAAATTATTTAAGATATTTATCAAAAAAAAAAGTCAATTTCAAAAAGCTGGGAAAAAATATGTGATGAATAAAAATATGTCAAAAAAAAAGAAATAAGGAAAAAAAAATATTAACTACTACTTACCTTCTTCTTTTTCCGTGGATTTCCGAGCGCTCGGCGAAGGACGCAAAAATAAAGGGGTGGGGTCACTGCAAAATTTAATTGACGTTACTTTCAAACACCTTACATGCTGATAAGCGGCAACTTCATCATAATTTTCAACTCGCCCGTGATTTCCCGTTAATATCGTCTTAATTAATCGTAACTTCATATAGTAATTCGCATGAGTTAGTCCATATTTCCGTTTGTTGGGAAATTCAACCCCCACAGGTAATTCACACTTATTGCATATTTAAACCGTTTTATTTTTATACAAATTTGTATTGCCCACGAGAAAATTACAATTCCAAACTTCACTTTAGGATCAGAAGGTGATCAAATCTATCACTTATCACAATTCACAATATCTAATTCTCATTTCCTTTTTTTCTTTATTGTTTTGAGTTTTTATTTCCACTACTTGTATCCACTAATTACTTCTTCATCCGTATCCAACCACTAGGAAGAAACTGTTCAGCTATCAAAATCTTGTCTTCACTCAACTGTTTCCTTGTTTAACTCTTAAAATTTCCACTGCATTCCAACGTATTTAATCAATACATTAAAATTCACACCTTGACTTCAACCACCTTTTATTCCTCGAGTTTACCAAAAGAAAAAACTTTCTCCAAAACTGCCAACGAATTTCACTCCTGCAAAAGCCAAAAACTGACTGCCATCATTTTTAAATTACCGCTGCCGCATCTGGGTAACGTAATCGAAGTTCAATACATTTCGATTCCGCTACCCACACATCTTTTTTCCCGTATCGACAAATACAATAGTATCCATTGATTTGGATATAAGTGTCACATATACATTACGGAAGCTATTGATTTTGCCGATACCCCAAAAAAAGTGCTTCCCTGCGCCCGGGGGAACTTGAACTCAGGGTTCCAGCAGACCCCCGGTCGGGAACTCGCGCCGTAACCAATCGAGCTATGACTTGCCGGTCTCCTATTCATCAGTTTAACAACTTCAACTCTTTCTTGATGGGCAAGATATGGAAATTTGTTAAAAGGGAAACATGAATAAATTTTTGTTAGTATAAAAATATGAAATTTGTCAGTGGGAATAGAATTAGTTAGTATGAAGGAAGGAATTAGGTTTTGTTAGGGAAAAGGTATAGAAATAGTATAGAAATTTTAGAGGTCTCGGTATCATCATTTCAAGTAGGATTATCTATGTTTTTCAATTTCACTAGAATTTAATTTTCCAAGATTTTTGAAGCCTCTGCGTTAGTTGACATTCCGAACCCTTCTTTCTTAAAGCGAGTATCTGATATCATTGCAATCCTCAGAATTGAGCGACAATCATACGTAAACAGCCTGCTTTTTATTCCTTGTTTAAGCTTTCCACAAACGAGTTTTCCTCCAGTTGCTTCCAAGTTCGTTAGCTTATCGTAGAGCCCAAAAGTTATAGGAATTGTAAGGAAAATTGTAACGCAATTCACCCCAGATAATTTTTCAGAAATTTTTTCAAAATGTGAAAGTAGTTTTTCTAGACCTTTCAAGACAATGATTTCGTCTGCAGTGAGTGGTGTGGGAGATCTTGGTGTTGTTAATAATGTCTTGAATATAGCATCATTAGTTTCCAGTTTCTTTTTGATCATCAAGTAGGTGCTATTACATCGGGTACAATCTGCTGTATAAGAGTAAAACCTTGCTAATTTTTAAACTTTTCCATCGAAACTGTGCTGTTTTTAAAAAAGCATACAATTTTTTTACATTCCCCAACCACATGATTGAGTTCACTTTTTCAATGCATCTTGAACGACTTAATTTAATGTGTGCGCACAACAAGGCAAGTTACGTATTTTTAATATTCACAGGCTTTAATCATTAACGACGCTTTGTCAGTTACAATACATGTGACTTTATTAACAATTTTCACTTCTAAAAACACTTCCTGCAAACTCTCGGCAATATTGTCTGTCCGGTGATTTGAAGAGTCCACAAGTTTTTTTACGACAATATGGCTGCTTTACGTTTGAAATTCATGACGAAATGATAATTTACCGATAAATATGACTCATTAGAGCATGAAGTCCATAAATTACATATAATCGCAACATAACTAGCCTCTGATATAATTACTTTCAATTTTGTATGTAGTTCGGAGTACTCTATGCTTATAGAATTTTTGATGCTGTGCTTTCTTGGTAGCCCATATCTAGGGCTTATGATGGAGATGAAATTTCGAAACCCTTGATTTTCTACAGTGGAAAATGGTTGAAAATCTAGAGCGATCATCCAAGCCAAGGCATTGTCAATCTGTTTCTTTTTTGTTGAATTAGCTTCGTAGCATTCAGTCCTGCTGAAAAATGTGCTAATTAATCGCAAACTTCTTGGGCTTCCTGAGTCCGCATCACAAACGGAATTCAAATTTGTCACATCTCACACAACAGCGTCAGCTTCAATATTAAATTCTTTAATATATATAATCGTTATGACACCTCTTCAAATGATCTTTCAAATTCGATGTGTTTCCACTTATTTTATACTCCTTCCCACAGGTTAAACATTTGGCAATCCATACTTTCGAGAAGTTTCGTTTTGTCATACTTTCTTCACAAATTTTTGAAACTTTATAACAAACGCTATTTCAATCATTTACGTACGACTTATGGATTTCTTTTTTTGGAAATGAACTTGTCTATTTTGAGGCTCGTGTTTACAGGAAGCTGTGGCATGCGACCCTCCTGAATATTAAAAGGAGTAGGCTTTGGCAGCTTTTGTAATTTAATGCTGTTTTGTCAAACTCGAAAGTTGGCATAGCTAGCATTTAATCCATGGGTTGAAGTGACGTTATAGGTGACAACGAATACGAGTCAGTGCGACAAAAATTGAGTACAGATCGATTTTTTTATCCTCTTGCGAACAATAAGACCACCTGTAAGGTAATTGGATGGGTTATTTGGAAAAGGGCCCGAGCCACCACTTTTTGTTAAAACTCAGTCAAGTATGTGGAAGAGCTTGCATATGTTCCCTCCATGTTTACACCGGAAATGCCTCTAGTCCACCGTTTCATAACAGTAACATAGGGCCTGTCACTCAATATTTATTTTCATAAAGTTGTAAGTCCGCGACTTGTTACACAGTTTCGGTATTTGCTGAAAGCTTTTCGAAAGTGGACTTGAGCCATTTGCAAAACACCGATTCAATTAAAATTGTGATTGAAGTTTCAATAATGTACACTTAAATCAGACTTGACATTTATCGGTGGTGGCGATGATTGCTGCCAGATAAGGTAGCTTTCGCGGGATATTCAAACTAGAATTTCCAGACAGACATATTACGAAACCCACTTCAAAAATTTTTGGAATATTATTGCCTGTGAGTTCCAATTTAAATCGCCCACGGGAACTACCTTATCTGCCTGCAATCATCGCCAACACCGACAACTGCCAATTCTGGTTTGAATGTTAATTATCGAAACTTTAATCACGATTTGAATGACTTTAGAGGTGGCTTTGCCCCCCTATTCATGCCCCATTTTAGGGCACAATTTATGCCCCATTTTAGGGCATAAATAGTTCGCTAGACAACAAAGAATCGAACTGCACTCAATTTTTGTTACTCCGACGCGTACTCGGCGTCACCTATAACCTCACTCGAATCAAGTCATGCTTAATAGTTTGAGGAATGAGGTAGTCCTCTTTTTTGAAAGAATTTCTAGCTTACGAGTTCTAGAATTTATTCTTACGTCTTGGCAGTTGATTTAAACTTTTATCCCGGTCAATATAGTCAACCACTTTCAATTCACTCACAACATGAAACAAGTATAATTGAATCTAAAATCTTTTGTTCTTAGAGACAAGAAGCTTTCTAACAAAATATAAAAATTGTTGGATCATTTCAACACGACAGAACAAACAAATCAATTCGGTTAGTTTACATTTTTAACTCTCAATAGGAAACAAAAGTCTTTCTTGCAAAGCGAAACATTCTTTAACATGCTTTTTCAAAGAAGAAATAATTTGAATTTTTAATAATAAGAGTTGTCATATAAAAAGATAATTAGCATGTACTTTTCTCAATTACTACCTGTTTTGCGGTTTCAATAATCTTATTTCAGCTTAACCGCGTTCTCAAAAAGTTTTCAGGCTCCAACAAATAATTAGCCAACCTCATTAAATCAATACTAAGCATGAAAAATCAGCAACTAGATCCCTCAAAAACTCAAAAGCAAGAGAATATTGTTTATTATTTATGACTGGATAAATTATAATGTATAATATAATAATCATAATAATAGAGTGTAATATTTTACGATGACAATGATGTGATAAGGTTTAAGTCGAACAGTAGAAAACGAAAGCGGTAATGTGACATAAAAAAGCGTTGGAACTCCAAGCGACAGAAAACGCATATCGACCCATTTTTGTATTTTCCTTTGTTTTCATTTGGACAAACTGAGGTGAAATTTCAAGGAGAGGCTTCAGTCGTTGCCTTCTTACTCAGGCCCAAAAACGGAAACACTTCGTCATGTCGCGAACTAACCAAAACTTACGACAGATACAAGCCATATGGCAGCAGCGCTTACTACCACACACATGACCATTAGTAGGCCGACTTTGCTGGCTAACTTACATGGCGTTATATGAAGAATTGTGGAGGCGCCAACAAAAATTCGAGGTTTTGTACGGTTTAGAGACGGATTTCTACAGTGAAATCCAGATGATCCGCGGAGAACACAATAGCGCTCCTAGTGAAGTGAAAATTATTTCAGTTCTTATATCCGTTTGGTTTTTATCGCCTTCCAAAGTCAATTTATAGGAGTTTGTTTACATCTCAACGCTGAGCTATCAGTTGAAGGTGCAAAACGTGTGCTTCATTTGCTCGCCTTGGAAAGTTTAGGAGCACAATGGGCTATACAAGGTGAATTTATAGCGTGCACGGAATGCGTTCGGCACGTTTTTTATTCGGAAAATAGTATGTATGACGAAATATAAGCATTTGCTAATGCCGCAGTTGGGTGACAGCTACCGGAAGCTTGTCCATAGTAGGCCGACTAATACATATGCAAATTGCTACCATATGGCTTGTATCTATCGTCAGTTTTGGAACTAACCTCTTCGAGTAGCCCCATCAGCGCCATCTAGTGCTGTTTAAATCAAACAAATTTTCTAAAGATTTTTGACAGTACATATGACTGTAGTTTGAAATTTTATCAGTACTATGTCAACGATTTATTTTAAATATGAGGCGTCCAAGACATTAGCGCGCAAATATATGTATTTCGTTCTCGTTTGTATCATTTCGGCTAAATTTCATCTGAGAAATGTCATGTTTGACAATCTCAAGAGCCTACTTTCGGCCTTCTGAGATGCTGCTTTCATGTTTTCTGGACAGCTGTTTGTGGAAATTTAGGGCTACTTAGCAGCTGTTTCCGGTACGGGAAGTAACGTCAGGTATGATAATTGATTTCCTTATGGGCCTGAGTAAGAAAGCAATGCTTCAGTAGTTGAAAGAACTGCCGGTTTGGTTTTAAAATTTTGCTGTTCATCTAATCTCAGAACGAATTTCCCTAACCATACGAGCGCCATCCCTGGCTCTGGGTTGAACAGTATCAATAGAAGTAAATAAGCCCAGTTTCGTAGCAGAATTAAATGCAAAGCCAACCGGCCAATATTTATTCAGAAAATTTTGGAAATCCAAGTCAAGTGGGCAAAAAAGATTATTTGTTTTTATTCAAAGAACAACTTTGAAAACTATCGATAGTAGGGTTTGACTATCGATAGTGGCCCGAGAGTAAAATACTGTCGATAGTGTCGATAGTGCTATCGATAGTTTGCCTTCACTATTCGAGGGTTCGTCTCAGGGTATATTCTTTCCTTTCTGAATTTTGTTTCCAGCTTAAATAAATAAATACCAAATTCATTGCACATACCAACATAAGATTAAACTGTAAAATCAATTTATGTTTGTGAACAATTTTCCAGGAAATTCATTCATAACTTCCACATATAGTTTAATTACCCATTATCGTTTAAGTACCTTGCGCGTAAACTAAATTATGATTTCCTTATTCAATAACGTGCCGGGGAAAATTCAAATTAAATTTCCATAATTTCCGAAAACTAGGCATTGTTTAAAAATAACTATATTCAAAATTGTTACACAATCAAACTCCATGTATGCAGATTTCCATCGAATTGACTCGAATGGATGTGGCTGTAAATGTTGAAGTTTTCCTATTTAAGCTATTCGAGAATTTCACGCTCAAATTGAAAGAAATATCGTTAATTGGTTCCGTGTTTGGTTAATTTTTAATGCTTTCGAAAAATGTTAATTGTTTAAGCTTCTAGGCAAGGAAACTAGAAAATATGAATAACATTGAGAGCACCAAAAATTTATGCGTTCGCCTTTGGTATTTCGAAATATGGAGAGAAAGAAGGAAAAAAATTTGAAATACATATATTAAATAATTTAGCATGGTAAGTTTATCGATGGAAGAAAGAAAAAGTATTAAAATACTATTTAATTGAACGTTGCATATAAAAACTATTTCAAGGGTAGAAGCACTTTCCCAAACCAAATCTCATGCATACTTTAAAACGCTCTTGAACTCTAAATTATAAATCTATCTTTAATAATCGCATTCCGTTAGTATGCCGAGACAAAAAATTTCCAATAAAGTCTTAATAATATCAATCAAACCAATATTACAATGAGAAAAAAAAAATCCAATGCCAAAAACAATTTAACTGCAATTCGTCATTATTTCTTTTGTTCAAATTTTGTTTCAAAACGAAACTTCAAAATACTCTGTGCCCTCCCTACACCACTGAAACATTTAAATTTAATTCAGTGGCTCAATTCGGTCTGGCTAGTTATACCGAGAAAAATTAACAACAACAAGAAGAAAAAAATTAACATTTTCACTTCGCAATAATGGTTTGATTATAATTTGTTCAAAATGAGAGATAATTTAGTGGCGAAAATCTTAGTAAATTTTTTAATTGTTTCACTTCAACGCTTTACTTTGTTATTTGTGTTTGTGTGAGTGTATTGTAATGGTCTAGTTCGTTGAATTGCATTATTTGCCGTTGAATGTTAACATGTGCTTTATTTAGCGCCACAGTACAGTAAAAATCAATTCGGAAAATCATTGATTAGCAACGCGCTAGTTTTATTTGTCTCAGTTGAATTATATGGAAGGTATAAATAAAAGTAACATTGTTGTAATTTATATTTGTTTGTCGGTCGAGTTTAGGTTTATTAGTTTGATCGATATTTTTGTAGCGTAATTAGATTTGTTTGTTATTTTGAGTAGATTTTATTAGAGCTGATATATTGAGACTTGAATGGAACGGAGATTATTTCTTACTTCCAGAATTAGCACTGCACGTGTTTGCTAGTTTGGTATTTGGTAAAGTAGAATTTTTATTGCTTTACTATTCGTTTTGTCGTCCTTAAGAAACAGCACCAATGTTGTGCTACTCCAGCAAGCTATAAACAACTAATTTCACGCCTACGTGTTAAAAAATCTCAAGATCAGAAACAAACTCAGATCAAAAAGACTACCGCCTGAGGAAACAACTGAAGGTATAGCGACTTTCGGGAACGAAGCCTACCTACTTTTCCCTATAACTCTTATACAACTTGAAAGAAGACCTCTTCTTTACCGAGAATACTTACGGCCCACAAAGGAATGGGGCATCTTGTTGGTAGTCTTACACTCACGAACCCTCCCAACCGGATCTTAGATTTCAATGAATTGGTTCGAGTGCGAGGACCGTTCATCTCAGCTTGAGCTTCTGTAAACTCGAAACCAAGGGGCTGCAGCCCATGGCTGGCTCAACTTGACCATACTCTAAGATATGCAAAAAGACAAAGATGAATAACCTTTGATCTCAACCAAGAAGAGACTTGATTTGATACTTAGTGCCTTTCCTGAAAAGCTTTATTACCGTTTTACCAAGGGGTGCTCCGGTCAGGCTTTTCCGGCCCCAGATAGCTCCGTCGGAGAACGCGCAGGTGCCACTCGTCCGCCATTGAAGCCCGATTGGAGCCGCCGAACGAGGTTACGGCTCGCCAGAGAGCAAAGCATAGAATACTACATATCTCAGATCCTATTTTATCAAATCAGAATCCCCTATAACACCTGAAAAAAACGTTGGAAAAGCCAGGAAGAAACTTGAAGCGCGATCTGACCACGACAGACGCTTGGCAACTTCAAAACTATGCCAGGAAATTCCCTTCTTGGGGAAAAAAACGATATCTTCCCACTCACGAGCAGAAAGTTCACAATTTTGGTAACTAAATCAGAAGAAGTAAAAGAAACAACCGAAATAAATTCACTGCAGTTAATCTTTAACTTTAAAATTTCACAATAAAATATATATAATATAAAAAGAAAAACTATTGGCCAACACTTACTACGATGCTTCCACTGCCACTGATGTGGGATCCCCAAATGATTGCTTTTTGCTTTCTTCGCTGATTGTTTTATTTTCTAGATCTCCACAGCCAATTTCCCTGATTTATTTTCTAGATCTCCACTGCCAATTTCTTGCTTCATTTTCTAGATCTCCACTGCCAATTTCCTTGATTTATTTTCTAAATCTCCACCGCCAATTTCCTCGATCGCGTTTCTCCGGTAGATTTCTGTCTCGACTCGCACTCTTCACCAGATGACCAAAAAAATCCCACTACGTGTGGTCGGCTAGGTAGTTTCCCACCACTAGAATCGGTGCTTTTGGGTGTTCATGGAATCTCACTCCTACTACACGAGTTCGGAGAAATGTCAGTAACACAATTTACTGACAGTTCAGGTTTGTTGCTTTTGTCACTGAAGAACAACAGTAGCGGCGGCATTCGACATGCGCTTTGATTGGATTTGATTTGCTGAAATGACTAGCGGTGGAGGATGTTGCGATTGAGCGCAGATGTTTGTTATTGTAATTTGCATCCCTCGTGGGTTGTAATTTGTGGATTGCTGACGCGCCGTAATTAAATTTTGCAAGGTTTGTGTGTTTTGAACGTTGACATTGTTATACGTTCCTTGGACTTGCTGTTGAGCATCGTTTTGTGCAAACGTTTCACCAGCTCTCGTGGCTCCTGGCGCGTATGCTAGAGACCAAACATGGACAGCTGCTGGTGTTAAAGCTTGTTTGCTTCTTCAGCGTTCCACTAAAATTATTCATTTCCAGTAGTTGGGTTGGCATTAACCACATTGTGTACATATATCTGTTGCATTACGACCTGGTTATTATGAACATTGTGCGGCAAATGAGCATTTGATTGCTGTGACAACCGCTGATGCTGCCCCTACTGGTGATGAGGAGACGATTTTTTATGGTTTGCATCCTCGTCACTACCTGCACATTTCTAGGCACTCCCACTTTCTGGACCATTGTCCCTGGGGCTGAGTTGAAATAACCATTCGGCACATTGTTATGATGGACTGGTTGTTGTTGAGATACATTCGATTGGGCCGATTGGTTCCTTGCTGGTGTCAAATATGATATTACTTTTGCATTAAGGAAATAAAATGTCGGTTGACTACCTCCAGGAGATTGTTTCGCTAGAACAGTTACACTACTTACGACAAACTTTTGGATCTCCATGTGCATGGCCTCCATTCGATAATGAATCGATGAGCATATTCCCGCCATTACCGTCGCTCACCAACTTCAGGATTTGAGTTTGATTCATTAAATCATTGGCTGAGTGCCGGCAGCATTTGAATTGAAGCTAAAGGTTGCATGCTCCGAAAAGTCCTCACTAACGATTTCTTGTCCAGGTTGTGCCGCTTGCAAAATTGTTGTGGTTGTAGTTTGATGATGTTGAGATGGTTGGGTTTGGTGTCGTGCATGCTGTTGAACTTGATGAGCTTGTTGAGTTCACCTAGTACCAATTCATAATACAAAAGACATTTTTGGTGTACGTTAATTTACGCTTTCTGCTCGTGGGGCTTGCGTTTATTCGTGGCTGATTGCGTAAAGTCGTGGCAAGATCCCTTCGTGGTCGACGCGAATGTAACCTACATGACGTTACCCCGTAACAGCTTCTTCTACATATCAAAGCATAAGAATTTCAATGAAAGCAAAATGGATGAAAACGATGTAATAATTTTTAATTCTTTCTTTAAATCGAACTTTCGCTCGAGATTTCCCAAAGGAAATTTAAACCGACCTTTTATCAGTTATAGATGTATAGTCTTGGTATATGCCAACGAACTGTAGCCAACAGCTCAACTAGTCTGGCCCCCTTAGCTTACCTCGAGGAGGCTGCTGGCAGGCTACCTAATTTGGAGAGGGATTCTGTCGCAGGTCTTCTGCGAGCAGACTAAGTCTGAATACAAATTTTCAGCTTCTTTCAGACTGCATGTCGAGTCCAAAAAAAGAAAACGACATTATCAATCCAAAAACCAAGCGTTCCCGATTATTCACCGAAGCGGTGCCAGAAATAAGCTACTCGAATTCAAACATCTAATCAAACTATTCTAATTAAAAATGCAAAGCCAAACTACGGCACCGCGTATCGAACCGAACTGCTGAACCGATCAGTGTGGAATATTAGACCCTACCTCCTCGATGGTATACTCACCTCCCGTTGCCGTTCCCTCCTGAAAAAAAACCAGCTGCAAAGGAAAGATTTTTAGGTCTAGCAATTCATATTTGTTTTTTTATTGGTTGTTTTAGTGATACGAGTATTAATTCGAGCCCGTATTTGACCTTTTGGTAAATGGATAAGACAAATACTGCAACGTACTATAGTCAACGGTTAAATACTTTAAATTGAAATTTTTTAGTGAAATGCAGTGATGATCTGCTGCTTCGGCGAAAGAGGATGGTAGGATCCGCCAAGATCAGTCTTGTCTGAAAACGTGTGAATGCGCGGGCAGGCTAGCATTGTGGTGTCGTAAGGCGGGTTCTTTTCCCCAGCACAAGGACCCACAACAAAAGAACCTCGCATTCACGAATTGAAAGGATCTAGTGCGGATCGACTGATGTCGAGGCCGAGGTACCTACTAAGGGTTGAAATTGCTTACAGCCAGTAACAAACTGGGCCGGGAGAAAATAGACGCACTTGAGGGGACTTCCTCGTTACCGGCGATACTTATGGCCCCCACATAAGAGTGGGGCATCCAGGTGGAAGCAACACCTCCAAGCCCCCCCCCAAGTGAAAAACTCTAACAAGCATAATTTGAATGAATTTTTTTTAATTGAAAAATATAAACGTTGAAAATTTATGTCCTAGTATTATGTGAGGGAATCACATAACCCTATGCCATGAATATGCACGTGCGAGCGGAAGGCTACCTTATAGGGAGGGGCCAGCCAACATTGCGGGTCCCATACCCCGCCAGGTTCAAGCGAAAGGAAATACCACGTTTTTAGTTTTAATTCATTTGGTTTATTATTGTTGACGATAACCTATATAAAATCTTGTCCACCACATTTAAAAATTATTCTTCATTATCATCAAATGTATGCTGCTCGTTTTTTTCGTTTCTATGATTTGGGTGTTCAACGTGTTTTATTTGTTCCTTTTTCCTATTATTATTTCAACGTTCTTCAGCTAGAACGTGTTTTAATTCAAATCTTCAATATTTTGATGCTGACCAAATTATTGGATTGAATCGAAAAGCTACCATGCTGTTTGTTTTTTTCGATTAGGCATATTAGTATACATTTTTTGAAAGAATTTAACACCGTTTATAACGGTTATTCTATCAATAAAGATTCACGACTTCAAATTGACTTAAATGTTAAATAACTTAATGAATCTTCTCATTTCAATAAATTATTTTACTTCCCGACTGCTTTTAGCAACAACTATTTCAAATTCTTTCCCTCCGAAACTCTACTTCTCCAGTCAAAATTTTAGAAAACTAAAACGTTTCTTTCGCGTTGTATTCATTCCTTCAGCCAACGTTTACGAATTTAATCTTTCTTTCACGTTAAATTGATTCCTTCAGTCAGAATTCACAAAATTTAACCTTTCCCTTTAGCTACACTCTACGATCCGAATGCAAACTTTTCCTTGCGCTCATCCGGCAAGACTCTCGTTTTTTAGGGTTTTGTAAAATCATTTTACAATACCATACTAAAATCGCGTCCTGTCTGTCCGTCCGTCCGTGTGTCACACAACTTTTTCTCGCAAACTACATAAGCTAGAAACACAATATTTTGTGAGTAGGTGTAAAGTGATGCCCTCTTCAAAGTTTGACTACAAAAAAAAAATTATAAGGTGTTTAAGGGGGGTCACCCCATATAGGGAAGTGGCCCCTGAAAAAAAAAATTTCATCGCAGTTAGGCAAAATGGGTATCAAATGAAAGGTCTTGATGAGAACTTTTGAAAGCAGGTCTTAAAATGACGATATTTGCTTCTAGGGGTGCAGGGGAAGGGGAAATGTACGAAAATTTTGTGTCCCCCCGCCTCGCGATTGGACACCTTTCACCCGAAAAATCTGAGATGAGACTTTAAGAGTACAAGGGCAACATATACCTTAGAAGTCGAAATTCGATCAACTTTGTTAATAATAGTACATTATACAAATTTTACATTTTTGCCTATAAAATCAAAATGATACCCTTAAATTTCTTACTCTACAATATAGGTTTTTGAAAGAAGTTGTATGTGTTCCGAAAATTTCACAATAATTGAACAATAAACATTAACACGTGATACTAGGGAGATGCACGTTTGCAACGGACCTAGACACTATAAATATATAGAAATTTTGATAAAAATTTTAGAAATGGTTTGTAATATTGATGGGTTATCATGACTTGCTAAGCGACGGGGTCAAAAAACTTGAAATAAAATGGCGGCGCATATAAAAATATAATAACCATAATAATTCTCCGAACTCATTTTATGGAATCTGTATACAGGGCTTTCCAATAAGAGGTGTTATTTTGATATTAAATGAAAAATGCCATTTTTTAATATAGAAGATCAGATATTTGTTTCATTATAAATAAAAAGATATGCTGTTAATAGTGAAAAATGACATCAGGCAAATAACCACTACGACCACGTTTGCAGGACCATATCCTTTTCATGAAATTTTCCATAACCAAATCGCAAAGTGGCTGCCCTATGTCCTCGATAGCCTCACGAATTCCATCTTTGAGGTCTTGAATTGACGCCGGGCTGTTGGCGTAGACCTCCTCTTACACGTGGCCCCAAAGAAAGTCGCGAGGTGTTAAATCACAAGATGTATTCAAAATAACACCTCTTATTGGAAAACCCTATATTAGTGAAGTTTTGATATGCAGAATATATTGTTTGATTTACTAATTGTTTTACATTACCCTTCTGGCAGAAGCAATCTCCTGCGACTTCAACTTGTTTTTCTCGTGGCGTCCGCACTGTGTGGCGATCTCATGCAGACTGCACGATCCGTCCAAATCTCCGCATAATCTCTATGCCGCAACGGATGTATTACTCGTATATTAGTGTTCTCATGTCAGAAATTTCAATTTGCGGATTTGCGTAATAAAGTCAATAAAAAAATAATAATAAAATTTTAAATCATAATAAGAAGATAACTGTCATAAAGAATATCAATGTAAACTCAAATTTAAGTTTAATATTTATAAAAAATCATATAAATTTACATTTATAATAAATATTAAAAAAAAAATTTTCGAGATTTTATAATTTATAAAAATTTAAATTTGAGTAATTCAATTATTCAAATCCGTAATTGAATTTCGGAACAGTGCAATGCGGTTTTTCGGGCAGTTTGTTTAGGTGACTGTTCGATTATTACAATGTGTAGTTATCCATCAATTTTTTTCGATATTATTAGCGGCGTTCGAATTTGAATTATACTTCAACAACTAGATCTCAAGATAATATATATATATATATATATATATATATATATATATATATATATATATATATATATATATATATATAGGAATCCTTGATTATGTACAACTTAAGAACAACAGTATGTTTGTCGCTATAAAACTATTAACTAAGTGATCGTTTTGCTACCAAGAAACCTTTTGCATTTTAAATAGTGTTCAATTAAAAAAAAAAAATAACACAATCAATGGAGAGAAATACTAGGATCCGATGATTGTTGTGCAAGCTTAGCTTACTCTTGACTGGATTTTCAAATGCTTTTACCTTATTATTATGAAAATATAAATATAGAGTTGCGATAATATGCTTAAGGTCGGCAGGCAACATGTGCGAATGAAATTTAGAATAGTGCATAAATAAGAAAGTAAACTAATTAAGAATTTCTTGGATCATACAATTTCATACACAAAAAAAATTATTTGACGATTAATTGCAAACAAAATCCTCTACTCTAATGAAGTATATTTTCTATCGTATCCATAAACATAGGTAAATATGTAGTGTGCAGCTGGAATCTGCGACCGCGTTGCCTTCATGCCCGCATCTGTGTATTGCCAAATCCTTGGGAAGAATGTCAGCATCAATTATCAATTTCCAAGATTTTTAACCTCCAGAACTATACCCTGTATAGTTAACACATTCAATTCACGTTGCAAGTAGTTTTAAAGCTGGTCCTTAAGTCGAATGCTATTCTGTAAGACTGCCTGGAAAAATGCCCCATCCCTCAGAATAGGGTATGGTTTTGTATATCCAAAATATGTCGAGTATGAAGCTAACGTTTTAGACTCTTTTGTGACGTAGGTCTCGCATTACAATCTCTAGTATTATAGCCTTCAAACTCACCACAAGCTTAGGTCAAAGTTTCGAACGGTTTCGCTGCTCACTTCAATCGGGTTGAATACTATTGTCTAATGACGATATCGCAACCTTCCTAAGATAGTTCGGGTTGGTCGTTTATCTGAAATTGCTTAGTCTCTGAAGCACTCGTTCACTAAAATTTGGTTTCAAGTGCAATTGTATTTTGGCTGGACAACAATCGGCATGCACAATTTGAAAGCCGTATATTATTAGAGAATTAAGAGATGGGTTTTGCAACCATATGATGAGAAAAGTGGGATGCAATCCTGATAGCGTTCAATCCAGTTTGGTGCAACGGATCGTGTTTGTTTTAGACATTTTTACGATATGTCCTTGGTTTTTGAGAAAATAAAGCATAAAGATTATAATTTTTCCTCCAAGAAATTTTCCTATACAAGCAGTTTTTGATTTCACCGCTTGATTTGGGGAGTGGTGACATCGGAAGCAGCATTTTAGGTAATCAATCTGTCATAAAATCTAATTATTTATTCCCTTATCCCTTAAACGAGAGGGATTCGTTCAATCATACGGTTTGACAGGTGAAAGTAAAGTAACAATTTTTTACTTGCGACATAACGATATTTTCTTTTCAATTCGCACTCCAGCTCCGATATTTTCTATTCAGTTTGCAGTCTTAAAATTTGACCTAGTCCCAATGTTTTATTATTATCTTTATAGCCCTACTCTTCGACCAAAAGCCTTTTGTCTGCACTCTAACACACCTACTTTTAACTTCAATCTACTTAGACTCTTGCCAAACTGCAGTGAAAGATTGAGAATTTATTATTTCCATCATATTTAAATAACTGTCGTTATTATTAAGTTCACAATTCATTCATTTAAGTTCTCAATTCAGTTCCAATTTCATTCATTTACATTTCAACACTTAAGAAATAAGGACTGTAATCAGCAGCAGATCTTAGATTTGGGCTGCGGTGTTGGAGGTGTCTACTGCCGCTCTGGTTGCCTGGGGTTGTTGCCTCGTTGGTCGGGTGCCGCCTGTCCAGGGTGTCCTTGCTGAGAAGCCTTCACATTCCCAGTCTGCCACTGAAGCTGCTTTTGGTGACGCATCTATGGGTTCTAGCCAAGTAGCCAATCAGAGCATTTCGATATTCCGGGCCAAAAGACCAACCAGAAGTCTAGAGGCATGGCTATGCACTTGAAAGTAATGACGGTAGTAAGTTTACCCTTAATATTGTAACGTGTTCCGTCTGTAGTGCTAAAATTGGTGGTATAGTAGCGTATCTGGTCCTTGTGCTGTTCTAGTACCGCTCTGGTTGCCTGGCGTTGTTTCCTCGTTGGTCGGGGGCCGCCTGTCAAGCGTGTCGTTACTGAGATGCCTTCTTATTCTCGGTCTGTTTCTGAAACTCCTTTTGGTGACTAGGGGTTCTAGACAAATAGCCAACTAGAGCATTTAGATATGCAGTTGGTGTTCTGGGCCAAAAAGCCAACCAGAAAAGCGTTATGATTCCTGAGCCAACGAGGAAAGTGTTATGCTTCCTGAGCCAACAGGCTAACCAGGAAGAGGTCAGTAGAAATAGGTCTAGGCACTTAAGTTAACTATACCGAACCAGACAGAAGGCCAATTGGTTTCCTCCAGACGATCCTGCTAGGCAAAGCAAACCAGCAGAAAGGTTAAATAAAATACGTCGAGGCACTCAAGCTAAGTAGACTTAACCAGGCGCAAGGCCAACTGGTTTTCAAAAATTGCTAGGCAAAACCAACCAGCAAGAAGCAATAATAAGTAGTCGCTACCCTCTTTTTGAGCCAATGGACTAACCAGGAAGAAGTAAACTTTCTGACCCAATCAGGCTAAGCAGGAAGAATGGTTTGCTTAAAATATACTGGGCACTAAGCCAAAAAATTAAACTAGGCCAACTAGCTTTGAAAAAATCTGTGCGGGTGAGTCCAACCACACGAAAACGATTAGTAGTCGCTTGAGTTTTCCTTACCTGCTTCGGTGCTCATATATTTTATTTTTGCTGCCTAAACGAAATTGTCTTTCCCAAAAGTGTGGGAAAGATTTTAATTTTAAAACCTATTCGCCATTGCCAGCGAAATCTATTCTTGATGTGCATCAATCTTACATTAGTTCCGGTAAATGTCTTGAATATTAACGGTCAATGTTTCGATATAATGTTGTAGTATTGGAACAGTTTAGAGTTTGTACGAGGTTGTTGTTTCCACTATTATATCTTTTCTATTCGAACAATTTAGAACGTATGCATTTGTTGTATTGGATCAATAGTGTTTGCACCTTCACTGTAATATTCTTATAGCTTAGATCAATAGTGTTTGTAATTTCTTTTCTTTTGTTAGAGAAATTCCTATTGTAACACCACTTTCCACTATTGGTGAGTTAGGAAGGGTAAGTATTGTCCCACCAGAAATCCCCAATTATTTAACGGATCTTGGTTAAGGGAACCCTTACCTGTGTCCTCCCAAAACCCGGGCTAATCCTTGGTAGAAGGCTGCTTGTCGTCCGACATCGACCAGGGTGAGATTTACTTTACACTTTGTCGGAAGTGTTGTTCTTTCCTTTGTTTTTCTTCCAGCACAGTACTTTAACGGAATCCAACGAACGTGGCTCCGCATTTCAAAAGTTCTTCTTTCACTTCGCTGGGGACAGACAATGTTTTCGTTAGACGATGACGACCACGAAAAACAAAGCCGCAAAGTCTCGCGGTGGTTTCCGGTCATAGCGAAATTTAGTGAAAAATACTTTATTATGCATGTCTTGAACAATGTTTTTGCATATTTGCGAAAGTCCATAAAAACAAAATGGCGGGCTGGCAGCATATTTTCAGAGATGATTTTATCATGCTTGTCCTTGAGATCCTTCCTTTGTGACTTTGAAGCTGAAACATTTTTTTCCTCGATTTTTCCTCCTCTTTCCTTGAATTGAACGACCTCTTGCATTATCTTTGCTCCTTAATTCTCAGAATTGTAGCATCGTAGATAATCATTTCTGTGCAAGTCCCTCTTGATTTTCTCAAATATCACTGGGTTTTTCATCGACGAAAGATAGTTGACGATGTCGTTGCTGGAATTATCATCAGGTTGACATCATATTTCTCTTAATTTTCTCCATCAATGAGCGAGGACCCTTGCTACGTCCTTTAGGTAAGGTATATAGTACACTATTAAAGCTTTTACATATTTTCTTCTTCTTCTTCTCAGCACTACAGCCCCTGTCGGGCCTTCGCTTCCTGCAAATAGCACCTCCAACTGTCTCTCCCCATTGACCGCGTCCACCAATTCCTAAATCTGAGTAGCGATGAACTGTCTTCGTCGACCGCGTCAGACCAGCGTTACCTCGGTTTCTCCACTGGTCTCCGGCTTTCAGTTTTCCCAACGAATGCCTTTTTAGGTATCCGTTGTTCGTCCAAACGATTCATGTGTCCAGCCCATTGGAGCTTTCGCAGTCTTACAGTCGTTGAGACCTCCAGCTCGTCGAAAATTCCATACAGCTCATGGCTGTATCGAATTCACCATTGGTCCCCGTCTAGCTTCGCGCATATTATTCGCCTCAGGACCCGTAGCTCAAAGGCGATCAATATATTGTCGGATGCTTGGGTCAGGGTCCACGTTTCACACCCATAGCATAACATAGGCCTTATCACAGATTTGTATACTTGGAGCTTTATTTTCCTGTGTATGGCCTTCAAGAACGTCTAAACCAAATAAAATATTTTGTTTGCGAGCTGTATTCTTCAGCATATTTCGTCTCTTTCTTGCCCGTTTTCGTTATTTTGGCGCCTAATTACAAAAATTCGCTCATATTTTTGATACCGTATTCGCCAAGTGTGATGTTTTGTGTATTTGAGGTATTTTCCTTTGACTGCATCATGAACTCTGTTTTATTTCCATTGATTTGTAGCCCTACTAGTTTTGCTTCGCTGTCGAGTCTTAGGAAAAGTTCTTTCGCAGTCGTTAATGACCGTGACAAAATGTTGATGTCGTCCCCATAGGCTACTACGTGCCTCGACTTATATAGTAGTGCACCTCGTGTATCGGCAGGTAGCTTCCTTATGACGTACTCCAGAGCCAAATTGAATAGCAATGGGTCCAGCCCGTCTCCCTAGTTTAGTGCGATATTTGTGTCAAAAGCATCGGTGAGTTGGTTATTGATGCGAACTTGAGAGGTCATCGACGCCATTGTCGTTTTAGTAAGACGGACTAATTTGGCTGGGATGCCAAAGCAAAGCATTATTTGGTACAATACGTCACGATAAGTGCTGTCGTATGCTTGCTTGAAGTCAACGAAAATTTGGTGTACGTCTATGTTGAACTTCCAGCATTTTTCAAGTACCTGCTCGACTGTGAATAATTGGTCTATTATCAATCTACCTGCTGTAAAGCCACCCAATAGTACTGTTGGCGTACGGTCCGATTTTATTTTCTAAGATTTTAGAAAATATTTTGTACGCCGTACAAAGTAGTGATATGCCTCTACAATTTTCGGACTGTAGTTTGTCACCTTTTTTGTGGACAGGGAATATAATTGATTGGCTCCACTTTTTTCGCATATGTTCTTGTTGCCAAATGTGCTGGATGACTTTATGAATAGCTTAATGAACAGTACTGCCACCATATTTGACGAGCTCTACTGGAATCTCATCGATGCCCGGTGCTTTATTATTCTTTTGGGCATTGATGATGGAACAAACTTCATCCAGAGTTGGTCGGGCCAATGGAAGCTCTCTGGGGATACCTATACGCTACGATGTTCTGAAATTGTGCAGGTAATCACGGAGATTTGTGAAATATGATGCCCATCTTTCCTTAATCTTCGTTTCATGGAAGCTATAGGTTGGGAAAACAAGGGGCTCCCCCTTCCTTTCTCAAACGGGTTTGGGACCGTCTATAGCGGAGTTTTGGCATATTGCAGCACCTTTTTCTACATATTTTAGCACCTTTGTTTTGCAGGTGGCTCTAAATTCTGTCAGAATTACTATCTGGTGAAAAGCATTTAGTATATTCCTAAAAGACAATGTGAAATTGCAGCATAACTACTCATTTTGATTCAATTGTCGTCTGTTCTCCAATGGGTGAACTAATTGTGATACCGCATACAAATATTTAGACACGATCTTATTACAAAGGCATATACCCTAAGTTTTTGACAACCCCATTAGTATTTTCCAAATCTACTGATGATATTTTAGTTCGGCCGGTAGAGAAGTAGGAGCCGAGAGACAGCATTCTTCTACTTGCATGGACTGGACACCTGCATAAGAGGTAAGGAACTGTTTTCTCTTTCTCTTCACATCTACAACTCTGCTAGAAGTAGCTGTAAAGATACTAATTTGCATTGCACGTCTGCCAAACAGACAATGCCCGCTAAAGTCAAATATCTTTGTGCAAATGGACGCCATTCCAAGTTTTAGTTGTTGTTGTTCACGATTGTCTGGCGATTGCACAGAAAACCTTATCCACATATATGTCCGTAGCATATAAAAATATTCAATTCAAGTATTTGATTGAATAACAGCCAATGGAGTATTTCTAGAAATACTATTAATTCCACTCCAGTGGTGTAGCAAATGCAATGAATGCTTCGAATTTAGATCAGCAAAAAATATACTGTTCGCCAGTCTGTTACCAAGTTTGAAAAAATCGAGGTATATTTATAATTCGTGGATGCGAAAACCGAATGAATTTGCATAAAATAATAATATAAAAAAAACATATTCTCTCATCTTCCGTATTCATATCATTCGATTCATACCCATGAGCTGATACCTGATGAAAATATGGGTACATCTCGAAACTATCTTCCTTATAGTAAAATTTCACATGTAAATTTAGAGTTCAACTTATCATCAAGCATTCAAAAACTCTTCGAGTCCTTTTTGTTGAAAGAATCTACGTATGAGCCAAGTTGTTGATATTTAGAAGACATTGATTTACCAGCTTCGTTAAAAACCCCTTCTGGCAGGAGCACTCACCTGCTACTCCAACTTTTTTAAGTTGTTGTTGATATGTTTCTTAAACATTAACTTTATCATAAAAGTTTAAAGAAGATGTAACAGCGATGACAAAAAAGGGTTTGTAAATTTATTGTTTAAGTGCTTTGAAACAAAACACCACACAATTTGGCATACACTTTGATACAAACCACTTCTAACACATTAAGACTAGGGGGTGAGAACTTGGTTAAACTTGATAATAGTGAGCTTAAAATATGGTCATTGAACTCAAAAATTTTGTCATTACACGTGAAGACATATCAACATTAAAAACAGATAAAATAGCAATGATTTTAATTTTAAATTGCACTATTAAACCAAATTTGCATGTAATTACCTGAACATCTAGCAAACATCAATCAATCCATTTGAAAATAAAATTACGTTACCATATTTTGATTACAATTTTCAATTATCATCCCAATGAGTATTGATTTCATAGACAAATAATCACGCAATTAGCATAATTTACGAATTCCAAATGGAAATATCATTGCTTCAATCAACAATATAAATAGAAAATATCAATCGGACAACCAGAACCGTCCTATCGTCATCTTTACATTACATTGGCCGTTAATCTATAAATAAATGTACTTGTACTCACTCAAATGTTTTATTTACCTTTGCACTATCCTCATGTTTAATAGTCTTCTCATACTATAGGAGATTTATGCAATTCAGATATTAGTTGCACTCGTATAGTATGTATCTCAAGAACGATAACGGTAATTCAATATTAGCAGCTTAACTATACATTAATAAGAAATATAAATTGGGTAGGTAGCTTTGTTTTGAAATCTTTTGACTTCATATGAGCATAGTTTTTAAGATTTGCTAAAATTTATTTTTTTCTATTTTGTATTTTGATGACTCCTCGTGCCTGTATGAGTGAGTTTGACCATACATGTTTGAATGAATACCAGCAAATATTGTAGTACTGTAGCATTAAATGACCTGCGAATAGCTTGGAAGCTCAATAATACCCAATAATTCAATAATAACTGCAAATGTTAATATGAGTAACACAAAACCATGATAGGGGAAAAAATGTATGTATGCTTTAGCATGTGAATATTATTCTCCGGTTAAAATGCGTCGAGTGACACTATTATTGGTTTGAGTATACACTCAATATAGTCATACGTGCATGCACAATAAAGTAAATAATAAAAAATGAAACAAACTCCAATATTAAAACCGTTTACTTGGTCATACCACATGACCCTTTCAAGTATTAATAAATACCTCAAATGGTATGCGATGGTTTTTATTATATCTTAAGTTGTTTTTCCACTCACAGTTTTTTCCCTTCTCTCTTTATTTCAATATTAGTTGATTAATACCATTTGAATGATGAATAAATATTATGACTTTGACATGATGTCAGATGGCGTTTTTACATAAGCTCGCAACGTACGGGTATGCCATGCATGCGGTATGTCTTTCTTTTTTGCTTCATAGCTTCCAGGTGATAAATTGTCAATGCTGGTTACGAGGGCAATGCGGCGGCGCTTAAAGGTGTTAAACTTCCGTGTTCGCCCTTTTGTAAAGTCGTCGTTGCATATTTCAAAGGTCTTACCATTGGAATGAAGCTTTAATGGAATAGTTTCTTTCTTTTTTGCATAATCATTATGAAATTGTTCCGGTTTAAACAGTTATTTTATGGAGCATATATGGGGCTTCATCGAAGGAATGGTATTTATGGTGAGAGAGATGCGACCTTTACCAGTGTGTATTCCTTGGGTCATGTGGGTGAGAACTTGAATTTAAAAACGAAATGCTACTCGTATTACTCATCGTCGATGCTGTTTCCAATCGAATTGTCGAAAATCAAATAAACCAAAAAATCAAAATTTTTTACAAACTGCTGTACAAACTCAGGAATGGTCCCCAAAAACTTTTCAAGTAAGAGATCAAATAAGAGGTTTCGATAAAATATCTCCGGAAGAAAAATTAAGAAATGCCAGGAAGGTGAAATTTTGTTAAATAGGTTAATTTGGTAAGCAATTCCAGTGAATCCAAGAAAAAATATCACAATTTATCGGCAAGAGGGCACCGTTTTTGTCAACGACCGATATAAAATGCTTTACATGATCAATTCTCCTGTAAATAGACTAAAGATCTATTATTCTTTCATTTTCATAGCACTATAGCCCTCCTCGGGCCTGCACTTCCTGCAAAGAGCACCTTCAATTGTCTCGATCCATTGAACGCGTCTTCCAGTTCCTAAATCCGAGCAGCGATGAACTGTCTTCGTCGACCGAGTCAGACCAGCGTTTCCTCGGTTTCCCCACTGGCCGCCGGCCTTCAGTTCTCCCAACGAATACCTTTTTGGGTATCCGTTGTTCGTCCATACGATTCATGTGGCCAGCCCATTGCACCTTCCGCAGTCTTACAATCGTTGAGACCTCCGGCTCGGCGAAAATTTCATACAGCTCATGGTTGCGTGAAATTCGCGTTGCTCCGATTATTCGCTTTAAGACCCATCTCTCGAAGGCCTTCAATATTTTTGTAGATACTTGCGTTAGGGTCCATGTTTCACACCCATAAAGAATATCGTAGGCCAAATTATTCCAAGCATTAAAGTAAGTCTGTTTTCAGACAACACTATTTCCACTCAATAGTTTAACTTACATGTAAGATTTTAATGCAAACCATTGTAGATATAGCCTGAAGTTTACAAAAATATAATATGAATATATTTGCTAAATGTTATTTAACCGGACCTTACCCTACCTTCAAGTGAAGTTGCATCGGCCACGAGATATTAACATCTGATTATTTTGAGTACTAATTTCAATTAGATAGTCTGCGCGGTGTAGTGGTTAGAGTGTTCACCCCCTGTCAGCTGAAGGTTCCTGGTTCAAATTCATTAGGTGACAATGAGATTCGTTCAAGTTATTCTTCAGACCGACTACAAGCTCGTTCAGTTATGACACGTGCTGGTCTAAAAGCATGGTAGTGACCATATCACCTTCTCGAGTACCAATACATACCGTTACATGTCCAAACAATTCTGCGAGCTACTGTCGCAATTGTTGTCGCAACTATTAATAACATCATGATTGATGAATGTACTCGAAAGCACAAGAATGGACCCAGTAGATCCATGATCAATATCTGAAAGTGATGTCACTCCGAGTATTCGGAATCGCTCGAATATTCCAGGAAGTTCTCGTCAGAACATTCGCCAATATACGAGAAATGGATTGAATGACTAGAGACCATATATAAAGCCGAGCTGAATGAATGGGAGAAGAGTAGTATGTTAGTAAAAACTGCGATAGTAAAACGACGATAAGAGTAGAGCGCGAATTAAAGGTGATATTGATTGATAGTGAACTAAAAGATTTTCGTGATATATTTGAAGACATTTGAAACATAAATTGATAGACAAGTCAAAAGTAAATTCAAATGCGATTTGTAAAATAGTGAAATCTATTATTGTACATTCTAACATAATTCAAGAGACAGTGCGTTTTCACTTTCCCGGAACATTAAACTTATCGGCCGCGAACTATAATACGTGATAATACGATCAGGATAATGAATTACTCCAACTATCTCTAAGCGAAGGCTCGAAAGAGGCTGTAGTTCTACAACAAACTCAAACTTAAGTTAGATACTAGAATTGTTTGTTTCATTTGCATGAGGTATCTGGGATTTTCGATTTAGAACTTTTTCTCTAAATACTATAAAAAGTTTTTTTTTAAATATTTTTTGTCATTCAATCAACAGTTTTCTATTTAACCTGAGTAACCCTTAAAAACGAAGCTTTACATTTAACACGACTTGAATAATGGACTTGGATAAAAATTAATAATTATACAAAACGAGTTATATCTTCATCAAGGATCAAAACACCTATAAATGTGCCAAGCAAATGTTTTGCAGATGTCATCGAAACCGTTTGGTATATACAGGGTCTGTATAATAAGTACCCGTACTGAGCCTGCCCCGCGCCGTCAAAGCGTCTGCTAACCGGTATCTGGTGCTGTAGTGGTGGTGGAAGTCTAGTTAAAGGGAATCGGGCTACAGCAGTTGCCTCCAAGCGCTTGGAGAGATACCATCGGGAGAGAGGAGAGTGCGTGTTCAGTTACGTCGTCGGAGTGAAAATGGAGCGTACGATCGAGCAACGTGTTAGCATCAAATTTTGTGTCAAACTCAAGAAAACGGCCACGGAAACTCTTCAAATGATTCAAGAGGCTTACGGTGAGGATGCTCTGTCCAGAACTCAAGTGTTTCAGTGGCACCGAAATTTCCGGGAGGGCCGCGATGACGTCCATGACAAACAGCGCGTCGGTCATCCATCAACGAGTCACACGGAAACACAAATGTGCAAAAAGTGCGTGATGTGTTGAACAGTGATCTTCGTCTGAGCATTCGGGCTATCGCAGATAAGGTTGAAATTGATAAAATGACCGTTCACAACATTATTAACAACGATCTGGGCATGAGGAAGATCTGCGTGAAGTTGGTACCCAAACACCTGACTGATGAGCAAAAGGAGCGTTGTGTTGCTGTCGCTTCGGAAATCCTTGATCGCCTGCAAACCGAACCAGAGTTCTTACAGTCCAGATATAGCACCAGTGGACTTCTTTCTGTTCCCCGACACCTTAAGGGGCCGCGGTTCGGGACTCTCGAAAACGTTCAACGTGCTACGACGAGGGCTCTCGACAGCATCGGGGTTGCCGACTTCCAGGGAGCGTTCGGGGATTGGAAAATCCGGTATCAGCATGTAATCGACTCCAATGGGGACTACTTTGAAGATTTCTAAAGAAAAATTGTACATATTTTGCCAATAAAAAATTTCCTGAGGTCAGTCCGGTTACTTATTATGCAGACCCTGTATTAATCCATCAAAAAATAAAAACTATGTAATATAATTTCAGCAGTATCTAAGAAAACGATACAATATCTTAGGTGGGAGGATACATTTAAATACATTTTATTATTTGGCATTTTATTTGAATAGGCGGTGATCATTGATACTGGGGAATTTACTACATTAAAAGAATATGTTTTAATTGAAATTTGTTTGCAAGATGCTTTCACCCACTATACCAGCAATGCCCATAAAAATATTATTGATTCTGTCTGAATATTAATTTGATGACAACTTAGGAAAATGCAAATTTTTAAGGGTAATCTTCCATTATGTTGTTGTTATGTTGTTGAAACATTCCTACACGCACGAAGAATCGTAGGAAGTAACCTTTCATGGACGAAAACCAGCAGCCCCCCGGCACCGTTATAATGTCCCTCCTCTTTCTGCGTTCGTCGTGATTCAGCATCTTTTGCGTGCCCTATCGACGGCTGTGCTAGATTTCCCAGGCAGCGAACGTGCTCAGTTTTAATGATGATTATTTTATACAAAATCACATTTAGGTGAAATCCACACAAATCAGTTACATGTTGGAGGTCAGCGAGAGAGCGCAGGTTGGTCAGGATTCCCTGCAATTGAGTTCAGGCATACAAACTTGTAATATGACGCACATGCCAATAACATTACGGTGGCCGCCGTAATTTAGTTGCGGCACAAAATGCACCTAGATGTGATCGCGAAAATTTGCACGAATCCTCCAAGTCCCAACTTCTTACACGTCTTCGGTTGCAACAATTCACGGGGCAGTGTGGCAGCAGAAACGTTCCGTCATACAGTCTTGACAAGTTGTATTTTTGACGTACATCATGTCAAGTTGCAGAAGTCCCAGAACTGGCTGAAAAAGGGTTGCCAGTCTACATTTCGTACGGAAGACGGAGTGTACGTACCAGAGAAATTTCTATTTGAATTTAGTAAATCAATCAATTTAATGTACGTATCACGTTATATATCCCTCCCAAGATGTAGGTTGCGCTGCTACAAAGTTTTCAGAAAGAATCATGCGGTTGAGATTAACTAAATAAAAAGTTAAAACGAACCAAGGAAATGAGGCGGAATTCTTTCGTAGTCAAAAAGAGACCTACTCAAGGGTAATCAGTTACTTCTAGCGAAAAGCATTCTACTGATTTGCTTATGCTGCTTTCAAAAAGAGCAGAAGTGAATCTAGTAAGGCAAGTAGGTGCATGGAATAAAAATCAACATACTCTGAACTCCTATAATAAATACGATTTTCCTGGTTATACTAGCTTTGTTCCCAATTTGATCTAAGTCAACCATGTAAGTTGTCCTGAGCTACTTTATATCCTTAGAACTAGGTAGACTATATCGAGGAAAATGATTAAGCTAACCCTTCAAACTCACTGCTTATCAGCTTATAAGATGGAGATTATTAACTACAATATTGCTTTCGAAAGGACTAGTTATTCAGCGGTTAAGGCGTGTGATCTAAACCGTTCAAGGGTGGTTTGTTGCTTTTTTTTATGATTGGGAGGTGCATGTAGCTCCTTGTCACGGAAATTCCCAGGCGCGCGAAATCCCCCAGACGCACAAGATGTTGGGAAGGTGTTAGAGGTGTAGTCCAGAAACTTTGTTGAACTATGAGTCCCACTCTGGGCGGGACACTATGCCAGCTAATTGTTGGGTTCCGCAAAAGGCCTCCTTCATGGAAGCAACTGGCTTCTATTTTAGTTTTGTAAGGATTACGCTGATCGTAACGGCTCTACCGCTATAAGGCTCGATTTTCGGATGCGTATTTTCATTTAAAGTTATAATTTTACCATGGAAAAGATTCTTCAACTAGCTGAACACGGGGCGGAATTCTACAATCCAACGAAAATCTATTTGCGACTTGCAAAATAAACCCGTCTTACAAAAAAATTTACATGATTGCAGCTATTTCCTCTGGAAGTTTAAAAGTTGCAAGGTATTCCAAATTTTTACTTTTAATTATGAAAAAAAATAACCAGTTTGAATATTATATGATGAAAATAGTATTTCAACTCAAAAGCTGTAACATCTCAGAAGAACTAAAAAAAGACATTGGAATATGTAAATAATTTTTATCTTGTCGAGTATAAATCATAATTTCAAAACATTCTTTCATATAACTTATTTTATAATACGTATTATATTCAATGAATTAATAGTATTTCTTTCTTACAGGTAAGATACGGGCTATAATAATGTTAATTAGAAGAACAAAGTAAGTTATGTTGATATAGAAATTTTATATGTATTCACAATTGATAGCCCTCAGTGATTCTACTCTTATTAATTTTAATGGATATTTTTTCACGAGGTTAATTTGGAAAATTAGGAGCTACAACTTTCCCGAGATGAAACATTTTTTGTCTAAGTTGTTCTTTAATTTCAATGTGAACTCTGCACTCTGCCTGAGTGGCACTGCCTATATGGCTCCCGTAACGAAGTAAGTTGCCTCGCTTGGGTGCGTGGCGGTCTTCCCCAAAGACTACTAATTTCCGAAGTTTCTCTCAGAGTTTAGCATATCTCTCTGCATTTTGGGCAACTGTGTTTCAATAGTCAAGCATATTTATATAGTTTAGCGCCGGAAAAAGTAGTCGCAGACAACGATTCTTGGTCCATCTTTAAAGTATCATCGATGTTGTTTAGCTCTTTATGCTACACGAGCCACTGACTGCAAGCTCAGCCAATCATATTCACGGTTTCAGGTCCCACGCGTCAGCTCCCTATTAAGCTTGCGCCGTTTGTTCAGCTCCACTTCTCCCTTCAGCCACCATGTACCACGAACATACCTCAAGGTGCATTGCTTCTGTATCCTACTAGGCTATGCCGTTCGTTTGGTTCCATCTTCTTTCACCTTGTCTCCAGGTCTTTGCTTTCCTCGCTACTAGGTTAGCCACTACTTTCGCTTGGTTCCACTTCTCCCTTTAGGCACCATGCACCACCAATTCACCTCAACGTGCATTGCTTCCCCTTCCTACTAGGCTACGCTATTCGTCCGGTTCCACTTCTCCCATCAGCCACCTCGCCTCCAGGTCTACGCTTCTTCTCGCTCCTAGGTTCGTTGCACATGTCAAGTTCATTGCAACTTTCGTAGCTCTATCCCAGTAGAGGTTTCTGGCTCGTGAAATAATTTATACAACTCGTGGTTGAATCGCATTCACCATTGATCCCCTCTCGTTTGGCAACTACAATGGGCTCCAAGACTGAAATAGGGCACATGTCCTTATCTGCGCGAGATCTTACCACTAATTTATTTGCTTGGGCTTTTTTTTCTCGCCTATGAGCTCGATTTTGATGCTACCTACTATGCCTGATTTCCGCTGTGTCATTACCACCTTTCACTTACTTACAGCCATGATAAATAAATTTGTCCATGTTTTCTAGGTTGAATTCGTTAAGTGTTACGTTTGGCTGGTTGATGGTTTCCTGGTTTACCTCATAACTTTTGTTTTCTTCTTCTTAGCACCTCTCGCACCTTCGCTCCCTGCAAATAGCGCCTCCAACTGTCACGGTCCATTGACCGCATCATCCAACCTCGAAACCCGAGCAGCGATGAACTGTCTTCGTCGACCGAGTCGGATCAGTGTTTCCTCGATTTCCCCACTGGTCTCCGGCCTTCAGTTCTTCCAACGAATACCTTTTTGGGTGCCCGTTGTTCGTACATACGATTCATGTGGCCAGCCCATTGCAGCTTCCGCGGTTTTACAATCGTTGAGACCTCCGGTTCGTCAAGAATTTCATACAGCTCATGGTTTCGGATTCGCCATTGGTCCCCGTCTAGCTTTGCTCCGATTATTTGCCTCAAGATCTGTCGCTCAAAGGCGTTCAATATATTTGCCGATGCTTGGGTTAGGGTCCATTTTTCACACCCATAGCATAACACAGATTTTATCACAGATTTGAATACTTGGAGCTTTATTTTCCTGTGTATGCAGTTGGTCTTCAAGATTGTTGAAACTGAATAAAATATTTTATTTGCAATCTGTATTCTTCGGCGTATTTCGTGTCTTTCATCACTGGTTCTCGTAACATTGGCGCCTAAATACACAAATTCGCTCACATTTACGATATTGTATTCGCCAAGTGTGATATTTTGTGTATTTGAGGTATTTTTCTCCGACTGCGTCATGAGCTTTGATTTATTTTCATTGATTTGAAGCCCTAGTAGGTTTGCTTCGCTGTCGGGTTTTAGGAACAGTTCTTTGGCAGTTGTAAATGACCGTGATAAAATGTTGATGTCGTCCGGATAGACTACTACTTGGCTCGACTTGTATTGGAGTGTACCTCGTGTATCGACAGGAAGCTTATTATGATGTACTCCAGAGCAAAATTGAATAGCAACAGGGCCAGCTCCTCTCCCTGGCTTAGTCCGATATTTGTGTCAAAGGCGTCGGTGAGTTGGTTATTGATGCGGACTTGGGTGATCATCAACGCCATTGTCATTAAAGTCAACGAAAATTGGGTGCATGTCTATGTTGAACTCCCAGCATTTTTCAAGTACCTGCTTGACTGTGAACAATTGGTCTATTGTCGATCTACATGCTCTAAAACGATCTTGATATTCCCCAATAATACTGTTGGTGTATGATCCGATTTTATTTTCGAAGATTTTAGAATATATTTTGTACGCCGTACAGAGAAGTGATATGCCTCTATAATTTTCGTACTGTAGCTTGTCACCTTTTTTGTGGATAGGGAATATAATTGATTGGCTCCACTTTTTTCGCAAATGTTCTTGTTGCCAAATGTGCTGGATGACTTTATGAATAGCTTGATGAACACTGCTGCCACCATATTTGATGAGCTCCACTGAAATCTCATCGATGCCCGGCACTTTATTATTATTTTGGGCTTTGATGAAGGAACAAACTTCATCCAGAGTTGGTGGGGCAAATGAAAGCTCTCCGCAGGCATCTATAGGCTCCGATGTTCTGGAGCTGTGTGGAGGATTAAGGAGGTTCTTGAAATATGATGCCCATCCTTCCTTAATCTTCGTTTCATCAGCGATTATATTGCCGCTGTCATCACGACAGAGCGTGGTTTTGGGCTGATAACAGCGTTACAGGCTTTCCACTACTTTTTGTGCTTGTCTTGTGTTGTTGCTCACTAAACTTACATCTATACTTCTCAATTGGTCGTCATAGTATTTTCTTTTCTTGATCATAATTATCTTATTCGCTACTCTTCTGAGATTTACATAGTGTGCTCTCTTCGTCCTGGTTTTCCTACCTACGTATTCATTGTGCGCCTGATTCTTTTTATCTAACGCATTTTGGCACTCACCATCGAACCAGCCATTCCTCTTGCGCCTGGCTTGATGTCCGATCGTCAGTTCTGCCACGGTCCTAATAGCCACTTTCACTTCCACCCAGAGCTCGTTGGTCGTCTTTAACGATGCGTTTGATAAGATGGGAGCCAGCTGGTTGTCGAGGGTTTCCGTGAAATTTTTGGCCGCATACTCCGTTTGGAGCCTTTCGATGTGAAATATTCGTAGCGGGATGGTCTTCGCCGAATATGCCTTTGAACATACGACATCTATAGGTTAATTTGATCAAGTAATGATCTAAGTTACAATTGGCTCCTTGGTATGTACGGACGTCAGGTATGCTCGAGGCCCAACGTTGTTGGATCAGAACATAATCGATCTGGTTTTGTGTGTTGCCATCCGGTGATACCTAGGTCATTTTATGAATGCGTCGAAGTGGGAAGCAAGTCGAACGTATGACTTGATTTCTGCTACATACAAAGTCAACCAGGCGCTGGCCCTTGTCATTCGTTTCATCGTGGAGGCTATATCTTCCAGTCATTCCCCAATGAGTAAGCTTATAGCCAACTTTAGCGTTGAAATCACCCAGAATTATTTTTGTGTCGTTTGTTGGCAATGAGTCAACCAATTTTTCCAGGTGATTGTAGAACGCTCCCTGCATCTCTTCGTCCTTTGCTTCGATTGGGGCGTGAACATTGATCACCCAGGTTTTGAAGAGTTTCGCTTTTATACGGAACGCACACAACCGCGTTAATTGACTGCCCTAAAATCAAAAACGTGCGATTTGATCTCCCTATCCACAATGAAGATCACTCCGAATTCTGATTTTCCGGTAGGTTTCCCATTTTTGAATATTGTGTGCGATCACATCGCTTGAATGTCGTTTCCAGTCCAACCCGTTTCCTGGATTGCCAGTATTTTGAATTGATATTGACTGGCCTGTTGTAGAAGGTCCTTAGCAGCGCCAAGGTAATAGAGTGATCTGACATTCCAGGATCCAATGCCATAGTCCTTTTTTCGTTTACGAGGTCGTTTCCGTGAGTCCAGTTTATTCCAAGGCCCACCTGCAGGTTTCGAAACATGTAAAGATTTTCCAGGGACAGGGAGTTAGCCCGTCGCCCAACCTCCATTGCGGTGGCACTGTTATTACGTTGATTCCGTTGTAAGGCGCGGAAGATTCGCCTTCATCCTCTTACGTCCCCACAAAGGAGGTGTAAGTAGGATTTAGTAGCATTTACTTCAATTCAATTGGGGGTTCGGAATGAGGTATCATGGAAGCTACGTGTTGGGGAAACAAGGGGTTCTCTTCTCCTTTCTTAAACGGGCTTGAGTTCGTCTACAGCAGAGTTAACTTTTGTTTAGGACTCGGTAATTTGCAGCCCCACCCACTTCGTCTTTCAGTCCATGTTAAGCAGAGTTCTTTGGCGGATAAAAAGGATTGTAATAAAATGTTGATGTCATTCTTATGCGTTCAAATCTGGCTCGATTTTAAGTGTAACGTACTTTTCCTATCAACGGGAAGTATCTGTATGACGTAGTCTAGAGTTAGATTTAATAGAGGTGGGGCCGGCCTATCGCCTTGCTTCAGTCTGACTTATACTTCAAATTATTCGTTAGTTGGTTGTTGACTCTGACTTGAGATGCTATTGATGGACTAGTTATGCTCATCAGATGGCCTAGTTTTGCTAGAATACCAAACCAAACCATTATTTGGTGCAAAAATTCTTGATCAATACTGTCGTATGCTTGTATGAAATCTGCAAAAATTTTGTGGTAAATTTCTCGAGATATATATATATATATATATATATATATATATATATATATATATATATATATATATATATATATATATATATATATATATATATATATATATATGGGATATGACAAAATTTGTGACCACGCTACAGGTTGCAATATTGCCCCGATTTTCACCAGAGGTGTATTGAGTAAATATCTCTGTTAAGTTCGTGAACCAGCTATATTGGTCAGACGAAAAAAAATGGCGCCCATTTTAGACGAAAAATCGTGAAATCTGTTCTGACCAAAGTATAGCTCCAATTCGGATGAAATTTGGTACAAAAGTTCACTGGTGTATGTGATAAATCTCACAATAAAAAATTCAAAGTCGGCTCGACTGAAACAAAATGGCGGCCGCTCAAAATTCGAAAAACGTACCAAATTTTGTTGTTGAAGCTGTGTCCAAGGCCTCCCACCAATGTTAATGAAATTTGCTAGTATGTAAAGAATTATGTAAAAAACTGGAGGTCAGGTTGAAACAACAAAATGGCTCAAAATTTCAAAGGCTTCTAAAAGTCGCAATTTTGATCTGATGTATATGAAGCTTGGTTTAAAGATAGAAATCAATTAGATCGAGAGACTTTGATGCATGCATGCATTCAAAATGGCGGCCTCCAATGGTCAGAAGGCAAGCGCAATTCGCTATTTTGGTAGCAACTGAGATAATGAATATTTTTCATGGAAACGTTTTAAATGACCCAACTTGGAAGTATTTATAAAGCAGACCATTTTTAAGGATATTGTTAAGTATTTTTACAATACCTTAAAAAATTATCAAATCGCAACTTATCGGTCTGTCCGTTCGTCCGTTTGTTCGTGCGTCATGAGCTAGAATGAGGTCAAAAGTGGTGCCTCTCGAAATTTGCAGTACAAGAAAATATTATAAGGTGGTTAAGGAGGGTCTCCCAATACAGGGAGGTGACTTAAATTTTTTTTATTTCTGTAGTCCTCTAGCAGTCAAGTTTCTCAACAGATTCCGATGAAACTTGAAATTAGAAGTTATTAAGGCAAGTTAATTTAACCTGCAGAAAATTATGCAAATCGGATGATAAATAAAAAAGACGAAAATTTATAGAATTTTTTAAGCAACCGTTTTCAATAAAATAACGGCCCCTGATGGATCAGAGAAGAATTGAAAATGCAACGCGAGTGCTGATTAACCTTTTATGGAAATCTTTTGAAACTAATTATTTGAGCTATTTAAGTCGACAAGTTATCACATTTGTGTGGTAATCAATGTGAAATGTGTAAACAGCAAATGCGAGAAGGGCGAAACCTGTATTTATTATATGTTTACGACAATTTATTATCCGCCGATTTTCAATATGTAATCCATACGTGTGCAACTCAATTTAATTAGCAAAATATTTGCGTCTCTAACTACGAACATCAGCAGATTCTTTTTATGTTAATAAATACCCATGTGGTACTACCAAAATTGCAGTAAGAAGTCTAGTAATAGGCAAGCCAAATTCTTTTTCGAAACCTTACGCTACATACGAGAAATTTACCTTTCCGGCTGGTGCTGCCAACGGGGATTTTTAGTATTTGTTTCGGATTTGGCACATTATTTTTCTTTTTGAACCTCCTCTGTATTACAGCAAACAAAGCAAAAAAGAATGATTCTAATCGGTCAAGCTGTTCTTGAGTTTCAGCCAGAGTAACGAACGCCAATTAACTTTCATATAGATTAAAGATTCTCTAACGACAATGAAACTTTCCCAGTCATTTAAACGGTAAGGTGGGGTTAAAATAGTCACTTTGGTCTTTGTCTACCTCTTAGCAAATTAACCACCATTTAAACTGTTCAGATACACAGTCAGATGTTCTTTCCAAAAATTCGATAGGATTCATCATCTCATCCTTCTATGAGAGAATAAATAATATTAAACTGGAAAATTAAGAATCTCTAAGTCCCATATAGACTCTGCAGGAATATTTTTTGTTAGTCATGTCATTAACCTTGCGATACGACATCTAGACCAAAAACTATTTACTTGCAATTGTTTAACAAATTAAAGTCCACTAAATTAATTTGCAGTTGTAAAAGGGGAATTTTCATACTGCAAAGATAAGAACGCCAGCATGTCTACTCAGTCACCTGATTGATATGGCGATGATATGCGTAATATCTTTTCCCTCACACATTAACGCTCGCCATTCCCATTAATTTCGAAGACAGAATGGAGGCTTGTAACTGTTATTCTGCGGCTTTATCAGCCATGGTAATCACCCAATCACTGACTAACTCATTTTAAAATTGATATTTTTAACACAATGACGTGGTTCATTGGATTCGTCGCTGATGAAGGAGAAAGAAGGTAATAAAAGTGTTAACGTGATCTGAGATCATGCTGTAAAATTAATTTATTTCGTGTGATGTGTAAAGACCTTCAGTGGTTTGACCGATTTAAATCTTTCATTTGTTACGTCTCTCAATAAATTTCATCTCTTCTTTTCTGAATCATATAATGCATGAATTTGTAATTTTAAATATCTGAAAATAAAATTCATTAAAATTGCCAACCTACACACTTTCAATGAATTGTCAAAAAATATTTGAATAAAAGAAGTAAATATTTTCGATGCGTCAATAATCACACTCTTTTGCGATAATTATTTCTTGCTAACCAATAAATCACATATTCGCCGGATAGTAATCAAACACTTAACGCGCCACCCACTTTAAATATTGTCATAGCGTAGGAATAGCAATTAAAGCTTTTTCTACCGTGTCAAGTTTGTGTATTCATTAAATTTTGCATGACAAACATTTAACATATAAATTACACAAAAATTTATAAATATTATTAAGAGCTCTCTTCCTCCTCTTTGCCTCGTGTTCATTGTCTTTCCCATTGTTGCATTTCCAACGCGATGTATGTTATTCATGTAATATAATCCAAACATCAAACAGACAATCTGATATTGCAATTTAACTGCACCAACAATCATATGTAGATGTTCATTCGGTGGTTTTATAGACTCATATGTCCATGCATTTAAACAGTAAAACCTTCGCTAAGCTTTGTTTAATGGGAACAATACTTGAGCTTGCCAGAGCTGTAATAAAATAACTATCCGAGTAATACCCACACTAGCATTGCTATCTACAAACTACAAGTACGTAACTTCTGGGAAAAGATACATTACTCGTACAACTTGGAAAACAAACGTTAAACATTGAAACACTGGCGTGAATCACATGCACAAACCCATACTCATAATGCAGTGTTTATCGGATGGTAATGATGATGACGCGACCTTAGTGGTGTATCGAATTTATAACATGCACAAAATGGATCATAAAATAAGAAGAAAGATAAAAAATTGTCAGGAATTGAAAAATATTTATTCATGTGGGTGTTGTTAAACATTATTGTTGTTTTTATTATTATTTATCGGACGTGCCCACCATATTGTTGATAATCAATCTATCAATCGAAGGACGTGTGGAGTCATATATGTACGCAAAGTCATGGATGGCCGCATTATTGAAGAGGCTGAAGGTAGTAAAATTTCAATTGTTCGAGCTATATATTGGCAAAATGAACTTAATATGACACCATTATGATATAATTATTCTATTTTTGACTTAAAACTGTAGATATAATGTTACGGAACAATGCATGATCCAGATATTATGGCGCTTTTCCATTCGATTTCATATTTTCCTGTTGTTATCGGCTATGCCTTTTTTGTTCTTAAATCATACATTTTTAGGGTTTTATAAAATAATTTAAAAAGCCCTTCTAAAATCTCGCCTGACTGTTCGTCTGTCCGTCCGTGTGTCACAGCAATTTTTCTCGCAAACCGTATAAGGTACAAACACAAAATGTTGTATTTAGGTGTAAAGTGGTGCCCTCTTTAAAGTTCCACCACAAAAGAAACACAAGGTGCTTCAGGAGGTCTTCCCATATAGGGGTGTAGTCCCTGAAAAAAATATAATCAAATGTAGCCGATATGGGTATCAAATGCGAGACCTAGATGCGAAGTTTTCAAAACAGATCTTAAGCTGACATTTTTTGCTTTGAGGGGTGCACAGAGAGAGGAAATACACGCAAAATTTGTGTCGCCCCTCGCGATTGGGCACCTGTGATCTGAAAAATCTGAGAAAAATTATGGAGGCAGGTATTTATGAGTACAACAACAACAAATGCGTCAGAAGTCGAAAACAACTTAACTTTGTTAATAATAGTACTCACTATAAAACCGAAATAACATATTTCGGTTTTATTGTAAAAGCTAACGAGTTTTAGTTGATATATCCGCCGATATGAATGTTACCCTAAAATAATTTCAGTAAGATAATCATCGTGTACAGCCACTAAAATTATTTCATTAGGCTAGCCTCATTTTTCTTCACCGTCAGGTGCCATCAGACTTGAAAGATTCTTCTTCTAGTGTGAAGGGAGAGTGGGAGAGATTGACAGAAAAGTTATCCGCCAACCCCACGTCCCTGGCTGCTCAAGTGAGCCTTTTTTATTTTTTAGGACTACTCAAGTGTAATGCCATATGGTTCCATTCGTCAGCCGATCCAATCATCTCCCTATTTACGCTATCCAGAGAGAACCCCCCTATTCCCCTGTATAGTTCCTAGCGCAACCTGTCTCATCTTTCGCAAGCGAAAAATATAGTGTATTGGATAACTAGTTCCATTGACCTCAAATCACAACATGCCTACACAAGAGGTCAATCCGCCAAAACGGCTACGGTAGGTACATAAGCTTATGGAACAAGTTGAAAAATAATTTTCTTGCAAGGAATCTATGCCAGCTGCATTTCTTGACATAGAGAAAGCATTCAAAACTACTTTCATCAGTGATGTTCCACCCCTCCTCCAATACGACATTGTAAATTGATTCAAAAAACTTGGAGCATTCGCTGGGTGTCGATTTTGTAGATCAAATGTGGCGTCAAGGTGGAAGCACTTTTTAATTTGCCGGCACAAAACCTTCCCCTTCACTAAAAATCGCCACTTCACAATTGCGTTAAGTGCGTGAGGTACAACGTTTTCAGTTCTTAAGAAGTAATGGTTACGTTTACAATTTGTTTGCCGACCTAAGTAACCGGTGTTATTTTTGCCGAACTTGCTTCTCCTCTGACTGATATATCACAACATACTTCGATGATTTATACTTCAGTTGCCGAAAACGATATAATCAAGGCTGAGAGTTACGGTTAGGTTGCAGATAGCATTTCAATTTGTGTACTACTACACATTTCCGCAACGCGAAAAAAACCCAGGGAAATGTATATCTTACTGCGTCCTTAGTTTCACCGCGATCCATGCCAGATGACAATCCTAAAAAGTACCTTAAGTTAAGGCTAACATCACCGGAAAACGTCAAAAATTAGTGAGCTGATTGTAGAATGGGTCAAGAGGGCACACTGTTCTCGTAGCACAGATTACTCAACAAACATTTTTTTTTTATTACAGCTCCTCAAAGCTTGTCGTCCAATGCCATTCATCTCTCCACGAGATGTTTTTTTTGTTTGTGATTGGGAGGTGAATGTCATTTACGCACAGAGTGTGGGACTCCCATACTCGCAAGAAGGCGTCTGGACTACCCACAAAACTCCGCCCCTGTCAACCCGAGAGCCCAGCTTGGGACTGTTTGACACATTTCTTCGGATCCCTCTTCTAGTGGAAAGGGAAAAGAAAGTGCCAGATAAGTGATCCCCCAGCCCCAACGAACCCGGCTGCAGTGAGTCCCTTTTATCTTTTAGGACTGCCCGAACATAATATGTCACTTGGTTCCATTTGTCAACCGATTCGAGCATCGCTGCGACTATATTATCCAGGGTGAGCTCTTCCGTCTCCTTGTAGAGGTCCCTTCGCAGCCTGTCCCATTTTGTACACGCAAAAATGTGTGGTAGACATTGTCTTCCTCCCCTGGGCAAAACTGACAATCGGGGAACCGTGACTTACCAATCTTGTGCAGGTAAACCTGAAAATACCCATGCCCGCTCAAAAGCTGGCTCAGATAGAAGTCAGTCTCACCATGCCTTCGATTTAGCCACGGTCTCGCATCCGGGATGAGTCACGCAGTCCACCTTCCCACCGTGCAATTCACCCAAGACTGTTGCCAATCGTTGAGTGAGCGCTGCATCTCCTCGCGGACAACCATCTTCCTCGCATCCTCATTTCGACGCATGTAAATAGCGCGGCGCTCTCTAGCAAAGAGGGCGACAGGTACCACGCCTGCAATAACTCTCCCCGCCAAATCAGAGACTGTCAGATACGAAGATGCAAGCCTCAGTGCTCCTCTTCTCTATTCCTGTGCCTAACGTTTCGGTTTACCTCCTTACTGAGAGCGTTGCCCCATACTTCCGCTCCGTACAGTAGCACTGAGCCTACACCACTCATCAAGAGGCGTCTTCTTGATGGGCTGTGCCCCCTCCGTTGGCCAGAAGTCGACTCAGAGCCGATATTCCCGAAGAAGCCTTCTCAGCCGTTGCCCTGATTTGCTCAGAGAAACTCATCTTCGAGTCGATCAGTAGCCCCAGGTACTTCACCGCTGGCTTCGATTCGATTCGTATGTTTCTAATACTGATCATCTTTACTCTAAGGATTCTCTTTTTTGTTAAGACGACCACTTCGGTTTTCTCCAGTGTTAAACTTAACCCGCGAGCAGTCATCTAGTCCCTCACTCGACACATTAGCATACCTAGCCTAAGTTGCGCTTGTTCAACGGTGCGTTCTGTGACCAGAGCCGCAACATAATCCGTATAGTCGACCAAGCGCGACTCATCTGGCATCTTCAGTCTCAGTAGCCCATCGTAAGACACGTTCCACAGGTCCGGACCAAGGAAAGATCCCTGGGCAATACCCAATGTAATTTCCATCCTTCGTTGGCCCTGTGTCGTGTCGTAGAGCAGGATTCGGTCCTTTGGGTAGTCCCTCAAAAGCCGCATTAGATATTCTAGAACTTGAAAAGAGTTTTCCAGGGTTTCCAGAATATCCACCCATCTAGCGGAGTTGAAGGCGTTCCTGACGTCGAGTGTCGCCAATAGGACGATCCGTTGCTTGGTGCGACTATTTGCCTCTGCTTTTCGGACCACGATCATTACCTCTGCAATCGCATCAATAGTAGAACGTTCTGCTCTAAAGCCGTACTGCCGAGGAGATAGGTCCCCAGCAGCACGAATCACGTCAGTCAGTCTTACCTAGATGAGTTTCTCTAGCCCAGCAGTATCTAGCATGCATAACGGGCGGTATGCAGACGGCGATTTGGGATTTCCCTTCCCCTTGCTGATCAACATGAGCCTCGCCACCTTCCATCGTACCGGGAAAACTCCGTCCCGTAGGCAAGCGTTGAATGTGCTGAGCAGCAGGTCAGGACAATGGTGATAGAAAAGCACCTCAGTTGGAACACCATCTCGATCTCGGGCCTTCCTCGCTTTCAGTGAATGGCTCTTCCAGCTCCGGCTGTGTGAAGAGTGGGCACTTGACTGCTGTTTCACCATAGACAGCGTCAACACGGACGGGATATGCGGGAAAAGTGCCCGGACTATCTCGTCCATATTTTCCGCATCATGTATGCAAGGTTTCCAACTTCAGCTTCAACCTCCGCATAATTAGCTGGTAGCCAGGGCCCCACGGATGCTTGTTCACATTGTCCACTAGATCTTACCAGCAGCGAGCCTTGCTGTTGTTAGTCAAATTTTTGAAGGCATTTCCTGTCTGACTTATATGCTGCTACCCGGTTGTATGCCTAGTCATGGTTCCGTGCCCGTTGAGCCTCACAACAAAGCTTGTGACACTCTCTTCGCCTTCCAGCGATTTCAGTCGACCACCAGTACTCTGGGACTTGCCGTGGCGGGTATTTTGATGGGACATAGAAATGTTGCGAGCAGTCTTAATGATGCTCATAGTTGAGTCCACCACGTCTTGGGCTGCCAGTTCTTCCGCCCCCTGCGAATCTCCCTGCAGCGGAGTACCTCGACAAACCTCTCGACGTCCATCCTTCCGATATTCCATTCAATTTAAAGAAGCCGAGAGCACTGACGTCGAGAGACAACATCACTGATCTCAAGCTGAACGTACTAATGATCACGGGCTGAGTAATCCTCTAATACTCTCCAATTGTGTATCCTCCGTACTAAGGACTCCGAGGCGAATGTCTTGTCCGGTATGGTTTCTTTACAGCCAAAATGGCGACAAGTCGTCGTACTTCCAGTGTTTAGTACGGCGAGCATCATCCTGGCCGCTGCATCTAGGATTCGTTTCCCTCGGACTCCATTCGATTGCTTTAGCGTTGAAGTCTTCCCCCAACGAGCACGTTGCCGTCTGCGTTCGGAACAGTGCCCTCCGAAGCATTAAGCTAGCTTCGAAAGATGATATAGATTCGTTCAACGTTAGGTACACACTAAAAAAGATGGTCCATGAGCACCAAACCCTCACAAAACCATCCCCCTGTCCAGCTCTCGGCCTGGAAATCACACTTTCATCATGGTGTTGCTCAGGCCGCAGAAAAAAGTCGGCTTTCATGTCCCTCGCAAACGGCTCAAGCAGATTTTGGGCGGTTAAACTGCGGTGTATGTTTAGCTGCAGGATCTGGGTCATCGAAGCTCTGCTTTTGCCTTGGCTAGGACTTCCTGGAAAAACCGGCATTTTCCTGTTCCCAAGATGTGTCCAATATCATCATCCTTGCAAAGAATACAGTGTGCCTCCACTCTCTTTATTTATGCCCCGTTTCACCGCATTTGTAATGTAGAGATTTCCTATTGGGTCCTTTGCATACTTGTGCGGTGTGATCGTAGCCAAGGTATCTGAAACATTGAAGAAGCGCTGCTCTTTGCCGTATCCTACAGATAACCCGCCCTATTCTTACTTTGCTTTTGTTCATAAATTGTTCGGCGTCCTCTTCGGTCAAGTCAATTATGGCCATGCGCTGTCCCGTATAGTTTCCTGGTGTCAGCCTCACTATGAACCTGCCCACGCTAAAGGACTCCCATCTGATGGCCTCTTCTACCTCGGCCAGATCCTTGACGCAGCCAATGTCTCTTATTTCGATCGTTGCCATCGGCTCGAGCGGGGCTATAGCTGCGCTTTGGCCGAGGACTTTCTTCACTGCGTCGCAGAATGCTTCCCTATTGTCAGCCTCTGCTTCAAATACGACCAGTATGTGACCCAACCGCGTTGATCGTACTGCTTTAAAAGCAGTGTAGGAGCTTCGGGTCTTAGATTTCCCCTGATATCCCGCAGCACCTCCACGTGGCTTTTCACGAGCAGTGCCAGCTGCCGGGATCTTTGTCGGGGCTTCTTTCTCCCCTATTTTGCATCAAGTCTTCTTTCTTGTTGAGCCTCCGTATGAATTTTATTTTGTTGCACATTTTGAGGGAGCTTCTTTGCAGCTTTCTTCGCTCCTTTTGTCGGCAGTATTTGGAACCCCTGGTCTAGCGTTCTGCGCCCATCAAGTGCGTCTTCCTTCTTTCTTTTATCCTGATTTCCTTTGATTGGGCCAGTCGCCATTCTTTTATTAATGTTTGATGGTGAAGCTATCTGCGCATGCCCTTTAGACTTAGCCCTCAGCGCTGCTTTAGCCTTCTGCTCTTCTTCTACCTTCTGGTCCTCTTCGACCTTTAACCAGCTCCTCCGATAATGCCCTATGCGGTCTCGGAGCTCCTCTATTTCAAGGCCCAGCTTCTACTGCTTTGTTGATTTTTGGGAAGTCGCATGCAGATTCTATTCTTTTTAGAACATCTCCCGCTTTTCGTAATAGCCTTTCTTCTTCAAGTCACTGAAAGGCAATTGTACTTTGCGACCACCTTTCTTGGAGAGGTGATCGGCTTCCATTTACGAGTGCAGTACTTCCGCCATATTTCCGCCGATGTCGATGAAATCACACAGCGGCGCTTTATTTGTTTGGTCAATCCTGTCTTTCATGCCGTAATCTCATCTAGTTCGATCGAAAAGGCTGTGCGTTCAGTATCGTATTCAGCTTCATCAATACCGGCAAAAAGTAAACCGCAGGTAAAATTATCCAATGTCTCCTCTCAAGGAGAACTATCCACCTTGTCCTTAAGTGAGAGCCTCAACGTAAATTCACAACATGATATGCAGCATCAACCAGCGCTAGTATTGCAGCCAGATTACCACAATTCTGCAGAAATGATTGAACCTAGTCTCTCAATTGTAACTAGAAGTAAGTCGTTGGTGAAGCTGCTATCTATCAACCACCAACCAACGGTTTCGGAAGCTGACAATTTAAATGTACCTGATACTTCACTAGCTGCTCAACAAAATATGCAGATACAGCCAGCGTCCGTACTACAGCCGGATTCCTGCGATTATGTAGAAACAGTGGAGCCTGGCCAATCAATCGTCACTAGGAGCGACTCGCTGTTGAGGCCGCTTTCTATTAATCAATAATCTGATTTACTTATCATCAGCCCACCCGGTTCTTCGTCCAACAGCCGGGGAGCGATTCCACAGAGAATACCACCACGAATATACCATCAAAAATCGAGTGACCTCGCTCCCTCAACAGATCTCGATTCTCCTGTCATTCGTGCTTCTATACCTTTGAAGAATATCTTCATATCTAGAGTGGCGTACGAAACTTCTGTTGAAGACTTAAAGCGTTATGTCAACAAAAAGTTTGGATCATCCGTTAACGTTTTTATTTGTCATAAGTTGACTAACGAAAATTTAACGGACAAAGTAGTTGCCTCATTTAAATTGGTGATTTCTGCAAATACTGATATTGTCCTGAATTCGAATTACTGGTCTGCTGGTGTACTTGTTAAGCTGTTTGAATTGAGACGAAGAAATTTTCGTCGGGCAATAAACGAAATTCCAAAGCTCTAGTCACAAGTAATCTTGATGAATATTCTGATAATCATAATGTTCATTGCATTGTATCCTCTTTGAACCTCAATGAATCTCTTTCAAACCTTAATACTGTTCAATGTAACTTCTCTTCTCCTAATAAAATGTGTATCTCTTATTTTTCATCAAAATGTACGAGAATTAAGAACCAAGCTTGAGGAATTCTTTACCTCCTATTAAGTTAGTAATGATTCTATTATTTATTTGAAATGTTTTCTAATCATATTGTATATAGATGTGACCGCGACCTGATTGCTACTAATAAGGCTGATGGTGGTGGAGTTTTGGTTGCAGTCATCAAAACTCTACCTAGTTCTCCTTGTTCTGATTTCTGTTTTTCTCATACTTTAGAATACATAATACAGAGTTCTTGATTTTGTCTATTTATATTCCCTGTTATTCACCGTTAACTGTTTACGAGACTTTTTTGATGACCTATCCTCTTATCTGATTTTGCGACACCCTCACGCCAAAATATTGATTTGTGGGGATTTTAACTTACCATACATAGAGTGGGAAAATTTTTCTACTCCTTCTACTCGTCAGTTGACCCTCTTTCTGCAATCGTATCATCTCATTGCTCCTTTTCTCAATTTAATCATATCCGCAATCCTAGTGGTCGTCTCCTTGACCTTGTTCTATCAAATGTTCCAGTTAGCTACTTATCTGTATCTCAAGCCGTACATCCGTATGTTCTTCCTGATTGGCACCATCCTCCTTTATCTATAGATCTTATAGTCGATGAAATTAAATTTAACAAATCTCATCCTACTCCAAAACTTAACTTTTTTAAAGCTTACTATGAAGCTATTAATACAGAGTTACTTTCAGTCAACTGGTCAGATTTCTTTAGAGGCCTAAATTGTGAGGCTGCTTTGGATAAATTTTACATATATATTTATAATCTTATTTGCGGTTTTACGCCTCTTCAGACATCCCGTAAAGCAAATCAAAAACTTTGGTTTACAAAGCGAGTGCTTAGTGCCCTACGAGCAAAAGGTAAGGCACATCGTGTATTGAAAACGCTTGGCACTAATGAAGCGAGATTCAATTTTAGCAGGCTGCGTGCTTTTGCCAAAAAAGTGATCAGATATGTTCTGAAGACTTATTTCATTAATCTGCATAGCTCTCTTGTTTCTAATACTACAAAGCCTTTTTGGTCTTATATAAGGTTGCTGAAATCCTCTTCTTACAGTCCTAGTAAGGTCCGTTGGAATGGTGCACAGGTTTCTTCTCCTCAAGAAGTTACTGACTCATTTGCCCAATTTTTCTCTTCGACTTTTTCTTCTCCCGCTGCAGCTGTGCATCTTGTTGTCTTACGTAATCGTCTTCCCCTCCCAATTTCCTTTATTTGTATACATGCATCGGCAGTCGAATCTTTGATCAATGCTCTTGATCCTAATATCAGCCCTGGGCCGGATGGTTTGCCAAACATATTTGTGAAGTCTCTAGCCTTATCGCTTAGTTTTCCTTTATCTATCCTCTTCAATCTAAGTTTGAGTACTGGTACTTTCCCTTAACCTTGGAAAACAGCTAATATTGTGCCTATTTTCAAAAGTGGTGATCCTATGTCAGTTTCCAATTATCGTCCTATTTCCTTACTTTCCTGCTTTCCAAAGTTACTTGAACGGTTGGCTCATAATCGACTCTCAAACTCATTAGCTCCTATTTTTGCTCCAGAGCAGCATGGCTTTCGCAAAGGATACTCCACTACCTCTAATTTAATGGAGCTCACAAACAGTATTGCAAGAGCTTTGGATAACTAACTGCAATTTGATGTGATCTTCACAGATTTCTTCAAGGCGTTTAACACTGTGAATCATTTACTTCTTTGTCGTAAACTTGAAGCTCTTGGCATTGCGGGTGCTCTTCGATCTTGGATGTCATCTTATCTTTCGTGTCGTCCCTATCGAGTAAGTCTCTCTGATACTACGTCTAGTACTTTTTATCCTTCATCTGGCGTCCCACAAGGTTCAATTCCTGGGCCTCTTCTCTTTCTGTTGTTCATAAATGCCTCTTGCCTCTTGTATACTGATGACTTCAAAGTATTTCCAGCAGTCAAATCCCATTTAGATTGCCAGCTCCTCCAAACTGATCTGAATGCTCTAAATAAATGGTGTGCTTGAAACTATTTGTGTCTTAACACTACTAAATGTCATAAAATTACTTTTTCTCTCAAGGACTCTCCTATTAATTTTAATTATGTATTAAATGATACTTTGCTCTCTGAAGTGTTCAGTCATAAAGGCCTTGGAGTAACTTTTGATGCAAAACTCAAATTTGATGCATATATTTTAAATGTGATTACTAAGGCGTCTAGGGTTTCCGGGTTTATCCTTAGACATGTACATAAATGTTATAATTCTTCTATCCGCCTATTTGTTTGTCTTGTTCGCCCTTTGCTTGAATACTGTTCTGTTATCTGGTCCCCCCTGATATTCCTATCTCGTGTCTTCTTTAGAAACTGTCCAAAGAAAGTTTACGCGTTTTCTTTTCCTCAAGTTTGATTTGCCCTATCAGCCCTATGAAAGTCGTTTATCCTTCCTATCTCTTCCATCTCTAGTATGCCGACGAACTTATTCAGACCAATGTTTTTTGTACAAACTCTGCTACCATCAAGTCCCGATAAATATTTTTTCTGAGCTGCGTTTCCGACAAACATTTCGTTCATCTCGGATGAGCTCTTATTTCGCTATCCCATATGCCAGAACTGATTTATATTCACCAATCTTAAGAATCGTACGAAATCATAATAATCTCGAGCTTGGTCCTTTCCCCTCTTTTTACATACCATTCAAGAAAAAACTAAAAGACAATACCAGTTTAACTTTCAATTAGCGACATTTTATTAATTTTTTCATTTAAATATTGCTGTATTTATTCTTTGCGTTCCATTTTGTTATCGGATTATTCAGTCTGTAAGATGGAATAAATGAATAAATAAATAAGTGCCTCTTCCTTCTTTCTTTTATCCCGATCTCCTTTGATTGGGTCAGACCCCATTTTTTTATTAATGTTTGATGGTAGAGCTATCTGCGCATGCCCTTTACACTTAGCCCCAGCGTTTCTTTAGCCTTCTGCTCTTCTTCAGCCTTTTGGTTCTCTTCGGCCTTTAACCAGCTCCTCCGATGATACCCTACGTGGTCTAGGAGCTCCTTTAGTTCAAGGAGCCTAATCTGAACTGCTTTTTTGAAATGTTGATACATTCAAAAGTGAAGTTCCTTTGAGTGCCCGGCCATAAGGGTATTCAAATAAACTGTGAGGCTTCTGCCAATGGTGTCTTGTAGTTTAGCGATTGGTATTTCAATGGCTTCAGTTAGGCTGGTCATCGAACAAAAACACTTAAAGAACGCGATAAAGTTCTGGGCGGACGAGCCTTTCCCCGCGATCGTAAGCCAGTCATTGATCGTAAGCCAGTTATTGTCTGTTTGGCAGGTATGCAACGTGGATTTTCATTCTGTACAATAACTCCTGCGGAAATTATGGATTCAAGGAGGAGGAGAAAACAGTGCTTCACTTCCTATTCGAATGCCTGGCCCTTGTAAGGAGAAAAGTGCAGTTTCTCGGCTCTTACTTCTTCACCGCACAAGTCTAGTTTTTTGTTTGTCTGTTTGCTTTACGACTATAGTCCCTTTCAGGCCTTCGCTTAGATATAATTAGAGTATCTCATTATCTTGATCTAATGTATCGGTCCTCGAGAAGGTGATATTGACAGTATCACGCTTTGGCCATATGTCCGTCCACACTCATGCGATACGTTCTGACTTTAAACTAGTACGTATCATAGTTGAACGAACTTATAAAATTTGTCCGAAGAATCACTCAGAACAAATGTCATTGTGGCCAACGGTACATGAACCAGATTCCTGTGGCCTATACAGCGAGTACTCCAACCACTACACTACGCGAACTAGCCTTGTATCATCGGCCGAATTTAAGAAGAATCAGTCAGTTTTCGATTTGATTAAATGGTCGGGTCCATTTAATTGCGGTACCAGAATGGGCACTTATATGCCTAAGTGAGCCCTCGCCGAAGACTACCGCCTAACTTACTTACCTACCTAATATTTTAGGAAATAACATTTCCCAGATCATCTTCGCCATCATGCTTGCATTATCAGATGTTTTGTGGGCATAACTACATTTCACTATGTTATCATCAAGTGACCCTATAAGTATCTTAGCCAATAGAATATTACAAAATATAGGGTAGAGATTTATTTTTAAAAGCAGGTTTGCTGTTGTTTGAAGTCTTCCTGTTACTAATTTCTGGTCCAGCGCTGAAACCTGAGATAAAATAAAAGCACAAAGAATCGTGTTCTTTATATAGGGTTATCAATTTTACGCTTGGGAAAGTAAAGCTAAAGAAAATACATAAAATATTCAGATGGAAAAAAATTTTTTATTGAATATAAATATTGAACTTTGCCATTATACGTGAAACACAACATCATTCAAATGTCTTCCACGGCACCTCTTACAGGCCTCAATCCTTTTGAGGTAATTTTCAATGACTTTTCGGCACATTTCCGGCAATATCTCGGCCATAAATTCACGAATATTGGTTTTCAATTGCTCAAGATTTTGTCGATTGTTCGCGTAAACACGATCTTTTGCACAGCCCCATAAAAAGAAATCCAAAGGTGTTAGGTCGCAGGATCTTACGGGCCAATTGACATCACTCAATCTCGAAATTACGCGTCCCGGAAATTGCTCTGCCTGTGTTGTGTGGCTTGTGGCTCCGTTCTTTTGGAACCACATGTTCTCCAGATCATAATTTTCCATTTCTCTCCAAAAATAATCGGTTAACATCAGTCCATAGCGGTCAGAATTGACTGTGGTGGCTCTTCCTTGATCGTTTTCAAAAAAATACGGGCCAATAACACCACCAGACCATAATGCACACCAAACGGTCACTTTTTCTGGATGCAAAGGCCTTTCTGCAATCACCTGAGGATTTTGAGAGCCCCATATGTGGCAATTCTGTTTATTTACATAACCACTGAGCGAAAAATGAACCTCATCACTAAAGACAATTTTGTTCGAAAAATCGTTACCAATGGCTTGTTGTTCAATCACCCAATTCGCATAGATTCTGCGTTGTGAATGGTCTTGAGGCATATGTTCTTGAATGAGTTAGGTTTTGTACGGATGGAGATGCAAATCCAAATGCAAAATCCGCCACAATGAGCCGTAAGACAGGCCCAAATGTTGAGCACGTCGAGGAATCGACAAATTCGGGTCTTCCTCCACACTTTGAGCAACGACAGCGATATTTTCAGCAGAACGAATGTTGCGATGATGCACAGGCCTTGCAATATCGATAACCGATCCAGTCTCTTCGAATTTTCTCACTGTGTTCGAAATTGGTTGCTGTGAAGGTCGATTATGTCGACCGTAATCGGCTCGTAAAGCCCTAAATGTTGATACAGCAGAATTACCATTTTTATAATAAAATTTAATAATTTTAACGCGTTCTTCGACTGTTAAACGATCCATATTTCTAAATGGTAACCCTTCACCTAAAAAACACGCTTTGGATGACATTTAATTCTGACAGATGTCAAATGGCAGGGTTATACTTTCCTAACACGAAATGGATAACCCTGTATTAAAATGGAAAACTTATCTGATAGCCGTGCGGATTCTCCATAATGTTGATTTGCTCGCTATTTATATATTGACTGCCAATCCATGTTAACAGACTTTCATGACAGCTGATTTTCAACGATACTGATTTTATCAGAAATGGTATATTGTGAATTTCGAAGTTAGGATATTGTGACTTTGAAATTCACTGATAGTGAAGGAGAAAGTACTGAATTCCTTTGTTTTGGAGATCGCGGTAAAGTGAAAAATTGAATATATTGTTCATTCGTTTTTTTAATTTGAAAGTGAACGGTCGAACGTTGAAATAGCAAAAATTGAAGTTTTTGAATTTGAAATATAGAAAATTGAGTTGCTTAACAAATTTGCAATCAGTTTTTAAAGTGTCAAATAATGAATAGTTAAGCGAATAGTGATAATTTTCATTAGATTCATAAAACCATTTATATCCGGAACAGCTGTTAACAATCTATTTTCCTCGATGGTAAACGTATCATTATTTAGTAGGTACCATTGATAATTTACTAATTATTATTTTTCTACAAATTGTTTTGCTATATATAGCGTATAGTTCCAGATTAATTTTAATTATTTATTTGGTCATTCAACTTTCCAAAAAGACTATCTGATATTAATAGGAATGGCCTCATTTATCAGATTTAAATTATCATACGAAATCGATGCGTGTGTTTTCCATTTTGATAAATTTTATAATTTTTGCAATAAAATGGATTTGATTGCTATTCACTTTCATTAATACTATTTTTTTAGAAATACGAAACACATTCAGTAAAAATCAATTCAGCCAATAAAACCTGAAATCAGCCTACGAGCATTTCAAATTAAATCAATTTAATATTTTATTTGAATTTTTTTTTCAAATTTTGTTCGACATCTAGATCGAATTACAAAATTCAAATTGAAAGTCATTTAATATGGAAGAATATTCATAGGGCCGCTGATAGGAGAGGGAGAAAATATTCATTACATTATAAGGCATAGGGTTAATGCAGTTTTAATATTGTCGTATTCCATTAGTTTTTAACAAATAGAAAAAATATAAAACCATGTATAGACAATTCATTCAAAAGTCGCTAGACGAAATTTGGGATGGTATCTAAAAATTCTTTTATCTAACATAGAATTCAATAGCAAAACATATTTTGGTTAACCTTTTTCCCACGGTTGCCTTTTTGCACATTTTTGTGTAAATATATATTTTATTCAAACAGCACACAAAGTGAAAATTGTCTAAAATTGAAATTAGTTTTTCGCAATACGAGAATTTTTCAAACAAATTGAATGTGCAAACATAAAGTCTATTGTTGTACTCAATCGGCGTTTTGAGTATGTAAATGTTGATTTAAATCTTTACAGTGTAGTATATGCGATTTGTTTTTTTTTTCTTTTCATTTAAAAAAATATAATTGTGAAAGTGAATGCCGAAAACTCATTAATACGAGTATCAGCTTTGAAATAGTTAATTAATAGCAGTTTATACTTTGATTTTGTCTCAATGTTCAATCCGAAGTTAGATTTATGATCGTAGCTGAATTATGTAAACTTTTTTCTAACCATCCTATCAGAATTCTTCGTAAACTTGTGAAGAAAAAATGATTTCATTTAAATTTATTTGTTAATGAGGTTAAAAATTTCTTCATAGCTCCTGAGAATAATTAACGTATAAGTGAAAACCTGAATTTTTAGTTCATGCGTGTGGATTTCGATGAACTCGAAAAAAATGAATAAATTCAGGTTATAAACTCATAAAAAATCTAAATTTTTTACAAGTGGTTCTTTGAAAGTTCCATCCTTACGCAATTCAACTTTTTTTAATAATCTTATCAAATACCAATCATTAAACACCTGCGGTCAATTATGAATTCACACCTCAGTTGAATAAGAACCTGTTCAGAGATTGTTTATTTGGAATCAGATTTATGTTTGGCGCCTCCTCAAGTTCTATCCAATTCAATTACAATTCTGAGAAATGGTAAATGTATGCGATAAGGAAAACTTTAATTATATGTATTTTTCATTTTTGAGATCAAATCGTTTTAATAATATATTTTGCTTTCTGTGAGTGCTAGACATATTACGCAAATTACAAAAATATACATATGTTTGGATCCGTACATCTGGGGTGGGGAACGCCTATCTGTATCGCGGGAAACGTACGAGTATCAAACAACGAGTTGGGTAGACAGACCTACGCTCATGTTAGAAGGGGTTTGTACTCCATTATTTTTCTATTTTCAAGTAACAAAAATCACTCAAATCATGAAACCCCAAAAGCATTTACGTGTGTTATCGATCTTATCTAAAAATTTTATAAGATCAAACCAAAACTGCAGTGTCTGGTTCGATGGAAAGTCCATAAAATACCAGAATAGTGTGTTATTATTGTTTTAAATGGAGGATTTTCACACGGATATACGAGGGTGGTCCCAAAAGTACCCAAAACGAGAGAGATACCCGCAAAAAAATTGCGAAAAGAAGTTTCAGTTTCAGAAGAAGATATATTTAAAGCAATTGAAACACTTGACTTGAACCATGGTCCTGGCCCTGATTTACTTCCACCATCCTTTCTGTTTCAATGTAAAGATCATTTAGCTTCACCTCTCCATATACTTTTTAATAAATCCCTATTGAGCGGCGTGTTTCCAGCATACTGGAAATCTTCTCATTTGACCCCTATATATAAAAACAAGAGTAAACGGGCAGTTGAAAATTACAGAGGAATTGCCATATTATCAGCAACCCCAAAATTATTTGAAAAAATAGTGTGTTCTAAAATATCCCCCATTATTGAGCAACGTCTCAATGACCAACAACATGGGCTCAGAAAAATCGATCCACAATCACAAACCTCACAATTATGGTATCTAATATCCTCTGTGCAATGGAAAACGGACACCAAGTCGACGCAATTTACACTGACTTTAGTAAAGCGTTTGACCGTGTCAATCATACGATTTTATCACTTAAACTACGTAAATTTGGAATCACCGGCCCCCTGCTTGATTGGCTAGATTCCTATCTATCAAATCGAACTCAAAACGTTAAATTTCAGGGATATTTATCCAACGAAATTCAAGTCTATTCCGGTGTACCTCAAGGCAGTCATCTAGGTCCGCTTCTATTTAACATATTTATATCGGACCTGTCTGAAGTGTTATTTGACATACCACATTTATTTTATGCGGATGATCTAAAATTATACCACGTTATAGCATCCCAAAAGGATTCACTGTTCTTACAAGATAAAATGAATTCCCTCCTGGAGTGGTCTAATAATAACTGTCTATATCTGAACCTTGAGAAATGCCAGGTGATTAGTTTTTCTCGGAAAAATATAATTTTGGTCAATGATTATCACCTCAACAATATAAAGCTTGCCAGAGTTGAGAGTATAGTAGATCTTGGTGTCCTCTTAGATAAGAAACTCCGCTTTAATTTACATTACGATGAAGTTCAGAGCAGGGCTAATAAAGTTCTAGGCTTCATCAAACGGCGTGCTAAAGAATTTAAAAATCTGTGGGTGACAAAAACTTTATACACATCACTAGTGCGCCCCATTCTCGAATACGCTAGTGTCGTTTGGAATCCGATTTTCGGTATTCATACAGCGAGATTGGAGTCCGTTCAAAAACAGTTCTTGCTATTTGCTTTGAGATCCCTGTACGACCCACAAAATTTTCATAATTTGCCATCATATGAAAATCGGCTATCTATTCTTAATATGAATTCATTTGCCTCCCGTAGGACTATGATAGGCTCTTGCTTTGCATTTGACGTCCTCAGGGGTACTATTAAAGTTCAGTACCTCGCCGACAGGATAATCTTGAACGAACAAGCAAGATTTACACGACATTCTCGTTTAATGGTGGAAACCAAACATTCCACGATCTATGGTGAGAACGAGCCAATAAATAGATGTTGCAAAATTTTGAACAGTGTAGGCCACCTTTATTCTCAAACCATCTCAAGATCCCAATTTAAAACAGCCGTTTCCAAGTTAATTTCGTCCTAATTCCTACTCGTCTCTATCCTTTTTCGTAACGTTAAAGCAATAAAAATGTGATGTTATGATAGTTATATATTTTTAAGAAACTATTAAGACATACTATATGTTATATTTTATTCATAAGGAAATGTATTTGTATTTATTTTTGTGTGAACACCTTGTTAGGTTTGATAAATAAATAATATATTCTCCTTTTAGCTCGATACACTTTTCCCAACAATGATCAATAGCTTCGATACCCGCTTAATAGTAGGAACCGTCAAGCTCTTCAAAATAGCTATTAACCGCAGATTCTGCCTCTTCATTGTTTGTAAATCTTTTGCCACCGAGCCATTTTTTCAAATTCGAAAAAAGAAAATAATCCAATGGTGCCAGATCTAGGGTGCGTGGGGAAGCAGTTCGAACTTCAACTCATTGATTTTAGCCATCGTAATGACGCACGCGTGGACTGGTGCGTTGTCGTGTTGAAACAACACTTTCTTTTTCGTCAGATGGCGCCGTCTTTTCTTGATTTCATCATTCAAACGCTGCAATAAGGCTGCATAATATGCGCCGTTGATTGTTTTTCCTTTTCCGAGATAATCAATAAATATTATTCCGCGCGTATCCCAGAAAACGGATGCCATGACCTTGCCAGCTGACTGAACTGTCTTTGCTTTCTTTGAAGCCGGCTCTCCCTTTTCAGTCCACTGCTTTGACTGCTCCTTGGTCTCAGGTGAAAAATGATGGACCCATGTTTCGTCCATGGTTATAAATCGACGCAAAAATTCGGCTTTATTGCTGCGAAATATTGTCAAACACTCGATGGAAACATCCTCACGTTGCTGTTTGTTCTCCATTGTAAGCAAACGCGGCACCCATTGAGCGCACAGCTTTCTCGTATCCAAATTTTCAGTCAAAATGCAATGCACAGCACTTTTTGAAATGCCTGCCATGTCTGCTATCTCGCGCACTTTTAGCTGACGGTGATCCAATACCATTTTGGGGATTTTCTTCACATTTTTTGACGCAGTGACCTCACTTGGTCGACCATTGCGGTGTTCATCTTGGCAGCTCGTACAACCTCGCTTAAACTCAGCTACACAATATTTGACTGTTGCAAACGAAGAAGCAGACTTCCCCAGAGTAGAATCCAAATCGGCTTTGATATCAGTTAGATCTTTCAAATGAAGGATTGTTGAACGAATGTTGGCTTCTGAGGTAGTTGTTATTGTTGTACTCATAAATATCTCCCTTGATAACTTTTTTCAGATTTTTTAGATCACAGGGGTCCAATCGGGGGAAACACATTTTTAGTGTGTTTGCTCCCTGTATCCGACTAAAGCTAAAACTGTCAGTTTAAGAACTGATTTGAAAAGCGCTCAAAAAGACCTTTCATTTGATACTCATATCGACAACCTTCGGTGGGCCACTCCCCTGTACTGTATCATCGATTCATGGCATCAGAAAACCCTAGAACGATTACAAAGCCTCTCTGTTAGGAGCTTTCTCCTGCCTCCTCGGCTTGGTTCATCTATGAGTATTAATTGCACAGCCACACAAAAAAAAGTGGGGTATACTTTTGATGCCATATGTCATATCCGTAGTCTTTTGGCCTGCTGAGCACGAATCCGGGTACAGAATTGAGCCAGCACGTCCTGATTTTTTTCTAATCTCAAAAAATTGGTTAAAAACCGAAAACCTCGGAAAATACACTCGTAAAATTTGGAAAAAATTTATTTTTAACCTTTAAATCTATATTCATAGGAATTGAGACCTGCTGAGCATGAACCCGTGGCCGGAATTGAGCCATCATGTCCTGATTTATTTCTAACCTCAACAAATGCGTTAAAAACAGTGAAAATCGACGAACATTTTAGCCTATATTCATACGGATTTGGACCTGTTAAACATGAATCTGTGATCAGATTTAGATCATCACGTCTAGATTTTTTCCTAACCTCAATAAATGGTTTGAAACTAATAAAAATCGGGAAAAATATATTGAAAAACATTTTCTTTCACATTTTAACCTTTATTCTGTTAACCTCAAACCCTGGTCAGGTTAAGCCAGCCCTCCTTCCTAAATCCGGCAGTGTTGAAATCAAATACCTCAATATCTCATAGTACATAACTACCAACCCATGCTTAAAAACCTGAGGCCTGTAACCTTATTACTCAATTACCCGTTTTGAATATCCATGTCCAAAAATCCTAATGATTTATACCTTTATACCCAATAATTTACACCTAATAAATCTAAATTCCAACAAACATAATGCCCAAAATCGAATGCCTAATAAACCTAACCCATAACACAAAATCACACCCAACACCCGAGTTGAATAACTTGTATAACCTAAAACTTTGAAACTCAGTACACTGATTAAGTGACCGAATATTACTGCCTACCCTATAATTTTACGACTGTATCTCGTTCTCTTATCCTCAAAAGATCTTTTTACAGATTTTCTTCCCAATTCATTTCTTAGCTTTGGATTTCTCTCTCTTTTAAGTGACCAGTAATAGTCAGCCAACATATGGTCATCCCATCGTCCTTGATATCGGTTTTCGATGACTTAAATGTAGGGTGACCAAACGTCCTTTTTTGCAAGGAGATGTCCATTTTTTCGACTATTCGGAGGAGCGTCCTTTTTCCCCCTACAAATGTCCTTTATTCACGAACGTGAAACTCAAATATATTTTAAATCTTTCGCAGACTTTGAAATCGTCATTTTATTTGGTCATACACAAAACCACTCTATAGTTATCAAGCCGCACATGTAGGCTGACTACTACATGTGCAAAGTTGGTCTGGCTGACTTGTATGACATAAGCTCCGGTCGCGCGCGAGTGTTCATGTAGGTCGACCATAAATTTACAGTTCATACGTATTTTGATGTGCTGCGGGAGCCGGTTTTGGTGACGTACGGCTGCTAACCTCGAATTGCAAGATGCCGAAACGCAAATGCAATTTTACAGTTCATACAAATTTTGATGTGCTGCAGGAGCCGGTTTTGGTGACGTACGGCTGCTAACCTCGAATTGCAAGTTGCCGAAACGCAAATGCAATTTTACTGAAGATCTTAAAAAAAAAACTCATTCTTCAGCAAGGGTGAGACACCTACATTAGCGAAATGCAAAATATGTAGAAGTAGTGTTTCGGTTGCCTATATGGGTATGTATTTTCTCAATATCAGCTGTTTTCAAAAGACTTTTTTTACGACAATGTTTATAAAAATTTTATACAAAAATGAAAGTATTTATACTATAAATTTGTTTAGGTAAAGGTGCATTAGACACTCATCTGAACTCTGACAAACACAAGTCGGCCATTCACGCTGCTTCGACTTCATATTCAATGGACCAACATGTTGTGATGAAAACTTCTCCTCTTGCAACAAAAATTGCGATCGCTGATGGGACTCTTGCATTCCACACAGTCACACATCAGATGTCCTATCGGCAGATGGATTGTATGGCACCTCTTCTCAGAACACTTTTTGCGGACTCAGAAGTTGCATCAAAAATATCATGTTCGCGAACAAAAACCGAAGCTATTATAAATGGCCTCCTTTCTCCTTATTCTGTTCAATTGATAAAACAAGAAGTGATTGATGTACCATTTATAGGAATTGGTACAGATGGGAGTAATCACAAAAATTTAAAAAATTTTCCCATCTCAATGCAATATCTTGATAAGAAGGAAGACTCAGAGTTAGATTGTTACATGCTAAAAACCTTCCAAACGAAAAAGCTGAAACAGTTGTATCATACATTGAAAAAACTCTTGATGATAATGAGTTGACTGTGAAGTTCAGTGCTTTTGTCGCTGATAATACCAACACGAATTTCAGAGGTGTGAAGCGAGGAGGAACGGAGAATATTTTTTACACGTTGAAAGAAAACTTGAAAAGCCTCATTTAGTGGGGATAGGTTGCTCTTCGCATATTGTTCACAACGCAGTTCACCACGGACTAGACCGCTTCGGCTTGTTTGACATCGATTGTATTGTGTTCAAAATATTCGAATATTTCTCTATTTACACTGTCAGAACCGAAGATTTGAAATCATTTTGTGAATTCGTTGAAAGTGAATATCTTGAGCTGTTAAGTCACAGTCGAACGCGTTGTTTGAGTCTTTTTCCAGCAGTTGAGCGAATTCTTAGAATGTTCAAAGCGTTGAAATCGTATTTTTTATTGCAAAAAAAACCTAAGTCACGATAGAAAATTTTTTTCTGCACGATCTTAGTGAATGTTTCTTGCTTTTCGTTCATTCTCTCATGTCTCTTTTTCAACCGAAAATGCTGTTGCTCGAAACGAAAAATAATAGCATTCTGGAAATTGATTCGATATTTGAAGACCTTTTTGAAAAATTATACGAAAGGAGTCAATCAAATTTTGTCCCTTTGATGGTTCAATCAATTTTGGCAAAACTTAGAAATGATGGAAAAGATCAGATGTGCAACGATTTTCTAGCGAGAATCGAGATTGTTTATTATGAAACTGTAGAATATTTCAAAGTTTGGACGAAGAGTTTCTCCGAATTCGAAGTATTCAAGATGTCCTTTATTTGCTCTGAGCCCATCTGGTCACCCAACTTAAATGTGTTGGTGAAAGCGCTCTCCTTGTTCTACGCTATAGTCACCGAGATTGTCGGGGAAATCATCGACAGGAGAGTCTAAGAAATGTAATTTTAAACTCAGTAGGCATCCTAATTTTCGAAAATTCTTAACCATTTTCTTAACTATCTCTTTGTACTTAGGACTTTTATTATTTCCTAAAAAGTTTGTTGCGACTTCTTTAAAACTTAGCCAAGCAGGTTTTTCAATCTCGCCCATTTTCGTAACGAAAATTGTGTCCTGAAACAATTTCCTTATTTGTGGGCCGCCAAACACCCCTGCCTTGATTTTTGCATCAGAATATTTTGGAAACTTTTGGAACAAAAACTGGAAACATTGGCATTTGGCTAAGTCTAAGTCTCTAACTAGATCGTTGAGTTCTGACTGTGGAATGGGGACTGGTTGTGGTTTACGATTGTATGGTAGATATATATATATATATATATATATATATATATATATATATATATATATATATATATATATATATATATATATATATATATATATATATATATATATATATATATATATATATATATATATATATACACATCGTTCAATAAGTCCCGAGACTAACAACGAAAACAAGATTTTTTTCAAAAATCATTTTCATTCATCAATATAATCTCCTTTAAGGGTGATACAGTCATTCCAACGCCTTTCCAACAATTCTGTACCATGTTTATAGAAGGATTTATCCTTTGCTTCAAAATAGGCTTCAGTTTCGGCAATGACCTCCTCATTCGAGCCAATTTTTTTTTCCCTGGAGCATTTTTTTGAGATGAGCAAAGAGCCAGTAGTCACTGGGGGCTAAATCTGGCGAATACGGGAAGAGGGGAAGCAAATCAAAGCCCAATTCGTTAAATTTTGCCATTGTATTTATGGACTTGTGGCATGATGCATTGTCTTGGTGAAAAATGATTTTTTTCTTCTTCAAGTGCAAAGTGACTTTACTCTAACGTCGATAACTCTGCTGCCTGAGATCCGATTGACGTGAAATTTTTACGCGTTTCATGTGAAGGTTCACACTTTATGAAAACGTAGCCAGTTTGGTACTACTAGTACCATCTCTGGGTTAGTCTCAGGACTTATTGAACGATGTGTTATATATTCACTACTATCAACACCATTATCACAATTATTTGAGACGTCAGTCAATTCTTACTCATCATTATCTGATAATGTAGAATCATCTACTTCCATAGCATCAGCAACCACAGCATTACTCAGTTCAGTAGATGAAATAGCTTTAATTGGTCTTGTTACTGTCAAAACATCTGTATAAGTCATGCTACTTTTATTCTTTCGGTTATAACCAAATTTGTCATCTACAACATTCATACAGAAGTAACATTCACTTTCACAGGAAGGTCTATTCCATATTGCAGGTCTGGTATTTTTCACGGCCTTCTTATGTGAGTTATACAACATTATTTTGCAAGAATTGCAAATGATGTTGGGAACCCAATATGTATTCTGATGCAGTAACTCTAGACCGAAGGTATCTTTGTAAAGATTCTTAATCTTATCTGTTATAGCTATTCGCGTTTTGATAAATATATATTTAGAACAAGTATATCAAAACATATCACATTTTTTATCACAGTGATGAACTGCCCTTTTAGCCTGCGACATTTTTCTTGTAGCATTATACTCAACATGAGCCAAGTTACCCACACATGAAGAGCTACAATCGCTGGATGACGACGATTGCGTGCCCGTTTTCACACCCTGACCAATCGCCGATACTGGGTTTTCGAGTCCCTGCATCGTAATTCTCTTCCTTCTACCTGCCATGACGGCATGAAAGCCGTTATCCAGGAACTTAGTCGGATAGTGGAGCAACTCCATTGCCCACCGTCGCCGCATCGAGGTTCCCTGGATGTGGGTAGAAAGCGATATAATCTTAAACTAGTTCCACCTTTCTGAACAACGGTAATTGGTTTTATTCAACTAGGTTTTTAGGTATTAAAATATTGAATTACGACAATGCGGCTTGGAAAAGCATAATAAAACCAACTATCTTGCGCAAAAACCGCGGGCGCCGTATTTGATTTAAATTTACTGCCAATAACCCTCCTTAACATCCCCAGTATATGAAATTTAATGTTAGTTTTTTATATGTATATTTCAGAAACTGCGTTTACTTCTTGGATTTGCCAATACCCGTTAGTATAAATATAGGTTTAAATGTGAAAAAATTGTTTTTCGAATTTTTAAGAGTCCATTTTCCTCGATGTGTATTGTTTTTAACCCATTTTTTGACGTTAGAAAAAAATCAGGACATGATGGCTCAATTCTGGTCATGGATTCGGGCTCAGCAGGTCTCAGTTCATATGAATATAGGTTTAAATGTCAAAAATAATTTTTTTCCGCATTTCACGAGTGTATTTTCCACGGTTTTCTCTGAATTTAATCCATTTTTTGAGGTTAGAAAAAATCAGGACGTGATGGCTCAATTTTGGACCCGGATTCGTGCTCAGCAGGCCAAAAGACTATGGACATGACATATGGCATCAAAAGTATACGCCGCTTTTTTCTTTGTGTGGCTGTGTTGTAGGTACTTCAGTCGTTCATTAAATTGAATCAAGTTTTAAAAACAAGCACCATAAACGTTGAAGTTGGAGAAAAAACTCAAAATTATTCAATCTTCGCATTTAAAACAGCTACTATTTTGTTTTACGATTAGTGATACCACTAACTGTACCAATTCTCAAAGATACTCATGATACCTATAATTCCTGAAACTTTCATGCAAATCCTAGCAAACCTGTAGTGTCTGACTCGGTAAAAAGCGGATATTGTTCCATAGCCATATATTTCCATAGTAATACAGTGCATAGCAATATATCAAAATTCAAACCGCTATAACTTCGTTAAATACTATTTGATCCTCGCGAAACTTTGCAGGACAGGTCAATTTTATAAATAGTCATTTGTATACTGGTACGGTACGGTGAAGATTTTATTCAAAAAATGTAGAATCGATAAAACATACTATTACTAACAAAGTTGAGTAAATTTCAACTTCTCACGTATTTGTTGTTGTTGTACTCATAAAGGGTTACATTCATGATTTTTTCAGATTTTTCAGATGAAAGCCGTCCAATCGCGGAAGGGAGGATACGCGATAAGTTCGTAATTTTCCCCTTCTCCTGCCCCATGGTACTGATAAGGTAATTTTAAGACTTGTTTTGAAAAGATCTCATTGAGACCTTTCCAATTACACCCTACTCTACTACCAATGGTGAACATTTTTTTTAAGGTTCATGTCCCTATATGAGGAGACCCCTCTTAAACCCCTTGGAAAAATTTTTCCACCCCAAAACTTTCAAGAAGTCACCTCTTCTGACCTTTTCACAAAGTTTCATGGCTGTGGTTTCTATAGTTTCGGAGAAAAGTGCTGTGACATACAGACGGACGGACGAACACAGGTCGTGATTGGAATAGGGTTTTGTATTTTAGTACAAACCCTAAAAAGCCGACGATATGTCTCGTTCTCGCAAGATCTCGGCCTTTTTTAGCGAGATTGATCTCGGGCGAAAAAAGGGCGAGATCTCGTGAGTATAACAAGATAGCACTCGAGCATAAAAATGTCTTATTCGAAGCGCGGGCTGACATGAACGGAGTTGCAATCTGTCGGTTACGTTCGGTGCGCGGGAGGTGGTGGCCTAAGGTAGCGGCCGCGGAACGAGGTGTCTCTCAGATTCGTGCGTGCGATTGGTCGATAATTGAGCCGTCGTTCAGCGTCATCGTCGCGCATTTGTTTTGTTTACTAATAGTTGTTGCTAGCTAACGTGATTGAGTTTGATAGCATTCAAGTATTTTTAGGCTATTTATGCAAAAAAAGTTCCTTATGTGATTTACGAGTAGAATAACGAACGATGTCGGCGAATATAGTTTATAAAGACTATGAGAGTGTGTCGGAAGTATGGAAATACTTTTTGAGAGCGGAAAATGGATTGTGTGCTAAGTGCAAACTTTGTAAGAAGATTCTTAAAACCAAAGATCGATCTCCGCGTGACTTACATGTGCATTTAAAATCGATTCATAAAATTGACACGAAAATAAAGAATGTCATATAACCCCCGCCGTTGTTGCCACCATCATTAAATACTGGGGCTACTAATCAAAACATGGAGTTAGTAACAGCATCCGCATCTAAATCGAATGTTAGTCCAGAGCCACCAGGATCGTCCACGCCATTACCACGAGCAAAAAATAAGAGGCAAAAAATTACTGATCATTTCCTCCCGGTTCAAGATACTTCTATGGAGAAAATAGTATCAAAAATGGTAGCCAAAGATGGACTACCTTTCCATGTTTTTTGTACTTCCAAAGATATGAGAGATCTCTTGGGACACAAACTGCTTTTGTCCCCAAACACAATTAAACTTATAGTTATGAATTATGGCATGACATTGAAAATGAAAGTGATGCGAGAATTGGCTCAACTTAAGGAGAATGATCACAGATTTACGCTGACATTGAGTGGACTTCTTCTATGAACAAGGGATACATGAATGTAAACGTACACACATTTTTGAACAGCAATGCATTGTTTTGGAAGTTGGGGGTGATTCGCGTCTTTGGAAGTATGCCTGCTGAAAGCGGTGTCAGTATTTTGAAAATAAAGCCAATCGAATTTAGCCTTATTCTGGAAAAAGATATTATCAATATTCCTAGTAGAGATGGGGCAAGTGTGATCAAAAAGTTGGGTCGATTGATACCACTTTCACATCAGCTTTGCTATGCCCATGGAGTTCAACTTGGCATAATAGATACTATTTATAAAAAACAAACTGATGTTGAGGAACCTTGGATTGAATCTAAAAATGAGGAAAACGACGATAAGATTCCTTTGGAAATGGACGAAATTTCAAGCACAGGCTCTGACTCAGAGGATGATGTTTTTCATTGCTTAAGCCCCGAATAGAGGTAGACCTAGATGCAGAATATGTGGGTATTATTGAGAAAGTTAGGAAATTGGTGAAACTTTTTAAAAAATCACCTACTCAAAATGATACTCTGCAGGTAAAAATGATACTCTGCAGGTAAAGCAAGAATTTGGAAAAGATATTAAGTTACAACTTAATTGTAAAACTCGATAGTCGAGCCTAGCAGACATGATTTCTACATTTACTACTGGAAGAGCTAAAAATATCATTGCCAGAAAAACTAGTTGGCTCCTTGAGAAAACGCATTGTTGAGCGTCGGACGAATTTGACAGCATGCTTGTTGTATATTAGAGACCCAGCTAAATACCAAGCAGATAAAGAAGAGCTTGTGAAAGTTGAAACATTTAAATTGCCTCCGAAAAACGTGATTTGAACTGAAATTAAATCACTTATAGAGCGTTTGCATCCGCAACACAGTCTGACTCAGGCAGTTATCCACGAACTGTAAAAGCTCACGTTTTGACCCCCCGGACTCGTATAAATTCACTTACTTTTTGATGAATGCCTCCAGAGAATTTGTAGTTAGTTTTCTGTCTATAGGTTCTTTGAACATATCAGTCAATGTTTCCTGAAGTTCTTCTTGCAATGAAATACTCTTACGTGTCTCAGAAAGAGATGAAAGCGGTTCATTAGCGTCATCATCAAATTTAGCTATATCATTAGTGGTGGCAGCTGACGTTGATGCGATCGACCAGGGTGGATCTGAATTTGTCTGTGTCTTTTACAAGAAGAACTTCAGGAAACATTGACTGATATGTTCAAAGAATCTATAGACAGACAACTAACTAAAAATTCTCTGGAGGCATTCATCAAAAAGTAAATGAATTTATATGAGTCCGGGGGGTCAAAACGTGAGCTTTTACAGTTCGTGGATAACTGCCTGAGATCTGTGGTTTCAACTAGCGTTGAACCCGAAAGGACCTTCTCAACAGCCAACAAAATAAAAAGCCATTTAGCAGACAATTCTTTGGACATTTTGTGCTTCTTAAGGAGCTACTTTCAAAATAATTCGTAATAATGGCCTGAGCCGAATAATCGGAGTGAAACTAGACGGGGACCAATGACGAATTCGATGGAACCATGAGCTGTATGAAATTTTTGACGAATCGGAGGTCTCAACGATTGTAAGACTGCGGAAGCTGCAATGGGCTGCCCACATGAATCGTGTGGACGAACAACGGATAACCCAAAAAGGTATTCGTAGGGAGAACTGAAGGCCGGAGACCAGTGGGAAAACTGATGAAACGCTGATCTGACTCGGTCGACGAAGACAGTTCATCGCTGCTCGGATTTCAAAATTGGAGGATGCGGTCAATTGACTGAGAAAGTTAGAGGCGTTGTTTGCAGGAAGCGAAGGCCCGAGAGGGGCTGTAGTGCTAAGAAGAAGAAAAAGAATGGCTTGTGATTTGAACTGAACAAATCTTTCGTTTGATTGATATATTTTGTTAATTGATCTGTAATTTTTAATAGTCTGACTAATTGGTATATTTTGTTAATTTAATCTGTAATTTCTAATGGATCTACTGAGTAGATAAAGTTTTATTTAATTGATAATAATATCCCAGTTTAATAGTCAACTTAACTTAGATAATCCGTTTTATTTTTTTTTACTTCTCGTTGTTTTGTTTGTTATAAAAGAACTGTTTTATTACTTAAAGATTTTTGTTTGATATTAAAAGAGAAGACTGGTTGTTTCTTTCATTTGTTATTTGTTTACTACTTAGAAGTATATTAAAAAATTAAAGACAGATAGGTCAAACAATGTTTGATGCATAAAAATTTTCTGAAAAATTTTTGAAAATAAATTGTTATCTTATAATTTTTTTCCTAATTTATTCAAATATTGTGATTATTTGCAAAAAAATACACAAAACTGCTAATCTCGCGAGATCTCGCAATATTGTTATTCATAAACTCGCGGAATCTCGCTTGAGCCCCAATCTCGCGAGATTTGCATTCCCTATCTACAATGCAGTTACATGTTTAATGTCCTTTGTATTAACTTATTCGGCTCCACCATTAACCTACTAAACAATTATTTGCAGTCCATTTTTTAGTTTAGACTTCCTCATTCCAAAGAACAACAGCAAAGAAATAATTACCGCCATAATTATGTCAATTCTAATGTAAACAGTAATTTGCAGTAATTACAAAATTCGCTACCAAACCATATAGAGTGCATTTGTGCAAATGTTGTTAAGCTCAATCTTTACCTACTAAAAATAATCTAAAGCGTGAATAGAAAAAACTAAACTCATTATAGATAAGTGTATATTCACATTCCTGTTTAAAGCCATTTAAAACTATCTCTGCTTTCTATTATTTGCAAAAAACAAAACAATTAGATATAATTTATCAAAAGCTTACCAGCATTTACTAGGAATTTTCCATATAATAGACTTTCAAGCATGCATGTATTCGTAAGTGTCTTTAACACCACACATGTTAATTTGTCTTTATAACCGTTTATAGAATTAATGCATTTACCCTCATTTTTAATCCTCAACACCACTAAATGATTAATGTGTATTTTTTTCGCGCACGATTAGCGGTGTAAATAATGATTAAAGTGCACTATATGCTGGGTATAGTCATAATGGATTTATCGTTTGCAAACGGGTACATACTCGTACTTGTACATACTAATTGTTGAACGTTACAGTATCTTAAGAATGCGTCTACGTATAGATTTATGGGTCTGACGTGAATATTAAAATTCATTATACTCGTATGTGCAGATAATCGAAGTAAAGTGTAATTTATGTCGCTATAAAAAGTGCACTTTAGTATTGTTATCACATTTTATGCAGCGAATAAAAAATGCCTGCCGTTTTATATGAAAGCGGTGTATGTAAGAGCATACCAGATAGTAATCCTTATTCCCAGTTAAAAGTTAGTAGCTATGCATATGTATACCGTCTAGAATTAGCTGCTACATTAATATTACTTTGTGTAGAAAATTCGAGCTGTTTAAAAGTTTGATATGAAAAATTATTAGTTGTCGATAAGTGTTTTTGACTTCTGTTAATGAGCCAAAGACCTTAAGTATCGCAAAGTTCAATTTAAAGACTCAACCTTTGACTGCGCTATACTCCTAAAGAATTGGCCGCTCAAAAATGGCAAAGGTGCCATTTGTGCACTGAGTGTGGAGCCCCTTTGCTCATGATTGACAAGACTACCCACTAAACACTTCCCATTACTTCGGGTCTGGTCTCGTTTTGCTATGCTCTGAGTCGCTATCAAGCTGGGGGATATTACCTCCAGTGGAAAAAAGGAAGGGAGGGGTTGCTAGATAAGTGATCCCCTGCCTGATGTCTCCCACTGCTGTGAGTTCCTTTTCATCTTAAAGTACTGCACGAACATAATATGCCACATGCTACCATTTGTGAACTGACGCAAGTATCACTGCAACTATACTATCCGGAGCGAGCCTTCTTTGTAGAGCTCCTGTCCTAGTCTGATCCATTTTTTGCATGTATAAAATGTGTGGCAGGCATCGTCTTCCTCTTCTGGGCAAAATCGACAATCAGAGGGTCGTGACTTACTAATCTTTGGCAGGTAAGACTGAAAGCAGCTATTCTCGCTCAAAAGATAGGTCAGATAAATGTCAGTCTCACCATGCTTTCGATTTAGCCACGTTCTCAGATCCACCATGAGCCGTGCATTCCACCTTCCCTTCGTGCAATTCACCAAAAATGCTGCCCCAATTTTTTAATGAGTGCTGTATCTCATCGCTGGCAATTGTCTGCCGTGTGTCCTCGTTTTAACATAAGTAAATGACAAGGCGCTCTCTAGCAAGGAGGGCAATAGTCATCACACCTGCAATAACTCTGACCGCTAAATCAGAGACCATCGGATGTGAAGATGCAATCCTCAATGCTCCTCTTGTCTGCACCTACGCCAAGCGTTTTCGGTACACCTTCTTACTGAGAGCATCGCCCCATACCTCTGCTCCGTACAGTAGCACTGACTCTACAGTACTCATCAAGAGGCGTCTCCTTGATGGGTTGGGACCCCCCTATATTGGCCATAAGTCGACTCAAAGCCGATACACCTGAAGCGGTTTTCTCAGCCGTTGCCTTGATTTGCTCAGAGAAACTCATCTTCGAGTCGATCAGTAGCCCCAAAGTACCCTAAAACAGGAACTACTCCGGCCGGGAGACCCGGGTTGCTCAGTCGATGACGCACTTAGGTGCCACTCGTTCACTGATAAAAATACCGTCCGTCAAGCCTCCGATCGAGTTTGGCTCAGGCCGGGTTCCCGCACTAAATCGTTTTGGCACACAAATCCAACAAAAAAAGGCACAAAACACAAAAGAAAAGTAATAATACAATTCAGATTAGTTTCAAACTCACTCCTACTCCTAGTATGCGGGCTCCCTATGTCATCCAAAATTTCTAGACTGCATTGAAAATCAAAATTTTACTGGCCTTTCCGCGCTCAGGCTGATCACTGCAAACGATTTCCGGTCTAAGCAGCAATATTGATCAGAAGTTTCATCGTTGCAAAGTTGGGATATGAACCTGCTCTGCTGATAGTCAAGAAGCTAACCCTAGAAAATCTCGACTCGCAAAGGATTGCATCGTTCCGTATCACCGCCATTCCGGAAATTAAAGCCCCACTTAGATCTAATTTCTGGTCTTATGGTGTTTTTGTTAAGGAGTTTGTGAGTCAACCGCGGAAAATTTTTCGGTTGGATGTTCTTCGGAGAGGCAGGATATGAGTAACAGTCTTAATGTATATTATTAATATGTTCGTCGTCTAAGGACCAAGACCAAGGAATTTCGGCTTTCATCCCTTGATAATATCGTTTGTTTATTGGAATCGTGGCTCGCCGAAGATATAGTAGATGCTGAAATTCTCCTTCTCCTTTAATGTCCAGTAGGGATCGTAATCGTTTAAACTTTGGCAAGCCTGATGGAGGCGGTGTTTTAATCGGAACTCGTAGGGAGACTTCAGTAGTTTCCTCATGCGATTTCAAGGCGTCACCTACATTAGCATGCATTGCTGTGTCTGTTACCTTGTCCTCAGTTACAACCTTACTGATTTTGTCTATATAAAGGGTTTTCCAATAAGAGGTGTTATTTTGAATAGCCCGCTATTTCGTAGATGTCACTTTTGAAGCTATTATTTTTTGACATTTGACAAGTAGAAACTACGCCATTAATAAAAATGGAACAACACAAGCTTCAACAACGCATTGAAATTATTAAACTTCACTATAGCAATGGTGAAAATTTGGCAGAAACGGTTCGTAAAACTCGAACATTTTTGGGTCGTCGTGAAGCACTTTGTCGGACCGCAATACAGAAATTAGTGGAAAAATTCGAGCTGTTGGGACAGCTTAGCTATGTAAAAAATAAAACCCGTGCACGTCACTCAAAAACAGCCGAGAATATTGCTGCTGTAGCCGAAAGTGTTCAAGAAAACCCAGGTTTGTCCATTCCTCGTCGTTCTTTGGAATTAGGCATTCCACAAACGTCATTACACCGTATTTTGCATGAAAATTTGGGTCTTAAGGCTTACAAAGTTCAGTTAACACAAGAATTCAAGCCGGTCGATCATCAACAACGTCGTGCCTTTGCTGATTGGGTCCTTGAAATGCATGAAAATGATCCGGAATTCCATCGAAAAATCATCTTGAGTGAGAAGGCCCATTTTCACCTCGGTGGCTTCGTCAACAAGCAAAATTGTCGCATCTGGGGCACGGAAAACCCAACAGTTATTCTTGAAAAGCCTCTCTATCCTCAACGTGTGACCGGTTGGTGCGGTTTATGGTCCGGCAGTGTCATTGGACGTTACTTTTTCGAAAATGAGGCTGGAGCAACAGTTACGGTGAATGGATTGCGCTATTGAGAGATGGTTAATGATTTTTAATGGCCGGAATCGGATGGTATTGATCTGGATAACGTTTACTTTCATCAAGATGGCACTACATGCCACACAAGCAACGAAACCATTGATCTTTTACGGGAAAAGTTTCCGGACCGTGTTATCTCTCGAAGAGGTGATCACAATTGGCCATCGAGATCTTGTGATTTAACACCTTGTGACCTCTTCCTTTGGGGCCACGTGGAAGAAAAGGTCTACGCCAACAGCGCAGCGTCGATTCGAGACCTCAAAGATGGAATTCGTGAGGCTATCGAGGACATAGGGCAGCCACTTTAAGATTTGGTTATGGAAAATTTCATGAAAAGATTATGGTTCTGTAAGCGTGGTTGTGGTAGTTATTTCCCTGATGTTATTTTTCACTATTAACGGCATAGCTTCCTCTTTATAATGAAATAAACATTTGATCATTCATAGTAAAAAATGGCATTTTTCGTTTAATATCTTTTAATTCTCTGTGGGAGTTCGGTTCTTGTTTATGAAACTTTCTTTCAGAAATTTCTTCATACATTTTCAGCCGCTTTCCTTCTTCATTGCTTTCGATTTGCGGGGATCTCAACTTACCCAATGATGTTTGGAATAGCGCATTTCCCGAGATCATATCTCTTTATAATCGCTCTGTTACCCTTTCTTCCTTCCTTTCATTATGGTCAGTTTCACAATTAAATCATATCCCAACTGTTGACAGTAAAGCTCTGGATTTGGTTCTGTCTAACATACCGAAATCTTGTTTATTCCTGCGAGCTGCCCTTACCCCCTACGTAAAACCTGATCTTCATCATCCTCCGTTTCATTTGGTTAGTGTTTGGCTCGTGAACTTGTCCAAAAAAGTTAGCCACTCTCGCTTTAACTTTCAAAAAGCCAGATATTCTGACATGGAGTTAGAATTCTTCTTCTTCTTCTTCTTAGCACTACAGCCCCTTTTGGGCCTCTGCTTCCTGCAAACAGCGCCTCCAACTGTCTCGGCCCGTTGACCGCGTCATCCAATTCCGAAATCCGAGCAGCGATGAACTGTCTTCGTCGACCGAGTCCGACCAGTGTTCGTCCATACGATTCATGTGTCAAGCCCATTGCAGCTCCCGCAGTCTAACAATCCTTGAGACCTCCGGTTCGTCAAAAATTGCATACAGCTCATGGTTCGCCATTGGCCCCCGTCTAGTTGGCTCCGATTACTCGCCTTGGGAACGGTCGCTCAAAGGCGTTTAATATATTTGCGGATGCTTTGGTTAGGGTCCATGTTTCACACCCATATCATAACACAGGTCCTATTACAGATTTGTATACTTGGAGCTTCATTTTCCTGTGTATGCAGCTGGTTAGAATTAAACTCTGTTAAATGGTTTTCTTTTTTCCGAAACTTAAATGTCGATGAAGCGCTTCAAAAGTTTTATATTTTACTTGAATCCATGAAAACCAGTTATGTTCCGGTTTATGCCATTAGAAGGTTAAAAGATGCATCTTGGTTTAACAATAATATCGCTTCAGTCTTAAATGCCGAGGATTCTGCTCGCAGGAAATATGACTTGACAGGCTCAGAGGTGTAGCTACATTGTTATAAAGATCTTCGAACTGAAGCCAATAGATTCATTAAAAGTGCTAAGAGCCACTATATTCATCACGTGGAGGGCTCCATTAGGTCGAGTTATAAAAGGTCTTTCTGGGCCTATAAAACTTCGCTTAAAAAGTCCTGCAGTTCGCCTTATTGAATTAATGTTAATGGTATCATCACGTCGTGTGATAATTGGGAAATTTGTGGACTATTTGCGGAAAATTTTTCCCTGTTTTTAGACTAACACAAATGCTGCAGCATCTTCAGTTATCAATGGCTCAATCATGAATTTGCCGTTTTAATATGAAAACCCTCTTGAAGACGAATGCTTATTACATGGTCTTGATAGTAGGATTGTTTGTGGCTCAGATGAAATTCCCAATATATTTGCTAAATCTTTATCGTCTTCGCTGTATGTTCCTTTGTCCATCTTATGGTTGCTTCCCATCATGGTGGAAAAGAGCTAATGTCTTTCCCATTTTCAAATTTGGCGATAAAGCAAGCATGTCCAATTACCGCCCCATTTCACTTCTTCCCTGTTTTAGCAAAGTTCTGGAAAAAATACTTTGTTGCTTCCGTTTTTTGCCAACGACAGCATAGGTTCATCTAAACTAAATCAACTCTCAATAACCTGCTATCTTTTGCAAATACGATTGCAGCTGAGTTTGATAAGGTGAACCAAGTAGACCTTTGATTCAGTTGATCATCTTATTCTTATTCAAAAACTACGAGTGAATTCGGCTTAGGTATATCTATTATGCATTGGTTCTGTTCTTATGTAGTTGATTGGAGTTGTTTTTAACAATCAATGTCTATAAATCCTCTGCATTTTATCCCTGTTCTGGATTCCGCAAGGCTGCATTGTTGGTCCTTTGTTATTTCTTGCATTTTTGAATGATATTCCTTTTCTACTCAATCTACACCTACCTATGTACGCAGATGATTTGAAAATATTCAGGGGGATTAAATCTGCTAATGATTGTATTATTCTGCACAAAGACCTGGATATATTACCTGGATGGAGTACAACTAATCCGCTGAAGTTAAATGCTAGCAAATGCTTCAAGATGACCTACTCCCTTATAAAGTCTTCTTTTGATTATAACTATGCGATTGCTAATGTTTTCTTGGGAGCTGTGGTGTCCCCCAAGGACCTGAGAGTATTTTTTGACACCAAGCTTCATTTTGGACAGCATATAACTCGTCTAAAGCATCTCGTATGTCGCGAAGGCCTGAAAGGGGCTGTAGAGCTACGAAAGAAGAAGAAGAAGAAGATAGAAGCGCTGCAAGCAGTCGTGATGATGCACGTATATGAGTTCACCACGTCTTGAGCCGCAAATCCTTCCTTCCTGTGCAAATCCCCATGCAGCGGGGGGCACTCACCGTGAGCACCTCAACGAACCTGTCGATGTCCATCCTTCCAATGTTCCAAGCAATTGTAGAAGATCACTGGCTGAGTTATCCTCTAATTCTCTCCAATTGTGTATCCTCCGTACCAAGGACTCCAAGACGAATGTCACATCCGATATAGCTTTTTCGCAGCCAATATGGTGGAAAGTCAGCATATGTTCGGTATTTAGCACGACGAGCGCCGTCCTGGTCGCCATTTCTAGGACTCGTTTTCCTCGTGGATCTGTTAAAGGCATGCCCCATTGGATTGCTTTAGCATTGAAGTCTTCCCCAATAAGCACGTTGCCATCTGCGTTCAAGAAGGCGCTCTCCAAAGCATTAAGATTGGCGTGGAAAGATTATATCGTTTAGCACTAGAAACATACAAAAGAAGGTGATTCCTGAGCACCAAACCCACACAAAACCATCTCCCCGTCCATAGCCCTTCACCTGGAAATCAATGTTTTGAGCCCAGATGTTGACAGTACCAGTATCATCAGGATACCACGATGCAGAACTATTATCGTGGTGTTGCTCACTCAACAGCAACATTTTGACTTACATACCCCTCGCAAACTGCTCATGTAGGTTTTGGTAGCTCAACAGTTCAAGCAATTCAGAATAATGACATGAAGCGTACAGCTGAGATTAATTGGTCTTGATCAGGTCATATTTGGCATTAGTTTGGAGAGTAGTTGCTCATACTTGTTATAAGCAATTTTGTAGCTACATTACTTCCAATCATGTCCCATTTTTTCGCACGCAAAAAATGTGTGGTAGACATAGTTTTCCTCTCCTGGGTAAAGTCTATAGTCGGGGGGACCGTATCTTTCCACTCTTGTGCAGGTAAGACTGAAAATACCCATGCCCACTCAAAAGCTGGGTCAGATAGATGTCAGTCGCACCATGTCTTTTACCTAGTCCTAGACCCTTCCCTTCGTGCTATTCACCCAAAACCGCTGCCAATCGTTGAGTGAATGCTGTCTCTCTTCGCGGGCAACCGTCTCCCTCGTGTCCTCGCTTCAATGCAGGTAAATTTATATTCCAGGATTTGAGAGAGCCTTGATGTAGAGCCTTTCCAAGTTCCTTGGCTGTCAAAAATTCTGCTCTTTCTTATGTCATATGTTCTGCCACTAGGACAAATGTATAAAAGTGTTGTGTGCTTTTTATTTAAGAATCCATTCCTCAAAAATAGGGTGTTGAGGCAGCCTGTGGTAGATTTATCTCTCCTGAATCCAAAGCAGAGTGCCATTAGGATGTTACGCTCTTCTACCATTATGTATGGAAGTCTGCTAATGATTTTAAGTGCGATGTTGAGCAAAGAGATGGGTCTGAAGCTATTGGGGCAGTTCTGATATGTCACCCCTGTTCTTCTTCTTTTTCTTCTTTTTAGCACTACAGCCCTTCTCGGGCCTTCGCTTAGAGATAGTTAGAGTATCTCATTTTCATTACCGTATTGATTTTTTTGGAAGTTGGTTTGGTCAGTACCATGCTCCCGTGTGTCTGCTCAGCTATGATATGATCTGATTAACAGTACATATCACCACTGAGTGAACACTCGTAGTCTGTCCGAAAAATCTCCTGAACTAAATCACGTTGTTCACCAACGAGATTTGAACCTGGGACCTTCGTCTTATGCGTCTCATGCTCTAACCACTAGCCCACTCAGACTAACCCTGTTCAGGCACGTGATATTCCTCAATTGTTTTATTGATTGCGCCTAGAATGTTTCTCTGATACTGTGCGCAAAAGACCATCATTACTCTGTAGTGAATCCTATCCATTCATATAGGAAGGATGATTTACTGATGTTATTAACTATCTGATGTGAATCCTCTTCTTTGAAGGTGCAATCATTCCTCAGACCATTGTTGTGTAGCAACAAAACAGGGTAACGAGTGTTTTGTTTGTGGCTTAAAATCTATAAAAACCTCGAAGATATTCCTTGGTTGAAGACATTTCACTTCATAAAATCAGATCATACGCCAACAGTGTTATTGGGAAGTATCAAGGTGGCTTTAGAGCAGGTAAATCGACGATAGACCAATTGCTTACAATCAAGCAGGTACTTAAGGAATGCTGAGAGTTCAACATAGACGTACACGAAATTTTCGTTTAATTTAAGCAACAATACGGCACTACCGATCCTAACGTACTGTACCAAATAATGCTTTGCTTTGGTATCCCAGCCAATTTAGTGCATTTTACCAACATGACAATGACGTCGACACCCTCCCAAGTCTGCATCAATAACCAACTCACCGACGCCTCTGACAGAAATATCGGACGTAAGCAAGGAGATGGGCTGGCCCCATTGCTACTCAATTTGTCTCGGGAAATAGGTCATAAGAAAGCTATCTGTAATACAATAGGTACGTTACTACACAAATTAAGCCAAGTTGTAGCCTATGTAGACGATATCAACATTTTGTCACGGTCATTAACAACTGCCAAAGGACTTTTCCTGAAACTCAACAGTGAAGCTAAACTATATTAGTAGGGCTCTAAATCAATAATAAAACAAAACTAATAATGCAGTCGAGGAAAAATACCTCGAATACCCAAAATGTTACACTTAGTGAATACAATATCAAAAATTTGGGCAAATTTGTGTATTTGGGCGCCAAAATAACGAGAACCGGTAATAAAAGAGACGAAATACACCGAAGAATACAGCTCACAAGTAAAATAATTTGTTTAGTTTTGACAATCTCGAGGACCAGTTGAATACACTGGATAATAAAGCTCCAAGTATACAAATCCGTGATAAGACCTGTGTTATGCTGTGGGTATGAAACATGGATCCTAACGCAAGCATCTGCAAACATATTGAACGCCTTCGTGAGACGGCTCGTGTGTGTAATCGGAGCGAAGCTAGACGGGAAGCAATGGCAAATTCGATACAACCATGAGCTATATGAAATTTTTGACGAACTGGAGGTCTCAATTATTGTAAGCTACAATGGGCTGGCCACGTGAATCTTATGGACGAGCAAGAGATGTCCAAAAAGGTATTTGTTTGAACAACTGAAGGACGGAGACTAGTTGGGAAACCGAGGAAACGCTGGTCTGACTCGGTCGACGAAGACATTTCATCGCTGCTCCGATTTCAAAATCGCAGGACGCAGTCAACTGACCGACATAGTTGGAGGCACTTGTTGCAGGAAGTGAAGGCACGAGAGATGCTGCGGTGCTACAAAGAAGAAGACAGTGAAAGCGGTTTTATTTATGGTTTAGTTTTTATAGAAAATTTTCTTGTATTTCTGGGTCCTATAATTTAAATAACTTTTGTAATCTTCTAAGATTACGTAATTACTTTTCACCATCAAGAAAGCCTAGTCCCTCAAGAATGAACTGGCGGCTTAAATTTGTAGCAGCTTTGCAATGCTGAAACTTTATTTGTATAGTCATAAGTATTAGTTTGATCTTTAACCAATGAGCTTGAAGGTTAACTCAAAGAAATCAAGCTGACCTCTACAGTTCCTTTTCTTCCTGTGCCACCATGATTTTTCCATCGATTCACACCCCTAGGTGTTTCCGGTCTTTGTGTATCTGACGATCGTCGGATATTAACTCAAAATTCTGGGTTTTGAAAACCAGAAATACATTTTGGAATCCTGGATATCGGGAACATTTATTTAGTGTCTAGAATATAACTCGCTTAGCTCGGACTACCTACTTGTTTCTTCCACGCCAAAAGGGTACCTCGCCATGCATTTTTTTATGTAGATGGGTAACAAAAACTATTATAGCTTCGAATTTGTGCAACATATACACAGAACGCTTTTGTAAAAGTAACTAGTCTCAAACTGAGGATCGTTAACTGATTCGTACCTTTGCACAGCAGCCGGCTGGATACCTTAAGGCTTACTCAGGGATTGGCTCCCACTCCGTGGACGCATTCACTACCATTGCCAATAGAGGTTGAAACTGCTTCCTTGAAGGCTTCTTCTGATATCCTGGTATTGCATTCGGCGGAAGTTTCTCATTTTTATTCGGTATGGAGTAAGCAGTTTGCACATAAAGAGAATTTGATGACTCCAACCCTGTTTTGTTGTTCTTTTTTGGTTGTTGGCTTTTATTTAGCTGTGTCCGCAGACCTCTTTCGATCCCCAGCTTATTTTTTTCACGGCTAGTCTTCGTTGTTGGGTTCCAGAAGAGAGTAGTACCAGCTGTCATTGATTCTTCATTGTTTAGTGCATCCCCTCTGAATTTTGCAGAGTAGACTGTTCTGTATTGGGAGGGTTAAAAACCGCCCTTTTTTGTAAGGAGTGCTTTTGAAAACAGCGAGGCCTTGAAAATCCATGCTTCGGCTGCCGTAGCAGGTGGGTTTCCAATAATTTTTCGGCTGCTACGTGCGTGCAATTGTATACTCAAAGCTTAGTCAATTTTTGAGAGTTATATAGGCTTTAATTACTAATGTTTTCAATTTATACAGTTTTCTTAAAATTGTGGGGTGACTATTATGATGCTGACCATATGTTATAAGATTACTAATATGTAAGGCCCTGAAATTTTCCAATAATACTTTCCCATTCATAAATTCCTAAATGAAAATCGTAAAATATTCCCTTCCCACAATTAATTCATGTTCCAAATTACTTTCAAATCAGCGTAATTACTCGTCAAATTTCAATTCATTAATTAAGAACCGTTTGATTTTCGTTGAATCACTCGCCGACATTGCATGTATTGGGCAAAAGACAAACACGCACCAAATGTAGGCTAATGGAGCAGAAGTTTGGTCATTAATCTCTATTAGCGGTTAAACAGATTTAATTCATTTTATTCGTAATAAATGTGGTCAAACGTGGAAAATCTCTTGCAGTTGACATTGAACTGTTGGACGGTACTTTGGAGGGTAATAAGTCGAAATGTGGTAGTGATTAGCGGTTGAGAATTAAGAATAGATTATGGACATATCGCGGTTAGGATTAGAGTTGTGAAAAGAGATTTGTTGGTTGTAATGATCATTTGATTTGAGTCACGTTCCCACTGCAATTTACAAAATTGTGAAACATGGCAATTTGATATTAGCAAAGATTAGTGTCTGTTTTCTCGCAATCTTTCAAATTACACCTCAAAAAGCTTAACAAAGTTGTCCTAAGCCATGCCATTCGCTCATTAGAAATTACGACCTTATGCGTGAAATCTTTTCTGGAAAAAAATCTCCTCCATTCACATCTCATTCAATCAAAATTTCAAAATCAATTTCCCAAACGTTTTTTACTTTTACCTTTTTGTCATCATCAGCAATTTTTTTTTAATTGAACAGATCTGTTGTCATCTTTGTGAATTCTTCTTCTTTGAGACGCGGCTTTTGTGCTAAACGATTTTTACCTGCTAAAGATTTTTTAAATAGAAATGAGTAAAAGAACTCTCTACGAGGTTGAACCTTCTCGTCGGTCTGTCTGGTGGGTCCAGTTGCGGCTTCTTTTATGCTTTTGCTGTATAGTTTAAAATATCCACGATTAACTATGTCTTCTGATAAACTTAGCAACAATCATGACGGTATGCTTGCATACATCTTAGATGAAGATGAATAAATCAAAGGAAAGATACCGCGCGCATTGGTAATGGTGGCGCGTAAAACGATACTATAAATCGTTTGGAATGCAGCAAAATTTTTAACGGCAATATTTTATATTTTTTCTTCTCTATTTCGAATCGTTAAATATGGGAATTGGAAGTTTTTTTTTTATTTTTTTATTTCTGCCTTCTTGTTGGGACATACAGTTTTTAGTCTGTTTTGGGAAGATGTTGGCAAGCAATTATCGGATTATGGGTGGGCATGATGATGATTGTGATGGTGATGATGGCATGGATGATGACAAAAGATTAGGTTGGAAAAATAGGAAATTCATTAATGAGGGATCAATTGTGAAGGTTAGTGTATAAGGAGGGATCAGAAGTCACAAGAAAGATGAAATTCTAGGAAGATTGGATAGTTTGAACACAATCTGAATATTAATTCTTGCTTATTCTAAGTAGGAAGGGTAGAACTTCAGGCTATTCTACTTTGGGTTTTTGCACGTTGTGTGGTAGCTTATCTACAATACATTTCATAAAATTAAACGCTCTTCAAGGAGAATTCAAAAAACCATTATTTCAGTATTTTAACTCCCCTTGCCCGATTATTTATTCCTATTAAAACTGACTTACTTAGAAGAAATGTCCGCTCTTTGACATGAAATCTAATTAAATTGTTGATCCGACATAGAGCATCTCAAATATTCAATAAATTGCACTCCAGGATCTAGGAGAAATAGTTACCCTGTATGTGGGCGTGTATTTGTTCCGGACGTGTGAGCAAAGATAATATTCAAATTCAACTGAAGCTGATATGGAAATGAATATTTATTGATTAATGTGTACTAACAGGAGAATGGCTATCAAATTCATATACATTGTGTTGATTACTAAGGACGTTTGATACCTTGATGGTAGATTTACATAGTTTAGACTTTAATGAATGATAAGTTATGTGTATATGAGGGCAGATGTTACTGTTGGCTATGTTAAACTAATGGGAATAGATGGATATCTAGATTACCTAAATTTGTGAGCTTTGATTCTGTCTTGTTAAAGTAATTTTTATGGAAGAAACGCTTTTTAAAGGCTCCTTTTTTCAACATCTTCAAATATTTAATGTGGATTTAGATTTATTTCAAAATGGCTTTAAGAAATGGGTCATCCTCTCCAAGAAAAAATAAGCAAGTTAAATAGATAGGAGTAGCTTAGCCACTAAAAGGGATTTGTATCCAACCAATGTACCGACCACAAATCTAAATTTAGCAGTCTTTCAACAACAGCTAAAAGGTGTCACATGAATATCTTTCCAATGCACCAGATGAACGTAACCTCGCCAATAAATAAGCTATCTTTGAGTTGTAGGCCTAAGATTTTTTCTGGATGCATGTAAAATGTTATGTTTTTGAGAATCATCTGAATTAAGTCACTATAAATTCATAGGTTTATAAGTTTCAAGAATGTGTAAAGAGAGGTCTCTGAAAACCGCCTAAGAAAGTTTCTTTTTCAATTTATCAATTTTCTTGGGCTTGATCTTTAGGAGATCGCACTTGGGTGCATAATTTCCAGGATAATTTTGATAAACTTTAATTTTGGTTGGTAGCCTCTAATTTCGCTCATAAATTTTCCTCTACCAAAGTTTCAACGAAGGGCATCTACTTTGGCTGTACATCCCTCGCCGGAAAAAGGGACTCTAACCGAAGCTACGACAGAAATGGGAAGGCCCATACAAAGTTATAACCCCAATAAATAATGTAGTGTATCGTATCCAGGAACACCAGAAACCCAGAATGCAAATGAAAATTGTTCACGTTGTTCCGCTAGCGCCATACTAGGGAAATATGGTAGGAAGAAAGTAGCGATTTCTGTTCGGGATGAAAAGATTTAAGGAAGAGGCAGTGTGATGTGTATGGGAGCCACTATAACGAAACTAGTCTACTGCTAAATATTGGATATTTAGTAGGTGCAAGTATGGACATATCGCTTAGAAAACAATTCTTCTTCTTCGTAGCATGACAGCCCCTCTCGGGCCTTCGCTTCCTGCAAAAAGCGTCTCCAACTGTCTTGGTCTATTGACCGCATCCTCCGATTTCGAAACCCAAGCAGCGATGAACTGTCTTCGTCGACCAAGTCGAACTAGCGTTTCCTCGGTTTCCCCAATGGCCTCCAGCCTTCAGTTCTCCCAACGAATACCTTCTTGGGTATCCGTTGCTCGTCCATACGATTCATGTGTACAGCCCATATCACCTTCCGCAGAGTGACAATCGTTGAGACCTCAGGCTTGTCAAAAATTTCATACAGCTTGTGGCGGACCACCAACGCACCCAGCGTGCATATGTGTGCGCCTTCGGTTAGGCAGCATAATTCACGAAGTCCATTGCACTGCTTTCAACATGCGCGACTATGTTTTGCTTGATTGGAACATCGCTGACTGGGAAATTCCACGATCCCATGTCCACGCGATAAATGGGTGCAATTATGTTGCGCCTGGATAGCATTGCGCTGACGATATGTGACGATAGGACGGATGCTCGTCAGCAGATATTGCAACCAACACGATAAGAACCGTGGAGCTATCGTTGGCGATGCCGTATCAGCGATTTCAGGAAATATAAGCGAACAACACACAGCAATCGCCCTCACTCAGTCATTCTTCCACTCACTCGACGTTGACGCACCTAAACCTTCGTAAATTAAACATTGTAACAACTTTTAGTAAATAAATCTTTTTATAGGAAAAGGAAGTTCTCTTCACTTATCCATAAGCTCATGATTGTACCGAGTTCACTAATGGTCCCCGTCTAGGTTTGCTCCGAATATTCGCCTCAAGGCAAGTCGCTATATCTGACTAAAACAGTGAGATGGCGTTCAATATATTTGCGGATGCTTGGGTTAGGGTCCACGTTTCACACCCATAGCATAACAAAGGTCTTATCATAGATTTGTATGATTGAAGCTTTGTTTTCTTGTGTATGTAGCTAGTTTTCAAGATCGTCAAAACTGAATAAAATATTTTACTTGGAAGCTATATTGTTCGGTGTATTCCGTCTCTTTCATTACCCGTTTTCGTTGTTTTGCCACCTAAATACGCAAATTCGCTAACATTGTCGATACTGTGTTTGCCAATTGTGATTTTTTGTGTATTTGAGGTATTTTCCCTCGACTGGTTCATGAGCTTTGTTTTATTTTCATTGATTTGCAGCCCTCATAGTTTTACTTCGCTGTCGAGTTTCAGGAAGAGTTCTTTGGCAGTTGTTAATGATCGTGACAAAATGTTGATGTTACGAGTATCTGCATAGGCTACTAGTTGGCTCGACTTGTATAGTAATGTACCTCGCATATCGGCGGGTAGCTTCCTTATGACATACTCCAGAGCCAAATTGAATAGCAATGGGGCCAGCCCATCTCACTGTTTTAGTCAGATATTTGTGTCAAAGGCATCGGTGAGCTGGTTATTGATGCGGACTTGGGAGGTTGTCGACGTCATTGTCATTTTGGTAAGACGGACTAATTTGGCTGGGATGCCGAAGCAAAGCATTATTTGGTACAGTACGTTACGATCAATAATGTCGTATGTTTGCTTAAAGTCAACGAAAATTTGGTGTACGTCTATGTTGAGCTCCCAGCATTTTTCAAGTACCTGCTTGACCCTGAAGAGTTGGTCTATACAAATTCTTCATCATTGTACACTTGAAAGCATTACCTTATTGTACATTGTAGTTAAGTTATCATTTGTAATTTACTCTTAAATAAACCATGTTTTAATTCAATTTGCACTTCGATATATTTTTATGGGTTTTACTAACCTGCCTGATCGTGTACGGCATTCTTTACTTATATTAAAATTGTTTTCTTTATTTTGATTCATTATTGGTTTACTTTGCCTCTTTCATTTCTTTAACGTGGAATGCATGAATCCGAATTATAAAGCATTGGCTCATTAATATCCAAAAATTGTGAGTCTGTCATTTTAAAACTAGGAGTATACTCTGATTTTCTTAAGCTTATGCTGTTTCGTTTCAATAATTGATTATTGTCATTCTGAATAGTAAAGGATCTTGGCGTTGAATGCGATTCTATAATCTTAGCTGGTTCCCAAATTCCTTTTCTTTGGTAAACGACATTATCTCCCATTTGAAACCCCTCCTTTCTCATTTTGCTTACAGTCCTATCGTAGTATGTTTTATATCTGTCTTGATTTATTTTCAATTTTTCATAAATTCCTTCAATAACTTTTGGTTTTAATAATTCCTTGGGGCGAAGTACTCGGATTATTAATAGTTGCGCTGGTGATGCCAATAAACTTTTCGCTTTTCGCTATCCCTACACCTTTCTCCGCTAAACCAATACTATGAGGGTAGTTTGGACTAGAGGCTATTGAGCCAATATTCCACTATTGTGCAAACTGTTTAAATCGATATGAATTAAATGGCATATTATCCGATACAATAATATGAGGCACTCCGATTTCCGATTTGGATAATATGAGAGACTCCGATTTCGAGAAGTAATCCATCAAAACTTAAAACGGCTTTCTTTGGAAGTCAAGTATATCACAAGCCACTTTACTAAATGGCAGATTTGGAATTTCATGTGGAATCAATGGAGACCTATAATTTGATTTTTGATCTTTCTCACATGGCTGATAGCTACTTATAAAATCTTCTATTTGCCTATTTATACCTGGCCAAAACACAGCTAATTTTGCTAGCTCCTCTGTTTTAGCTATCCCATGATGCCCTTCGTGCAGACTATTCAATATCTGTGCTCGAAGACCAGTTGGAATGATGAGTCTATCCTCATAAAATAGAAGACCATTTTCACAATAAATGTCATTTTTAACTTCCCAGTACTTATTAATAATATCTTCAACTTTTCTTTTATTTTGGGGCCAAACTTTTTGTACTAACTCTATTAATTCTTTCGATACTTCTAAACAGTGTATCCGCTTTGTGTATCCCTTTTCCCGGAAGGTACCTGACTTCAATATCATATTTCAATAATTTTAGTTTTATCCTCTGCAGCCTGTTGGAGTGAGCCTGGGACATTGATTTGTTGAAAATTGCCACTAAAAGTTTGTGATCTGATAAAACGACGACTTTCCGCCCGAAAATATAATAAACTTCTCACATGCGAAGAGGATGGCCAGCATCACTTTTTCAATTTGCGCATATTGTTGTTCCGTATTTGTCAAGTGTTTCAATGCAAAACAAACCGGTCTGATGTCTTGCATAAGACAACTTCTAACTCCAAATTGAGAAGCATCAGTTCGCATATATATTGGAATGTTCTCTCATTGAAATTTTGCAACACTGAAGATTTTGAAACAATTAATATCAGATTTTCAAATTCTTTAGAGTGTCTTCTAACCATGTATATAAACAATTCTTTTTCATTAGCTCTCTTAGAGGCGCTGTTATCTGTGACATATTTGGAATGAAATATCTCACAAAATTGACTAATCCTAAGAATCTATGCAATTTTGTTTTGTTTTTAAGGATTTCAATATTTTCAGTGGCTTTAATGCGGGACCCATCGATTCTAACATTCTCTTATGAAAATACCAAGCCTAAGTAATTTACAGCTTTTTAACAGTATTGTAATTTTTTAGCATTAAATTTAATATTTAATTCACTTGCTATTTTAAGAACATTAGCCAGATTGCTATCGTATTCCACTTTTTTTTCTTCCAAAAATCAAAATATCGTCGAAATAGACGACTACACCCGGTAGGTGACCAAAATATTTAGTATTTAGTTTTTGAAATAGCTCGGGAGCAAAATTGAGCCCAAATGGCAACCTTAAAAATTTATAACTTCCGAACGGCGTGCTGAATAGACACAAATCTCTACTTTCTTCCTCCCGTGGAACCTGCCAAAACCCATCTTTGAGGTCTAATACCATGTAATACTCCATGTTTTCGAGTTATGATGATAAATCTGATAATCGTGGTATTTGAAAAGGCTCTCTTATAACGTTTCTATTCAAATCCCTGGGATCTAAACATAATCTAACAGATTTATCGAGGTTTTCAACCACAACTATTGCAGATTGTGGACCCATTCAGTGGGATGATTAACTTTTTTAATGATTCCTACATCTTTCATGTCATCTAATTTGGTCTTCACTTTATTTTTAAGACTGCTCACTATGCCGCGAGGTGCATGTATGACTGGAACCGCATCTTTCTTTAAATAAATCTTATACTTGTCCGGAAAAATACCCAATCCCTCGATTAACGAACCATTTTTCCGAATAAATTCCTCTTTTGAATTAGAGTTCCAGTTAAGATTATCTATGCGGTTGATTAATTTAAGCTTAACACACGTTTTGAAACTTAAAATTGGAGACGAATCCACATTAGCAATAAGAAATTGTCCTGCACTCGCCACTGACTTAAGTTTTATTTCAAGTTTTACTGCGGCTAAATTATAACCACCACATGCCTCCAATTTTGACTTAAAACGCTCAACAATAGTTGTCTCATTTTCTATCATTTTAAATACTGAATAAGGAATAATATTTACTTCAGCACCCAATTCTATTTTAAATTAGATTTCTTTCGTATTTATCTTTATTTTAGTATACCATGAGTCCCCTTTCTCTATTCGTTCCACTTTTATCATGTCAATGACTAAAGCATTAAGATCAATGTCATTATGTTCATCTATCGCGTTAATTTGCATTTCATACAAAGTTTTCCATATTAGGTATCTTATTATTATGTAATTTATTTTTTTCCAAGTTCGGATTCTTCTTCGAAAAATTAGCCCTATTGTTTTTAAAAGTATTTTTATTAGACATAACCTGATTTACCTTTGTAGATTCTCCCTGGATTCGCTGAACATCTTTTGCTTGCTGGTGTGTAACTTCCGCCACTCGACACAGCTCGACTACTTTTTTCAGAGATAAATTTTCCGTTCTCAGCAGCTTCTTCTGTAAGTCGGTGTTTATCCGAAGTACAATACGATCTCTCACCATTTGATCAACTATATTCTTCGAATCATCGTCAAAGTTACATTTTTGAACTTGCTTCGTTACGTCAGTAAAAAAATTATCGAATGATTCACCCGGTCGCTGCTGCCTGGTATAAAATTTGAAACATTCGTATATGACATACGTCATCGGATCTCAATATTCGTCAAATGCCTTAATTATATTTTGAAATACTTTCTTGCCATTATCACTCAGCTTAACCTTAACCTTATCGTATTGCTTTTGCGCTCTGGATGCAAGTACAAAAATTTGAAAAGATCTCTTGAACTTACGCCACTCTCCGCTTTCCTTCAAAATTCAATGGTCCAGGTGACCTAAGCGTTGAATCCATTTTGGCCTTTTAAATTCTTCTTTCGGTTTTGGTTTTATCTTTTCTTTATTCTTTTCCCGGCTGCGCCATGTTTTATATCGATTTTCTATAATTGAGACGGACTGATTTATATGACTGACTCATGCCATTTATTATACTCTTTGACATTTCAGCTTAACATCTAAATATCATATATTCTTATGTACTAACTATAATATAACACATTTCAGCTTAACCTCTAAATATCATGTACATATTCTTATGTACTAACGATAATATAATTCATTTCAATATATAACATCTCCCCTTTTTATTTTATTGTTTTTGTGTTCTTACTATAATATAATTCATTTCAATATATAACACCGAAAAATTCGTGATATGCCTCTATAATTTTCGCACTGTAGCTTGTCATCTTTTTTGTGGATAGGGAATATAATTGATTGTTTCCACTCTTTTGGCATAGGTTCTTGTTGCCAAATGTCCTGGATGGCTTTGTAAATAGCTTTTTGAACACTACTGCTACCATATTTGATGAGCTCTACTGGAATCTCATCGATGCCCGGCACTTTATTATTCTTTTGGGCTTTGATGATGGACCAAACTTCATCCAGAGTTGGTGAGGACAAAGGAAGCTCTCCGCAAACATTTATAGGCGCCAATGATTCTTAAAATAAGATGCCGATCTTTCCTTAATCTTGGTTTCATCAGCGATAATATTGCCACTGTCATCACGGCAGAGCATGGTTTTGGGCTAATAACCACGTTTCAGGCTTTCACCACTTTGCATGCTTGTCTTGTGTTGTTGATCGGTAGGCTTACATCTATACTTCTCAATTGGCTGTCATCATATTTTCTTTCTTAATCCTAATTATCTTATTCGCTACTCTTCTGAGATTTTCATAGTGTTCTCTCTTCGCCCTGGTTTCCTACCTACATATTCTTTGTACGCCTGATTCTTTTTATCTAACGCATTCTGGCACTCATCATCATCCCAATCATTTCTCTTGCGCCGGGCTTGATGTCCAATCGTTTGTTCTGCTACGGTCCTAAAAGCCGTTTTCACTTCCATCCAGAGCTTGTTGCTCGTCTTTAACGATGCGTCTAATAAGATGGGAGCCGGGTGGTTGTCGCTAGAGACGCCGTTTGGAGCCTTTGAATTTCAAATTTTCGTAGCGGGCTGGTCTTCGCCGACTATACCTTTGACATTCGACATTGATAGGTTAATTTGATCAAGTAATGACCTGAGTTACAATTGGCTCCTCGGTATGTACGAACGTCAAGTGCGCTCGAGGCCCAACGTTGTTGGATCAGAACATGATCGATCTGGTTTTGCGTGTTCCTATCCGGTGATACCCAGGTCATTTTATGAATGCGTCGATGTGGGAAGCAAGTCGAACGTATGACTAGATTTCTGCTACATTCAATGTCAGTCATGCGCTGGCCGTTATCATTTTTTTCATCGTGGAGGCAATATCTTCGAGTCGTTCCCCGATGAGATAGCTGATTACCAACCTTAGCGTTGAAATTACCTAGGATTATTTTTGTGTCGTTTGTGGGCAATGAGTCGACCAGTCTTTCCAAGTGGTTGTAGAACGTTTCCTTCGTTTCTTCGTCCTATTCTTCGGTTTGGGCGTGAATATTAATCAGCCAAATTTTGAAGAATTCCGCTTTTATACGATCGCACACAACCGTTCATTGACTGCCTTAAAATCAATAACGTGCGATCTGAACTCCCTATCCACAATAAAGGCCACTCCGAATTCTCGTTTTTCCAGTGGGCTTCCCACTTTTGAATATTGTGTGCGATCTCATGTCCTGAATGCCGTTTCCAGTCCAATTCGTTTCCTGGATTGCCAATATTTTAATTGATATTGGCTGGCCAATTGTAAAAGGTCCTTAACAGCGCCAGGGGAATATGGCCACTAAGTGGCCATATTTAACTACACTATCTAAAATATGGCCACATTGCCAGTTTAAAAAAACGTATTGAAGTCCAGTTCGATCTACAGAGTGTTTTCTTTGTCCTTTAATAAAGCTTGGTAAATAGTGTACTACGAAATAGAAAAGGAATAATAACCGCAAATTATAATCAATGCAAGAAACCGAATGTAAAACGTTAAGGTGGCCATATTCGACCTAGGTACCTTATGTCTAGCTTATGCGATATTATTAGCGGTATTTGTGAATATTTCGAAATTTTGAGTCTTCAAAATTTCAAATTGGATTCATATATACAAAATTCGTTTTAACTACTTTGATGTTTCTTTAACAGAACGTCATCAATTTATACTTAACAGTATTAAGTTTTTTGCAAAAATAAAATATTGTAAGACCCCCTTAAATCCCTCAAAATTAACATATTTCTGAGTTTTTTTACAACGATTCATGATTGTGCCTTTAATACTCGTAGTTTTTGAGAAAAGGGTTCAACATACGAAGAAGCAAACATATGTACAGAAAATGATGGGCCGTTCCTAAGAAGTCTTTACGAAACCCTTAAAGCATTAAATGTTTCATTTCTTGATATTTAAGAGGTAAATATTGTAAAATGTTTAACATAACTTATTTTTTTACGCATTGTATTACTAGAAAATAATGGGGTATTAAAGAATATCTGCATTAAGCTGGAAAAGCTGCGTTGAATTAATATAATTATTCAAATTATACAAAATTTACCCTAGATTACTTATTTACATTCATATCAAATTGTTTATAAAATCCTTGAATTAATATTTTGTTTTTCTGCTCATTACAGATCCTACCTATCAACGAGGTAAGTAACATTACGTTTCTTTATATATGATACATTACCTTAGTTTTAGACCGTTCACTAAGACTATCTGTAGAAAACGAATTAAATTTTGAAATAATTCAATACCAAATTAGGTGACCCTTTCTGCCCATACAATCATTTGAGATACCCGTTAAATAGGACCGGACAATCTAGAAGTATGTTCAGAAGTTGTTAGGGTCAGGTGGGGCAGTTGAAAACAAAAACCCAATTTTTACAATTGTATTATTCGGTTAATTGGGGAGATGAAACGTGGTGCATTTTGGTCTAAACTACAACCAAGTCCAGTAATAGAGGGGAGGGGGTCATTCCTTCCTGGACTCTCACTGTATTTGGCTTTTTTCTTTCTTGATCGATTTTCTGTCTTCTTATTGTCCACAATTTCCTTTAACTTTTAAGGAACTTCATCGCACTTGTGCCAGTGCGGTATTTCTAGTATGTGCGGTATTTCTAGCATGTCGCTGCTTCCGCCGCTTTCTTTACAAGACTTATCGAAGCAACAGTGTTTTTGATATACTTTGTGAAGAAATCTACACTAAGCCCCTGGCTTTACCAGAGGTTTTTTCAAGCGAACTCATTTTGTTAGGACTCAAACCTGGGGCTGACTTCAACATAATTAGAAGGAATCATTTCACAAATTTTGAAAAATCTATTGTTTCAGCCCTTATAGTGAGCCGAACATCTCTTGTATTTGGTAACAGGCCAAATGTTGTTACGCAAACAGATCTTCTGGGATTTTGATCTCATCCATAGGGAACAAGTCCATAGACTGAAAACATTTATAACTTCATACACCCAATGACTCAGCAAACTCTCTTTTCGCATGACGTTAGCGGCTATTGCCCCTTCAAATGTTTGCTTGGTAGACTAGAACTCTCTCTTTGGCTGTCTTGACGGGTCCATAGGCGCATTTGCCTAAGAGGTAGAGACAATCAGTAAGGCGACTAGGATTTTTTTGACGTAAGGTACAAACATCTTCTTGAACCAGTTGTAAAATGCAGCTTCAACCATTGCTTGTTGTACCATATATGGGTCTGGGGTTACGCTTTTTCAGAAATCTAACGGGGCTGCGCTGAGCTATCAGGGACACGTGGAAGTGTTTTCCCTTTTGTCCTTTGCCTCTAAAGGGTGAAATCAGTCTTGGACTCCGGCGCGTAATAGTAAAATGCTCATCTTCTATATTTAACCCATAACGTGACACATGGGTCTGAGAGACCCATATGTGAAATTTTATTGGTTTTGTTGGCAAAACTGTGTTTTTCATTCATTTTTGGCCGCCATGTAAAGTCAATCTAGTATGTTCGTGACAGTCACCCACAATCTCAAGATTGCAGCCATCCCTGATTTCACACAGGATGAGTTTGGCCATTAGTGCCTGCCCAATACGTTTTCGCCCTTTCTTTTTCTTGCTTTCTTGGGGCACATCCTATAATTTTATGTTTTTCAGCACTTAGGAAGGTTTATCGTATTTCGCCTTTTAGCTGCCTTAGATAGCGCCGTATGGAACCCCTTTCCTAATGAAATGTGATTCTTCAATTGCCCTCGTCCTTTCTCCGTTTTCCCGATTCCCTCTGAGCTACAACCCCACCTTTTCTTGTTATTAGGCGTTCGAAAGCTTACCCATCTGTCAGAGTGTTTGACCTTTTGCTCCTCTTTTGCTTTGAGCCACTTGCGCCTGTGGTAACCTATTCGGGTTAGGAGATCTTCTAGCCAAAAAAACTCCATTTTAGTCTTATTGCAAAGGTTCGTTTGTACATCGCAGATAGCAATTATGCGTTTCAGGAGCGATTCCGTTTTGCGGTAGAGTAACTCTGCTTCAGAGCGATCCAGGATGATTGAATTACTTAGCATCTTCTCTTGAGGGAGTATTTCTTTATTTCAGTCCTGTGCTTGGGTAGTGATAACCCGGATCATGGATTTCTCGTCCTTTCATTTGTTTCTACCGTATATTTGTCTGTCACGGCCGCAGGGGTCTTTCTCTTCTTTTGCAGGAAGTTTTCCTAGTCGCACTGTTTTCTTGCTGCACCCGAATGCTGATATAGTTTCCCGTTGGACGAGGTGTTCCGCTACTCTCCGTTCACTCGTCCGTTTTCCATCCATGTTTGCTGTCTTTGCCATTTCCCTCATTGTTCTTACCTTCGATGTCTTGCGCATCGTTATTGCTGTCGTTGGTGCTGTTATCGTTATTGTTTTTGTCGTTGGTGTTGTTGCTTTTAGCGGGGCTAGGTTGAACGGGTCGTCCTTTACAGCTGCGTTTTTGGTACCATGGCTATCTTTGCAAAGCAGGGAGGCCATGCAACGGCTGGTACAAACCTTGAATGAGGACAGGTGCCCAGAGCTAGACCAGTGCTAATCAGAAGAACGATTTAACCAATCTTTCACCACCAACTCAATGGTATGAGCTTCGAACGTACTCCGATGCCTGCCAAGGTTCTACAGGGACGAAGAGGGTATGATGGTTAAACTGGAGTTAAACGTTTGCACACGAGTGACACCTTGGCATTAATATACAAAGCAACTAGGTCCAAAACGTCATATCCGCCAGACCAACGTGTCAATTTTAGTTCGTCATTCAAATCGTAGTCCATATACCATTTGGAATAATTTTTGTATAGTTCGGGAGGAAGCTTACAAAAACCTATATTTCCTCAGATACATGGAAGCAATACTCTCCAAAGAATACTAGCCTCCAAGAATACTCCTGTCGACCATCATTCTCCCTGCGGGTTCTTTTATCATTAGAATTGAGATCCCTGCGTGGTAAAACGAGACAATATCCTCGGGTATCTGAAGGTAGCACTCTTCAAGGAATACTAGTCTCCAAGTATACTCTTGTCAACCGACATAACCTCTGCGGCTCTGAGCCTCCTATAACTCGGTGGTGCTCCATGGCATAATGAAATGAGGTCTAGCCCAAAGTAATGTGTTAAACAGTTGCTGGCTATATTCTCAGGTTGATGAGAGAAGTTTTTTTTTTGTGGTTGAGAGGTGGACACGATTTACGCACTGAGTGTGGGACTCGCATGCTCGCAAGTGACTAAATTATCGGGTCAGCTCTCGTTTTGTTACGCCGTGAGGTGCCTTCAAGTGGGGGATCCCTCCTCTAGTGGGTCGGGAGAGGGGAAGAGGCATTTGCAGACAAGCGATCCCCAGCCCCAGCGTCCCCGGCTGCTGTGACTCCCTTTTGTCTTTGAGACTGCCTGAACAAAATGTGCCACCTAGTTCCATTTGTCAAGCCATTCAAGCACCAGCGCATCTATACTATCCAGGGTGAGCTCTCTCGTCTCCCTGTAGTGGTCCCTTCACAGCTTTTCCCATTTTTTGCATGCGAAACATGTGATGCAGGCATCGTTCTCCTATCCTAGGCAAAACCGACAGTCGGGGAACCGTGACTTACCAATCTTGTGCATGTGAGACTGAAAACAACCTTACCCACTCAAAAGCATGGTCAAACAGAAGTCCGTCTCACCATGCCTTCGATTTAGCCACGGTCTTAGTCTGGGATGAGGTGCGCAGTCCACCTTCCCTTCATGCGATTCACCCAAGGCTGCTGCCAATTGTTAAGTGAGCGCTATCTCTCCTCGTGGGCAATCGTCCCGCTTGCTTCCTAGCTTCGACGCAAGTTAAAAGCGCAGCGCTCTCTAGCGAGGAAGGCAACCGGTATCATGCCTGCAATAATTCTCACTGCGGAATCAGAGACTGTCAGGGATGAAGATGCAATCCTCAGTGCTCCTCTTCTCTGTACCTCTGTCAAGCGTTTTCGGTATACCTCCGTACTGAGAACGTCACCCCATATTTCTGCTCCGTGCAGTAGCACTGACCCTACACCACTAATCAAAAGGCGTCTTTTTGATGGCTTGGGTCCTCCTACGTTGGCCATAAGTTGACTCAGAGCCGAAACGCCCGAAGCAGCCTTCTCAACCGTTGCCCTGATTTGCTCAGACACACTCATCTTCGTGTCGATCAGTAGCCCCGGGTACTTCACCGCTGGCTTTGATTCCATTAGTATGTCTCCAATACTGACCATCCTTTCTCTAGGGATTCTGTTTTTTGTTTTGTCAAGATGACCACTTCGGTTTTCTTCAGTGCTAGAGTAAACCCACGAGAAGTCATCCAGCCTCTCACTCTTGTTCAACGGTGTGTCTAGCAACTAGTGTTTAGTAAGTAGTTCGGATACCTTATGTCTCTAGGAACCTACAATTTTTAGCGTAAATAGCCTTGACGTACCTGCCACGAAAATTGAATTATTCATTAAAGAGATCGGTGAATGGCATTAATATCTAGAATGCTTTTGTGTGATGAAGCGCATCATAGACGTTCAATTTAAAGCCACTTTTTTCATTACTGCTGGCCATGTATCATTAAAAAAATGATTATTTGCCTTTACTGGATGAATTGTTGCTGAATTATCAGCAAATACCCGAGCCTTTATACAGTCTCACCGAAAGCATTTTAGTTGAATGCTGATCCATTTCAAATTTGAATTTGAATAACTATATGCATCATAACTTTATTTCTCTCCACATCAATCTCTTCCACACTATCAAACAAAAAATCACTGATCACAGGGCGGTTATGGATTAATTGCAACGCAAGTTCTAGCTTAATTTCTGAAGAAGCAAGGTTGGATAATGCCACCAGCGTATAAACCAAGTTTTTTTGGCCTCTCAAAATTGGCGATACTTTTGGTTATAAAACCTTATGAGCCACATCGCTTATTACGGTTTTGCGATATAAAAAGTGTTTATTTTTAGAGGCATAGAACTTTGAAATGAATTAACATAAAGATAAATTGTTTTGATTACCATGAAATTGATTTTATTGGAAGGATAGTTTTGCCATTTTCATTTGAATATGATTTCGGCCATATGAGCGCCACGACTGGCTTGGAGGAAGCACAAACGAGAGGTCCCGTTTTTGGCTACTCTAACCAAAAATTTGGGCCATCTCTCGCCAATATCGCAGCGAATGTTGTATTCCAAATGGTCAAGCGTCTCGGGTTTGTTGGCGTAGACAAGTGATCTGACGTATCCCCACAAGAAATGGTCGAGCGGTGTCAAATCCCAAGATCTTACAGGCCAGTTTACAGATCCAAAATCAGAAATTATGTGCTCATCAAATGCTTCTTGCATGTCGCGCCATCCTTTTGAAAGCAGAGGGCCCCTACATTACGGCAGGTGAATTCCGGAACGAGAAAGTATAGCGGTCACCATTGTTGTTTCTGATGTAGCACTGCAGCCTCTTTCGGGTCTTCGCTAAGAGATAGTTAGAGTATCTCATTATCATCGATCGAATGTAGTGGCACTCCGCAAGATGTTACGGTCAGTATCACGCTTTGGTCGTATATCCGTCCACCCAGCCGCGAAACGTTCCGATTTTAAACCAGCACGTATTATAACTGAACGGGCTTATAGCCCGTCCGAAGAACCACTCGAATTAAATCTCATTGCCACTAACGAGAATCGAACGAGGGACCTTCGACTTACGGGATGAGTGCTCTAACCACAACGTGGACTATATCACCGTTGGTTGTAATGTTATTCCCAGAGGGATGTTTGAAGACATATGAACCAATGATTTAACCAGCACATAAAGCACACCAAACAATGACTTTCTCCAGACGTAACGGTGTTTGGGCAACCGCCTGTGGTTGCTCATCACTCAAAATACGGCAGTTTTGTGTATTGATGTAGCCTACAGTGAAATAAGTAAGATGAAATGTCCGTAAAAGGACTGCAGCGATGGTCTGCTGCCTTGGCGAAAGATGGTAGGATCCGCCGAGATTTGGCCTTGTCTAGGGACGCATGAATGCGCTGGCAGACTAGCGTTATTGTGTCATGGGTCGGGTTCTTTTCCCCAGCACAAGACCCACTACAAGAAAAATATTTTCGCATCCACGATTTTCAGAAAAGGTTCAATAATTATCGACTGGAGTCGAGAAAGGAAATAATCTACTAAGGGTCGAAAGAATGGTTGCATCAGAGGACAAATTGGGCCTGGAGAAAACAGACGAACTTAAGGGGACTTTGTCGTTACCGGCGATACTTATGGCCCACAAAGTGAGGAATCCAGGTGGAAGCGGTGCCCCCTCGCACCCTCCCAACCGGATCAAGATCTAAATGTAGACGTGGCCATATATTTCCCATTTGAGTGAAAAACTCATAAGAACATAATTTGCATGAATTTTTCCATTAAATGGAAAACATAAAAGTGGCCAATTTATGTTATAGTAGCATTACATAACACTATACCATAAAAGGGTCCGGGAGCAAAAGGCCACTCTACCCGGGCAAGAACACCTGAAACGCATAACAAGGGGAGAGCTCGCCCGCTGGCTAGCTCATTATAATGGAGGGGCCGACCATCGTTGCGGGTCCCACACCCGGTCAGGTGTTACGAAAAGGAAAGCCCGATATTTAAATTTAATTACAAATCATCTTGACTTCTTGACTTTTCGATAAAAAACTTACTTTTATATTTCATATTAATTCACCAAAAATTAAAAACATGTGTTTCTCTTTCAGTTACGCGAGGAAAAGAAATGAATTAGAAAAAGAGTATAAATTTAATCAAAGACACAAACGGTTTAAATGAGTGATTGTGTAAGATCTATTCTATTTTATGGCAACAACCTGCTAGAAATGGTATGCCATCATAATGGTTCAAAAATACAATACACAATGCACTGACAGGAACAGAAGAACCATAAGGGTACTTAACCGTCATCTTCGACGGGCGTTTGCTGACGATGTGGGTGATGCCTACAAACTTCGTTGGTACGTTACGCGTGCTTGAATAAAAAGCTTAATTTTTAATACACTTGATAAGATGGTGAGTAGGTTGCATTACTCTGAATGAAAATGAATTGAACGTAAAAAGGTAATGATTCTATTCATGCAAACTTTCATGTAATAAGTCTCAAACAAAATAAGTAGAAATTTATTTTCATGTAGCTCGATTTCCAGGGATCGAAATTTCGTACTTCACACACATTTAAACCTAGCAGGTAGTTGCATACGTTCGCCGATTATTTATCAAATTAAAGATCTAAAGAATTACGCTTTATTTATTCATTATTGATAAGCATCATTATTTTCGAAAGTTGGCAGTTATCACTTTAATTTTCCTAATTGACTGCTGATATTATCATCCTACATATATGTATTTTAAAAATTACAAGCAATGGCAGTTGCTGAGAAGTGCTAATGACGCTACTAAAAAGATAATTTCACTTTTATTCATGGTTATCATTCTTTTTTATGGTTTTGCTTCTATCACCATAACACCGTGTCGTCAAAGTGCTACCAAAACTGTGCTATTGATCTGGCATTGAGGGCTCTCCAAAATCGTTTATATCTCTACGGTAAGGAGGATATCGGTTTGTTGCGATTCCTGCCAAACTCACTGGTACACGTTTTGATCCGAACGTCCACGGCGAACATACAAGATGCAAATTCTATTCGGGCGTTTCCCTTGTCTGCTTCATTCCAACACAAGAATGCACTCAGCAAATTAGTTCAAGGAGAACATGCACATGCACTTCAATCCAATTGGAACAATTTTTCTCGCATTTATGGCGTCATGTGTTTATTTACGGAACTGTTTATCTGTCACTGGATACTGGGAATCAAAATGAACTTTATTATCAGGTCGAGTGCCTTTGCCTCGATACACACCCCGCTCTATGTACGAAAACATACACATCCACAACATGCAATTGAATCGATCATTGTATGGTTTACTTATAGACGGAAAACTCAAATAAGAAAATTCCCTTTGGGATTTGCTACCCCTGAAGAACTTTCGTTCAGGTCGTGTATCACTTTTATATGGGTAAATTCACATTCGCAAAAATTTCCTTTTTTTTTCTTCACTTCGCTCCCTTCGTATTGTTCAACCACGTAAACAGAATCTCCGTTTTTCCGTAAAACGTTGCTTGTGTTTTTTTTTTCGTGCGAATCCAACGTACAACTCATAAAGTTGTCTACCGAAAAAGATAGGGAAGAATATCGCAAATTCGAACCGGACAGCTACGACGCGTTCGTGGAGGCTGTCCATACCAGACTCCTCGATCCGTCAAAACCTTCTATAATTTATCTATGTCGCAACTGTGAATCGAATTCAGCTGCTCGCTCAGCTGAGTTAGATTGCATTCGGCATTGCAATACATGGATGGGATGCACCAACTCTGTTTTCTCATGTCCGAAATTTCAATTTGAAATTTGAGTTATAATAAGAAAAGGTGAATAAATTTAATTATTCAAATCTAAAATTTATATTTAATAAAAATAAAAAGAAATCAAAGATGTTTTACGATTTATAATTATAAATTTAGATAGTTAGGAAAAATGACATATTCGAATTTGCAATTAGAATTTCGGATAGTTGTTATGAAGGTTTTCGAGCAGTTTGCTCAGGCGACTGCTGGATTATTACAAGCCATTCAACGAGAAATGAGCCTCATCGCTAAACAAAATTTTCTTACGAAATTTGGTATCTGCAGAAATTTGTTCTTTGGTCCATACACCGAATTTTGCCGTGGTTGTTCCGCTTCAATTCTTGCGCGAGTTGGATTTTGTAAGCCTGCATCCTTCCGTAAAATCTTCCATAATGTGAATGGGCGAATGTGTCATTGTTGAGCACGATGTCGAATGGACTCATTTCACCGATACTACGCTCTACAGCTACTGTGGTTTCTTCATTGTGAACTGTATGACGTCTGGATGGATACGTATTATCAGTGAGAGTAAACATGTTGCGGAAACGATCCATAGTTAACCGAATTAATTGTTTTGATCGGCGATTATGTTGGCCATAAAATTAATGGAGTATTCGATGAGTTTCTCGAACAGACCCGTTTTTTTTAAATAAGTGTAACCGCTCAGGCGTCAACCTATTCATGATAAAATTGCAACCCAAATTAACCATAAACCCCATGATAGCTGTCACAGCATAATTGGCATTAAAAAATGTGGCCAACTTAAGATTCTATACGTCTAAAATAGCACGGTATAACGGATCTGCTTCTAGGTGCTCTAAAGCCTAGTTTGTGAGTGAACAGTGTGCATATGGTTATATTTGTAATTCTTACAGCACCACAATTTATAAAGACGTAGGCCAACATTTTTATGCCAGAGTTACTGAAGCATTTAGCTAGCATGTTGTATGAAATGATAACCGTGCTCAACCAGACATGATTTATCAGAGTGTTGAGGGAAGTATGACAGCTCGGTTAAGATTTGAGTTAACTATTTGTTTTAATTTAAAAAATAAGTATTTAATAAATATATGTTTATTACCTATCAAATATTAATTTTCAACATTTAGTTCCATATTTCTATTATAAATCATTTGTTATTTTGTAATGCTGATCCTCAATAGAGAATAAGGACTGCGCAATATTCATTTGAATTCACAATCATTAAATTTCAACTTAAAACACTCGTAAATTATTTTCAACTGAAGTGAAAACAAACAATTTTGATTGCTTGGAAGTATTCGAAATATTCAAAACACACAGGGAACATAATTCAAAAATATTTCCAATAAACAATGCAGTTTGACACACCTCACGCTTGTACCTATCTAATTTCAATTCCAATCAGTCGAAAAGAAACTCGAATACAGGATACGTCCTTGTCATTAAGTTTCTACAAATATCTACAATGCAGGTGAATCAGGTGACAATGTGTTGTTCTTTAAATGTTTACTACGAGAACATCAACAATAAAGCATGAATGTACAACTGCAAACTCAGTTTATTCATTGTATGACAAACATTCAACAAAAATGCATTTATGTTTGTTTCTACACATATCACATGCATACATATGAGCCAAAGCCGATTCATACGTTCAGGTGAGCTCCAACTAAACACCTGAGCAATGTTCACGTAAATAATTGTTTGTTTGTTTTTTGTTAGTCCTCTTTCTTCCTTTTGTATGCAATGCACGTGAAACTGAATCTCGACTTCTTCCTCTGCAACGATCGATTTTCAAATGACCCGGAATGCCTGAAAAAAATTCAAATGAAATTTTATTCGACAACGTATTGGATAAGAGGAGTTTTTTTCGAAATTCAATTTTACCGATGTGTACAAATGCAAGTACTCTTCGACGTGAGTATGTAGATATCTGCATATTTAAGGCTGAATGGCAAAGAGCACTCGCTACATTAAGGAAATTCAACAAAAGGTAAATATGTTATGTAGTTGCATTATGCATTTACTCGTATGCACGTAGCGCGGCATATGTGACGCTTTGATTTTCACAACATCGGATTTCGTATCGATCCAGCTGTGATTTAATCCGATACTCGTATGTAACAAGAAAACTGAAGCCAACACACACGTTGTTGGTTTGGAGGTCTTGCGGGTGACATGGGACTTCCTCAACTGGCCTTAGTTGGCAGTCAAAGTATTACTTACCCCGCAAAGTACTCAAAGTACAAAGTTTATTGCCAATAAATACTCAATATTGGCCAAACACCCGATCGTATGGGTTAACAAGATTTATGAATGTCACCTTATTGAATCTGCCTGTTATTTTGGTCGGATCACGTTTGCAATTCGCCCGAATAAACGTACTCGCGCGAATTATGTGCTGCAAAACAAAATAAGCCTTTAAGCGGATTTCAAATGATATATCGAAAATTAATACCGAATTTGTTCGATGATATGTGAACAATATAAAAGAGCTTTTGTAACGGTGATGACGTTCATTCGTGGTAAGAATAGGAGCTCGCGTATGTGGTGAAAGAGTCGATTTAAAATTGGGAAATAATTTAGCGAAAATCGTTGAATGTTCTTCTCGTCTTTCTCTTTCGATGAATCGTTTAATTTCGAAGAGATATTACTTTTCGCAGCAGGAACTGATGTTTTGATTTTCTTACATTTAGCTAAAAGTGGTTACCTCAACTGTTGCTAACTGCTGCGTTGATTGTTACTTCTTATAATTCTGCTTCTTTTTAACTAGGTTTGAAATTGGAAGTGGTGCAGAAGATTCGTCTGGAGTTCTAGGGTGTAGCGAATAGGAAATTCTAAAAATAAATTTAAATAGCGGTATAGTCTTGTGCAGATTCCAGTGTTGAGTCTTTCTACTGACCTTTCGCATTGAACTGTCTAGATGCAGACAATAGCAGGTGTACAAGCGGATGTAAGCATGTGTGAAAGTTTCTAATCTAAGGATATTTATTATGGCGAATTTGTGGCATGAAATAAAATGTTGAAGTGGTAGGAGGAGGATTATGTAAGAACATGAAATTTATTTAGATGGGCTTGTTCAAATAAATGTGTTTATCGTGTAAGTTATTTTGCCGCCATTTTTTAATGCTTTTTACTATCTCGTAGTTTGGGTTGTCAAAATAACATAATGATGGTACAAACCCTATTTAAAAGATCTTGAAAATCTTAGAGTATCTGTAGTGTCAAGATTGCTTGGAAACCCATATTTTTCAAGTTTCACATGGTTTAAGGGGTTTGTGAAATATCTTTACAACCTGTCTTTCCATCCGTCTGTCCTTCCGAGCGTCACAGCCATTTGTCTCAGAAACAAAAACAGTTATGGCTACGAAATTTCATAGGTAGATCAAAAGTAGTAACCGAATTTTTTAAGTGTTCTTTCTTTCGCCTACCTCCCCCTCCCTTCAATAAAATGAAAGCCTTAAGACTTGATATAAGATCTCACTAAAACCTGTCATTTGATCAGGGTATCAGCTATATAAATAAACAATTTTAAAGTAATCCTTATGTCATGGCAACACCAATTGAAGAGCACCGGCCACGGAAGAAATCGAGAAGAGTCAGTCACATACGAGCCATCAACCGAGTCATTGTATATTTGACACAATAAATTGATTATTAACAGACTGTGCGCGTTAGTTAATTGTTTTCCTCTGCAACTACCCTGTTCCCAAGGTCCACCCCTGATAAAATCAGAAGTGGGATCCACGGATGGGTTAGTGCGGATTACAAGTAAAAAAATTCGAATCGCACACATAGAACGAACAGGTGCCATCGAGTTTTTTCCCCTCCTCGTGACCCTTCTTCTCCTATGGTTCGTCTGCGAAAAGAGACGAAATTAGAAATGTGCGATATACATACGCAAAAGAGATGAAAGTAGAAACGTGCGACATACATACGCGAGTGGCTACACATAATTTTAATAGTGGTTTGATTTCCCCTTCGGCCCGTTTACGAGGGAAACGGAACGCAACACGATGCCGGTCGAAAAGGTCAATACGCTAAACAAGGAACGACTTAAACTTGAACCAAGACTACGGAACGCCTCTACGGAGGGGAATAAAGCCGAGCTAGCCCAAAGACACTGCAAAATTCTGGTTAATGACGAAATTGAAACGGACGGGAAAATGTCAGAATGTTCGGGCGAAGATGATGTGCGCAAGTTACGTGATGAAGTGACGTGATTGACGGAGTTGATATCAGCTGTCGTCGCCGCGTTACCGAACGGGGAAAGTTGGCAACGTCGTCAACAATTGAACAGATGAACACTCAACCGATCGTAGTATAGGAGCCGACACCACCACTAACTAACGCAATGAAATCGGGTGTTGACGAAGTTGACGCATGCGGACGATTGGCGAATTTAGTACGGGCATGTAGTGGACCGCATTTTCATAGTATCCGAGATGTGACGGATATTTTATCAGACTTCAACCCGTCGTCCGAATCCGGCATGTCCGCAGCGCAGTTCGTTGATCGCGTCACGAAGCTTCTGAGGCATATCAGTGGAACGATAGAGTTTTGTTGTTCGCCGTGCATGCCTCCCTAAAGGGGCCTGCTAAAATTTGCAGCGATAGTTCTGCGCGGGTTCTTCGAAGCCAGGTTGAGCTGGCCAAATCATTGAGGCGAAATTTCCCTAGCCGTGAAAGCGAGGCCGATATTCACATAAAAATGATGAATCGAACCAGGGAGCCGAGCGAGACAACACAAAGTTACTTCTATACTATGCTAGCATTGGGAATACAAGGTAACTTGTGCGATCACGCTATAATCCGGTATATAAGGAACGGGCCACGGCATCTATCTTTGCAAAATGCGATCGCGAACTCAATTTTCGACACCGCCAACGAACTTTTAGCCGCGATAAAGAGTTACGAAGCGGATTCCGTTCGAATTTCGGAGCCGCGAATGGAGTCGAGACGAAATTTTTGACCACCAACACCGATACAGCGAGGCATTATGTCATCAAATGCGCGAGCGCAGCCAACTTCGAGCGATTTGGAATCCCGTGGAGTCCGATGTTATAATGGTCTTCAGGTGGGGCATATTTCGCTGAACTGTCCAAAAACTTAACGGAAAAAAGATGCGATAAGTGTCAACGAACATCACATACGACCAACCAATGTCCAGAAAATGAAACTACGACCGCTGTCAATAACGTTCGTCACATAAATTGAACAGAAAGAATTAATCCGCTTGTTAAGGAGGTTCTTCTCAACGGAGGCAAAATTAAGTCCTTCATCGACCCCGGCAGCGAAAGAACACTCATTCAACGAACGATTGCAATGTCGGTGGGAGGCGTGAAGCAGTGCTCACCGATCATCCTACGAGGATTTGGAGGAGTTTTAGTGACGTGCAATCAGATATCGAGGCCGAAATTCAGTTGGATGGTAAGAATCTAAATGCGAAGATTTTTCCGGTCGATGACGACTTGATCTCAGAGCCACTTTTATTGGGGTCAGATGTGCTCTGCACATCGGGCTTACGACTGATCATTGAACCGGGAATTTGTCGATTAGAAAATGCTTTCCAAATCGCTCCAACTTTTGAGCTAACGTTATCCGTCAAAGAAAAGGATCAACTGTATCAGCTCATCAGTGAGCATAACGAATGCTTCTCTGAATCGCTTGCTCAGTTAGGTCAATGCAACTCGGTAACGATGAGGATAAGGTTAACAACCTTAAAACCTGTCTGACGCCAGCCATACCGGATACCGTTCGCAAAGCGTGAGCGCATAGAAGAAAGAGTAAACGAATTGCTCGAAAACGATATCATACGTCCATCATCATCAGAATATTCGTCACCAATTGTCCTCGTTCGCAAACAAAATGGTGAGGGCCGTCACTGAAAAGCGTTGAGGAGCAGCTATCATCGATCACTCGTAATTTATTTTACACGACTCTCAGTTTAATATTCGGCTATTATCAAATGCAGGAAATACACTACATTTGTCACGCATGCAGGCCAATACGAATTCAACCGGATGCCTTTCGGCCTGTGCAATGCACCGAGTTATTTTCATGAGTTTTTGCCTAAAAACCACGTTTTTGGGTCAGCGAGTCGATGAGGACGAAATAAAACCAGGAGCTGAAAAGGCTAATGCAATTCGAAAGTTTCCGGAACCAACCAACGTTACAGAAGTTCGAAGATTTCTGGGATTGAACGGGGTTTTCCGCAAATTCATTCGCAATTTATCTCTAATATTGAGGCCGCTTACGCTTTTGTTGATGCAGAAGAACAATTCACAATTTTTTGGTCGACCGAACAATGAGACGTATTCGAAAAATTGAAATCAGCACTTTGCTGCGATCCAGTGCTCAGGTCATACGATCCAACGAAGAAACATCAAGTTCACACTGACGTACACTGGGTCTTGCCGTAATCCTCATGCAACGAGACGACGGTGGCAATTTCAGACCGGTTTTCTACTACAGAAGCCAGTGTAGCGAAACCGAAAGCAGTAACCATAGTAATGAGCGTGAAGTTTTGGCTATCGTCGGGTCATTAGAAAGATTCCGCATTAATTTGCTCGGTAAGCATTTCGAGATAATTACCGATTGCGCTGCAATCAGCACCACAAGAACGTCTAAACCATTGCTACCGCACATCGGTCGATGATTTCTGAAGCTACGGGAGTACGATTTCCGCATCATACATCGATCGGCTGAACGCATGAGTCACACAGATGCTCTAAGCAGGACGCCAAACGAACCACCGAACAAGCCAGAGATAGCATCGAGAAACATAATGTGAGTGGAAGAAAACGAAGACTGGCTTGTGCTCCTGCAATGAAAAGACGTGAAGTCGAAGGAGTTAATCGAAGTTCTGAGAGGCGATGTTGAGTCTGCTCAATCCAAACAGATCAAGTCAGATTATCAGTTCAAAAACAGTCGGTTATATCGTAAGATCGACGAAGATCTCAAATTCGTCGTTCCGTCTGCAGTCAGGTGGAAAATCATCTGCACATACCACGATGATATGGAGCACTTTGGTCTTGAGAAGACCATAAATCGAGCCCGGCAAGATTTTTGGTTCAACAATCTCCAAAAATACATCAAGTCATACATCGCAGCATGCTCAGAGTGCTGCTATAATAAAGGAATCGCAGCAAACCGGAGGATCAACTCCATTCGGATGAGGTGACACCTATTCCGTTCTGTACGTTACACGTTGATCACCTGGGACCTTTTCCACGCAGTCGTCGAAATAATTTGCACAGCATTAGAATATCTGATTCGTTCTGTAAGTACTTAATTTTGAGAGCTGTCAAAACTACGAAATTCAATCCCGTCATCGGCACAGCCAGGAGTCTGACGTTGTAATTTGGTCTACCCAAGCGTATAACACGAGAATTTTCTGAATTCTGCGCATCTAATAAGATTCAACATATTAAGGTTGCCGTCAGAACACCTAGAGCAAGTGGCCAAATCCCACGTGCAAATCAGTCCATCTTATCATTTCTAAGAACTGCCCAACTGATCTTAAGGATTGGGATTCACAATTGCGCAATCTTCAGTGGCCTCTGAATTCGCAATGTAACTCTGTGACTCTATTTAGTCCGATCGAGTTCATATTCGCTTATCGCCTTCGAGACGTCATCACGAATCGGCTAGTTATGGCTCTAACATCAACGGAATGCGATATGGCTAACCGAAGACAATTAGCTGCAGAGCGAATTAGCACCGAACGAGAGAAACGGAGATTGAGGTTCAACGCGAAATACAAGAAACCTTTTATCTACACGGAAGGAGATTTCATCTCTGCTACGAGAGAATCTCGAAAGTTAGCCCCTAAATCATTTCGAGAGTTTTACGAACGACAGATATCTCGTCGAGGTCGTGCAAATCGCACGTCCTAACCAACGGAAATTCTGTTCGGTGTTTACGAGCGAAAAGTTGAAACCGTGGATCGTCGTGAGTCCTGAACTCGATTTTTACGATAATACTTTGGATTCTGACACGGAGTAATGAATCGAGAAATGTCAGGACGGTTGAGTGTCATGGCAACACCAATTGAAGAGCACCGGCCGCAGAAGAAATCGAGAAGAGTCAGTCGTATCCGAGTCATTGTATTTTGAACAAAATAAATTGATTATTAACAAACGGTGCGCGTTAGTTAATAGTTTTTCTCTACAACCATCCTGTTCCCAAGGTCAACCCCTGACACTTGCTTCGGGAGGCCCCTTTAAGAGCTTTTGTAAATTTGTTGACTGCGTAACTTTTACAAAGAAACTTCTTCCAACTATTCTACAAAGTTTGATGACTCTAGCTTTTGTAGTTCCTGAGAAAATAGTGGAACACTTCTTTATGTCGGTTTCTTATGTCGTTTGTTGTTGCACTGAAAAAAATCTGTTCATAATATTGATAAATCGCGATCAACACTTAAAAATTCATTGTTACAATGAACTATTCACAGATTCAGTATCGATTGCATCAAATTATTTCCGGTAACGATGTACAGTTCATCAATATTTTGAATGACTGTTCATCAAAATACTGACGATTAAAATCAAGACTTGAAAATTCACAAATACATGCTCAAAACATTATGTCTTTTGAGATTTTCACTGTTCATCAATGTTATGAACATTATTCGGTGCTACAAAGAATTTACTTTACGAATCTTCGATGAGGAACATTTTCTTACTTTCAATGTATAAGTTCATCAAATTGAAGAAACGAATCATTAAATTCATGTACGCGATTTTCAGAACTAAGACTGATGTTATTTCTCCATCAAACGATCAAACAGAGTGGTGGCATGTAGTTCGGCTGTCGTAAAACCGGCTAAATTATACCAATTTTGCTCTAATAAGTGTGTAAGCTGTGCCACAATCCAAAGCTGAATATTTTGTAAGTATGTAAACGTTGACTCAGTGTTTGCTGGGAATTTTTATTTAAATTTTTTGAATACAGCCGGGTTAGGCAAATCATCGAATTTGTTTTTCTATTCATGAAAGACGGGATAAGAAATATTTTAAAATTAAAAACTTCCTTTAAAGACATGCCCACAAAAAAGTATTAAAATGGTTTATCCACATCAAATGAGCCAAATTATGATAAAGATAATGAGAGATTTTATGGGAGCGGAAATTGCTCTTTGCTTTGGTGTTCCTCATGGATAACATTCTTTTAACGGATTTAATATCAGCACATGTAGCCAGGACCGAAATTGAGAGAGCATAAAAATGCAGTTATTTACTAGGAACAAATTTTCCAGTTTATATGAGAGCTGCCCAAAAAGCATCCAACCTCATTTATATTTCCGCGCTAAGACCTCTGTAGTGCATGAGTGGGGCGTAACCAGTAATCTTTAACAAACTTCTCGGATGTCACAGGTATTGGCGAGATACCTTGGATCATGTACAGCGTGAATGTATTTGCAGAGTATTTTTTCTATTTGCTACATTTGCTCACAGTAAAGAAGAAAATCCTTTTCGACGAGATCACCGAGGACAATCTTTAATTGATTGTTTCCAAGATCAACTTGTGGCTGTTGCTACGATTAGAAACACCACAAAAAAGACACAGTTTGGGCAACATCCAGACGATTCAAACTGTTACTAGAAATCGATTGTGCTGAAAGTCATTCCGGAATTGGAGTTTCAGGAAGTGAGAACACCAATAAGAGCGTGTTGTTGCATGACTACTTTTTTTGTGGGGAGGTGAATGCCATTTATGCACTGAGTGGGACTCCCATGTTCACAAGCGACTGGACTACCCGGTAAACACCTCCCCTGTCAAACCGAGAACCTAGCCTGTAATCATTTGACTCATTACTTCGGTTCAGGTCTTATTGTGTTACGCTGTGAGATGCCTTCAAGCTGGGGATTCTTTCTCTAGTGGAAGGAGAGAGGGGAAGAGAAATTGCCAGATAAGGGACCCCCCAGCACCGACTGCTGTGATCCTTTTACCTTTTAGCACTGTTGAACAATATGTATGATGAGGGAGGTTTCTGAAAATGTACGAGAAACAAGGATGATAATTATCATGAAACAAGGAACCTTCCCAAGCCTGCGCTTTTCTGTTTTTTACGCTTCGTGTTTATTCGTACATGCGATAGATAATTTGCATTGGAACTAAGGAAAAAAAAACCCCACTCCGCGACAACACAGACGCAAGCCTGAAATGCGTCTGGACCAATTCACTCTTTGCCACTGAGGCAGCCCAACATCACTGTAAGTCCTTTACGAACAATTTATCACACACTACTACTACGCAATGTAAGGCCCGTCACTTGTTGCTCACGAAGAAACAAAATAATTAGGAGAACATTTCAAAAGTCCATACCTAATATAGTTCGAAGCAAATATTTATTGCCAATTTCTTTCGGCATTCATGAGATTTCAATTTGATCTGGCCAACACTACAATTTCGTCATCGTATCACATATTGTTGTAGTTGTAATTGAAAAAATTCAATCGAAATTTTCAAGAATTTTTGGCATAATGAAGAGTACCCTTTCTATTTGACGGACAAAAATGGAAAATTGACAAATCATACTATCACAAACAAAATTTGCCAAATTTTGACTTTGAAGATCTACGATTTTTTTTCAGAACTTTTAACTCATAGATCTCCCACGCAAGGATTTATGCCAAATTTTTCGCATATTTTGACTTCGCTTCCCTCAATCCCGCTACCTCTCTTTTGATACTCTATTCAGACAGTTCTCGTCAAGATTTTTTTCCTACCTATGCCAGCTACTTTTAGTAAAAAACTGTTTGAGTGGTCACTTCTATATATGAAGGACCCCCCTTACCAACGAACGGAAAAGGTATATAGAATCAATGAAAAATTTCATTATAGCAATAAATATTTCATCATTTTCTGACCAATGGGAAAGCTCATCATCACTGAACAATCATTCATCAATTTGATGATTATGAAAGGCCACTTGCGCATTGATATAATCGATTTACGAATTCGTTGCTACAATCAATTCGTACATCAAATATTTTCAAGATATTGATGAAAGCTTTCATTGTTGACGTATATTTATGAATTGGTTAATTACAATTATGAACAAATTCATATAATTTATGAAAGATTTCATTCAAAGGATAATTTTTGTTAATAATATTGACGAAAGAATTTCAGACTAATTTATTGCATAAATAAAACCAATTTTTTTATTTCCAAAGCTTTATTATTAATATTCATTATTTAAAAACAAAATTTATACAATAGGAACTTTGTATAAGTTGATTTATCTATCGCTATTATTGATATTGAATTAAATAAATAGTTCCTGAACCAGCGAAAGTACACAACTTGAAATTGTTATTCAAAAATGCTACCGGTATGTAATAAATTAAATTATGAACTCAAAACTTATTTTTAAATGTGTGTTCAAAATATTCCTCAATTTACTGTGTGGTTTGTATATATACAATATAGCTAACATTGAATTCATAATTAAAGGCTTCAGTTTGATCATCTTGAGATCTGTTCAAAATATATTCGATCTGCGTTGATATTTTTGCATTAGTGTTACTTTTGCTCCCGAGCTCATGGCATCCGTCAAAGTAGCTATGCAGGGGAAATGCCGGCTGACAGGACTAGTTTTGGAGGCTAGCATTCTTTGGGATGTACCGGCCCCACGGGCCCGAGGATATGGAGGTTGTCATGAAGTTCCTCCTGAGATGACAGGTAACGATCCTGACTGAATCTGTACTACGCTTTGGACAACCAGAGTTGACGTTTTGGGCTAGCAGACATGATATTTTGGACCTAGTTGCTTTGCACGGTAGCACCGAAGTGACACCCGTCCCGTGAACGGTACCGTTTCCATCCCGTTAAAACTTTGGCAGGCCTTGGAGTATGTTTGAAGCACGCACCATTGAGTTAGTGGTGTAGGTTCGGTTGAGATGGACTCCCAATTAGCTCTGGTCTGGTTCTGAGCACTTGTCCTCATAAGAACTTGAGCCAACCCTCACATGGCCTCCCTGCCCTGCATAGATAATCTAGGGACCAAAAAAGCAACTACACACATGAACGAGATAACGTTTCCGAGAGTAGACCCAATAAAACTGGAGCAACTAAAAAGCCTACAAAAAATTCAAAAAAAAAGAAAGCAAAAATAGCACCAAGTACGATGCAGCCAGCGGCTACAGCTACATAAGAAATTTTGTTTGAGGAATGCTGGTTGTCCTCAGTGAAAGAACTACATTGTTCTTTCACCCGAGCATTTTAGCTATCAACTTAATAGCATTTTTCGCTCGATGGACTTCAGCTGGTTCCAGCACATGGGCTGGTTCCATTAAAAATCTCGCAGTTTCGTTCGAGGTGACCGATATACTCCTCAGGAGCTGCCACATCAGTCACCTCGGGGCAGCTCGACTGCGGGGTTCCAGATGACCACGAACCCATATATATATATATATATATATATATATATGTTGCAGCATGGCAGTGCTGCAAGCTCTATCTACATGTTTACAGCACGTCAGGAGCGGTACTCACGAGGACAAAACTACGATGAATACAATAACAGTGTAGACGGATGAAAAACGGAGATTAACAGACAGTCTTGTCCAGACTAAGTTTCCTGCGGCACTCGGTTGCAGCGAAAAATGCTGTGAATGCCAGAAAGGAAGAGCTAGAAACTCTGCAAGTCGCACCAGATGTTCGAACAGTGGAGGAAAATATAACGAAGACCAGCAGGTCGAAGAAGAGTAGAAGGCGGAAGCGCTGAGGGCTGAGCCTGAACGATAAGCGCAGAAAGCTCCACCATCAAACATCAATAAAAGAATGGCGTCTAGCCCAATCCTCTTTATGGTCGTCAAATGCCATACCAGGGGTTCCAGCCAGCGCTGACAAAAGGAACGAAAAAAGCCGCAAAGAAACTCCTTCAAAAAGTGCCAGAAAATAGAGTTCGTAAAGATGCCCCGACGAAGACCTCGGCAGCAGGCACTGCTCTTAAAACCCAAAGTTCGCCAATCTTAGGCAGAAGTGGTGCGTGATCTCAGTGAAAATTCAAACCTCGAAGACACCAGCACTGTTATTAAAGCAGGTTGCATTCGGGGTAGAGGCCGACAATAAAAAAGCATTCTGCGACGCAGTAGAGAAAGCCCTCAGCAAAAACGCAACTATATCCTCGCTCGAGCCGATGGCAACGATCGAAATAACAGATATTGACTGCATCACGGACCTAGGGAGGTTGAAGAGGCCATCAAAGGGGAGCTCCCAAGCATCGTCAGAACCCAAGCGAGACTTATATCAGAAAATCATAGGAGACAACGCATGGATATCATTAACTTGACCGAACAGGACGCCGAACAATTTCTGAATAAGGGGAAGTAAGAATCGGGTGTGTCGTCTGTAAGATATGGCAAAGAGCAGTGCCTCTTCAATGTTTCAAAAGCCTTGGTTATGATCACACCGCACAAGTATGCAAAGGACCCGATAGGAGTTCCCTATGTTACAAATTCGGTGAAATGTGGCACAAAGGAAAATAGTGTACAAAGTAGGCACATTATCTCCTTTGCAAGGATGCTGATCCAAGACCGGATCTTGGACATGTCTTGAGATCAGACAAATGTTAGATCTTCAAGATAGCCCTAGCCAAGGCGAAATCAGAACTTCGGTGACCCGCTTCCTGCTGGTAAACCTATACCTTAGTTCAACCACCCAAAACCAGCCTGAGTTGTTTGCGGGGGACATGAAAGTCGATTTTTTGCTGCTGAGTGAGCAACACCACGATGAAAGTTTTGCATCATGATATTCTGATGAAACTGTTACTGCCGCCATCTGGGTTCGGAGCTATAATTTCCAGGCGAAGAGTTGTGGACGTGGGGATGGTCTCTTGTGAGTTCGGTGCTCAGGGACCACCTTTTTTAGTATGCACCTAAATCCGAACGAACCGATATCATCTTTCCAAGCGATACTTAATGCGTCAGAGGACGCTGTGTTGAACGCAGACGACAACACGCTAACTGGGGGAGACTACAAGCTAAAGCAATCGAATGGAGCATGCCTTGAACAGAACCGCGGGGAAAACGAATCCTAGAAATGGTGACCGGGATGGCGTTCGTTATACAAAAAACCGAAAATACGCCAACTTTCCACGGTATTGGCTGCAAAAAAACCACACTGGACGTGTCATTTGCCTCGGAGTCCTTAGAATCGAGGATACACAATTGGAGATTATTAGAGGACTACTCAGCCAGTGATCATCAGTGCATTTTGCTTGACATCAGTTGTACGAGTATTGTATCCTGACGTCTGTGCACTCGACCTTCTACTGTTGGGAGGATGGACATCGAGAGGTTCGTCAAGGTGCTTATGGCACGTGCTCCGCTGCAGGGTGATTCGTACGGAATAGAAGAACTGACAGTCAAAATGTGGTGAACTCAACTATGAACATCATTACGACTGCGTGCAACGCTTCTATACCCTGCCGATAACCCCGGTACGGCAAGCCTCCAGTATACTGGTGGTTGGCTAAAACCGCTGAAAAGCAAAGGTAATTTCACAAGCCTCGGCGTGAGGCTAAACGGGCATGGTACCGTGACGAGGAATATAACCGGGTAGCAGCATATAAGTCGACCAGGAAATGCCTCCGCAAATTGATTAACAACAGCAAGGCCCGCTGCTGGCAAAATCTAGTGGACAATGTGAACGAGAATCCGTGGGGCCTTGGCTACAAGCTAGTTATGTGGAAGCTTGGTACCCTACGGTCGTCTTGCATACATCATGCGGAAAAGTTGGATAAGATAGTGCGGGCAGTCTTCCCCGCCCATCCCGTTCGTGTTGATGTTGGCCACGGGGAACAAGCAGTCGAGTGTCCACTTTTCACACAGCTGGAATAGGAAGAGGTAGTCCTTCATTGGAAACGAGGTAGGCTCCAGATCGAGATGGTGTCCCAGCTGAGGTGTTGCAACTTGTCTTTCCCCATTTGCCTTGCTTAGTCAGTTCAGCACATTCACAAGACGGGTTTTCCCGGTACGATAGAAGGTGGCGAGGCTCGTGCTGATCAGCAAGGGGGAGGGAAATCTCGGACCGCCGTCTGCATACCGCCCGTTATGCATGCTAGGTACTGCTGGGAAAGTGCAAGAGAAACTCATCAAGGGAAGACTCACTGACACGATTCGTGTTGCTGTGGACCTATCTTCTCGGCAGTACGGCTTAAGAGCAGGACGTGCGACCGTTGATGCAGTTGCAGATGTGGTGAACCTATTGCACCAAGTGACGGATTGTCCTGTTGGTGACACTCGACGTCAGGAACGCCTTCGACTCGGCTAGATGGGTGGATATTCTGGATACGCTGGCAAACTCTTTTCAAGTTCCAGAATATCTAATACAGCTTTTGAGGAACTACCCCAAGGAACGAAGCCCGCTCTACGACACGATGTGGTCATCTTGACAAAAAAGAGAATCCCTAGAGTAAGGATGATCAGTATTGGAGACATACAAATCGAATCGAAGCCATCGCTGAAGTGCCTGGGGCTAGTTATCGACTCAAAGATGAGTTGCTCTGAGCAAATCAAGGCAACGGCTGAGAAGGCTGCTTCGGCAGTATCGGCTCTTAGTCGACTTATGGCCAACGTGGGGGGACTCAGCCCATCAAGAAGAGGCCTCCTGATGAGTACTGTAGGGTCAATGCTACTGTACGGAGCACAAGTACGGGGTGACGCTCTCAGTGAGGAGGTATACTGAAAGCGTTTGGCACAGGTACAGAGAAGTGGAGCACTCAGGATTGCATCTTCGTATCCGACAGTCTGATTCAGCGGTGGGAGTTATTGCAGGTGTGATACCTGTTGCCCTCCTCGCTAGAGAGCGTTGCGCTGTTTACCCACGTCGAAGCGAGGGAGATGGTTGCCCGCGAGGGGAACCAGCGCTCACTCAACGATTGGCAGCAGTCTTGGGTCAATTGCACGAAGGGAAGGTGGACTGCGTACCTCATCCCTGATGAGAGACCGTGGCTGAATCGAGGGCATGGTGAGACTGACTTCTATCTGACTCAGCTTTTGAGCGGGCATGGGTGTTTTCAGTCTTACCTGCATAAGATTGGTAGGTCACGATCCCCCAATCGTATGCCACACATTTTTGCGTGCACAAAATTGGTCAGGCTGCGAAGGGACCTCCACAGGGAGACGAGAGAGCTCACCACGGATAATATAGTCGCGGTGATGCTCGAATCGGTTGACAAATGGAACCAGGTGGCACATTATGCTCGGGCAGTCCTAAAAGATAAAAGGAACTCACTGCAGCCTGGGGCTGGGAGATCGCTTGTCTGGCACTTCCTCTTCCCCTCTCCCCTTCCGCTAGAAGAGGGATCCCCCAGCTTGAAGGTGAATCACGGCGTAACAAAACGAGCCCTGGTCCAACGTAATATGTCAAACGGTTCCAGGCTAGGTTCTAAGGTTGACAAGGGAGGTGTTTAGTGGGTAGTCCAGTCTCCTTCTTGCGAGCAAGGGAATCCCACACACTGTGCGTAAATGGCATTCACCTCCCAAACACAAAAACAAAACAAAAATGACAAAGTACTGGCTAGACTACCTCGTAGTACTTTATGTGTTAGGCTGCTCCATTTTCTGCTTTGATGGTTGTTCCTTTCAATAATAAGGAATGTACTTACAGTTTCCTTTTTTCTGACCGCATATCATAATTTTGGCTACTAATATGTTTTTTTTTCATGAAATTTGCATAGCGAGGTCACATATTTTCATTTTTAGGGTTTTGTACTAAAATACAAAACCCTATTGCAATCGCGACCATGGTGTCATTGAAAAGGTCTCAATGAGATCTTTTCAAAACAAGTCTCAAAATTGCCTTACAAGTACCAAGGGGGCCAGGGGAAGGGGAAATGTACGAACTTTTCGCGTACCCCCCACCCCCCTCGCGATTGGACACCTTCCATCCGAAAAATCTGAAAAAAATCATGCATGTAGGCCTTTATGAGTACAACAACAACAAATACATGAGAAGTCGAAATTCACTCAACTTTGTTAGTAATAGTATGATTTATCGATTTTATGTTTTCTTGAATAAAACTTAAACGGTACCCTTAAATTCAATAAAATTTAGTAAACAGATGACTATTTATAAGATTGATATTTTCTGAAAGTTTCATAAAGATCGAATAGTATTTGACGAAGCTATAGCGATTTGAATTTTCCCGTATTACTATGGAACAATATGCCCTGTAGTACTATGGAAACATATGGCTATGGAGCCATATGCGCTTTTTACCGACTTAGACACTACAGCTTTGCTAGAATTTGCATGAAAATTTCAGAAGTGATAGGTATCATGAAGATGAGTACATACAATAGAAACAAGTCGAAGAGGCAGGAGAGAGCTCCTAGCAAAAGGGCTTTGTAACCATTCTAAGATTCGAAAAAACAGGCCATGAATCGATGATTACAGTACAGAGGAGTTGCCCCTGAAAAAAGATTTCATGAAAGGTAACCGATATGAGTATCAACTGAAAGTTCTCCATGAGAGCTTTTCAAAACAGGTCTTAAACTGACAGTTTTTGCTTCAGTGGGAGCACAGGGGGGTGGGGAAATACATGAAAAATGTGTTTCCTCCCTCGCGAATGGACACCCGTGATCTAAAAAATCTGAAAAAATTTTCAAGGGAGATATTTATGGGTATAACTATAACAAATACCTCAGAAGTCAAAATTCTTTCAACTTTGTTAATGATAGTATGATCCTCGAACATGACATGTTTCTTGATTTTATTCGTTACTGGTTACTGCATTTTGTAAGTAGAGTACAAAACCCTTCTGACATGAGCATAGGTCTGTCTACCCAACTTGTTAGCATTGCTACAGGGTACTTTTTGTTTCAGTAGCCAAGGTTTCTGTTAAATTGGCAACAATGAAATTATGTTTGTACTGCTTTCATTAGTAGGTCGGACCTTTTTCAATAAGCTTGAACGTCAACTAACCCTCAACACCTTCCTACTCTTTTCGTCGATTCACGTGACTAGGCTTGTTCCGACCTCATCCTTTTCGAACCCAGTGGTTATTCAACTCTCGGTCATTAGCCCTAGACTCAGGGTTTTAAGAAGTGGATGGTCCTTTTTGTGGTTTGAAATATCGGGTATGTTTGTTTTGGGGGCCCAGAACAGAACCCCTTTCGCTTCTCGTACACTAGATATTTCACTTTTCCATGGTATTATCACCAAAATGATTAGACAAGAATTATTCTTCGGCCCTCTGGCTTGCACAGAATATAAATGACGCTTTTGAAAAACTAGCAATTTACAAAATGAGGGTTAGCAGCTGATGCACACTTCTGTATCTTAGCAAGAACAGCCTTCTAGAGGTCTTTAACCCATGGATGGTTTAGCTTTTGCTCCAGTCACTCGTTCAAAACCACTACCATATCATGCCGCTTTCCTGGATGCTACTCCAGATATGCTGGGTCGCTTTCTAGTTCGATTTGGACTGGTTCGGCTTTTATTTCGCCTTGTGACTGTTTTATGACTTTGGAACGCTAGCTTGCCTCTGCCTATCCTCTTTTATTTACCTGCCCCTCCCACTGTTGACATGTTTACTCCTGGCGTTAGGTGTTTCCACAGCCAGCTTTCGTTTTCGGGCTCAAAAAGATGCAGTGTCATCAGCATCATTTCACTAACCCCCAGCTTGTCACTGTCCAGTACACATACTCTGGTGCTCCAAAACGCACCACTTAACTCTGTTAAACTCCGTTCCAATTGCTGAAAACACCGCGAAATTCTCAAAGCCGGTTGTTCAGCCAGATTTTTACTTGGTACAGCGATATTTTCCATAAAGCTGATGATGCACAGACCTTTGTGTACACGTTACGTCTCCAGTTTGTTCTTTCCAAGTGCTAGTATAGTTAAATGATAATTGGCACGATCTCACATTAAAGGGCGAAATACGACCATGCCAGATTCACCAGTTTTATAATAGTCTTAAATAATTTTAACTCATTTCCCGATGCTTTAACAATTGATTTTCATCTATGTTGGAGAATATACTTTAAAAAAATAATAACAATTACAATGATAGGCCTGATCAAAGCTTCGGTTTTCAAACCATGAAATGAATAGCCCTTATTACCTTAAACTACACCCAATTTGCCTGAAATAAATTCAAATTCGCTGCAATCTGTAACGGAAATAGCGCTCGGCTTGTACGTTTTAGTCCAATTCCTCACGCACATTACCCTAGATAGATTGTTTACTTCCAGCATATTTTCCATACTTAAACTATTTTTCTGTGATCTTATTTCAAGTCCACATTAGTTAACGTTAAACTCAACCTTAACTATATCGCGAGTAAACATTTCAAATAAATATCTTCCTCTATAAAAGGCTATTGACCAGATTCTTCCGCAAGATATTTATTTGCACATACGCACGTTTTGCTATTTTGACCGTTTTCATTTTTTTCGCGCTACCATCGACGTCCGAGCATTGAACTGAAAAATAATTTTACTAAGTTCAGATCAAGATGAATTTCGCGATTGAGACATGATAAATTTGAACAAAAGATGACGAGTGGCCCATCTGAGTGGCGCGTCGCGAGAGTCTGCAATTTATTTGCAGACTTTGTTGTAGGTTGGCTGCTCTACCATCCATCCATTACGTATTGTTGTGGTTCACAACATTTTACTGGTCTATTCCTTTCATCATATCACACAATCATCGGTAATTACATTCCACCATTAAGATTGAACGATAGCAAAGCGACGAAACAAACAAGAAGTCTTTTCTTTTCTCTTGAATATTTTCAAGAAAGGAAAGAAGTTATCTGGCCATCCGTGCTGATGAAGTCATCTCACAATTTAATTTTGATTGCACAATGGGATTAGTGCATTGTTAAAAGTTTTGCAATATTTCTCTGCCTGGTGGCGATTTAGCTGGTTGCGATGCAAAAGGGCATGCCAAAATTTATCTTATGTATGTTAGATTTAAATAAAGATAACTTGAAATGACCATTGCTTCTGCTGAGAACTTACTCTACAATGCTAAAGCAGGTATTACGTAATTACCTAAGATTGCATATGTAATAATTCTAAATGATGTATCTGAGTACATTTTAATTTGATTTCTTTGAAAATCTCTGGATGCAAGGATTTTTTGTATTTTATTGAGGTCCAAACTGTAAACTGTTTCGCGTTAAAACAATCCTCTCCATTCTCCAACCGTGGCAGATCTTAGAAAATGTTCAGTTGAGGAGAACTCGTGATAAGTACCGATTTGGCTTTGAGCATTATTCCTATAAGGACTCGTGAACATTCAAGCAAAGATAATAGCCGTAGGACTTTCCTACTCCAACCCCATATGGAGACCAATTTTAAGGTCAAGAGCGTCAATGATGAAGAAGTGGATGGAGAACTCGCTTTGCTGGAGGAGAAAAGGCAGGAAAACGTACGTTAACATCCATTAGCATTTTGTGAAGTCCTTCAGAATCTGTTTTAAAATCAGCTTTACACAACACAGATCTGTATTTATTCTGGTTTAGTCCCTCGCAGTGCCAAGGCAATGACGTTTACCACTGCTGAGAAGAAAAATCCTGCGTGATCCACGAGAAACGCTGATTAAGCTAACTCAAGCATTCCCGGCAGCTACCTCTGGTGCCACTTCGGCACTTCAACTTCGGGCATCTAACCCCCTAATGCGAACCAAAAAAATGTATCCCTGATTTTAAAGATTTGTCGAGTATTGTTTTTGGAACAGTAACCAGAATGGTCAAGGGTTTTCTTAAATCTGGAAAACAAAATATAGCGGCTTGTGTCGTAAATCAGCCTTCAGCAAAATTGAAGGCTCAAAAACGCCAAAAGTCAGTGATAGATATAAAACAAAAGCGAAAAGAAGATAATAATAAAGTAAGGCCAACAATACAATATAAATATTAGAAATAATAATAATTAAAATTATAGATAATTATACAAGATTGTTAAGTAACATAACAATTTATGCAACCTACTTTTAAAGATATGGTACGAATCATTAAAAGAACCAAACTTGAGGTCATTATGTTCTCTAATAATTTGCGGCAGTGGGAAGAGAAAATATAATTCAGTCCTGGTGTACAATTCAGTTCTGGTGTATAATTCAGTTCTGGTGTATAATTCAGTTCTGGTGTATGGAACCTCGAGCAGACTGTTGGACCGAAATGGACGCACGATCTGGCTGAATAGCAAGTGGCCCCTTCGATTTTAAGCAACATAGACTTTGAACAGTTTATACAGGAAACATTGATCTAAAAATATTCTACGACTTGACAGAGAAGGGAGACGAAGTACAGATAAACGATACTCATAGGTTTCATAAGTCAAGTTCAATTTGGAGAACAAAAAATGGGTGAGATAACATTGTACAGCTTCTAGGCAGGAGGGACAAGGCAAATAAATGGGCCAATAGCAGTGGCAATCTTAGAAAACTTATATGAGTGACGCAAAATGAAACCAGAAACTTTCGATGCTTTCGTTATTGTGTTGTGAATATCGCCATAAAATTTAAGTTTGGGATCAAAGATCACACCAAAGTCCTTGGATGAATTCACTGCGGAAAAGGTAACATCAGACAGGGTAAAATTAAACGATGAAGAGCTAAACTTAAGGGTAAGGGTCATTTAGCAAAATTGATTAATCTTGAACGGGCCTAATAACGTGAAACACCATGAAGTCATGTGCATATAGGAGACAAGAAGAGATGATTACAGAAGCGAGATCATTAATAAATAGTATTGTAGGAAAAGGAGAGGGCCAAGAATAGAGCTTTGAGGGATACGAGTTGTAGCATGAAATAGAGTAGACATCAGTTAGTGAAATATAATACGGAAAATACGTCAAGAGAGATAGGATGAGATCCAGGATCCAGCCAGAGGTACCAAGAGTCCCATGCTTTAACATAGAAGGCAGTGGCTTGCAGAATCAAGGGCTTTGCTGAAATCTGTGAAAATAATATCAACTTGAAGTTGTTTTTCCAATGCACATGCAATGCAGTCTGTAGCTAAGTTTGAAGAAGTAGAGCATCCCTTCAATAATCCGTGCTGCTGTGGTACAATAACTGAATTCAGATACTCCGAAAGCTTGTTGTACACAAGGCGTTCAAGCAGCTTAGGGGAAAAGGAGGGTTAGAATATAGGACGATAATATGAAACATTAGATAGATCACAGCTTTTAAACAAAGGAACAAAATCAATTTTTTACCATTAACTGGGGACGGTGTCAGTACTGGAGCTGAGTTTAAAAATTAGTGATAAGGAAAACATAAAGAGGAGAAGAGAAACTTCACAAATATGTTTAGCAATCCATCAGGAGTAAGACTACCGAATGTTCAAGGGAATTAATTAACAATTCGACCTTAGAAGGGTTAGGGAAGTAGGGTTCAATTGTAATTGGGTTGCTGTCTGCTACGTTGTTAGAAAAACGCATTGAATCAGAATGTGAAAATGTAGAGGAAAAATTGGGCAACAAGATTTGAAATACCCTGTGAGGATGTAGCTACAGCGTTATTCCAGTTTAGAAGAATACATAAAGGATACATAAAGGAACCTGTTTATTTTGAAAAGTTTTCATCAAAACCTTTTATTTGACACCAATATTGACTACCTTTGGTGAAAAAATGTTTAAGAGTCACCCGCCTGAATGGGGAGACCCTCCTTAAATACCTTGAAATATTATTTTTGCACTGCAACTTTTGAAAGGGCAAAGGCGTGCCCTAAGTAGAAAATTTCATCACTCTAGCTTATGTGGCTTGCTAGAAAACTTGCTGTGATGTACGGACAGATGGATGGACGAACGTACGAGCAAACGGACGTACAGACGGACAGACAGGTCGTGAGTAGGGTATTGTAGCTGACGTATAGACGCATCGATAGGTACGAATATTAATAGGGTATTGCAAAAAAAATTTTTTACAAAGCCCCAAAAAACGTTTCCATGAATTTCAGTTGCTACTAAAATAGCATATTGCGCTTACATTCTGACCTTTGCGGGCCGCCATTTTGAATGCATACATTTAGCTTTGAGTTTTTTCTAATGTTTGTGTGCAAGGGTCTCATCAATCAATGTGCTAAATCTCGTTCAAATCGGAGTTTCACTCCATGCGAGGCAAAAGTATTCAATTTTTAGTGAAAATGGAAGCTAAAAATATTACGTTTTAAATTTTCGACTTATTTATTTTTCATCCAATTTTGATGATTTTTTGCTCAACATAAAAACTTACTACAGTTATCCATAATTTCAAGTTTCATCAAAATCCATTGAAAACTATGGCCGCTAGAAAGCCACGAAAATCAGGAGAAATCGCATATTTGAACCGCCGCTATTTTGAAACTTCCACATATATAATCAGCAAAATGACAAAATCCTTAGACCTGGTTATTTTGTATCTTGAAACTAAGTTTCATACCCATCGGATCCGATTGCGACTTTTAGAAGCCCTCTCCCCAATAGGTGTTTTGCTCTGAAGAATTCACCTAATAAAAAAAATAATTGATGACTATGAATTACTTTGCCGCAGACTCTGTTGGGATGGATGAATACTCAGGTGTTTGTAATATCGATATTATTCGCTTTAACTTCTATACTAACGAAATTTTTGAGAGTTTTGAATGTTTTCCTTTGTGTATGCTAATGACCTAACTCGGTGCTAAATTTTAAGTTTCTCGGTCGCTTGGAAGTGCGTTAAGTTTTTGATGAGTGGGTCAATGATAAAAATGACAATTTTCAGATCCTCATAACTCCATGTTCCTAAAATTTGATATTCGCGGAATCCAAGGTATTTCTTTCTTTTTCTTCTTTGTAGCATTACAGCCCCTCTCGGGCCTTCGATTCCTGCAAATGGCTCTTCCAACTGTCTCAGTCCATTGACCGCGACCTCCAATTTCGAAACCCGAATTCAACATCTACTGAAATTCCGCCAATACACGGAGGACGATACCAGCGACATCTTACCACTCTCATGCGACTAAAAAGGCAACCTACAATTGGTGGATACACAGGATGTCAACTACCCCTCTAGTTAAGGAACGATATGATCAGGATCGTAAGTTCATACTTGATATGGCGAAAATCGATGGATACGATACGAAATTGGTGATCGTTATCATTAGCAAAATGCAAAGGAGATTAAAAGCAGAAACTTTCACTGTGTTATTCGCACAGAATAAAAAATTAGAGAATATTCAGAGAGCAGCAATAACATCTTCTTTCTTCTTTTTAGCACTACAGCTCCTCTTGGGCCTTCGCTTAGAGAAAGTTAGAGTATCTCATTTTCATGACCGTATTGATTTTTTTTTCGGAAGTTGGTTTGGTTTGTACCATGCTCCCGTGGGTCTGCTCAGCTATGATATGATTAAATCAGTACATATCACCACTGAGTGAACACTCGAAGTCAGTCCGAAAAATCCCCTGAACTTAATCACGTTGTTCACCAACGAGATTTGAACCTGGAGCCTTCGGCTTCTGCGTCTCATGCTCTAACCACATAGACAGCAATAGCATACTCTAACGTTTTTGGGCAGATCAAAAAGATGTTGAAGACGGTGAACATTGCGGCAACATCTACCAGTGAAAACTTAAAACTTGGAACAAGATTATGCACAACGAAAGGCAAGACGCTCAAAATGCAGAGTTTAAAAAATATGCCGAGAAAAACTATATAGGACAAACAAGGCGCTCAGTTGAAACGATCACATCAAGGAAGCGAAGAAGTTAATTTCTAAGCAAGGACCTATCGAAGCAATCAAATTATCGGTTGTGAGGCATATCGTATCGAGTAATCATAAGATCGATTGGGAAGATCTTCAAGTCATACAGGAAGTGAATAGTGTCAAGAAATTAGACGCTTAAGAAAGCTTATGGATATTGAGACAACCAAAAACAGCTACTCCAAGATGATAGAGGTAATTAGGGATGAGTAAGATTGTTAAGGGTAATTAAAAATACTGTGTGGTCTAGTAGTTAGAGCGTGAACGCATAAGCCGAAAGTCCCAGGTTCAAATCTCGTTGGGAGCAACGTGATTTAGTTCAGGGGGTTTTTCGGACAGACTATGAGTGGTTCGCTCAGTGGTGATATGTACTGATTTAATTATATCATAACATAGCTGAGCAGGCACACGGGAGCATGGTACTGACCAAACCAACTTCCGAAAAAATCACAATACGGTCATGAAAATGAGATACTCTAAGTATCTCTAAGTGAAGGCCCGAGAGGGGCTGTAGTGCTACAAAGAAGAAGAAGAATAAAAATTTTAGTGACTTTTATTAGGATAAATTCGGGAAAGGGACAAGTTATATCATTAGTTTAAGTGAGTGAAAAGATAATCAAATTATCTTAGATAAAAGGATTAAGGCTAAATGAGTAGAAGGTTAAGTGAGTAGATTAAGTTAGGTATACTAATTACGTGAGTTAAAAGATTTTGGTATTTAAGTGATGTAATATTTCTGCTAGGCCACAGAAGGACGCTGATGCAGAGGGAAAACTTACCCTTGAAATATATACTATATATGTCTTAAAAATGCAAAACGTTTTTTTTTGTTTTTAATTTGCATCATTGGGAAAATAAATTTTCTATATCTTTTTCAGAAAGCGCAAAAACACCGAGGATTCAAATAACTTTTATATCTCTGTTTTAATTTTCGGTTAAAAAATTGATCTAAAATGGCTTCGTCTTCGTTTCCGTTCTTTCGCTAGCTCACATAAGCTAGAAGTATACTGTGATCTGCTTTCGCTTTCTCTCTGCATTCTGCATAGAAAACGTTGGCGTAGTACTGCAGTATTTACTGTTGGTTTTAAATACGCAATCATTTTTTTCTATAAAAACTTGAGATGTGCATTCCGTAGGCTTTTTGTGTGCACAAACTTTTTGAACCATACTGTTGGCTTCTGCATCTAGTTTATTCAGTTGTACCGCTGTTATATTTTTTTCTATAGTAATTTCATTTCCATCAAAATGAATCTCCATACGATCGACGAAATCTTCCCAATCGCTTGCTGAGTGTTTGATGTTTCCAGTACACGCCATTGTTCTTTCTATTTTGTTCTCTGCAACGTTCTTTGATTGTTTTTGTTCTGCGCAAAATGTGTCTGAGATCGTCCAATTTACTTGCTTCACCGATATTAATTTATCTATCTTTTAATTCCTTTAGAATTTCATCTTTTTTCAGAGTGTGTGGCAGTAATCGTTTCAACCGCCTGTACGATAACCCCGGGAACCCAATAAAAATAAAAATAAGAACGATCCGTTTCGATGTCGGCACCATAAAAATTATTACCATGCGCGGGTGCAATAAAACGTATCCTTTTTTGCACGAACTCAAGGGATAATTACCATGCGCTGGTGCAATAAACGACCAAACTATTACCGGTCGGTGCACACAGGATAAACCCTTTGATGATGGGTTTATTACACAATTTTTTCATATTTTGTAAATATAAAAGTAGATGTAAGTAGATTGTAAGAGGAGTTTTGTTGTAAGCATCGTCGAAGTGAGACAACTCAATAAAATTTAGATAATATTCATTCATTGTGTTGTCATTTCGAATCGAATTGTGTTGTTAGTTTCAATTGATAACGAGTCCAAAAACTACAGTAGTGACCCCGACTTGATATAAAAGAAATAGTGTGCAAGAATGGTTGGGGACCTACCAAATGAAAATACAACCATTACTGCATTGCAGTTCACGTTTTTAAATCATTCAACGATGATGACCCAGAATTCTGGTTCTCACAAGTTGAGCTGGCTTTAGAAGGAGCGAATCTAACACCGAGGGACAGAAATACGCATGTGTGGTTCAATTGCTAGATACGAGAGCTGCCGGTGAAGTACGAGACATTGTAACCTCTACGCCACCCGAGAAGCCATACACGGAGTTGAAAGGAGTTAATCAAAACACTATGTGTGTCGGAACAGCAAAACATTCGTCAATTATTAGAGCTCGAGGAGTTAGGTGATAGGGAGCCAAGCTAGTTTTTACTCCATCCGAAAAAAATTGGCAGGTTCGTTTATTTCCAATGAAATACTCCGTGCTTTGTGGTTTAAAAGAATGCCAGAGGATATGAAGCCGGTCCTACTGATTCAAAAAGATATCCAGCTTGAGAGCGCAGCCAAGTTGGCTGATAAAATCATTGAGATGTCGCTATAACAGAAAAATCATGTAGCAGCTGTGGCGACACCAGTACTAACCCCAGGTCCATTTACAGTAACAACGATGGCAGAAGCGCTAGCCGCACAGCTAGAGATGCTTGAATTCAAGCTATCTGCAAAGATAGAAGATAAACTAGACTCGTTTCGCCAAGAGATCAGTAAGCTGCGCGGTCGTTCTTATATCCGAAGCTTCTCACGTAACCGCACACGTTCCGCGTTCTGGAGTCATTACACTGCAGAAGATATAGGCTGGTGCCATTTTCGTTTTGGCTCAAAATCAAAGAAATGCCCAAAACCATGTAATTGGTCGGGAACTGAAATGGCTTGTCGTTAATGGTGCTGGACGACAAGCGCCTTAATCTATCACGCCGCCTCTTTATAAAATACATCACAAACAAAAAAACCTTCCTGATAGACACTGGTGCAGAGTTATGCATATATCCTCACAAATACTTTCACTGCGCCTCGAGAAAGGTGTGATTTTGAACTTTCCGCGGTGCATGGCACACGCATAACTGCTTGCGACACTATAACCCTGACGTTGAACTTTGGCTTACGACGCGATCTCACTTGGCGCTTCATAACTGCAGATGAAGAACAGCCAATAATTGGATTTGATTTCCTGCAGTACTACGGACAATTGATAGATCTCAGGAATCGAAAGCTGTTGGACAACTTAACCCAGCTGGTTAAACAAGTCCTCAGCGTAAAACTGGTAATAGGATCAACACCATTTCATGATTTTCTATCAAAATATCCGGAAATTCTGAAGTCAGACGGAGTGCATAAAGTTAAACACAATACGGTTCACGATATAAGGACTACTGCAGGACCACCAGTTGCTAGTAAACCCAGATGCTAGTACCAGATAAACTCAAATAGCCAAAACGGAATTCGACAGCATGCTGAAACTATGCATTGCCAGACCACCACAAAGCTGCTGGTCGTCACCCCTTCATATGCAGCCAAAGGCCAATAATGAATGGAGGCCTTGGGCAGCGTAAACATTCCAGCGTTTCATAGATGAAGTGCTGGGTGGCATGGAGTTTCGCTATGCGTAGAAGGATGACATCATAGTTGCCTCATCATCAGCAGCAGAACACATTAACCACCTTAATATCCTCTTTCACCGACTGCAAACGTACGGAGAACTCATTAATTCCGCTCATTGGACAATCGAGTGTACAGTTCTTGGGCTATTTAGTCGGTGAAAGTGGTATTCGACCACTACCGCAAAAAGTTGAAATCATCAGACGGTACCCACAGCCGAACACAGCAAAAGAGTTACGTCAGTTCTTAGGTATGTTAATCTTTTATCGGAGATTCACACCGAAAGCCGCAAAGACTCAAACTCCATTATGTAGCCTACTCGCTGATGATCTCAAGGGGAAATCAACCATACTTTAGACCCCGCAAGCAGAAGCAGCGTTCCATGAAGCAAAAGAAAGCCTAGCCAAAGCAACGAAACTTGCTCACCCAGTGCCCAAAGCACCACTAGCAATATTTTGTGATGCTTCCGACCTCAGTATTGGTGCAGCACTGCAACTACTTTTCAATGGCCACTGGCAACCATTGGCCTTTTCCTCAAGAAAACTGAAGCCAGCAGAGAGTATATACGCCACCTATGATCGGGAACTCTTAGCGATCTACGACGCCGTTTAATATTTCCACCATATGATCGAGGGACGAGAATTCGTTATCTACACTGACCACAAACCAATATCCTTTGCATTCAGGAAAAAAAACACGCAATTTTCTCCGAGACACTTCAGATACCTCGACTTTATCAGCCAATTCTCCACAGATATCCGATATATAAAAGAAGGGGAGGATGCAGTGCAGATGCTCTCTCAAGGATCGAAGAAATCGAAGCAAAAGTTGATTTGCCAGGATTAGCAGCAGCTCAAAAGAACGATAATGAGCTAAAAAGCCTACAAAACGATAAATCGGCACTAAAACTGAAGTTGATCAACCTACCAGAATCAGAAGAGTCCATACTCAATGCCATCGCAAACGAGAGAAGAGTTGGCTAATGAAGCTCAAACACCAAGGAATCATGCAGACGATTCCTCCTCAAGGCATACACGCTCAGGAAGACGTGTTCGATTCCCAGATCGCTTGCGAGTTGGAATTTTGTGAGGAGGTACTGTGGCAGTAACCGTTGCAATCGCCTGTAACAAAACCCCCGGGAAATCCAATAAAAATAATAATAAGAATTATCCGTTTCCATCCCGGCACCATAAAAATTATTAGCATGCGCGGGTGCAATAAAACGTATCCTTTCTTGCACGAAATCCATTACCATGGGCTGTCCAATAAACGACCAAACTACTGCCGGTCCGTGCATACAGGATAAACCCTTTGATGATGGGTTTATTACACATCTGGTCTCCAGATTTTTCCATATTTCGTAAACATAAAAGTAGACGTAAGTAGATTGTCAGAGGAGTTTTGTTGCAAGCATGGTCAAAGTGAGACGACTCAATAAAATTTAGATAATATTCATTTGTTGTGTTGTCATTTTGAGTCGAATGATTGTGTTGTTAGTTTGAATGGATAACGAGTCCATTAACTGCAAGTGTTAATCCAAGTCGTGCCTGTTCTGTCAGACATTGAGCTTTACTCTATGCTTCAGCACACGTGCGTTGAAACCTCATCGCCACTGTAATGTATTCGGGAAGAGAGAAATAAGAAGGGATGTTTACTCGTGAATTACTACGACTACCTGTACACTGATGTACATTGTATAGTCTCATAATAAACATAAGCTATCTTACACATCTGAATACTATAATATATTGCATATACTACAGATTCCCTAGAAAATTGGTCAATCTGGCTCATCTGGATAATATTATATTTCAAATCAAACAACTGTAAACAAACTTTTTTACCAAAAATTTGCAAAATGAATCTTTTACGTATATTTGAATTGATTAGGGGCACTGTCATTAATAATTTCATCTATCCCTTAACTTTCTAGTCTATTGGGAAGTTGATATGAGACTAAATTAAGTTTTATAACTCTTTTTTTTCAAAATCATCTTAACTTGGCTTCGGAACAAAGGGCTTATCGATGACTCAAATTTACAGTCTTTATCTAAAGTATCCTGTGCTGTATGCAGACGTGAGAGCTCTAGCTCTATAATGTGATATGGAGATATGTTGTAGTCAAAATTTTAAACCCAATTTTAAGCCATTCCCAGGACATAGGTAGAGGCGGATTATTGCGACTTTTCTTGCAAGAAAAATAGTCACAATATATTTTGCGGTAGATTAGGTCAGTCTATCTGCGCCAGCTTGTTATCTGCCTCAAAGGATGCAACGTTGAGTGATAAAGACAAAGGCTTATAAGCGCTGAAACGTTCCTAACGCCTTGGCCACAAATACTGCTACAAAGAAAGCTGTGCAATCAGATCGATTTCGGCATAAAAGTTTAACAATAACTTCCTCTGACTTTATTTCGTGTTTGAAAAAAGATTCTCCAAATCTTGACAATTTTCCAGGGGTCAAATACACCTTAGGAGTTGATGGGGTGGTTTTCCAGAGAAGGAGTGGAGTAATAAAATTTTTTGATTCGTAATAAATTAGCAATAAAATGTGCACTCATAGGGAATGCTCCCTAATAAAGTGGACAACGTGGTCTAATATGGAGTAGGGGTGAGATACGCAGTAGCAGCAATAAAATATGCCACCTCCAAAATATTCTCTTACTGCAATGGTTCTTGAGATACGAGTGTGGCTGATTTAGCTTAAGTCTTAAGCCACATTACCCGCTTTTCGAGGGGAAGTGGTGGAGCCATAAAATTGTTTGTTGCGTAAAAATTAGCAACTAAATATGAACTTATAACGAATGCTCCCTAATAAAGTGGATGATGTAGCTTAATAGGCATGATTTCAAGTTTGTAAGTTAAATAGTTTTCGAGGTGTAAGGGGTAAAAAGTCGCTCGAAATGGTTCGTGTAAATAAATACACTGGTGTATAGGCAAACTTGGCGAAAATTTATGACGATTACTTTCATATAAGAATTTCAATAATGTTTGAAACTAAAACAGTTAAGAGGGCATAACACCCGGTGTTGGTAACTGATTTGTTTAAAAATTCAGCTTTATAAAGCTCTAAAGAATTATCGTTCTGAATTAAATAGAATTCCTTTTCTTCAAAGGAAATATCAATCTTTATCACCTCTCAGACAACCACAACTAATTCCATACGCAATCCCTTAACAACACGACAAAAGCAATCACGCACCATATTTCAATTGACCTTCATTAATCCTTTATTATTGCGCTAACATATAAAGGTATAACCGTAAAGTTAATACCAACCGGTTGACAAATTCGCTAACCAACCGCACAACCAAACATCTTAATGGCCGTCATTAATCCGCCGGTCATTTTGCATTGCAACAATATACAGTCAGGATGCATTATTTATAAGTCGTCTCAGTATGTAATCAGCTTTTGCCATTACTTTTGCATGACACACTCGACTCCACTCCGCTCCGCTTCAGCAATTCCATGTTACTCCATTCTTACAATACGAGTACTTTTGCTCCATTGCAGATCCTAGAGTCGTACTTGGAGTCACGAAATTTATTACACCCGTAGTTGAGAACATTTCTTTTTGCCTTTTCATTTCTTTTTACCCTGCCATCCATCGCCCAGTACTTGTACTAGTTCCAAGTACTCCTCCAGACAATTTCCTTCGCCAACAGCGCGATGTAACGTTCCAGCCAATGTAACTTTCGTATAATCGTGGATCTGAATCTTGACTCCAAGTCATGCGATTGCGCGTAGACTTGAATGCCTTGGAGCCTATAAATAAATCGGAAGGCGAAATATGCACAGGAAAAATTTCTTTTTCTTGCGAACTACCAAAGACATCCACGTAGCAAAGGAAAAGGGTCGGATAGGTAGGAAGATTGCGAGGCATTCCGAGCGCGATGCCTACTTGCGAAAAGAATTACCCCGAGATGGAGATAAAGAGACCAGGAAAGTAAGTATCATTGCTTGCCATATTAGCCCCTATGCCCCCATCTCCGTTCCTAGCCCAGTGAGGTTCGTAACTCACGGCGGATTTGTTGTTGTTGATGATGCTGTTGATTATTAATGTTTTTCTTCGTTTGTTTGCGCTGTTTTCCTTGCGCGTTTTTGCTTGGGCTCATACGAGTATCTTCCTTTCAATTGGAACTAACGTGCTTGTGTAACTGGCCAGGGCAGCAAAGCAGAACGGATATTGCACAGTTCGCAGCCAACCTCCTCAAGGGAGGAGGAGGCATTGAGTTATGATGGGTTTTTGCTTAATTATTTATCTGTTGGATTAAATTAAGCTCCGTAAGCCTCTAAATCCGAATCCAATGTTTATGGAATTCCATTACCCAATACGTTCGGATGACTCGCAACAAAGCCAAAGACGCCGCCACTTCCCGCGAGTTCTAATCCGAAAGCTTCCTAAGAAGTCGCGAGTGTCTTAAGTGCAATGACTGTGAATAGTTTTGCTATGATTCGACGTAACACAATACACGGGCGAAACTCGATCGGATCTCTTCCAGGTGAGGCGAACGAAGGAAACCCAGAATCAGAAGGCGCCTCTAATCAACTAAAACAGTCGACGCTGGTTCTGTTCTGTTGTCGTGGTTGCTATTGAACCGTACAAAATCTTCCTGGGCCGGCAAAGACAAGGCACAAAAAATCGTGAAACAAATCCACATTAAGTACTCGTGCCTTAATCGAAAACCCGTTCCTCACTCGCAGTCCGAGTGTGCTAAGTCGTGTCTTGAAAGATTAGCTGAACTAGTCCGAACTGCTGGTTAGCAATTCTGGCTAAGAGGTCGACGCCGTGGTCTTGAGTCCGCGATACTCGTATCAACAAATAAGCCCCGAGATAGTTGGACAGGGCAAGGCAGACCAGCGCCAGCAGCAACTCTTTTGGAATGTTCTTGCAGGAACAACGAGTTGGTACTTAGAACGAGAACCAATGCCTGATTTCTAGGCTGGCGAGTTCATTAAGAGTTTATAATGGGTCACAGATGGATGAAGTGCTGCGTGAAAAATTTATTTATAAATGCCGGAAATCATTGGAGTGAGTCAATCGAAGGGAATGCCAATGATACAGACCGGAGAAAGAAAAGTCTTTGTTTCGGTTTCGAGTCTAAAAGGAACAAAGGCTGGGTGGGAGTTCTGCAAGTCTTGATCACGCAATGGTCTTTTCTTTGGATAATTATTGTTTTGGTGTATTCAAATTGTTCCATATAAAGGGTTAGAATGTAGGTTACGAACTTTTGAATATTAGTGGACAGTTCTGGTCTGAATATTTTTGTGTAACATTTTAAGCACGCTAGACTAATTGGATTAGTCTAAAATCGCATTTTAATATCAACCTAGGAAGAAGTATGTAGCAGGTAGCGAAATTGTATTGAATGCCCATTCAAATTTTCTTGAGGTTAAAAGTTCCATCCGCCATTACTTCGGTTCGTAACGTTGTTTAAGTAGTTTTCGTGATGGAAAATTAATTACATATTTCCAAAATATATAACGAGAGGCTTTTTAGCGTGTGTAAAACCATTACTTCTTATATATTTTTCAATTACTTTTTCATTTGAATATTGTATACAACTGGAATTCTGCGTCTAGTATTCGTTGCGTACAGGCGTGTTTTTAGGTAAATTTCTCGAGAGAAATTTACCTATTGCGGAGAGCATCATATATATATATACAGTCTTCCACAAAAGTCAAGGTACAGAGAATCGGTAACTGAAAATTGTATTACTGAATCAATATTTTTATTTGAAAACCAAAAGTTATGAAATGGTAATAATACGAGTTCTGTTTAATTTAAGTTTTCATAAATTTAAAGGGATTCGGCAATAATGATCATTGAAGACAATAATTTTTTGTTGGCAATGTCTCTTTTCTACTCCACAAAAGTCTTGGTACAGTTGCAGAAAATGCCCTGTTATTTGTAAAAAGGGGAATCCCCCAAGTTCGTATTATCAGAGTGAGTTAACAACCGTAGGCCGCTGTCTTTAATATCGCGTCCGTATTCGTGGTGTATCTTTTATTTAATAAAATTTTTAAAAAATGAGTCGAAAGGAGTTGAGTATTAAGGAGCGTGAAATAATTATTAATCTGCATTCAAATCAGAGCAAATCATATTCTGAAATAGCTGAACTAGTGTTGCGAAGTCGGTCACCCATTCAAAAAGTGATAAATCGATTTAAGAAGGAAAATAGAGTGGAAAATGTGCCCCGAACAGGTCGTCCATCTAAACTAAGTGCAAAGGACAAGAGAAAAATTTCGCGAATGGTAAAACAAGATCCATTTCTAAGCTGTAGAAAAATCTGCGATGTTCTTGGAATTAATGATAAGAAGGAGGTTAGCGCAGAAACTGTGCGTATAGCTGTCGTAGAAGCTGGATTTTCATCTCGTACGCCTAGAAGAAAACCTCTTGTAAGTTCCATAAACAAACAAAAAAGAATAACATTTGCCAAAGCATATATTGACAAACCAATAACGTTTTGGGATAATGTTTTATTTTTGGATGAGTCTAAATTTTGTATATTTGGTGTAAATGGGCATAAGAGGGTCTGGCGAAAAGTAGGAGAAGCATTTAATCCCAAGAACACTATTAAAACAGTAAAACATGGAGGCGGTGGTGTTATGGTTTGGGGTTGCATGGCTGCTGCTGGAGTTGGAAATCTGACATTCATCGAAAATACTATGGATCAGAACTCTTATTTAGAGATTCTACGAAACAACATGAAACAAAGTGCAACCAAATTAGGTATGCGAGAAGATTTCTTGTTTCAACAGGACAATGCCCCTAACCACACTGCGCATAAAGTTCGAATGTGGCTATTGTACAATACTCGCATGCTTGCTACACCGCCTCAAAGCCCTGATTTGAACCCTATAGAGCATCTTTGGAATGAGCTTGAGACAAAAATCCGAAAAAGAGTGATATCAAGCAAGGCGCAGCTTAAGGATGTTATATTGGAGGAGTGGGCCAGAATCAACAGCGAATTTACTAAAAAATTGGCATATTCTATGCCTAAAAGACTGAAGTCAGTAATTCAGATGAAAGGATATCCGACAAAATATTAAGAAAAGTATAATTCAAATAACTATGCAAGACTATAATTACAATTTGTATCATTTTTCTTTAGGTGTACCATGACTTTTGTGGAATTCATTCATTGACTTTCCAACACATCATATGTAATAATGTATTAATACGACAGAATTTTCGTTTTGTTTTACATGAATTTAAAGTTAAATGATTATAGTTGAAGTAATACCAAAAAAATTTTATCACTATAGGTTTTTTAAATAAAAATAGCATACAATTTTCATGATATTTATCATTGTACCTTGACTTTTGTGGAAGATATATATATATATATATATATATATATATATATATATATATATATATATATATATATATATATATATATATATATATATATATATATATATATATATATATGGGATATAACGAAATTTGTGACCACGCTAGAGGTTGCAATTTTGCTTCTATTTTCACCAAATTTTCAGGAAAGGTGTATTGGGTAATTATCTCGGTTAAGTTCGTGAACCAGCTATATCGGCCGGGCAAAAACAAAATGGCGGCCATTTTAGACGAAAAATCGTGATTTCTGTTCTGACCAAAGTATAGCTCAGATTTGGATGAAATTCGGTACAAAGGTTCATTGATAAATGTGATGAGTCTCACAATAAAAAATCCAAAGTCGGTACGGCAGAAACAAAATGGCGGCCGCTCAAAGGTCGAAAAACGTGCAAAATTTTGTTGTTGTAATAGTGGTCAAAGCTTTCTACAGATTTTCATGAAATTCGGCAGTTTGATAGAAATTATAAGTATCTAAAGAATCACGTGAAAAAACTGGAGGTCAGGTTGCAGAAAACAAAATGGCGGCCAGTTGAAAGTCAAAATTTCAAAGGGTTTTAAAAGTCGCAATTTTAGTCCGACATATATGAAATTCGGTTTCGAAATAGGCATTAATTAGATATACAGTCTTCGATATTTTGGTGATCATGCATGTGCGAATTTCAAAATGGCGGCCGTTTGAATATGCTTTTTTTTCAGGGTTTTGTGGCCCTCTAGCGGTCACATTTTCCAACGGATTTTGATGAAACTTGAGATTATGGATCTCTGTACTATGTTCTTGTATTTTGCAGGAAATTATTAAAATTGAATGAAAAATAAAAAAGTCGAAAATTTAAAGCCTAATATTTTTAGCTGCCATTTTCTTTAAAAATTGAATTATTTTGCCCTGTCTAGATTGAAACTCCTATTTGAACGAGATAGTACATTGATTGATGAGGTCCTAGCATACAAAGATTTAAAATAATCCAAAAAAAAATGCATGCATTCAAAATGGCGGCCCCCAAAGGTCTGAAGGCAAGCGCAATTTGCTATTTTAGTGCCAACTGAAATAATGAATATTTTTCATGGAAACGTTTTAAATGACTTTACTTGAAAGAATTTATAAACCAGACCATTTTGAAGATATTGTGAAATCTTTTTAACAATCCCCTTAAAAAATTATAAAATCGCGACTTGTCTGTCTGTCCGTCCGCCCGCCCGTTTGTTCGTGCGTCATAACAAGTTTTCTCGCAAACCACATCAGCTAGAATGAGGAAATTTTCTACGTAGGTCAAAAGTGGCGCCTCTTGAAATTTGCAGTGCAAGAAAATATTTTAAGGTATTTAAGGGGGGTCTCCCCATACAGGCGGGTCTTCCCATACAGGGGGGCGGCATGCAATTTTTTTTATTTCTGTAGCCCTCTAGCAGCCAAGATTCTCAACAGATTCCGTTGAAACTTGAAATTATAAGTTATTAACGCAAGTTAATTTAGTTTAATTATGCAAATCGAATGACAAATAAAAAATTCGAAAATTTACAGCTTAATATTTTTAGCAGTCAATTTTAATAAAAATCGAAATGACGGTCCTCATAGTTCAGAAAAAAATTGAAAATGTATATATTAATGGCAACGCAAGTGCTGATTAAACTTTTATGGAAATCTTTTGAAATTAACTATTCGAGCTATTTAAGCCTTTGTGTGGTTACCACTGTGAACTGTGTAAACAGCAAATGCGAGAAGGGCGAAACCGGTATTTATATATTTATAACAATTTATTATCCGCCGATTTTCAATATGTAATCCATACGTGTGCAACTCAATTTAATTAGCAAAATATTGTCGCCCCGATAAAAGGTCTCTAAAAACGAACGTGGCCAGATATTTATTATGTTAATAAATACCCATGTGGTACTACGTAAATTGCAGAAAGAAGTTTAGTCGTAGGCAAGCAAAATTATTTTTCGAAACTTTACGCTACATACGAGAAATTTACCTTTCCGGCTGGTGCTGCCAACGGGGATTTTTTTTTAATCGAACTATTTGAAAAATCGAAGCCTGCTCCATGACACGACACAGGGCCAACGAAAGATGGAAATTACATCGGGTGTTGCCCAGGTATCTATCCTTGGCCCGGACCAGTGGAACGTGTCTTACGACGGGCTACTGAGACTCGAGATGCCAGACGAGTCGCGGTTGGTCGGCTATGCGGATGATGTTGCGGCTCTGTTCGCTGGACACACCGTTGAACAGGCGCAACTTAGGCTAGGTATGCTAATGCGCCGAGTGAGAGACTGGATGACTGCTCGCGGGCTCAGTTTAGCACTGGAGAAAACCGAAGTGGTCATCTTGACAAAAAAGAGAATCCCTAGAGTAAGGATGATCAGTATTGGAGACTTACGAATCGAAACAAAGTCATCGGTGAAGTACCTGGGGCTACTGATCGATGAGTTTCTCTGAGCAAATCTGGGCAACGGCTGAGATCGCTGCTTCGGGAATAACGGCTCTGAGTCGACTTATAGCCAACGTAGGGAGACCCAGCCTTTCAAGAAGACGCCTCTTGATGAGTGCTGTAGGGTCAGTGCTACTGTACGCAGCAGAAGTATGGGGCGACGCTCTTAGTAAGGAGGTATACCGAAAACGTTTGGCACAGGTACAGAGAAGAGGAGCACTGAGGATTGCATCTTCGTATCCAACAGTCTCTGATTCAGCGGTGAGAGTCATTGCAGGCGTGATACCTTTCGCCCTCCTTGCTAGAGAGCGCCGCGCTATTTACCTGCGCAGAAACGGGGATGTGAGGGAGATGGTTATCCGCGAGGAGAGACAGCGCTCAATAAACGATTGGCGCAGCCGTGGGTAGACTGTGCGCCTCATCCTAAATGTGAGACTGTGGCTAAATCGAAGGCATGCTGAGACTGACTTCTATCTGACCCAGCCTTTGAGCGGGCACGGGTGTTTTCAGTCTTACTTGCCCAAGATTGGTAAATCACGGTCCCCCGATTGTCGGTTTTGCTCAGGGGAGGAGGACAATGCCTACTACAGATTTTTTGCGTGCACAAAATGGGTCAGACTGCGAAGGAACCTCCATAGGGAGACGGGAGAGCTCACTCCGGATAATATAGTTGCGGTGATGCTCGAATCGGTTGCCAAATGGAATCAGATGGCACATTATGTTCGGCCAGTCCTAAAAGATAAAAGGGACTCACAGCAGCCGTTTGTTTTGTGGCTTGGGATCACTTTTCTGGCACTCCCTCTTCCCCTCTCCCCTCCCGCTAGGAAAGGGATCCCTCAGCTTGAAGTCGCCTCACGGCGTAACAAAACGAGACCTGGCCCGAAGTAATGTGTCAAACGGTTCCAGGCTAGGTTTACAGGTTGACAGGGGAGGTGTTTAGTGGGTAGCCCAGTTGGCTTCTTGCGAGCATGGGAGTTTCACACATGGCATTCACATCCCAAGCACAAAAAAATCACTCAGGTCAACAGTTTTGAAAAATTAAATTTAAAACGGCACACAATGCTTCAAATATATGGGTGCGGTGGACAAAATCTAGTGTTGGTAGATTCTTATAGGAAATGCCTTCCTGATCATGAATATACCCAATAACAAAGGACGGAAATTAACATCTTGCAAATCATAGCCAAAAATATACAAAAACGGATTCTTAATAGTATTTTATTTGAACTTTATGTGCACTCCTGAAAAGTATGATAAAAAAATTTAACTTTTTCCATATAATAAAAGTATTGCCAACCACTTAAAAGCGTAAGCTATCTTACTCAAATTATTTTACATTTGAAAAAGTAAAACAAATATTTTTTTTCACTTAATGAAGCTATGCAGTTACATAGTTAATCTGAATCCGAATAGTCTTCTTCACAACGACTTTCATAATCTAGGTTTAAATGGTCTACATTCACATCAAGATGATGATTTGATAGCAATGAACGATCCTCTGGTTCCTGGATGTACTTCTGGATCATCAACTTCGATTCTTTTGCTAGAGGAAATGTTCCGTGTGGATGAAATCCACGGTTCAGAAGTTAACAGCAGCATTTTGATCCACAGCAGCATTTTGATCCACATTGGAACTCTCTTGAAATTTTTCGTGTGTGATGCAATCGATGCTTCCTTACTTCCTTATGCCTTGCCTCTAATGCTTCTTCAGACAATTTTCCAATTGGTAATGAAAATATGACTATTATATCAGTTCCATTTATTAAAACGTTGTGCACACTGCCTGGAATAGATTACCATTTATGTAAATTTATTTATTTATTTTATTTATTTATTTATTTATTCAGGTTAACAACAGTCATTTACAAATATATATACAAACTTAAAGCACAAATGTTACCATAACTATATACAAATAAATACTATGATAACTATATACAAATTCTTTATCAAAAAATCAAAAGTGACGAAAGTTACAGACATTATACAATCAACAGGAGAAAAAGAAAAAAACGACAAAACTAAGAATGTAAATATTCAGCCATTACCGATATTTCATAAAAGGAACAATCTACGCTAGTAGATCAATTCACTCACTTTCTTTTTATACTTATTTAAATTACATGAAAAAATATCGACTTCATTTAGTTTGCCATTATAAAAAGTGCATGAACGCGTGAGGAAGGTATTCTTAGCATAATTGGTGCGACAAAAAGGCAAGTAAATTTTGATCTGAATCGAATTTAACATATCAGAGCAGTTTATTTAATTATTAATAATTTTATATAAGAAAACGGAATCCAAATAATTACGTCTAGAAGGTAGAGCTGTAGATTGTGACTAGATGCACTCTCTTCGTAATTTGTGTAAGCCCATGCGATAATCAAGAGATTTCAGAAACTGTATTTTGCACTTTCTCTTTTTTCTGAATATGAGTAGCATATTGCGGTGACCAAATAACACTTCCGAATTCAAGGATACTACGAATTATATAGAATTTTCAATGGGTCGGCTCTTGAAAAGGGTTTACTTAATCGAAGAATCAGTACTAGACGTTTAAAGGCTTTAGATACCATGTTATCAAAATGCAGATTGAAGAAGAGTCTTGAATCTAAAATCAGACCTAGATCTCTAACCTCATTAACCCGGTTAATCGATACTTCTGAGATTGTATATGGATAATTTATTATATGACGCTTTCTTAAGAAACTTATTGCACTGCACTTTTCTGCATTTAAAAACAGCTGATTGTTCAAACTGCCTGAGATTATGGTGCAATGTTCTACAATCGTCCAACGTTTTGATTATTTTGTAAATTTTTGTGTCATCCGCATACAGTAAATGATAGGAGTTGGAAAAACAGGTACCAATATAATTAATGTATAAGTTGAACAAAACGGACCAAGGTGTGATCCTTGAGGAATTCCTGAACAATAACATCTTAATGCAACCGCTTGACTTCGATTACTTATGTACAAACAGATCCATCTTGACAGATCACCATGTATACCCATTTTTGAGAGCTTCTTCATAAGAATAGTATGGTTAATTTTGCCAAAGGCCTTCGAGAAATCTGTATAGACAGCGTCAACTTGGTACCCAGAATCTAGAGCATTAAGTAAGAAGTCGGTGTACAGCGCCAAATTAGTATTGACACCCCGTCCGCTTAAAAATCCATGTCGGTGTGAAGCAATAATATGACCCATTAAGACTAAGAGACTAATAACAACGATTTTCTCCAATATTTTGCCGAAAATGTTTAGTTTAGAAATTGGTGTGTATTGTTTGATATCTTGCTTATCGTTCCCATTTGAAATCGGAGTTATGATTGCTTTTTTCCAAATACTAGGAAAAGAACCTTCAGATACAGACTTTTATTGAATCACTGGCTTTCGTTTGACACCCATATATTGAAATTGGAGCAAGTATAACAAGTTGGGTAAACATACCTACGCTCGTGTCAGAAGGGTTTTGTATTCAATTTACAAAATGCAGTCACCAGATCGAATCACATCAAGAAGCATGTCAAAGACGATTTTATTGGTGAAAATATGAAATTCGAAGATCATACTATTATTAACAAAGTTGAGCGAATTTCGACTTCTGAGGTTTTTGGTATTGGTATACTCATAAATATCTCCCTTGATAATTATTTCACATGTCCAGCCGCGACGGAGGAAACACATTTTTCATGTATTTACCCCCTGTGCCCCACTGAAGCAAAAACTGGCAGTTTAACAAGTGTTTTGAAAAGTTCCCATGTAAACTTTTATTTCATACTCATATCAACTACGTTTGATGAATTTTTTTTCAGGCGCCACTCTCCTGTACTGTTATCATCGATTAATGGCCAATTTTTTCGAATCCTAGAATGGTTACAAAACCCTTTTGCTAGAAGCTCTCTCCCGCCTCCTTGACTTGTTTCACTTATAAGCATTAATTTTAGGTACTGATCTACAGTCATTCATTAAATTGAATCAAGTGTTCAAAGCATGCACCTTAAACGTTGAAGTTGGGAAAAAATAACTCAAAATTATTCAATCTTCGCATTTAAAACAGCCACTTTCTTGTTTTACGATTACTGATACCACCAGCTCAACCGATTCTCAAAGATATACATGACACCTATCATTCCTGAAATTTTCATGCAAACCCTAGCAAAGCTGTAGTGTCTGAGTCGGTAAAAAGCGCGTGTTGTTCCATAGCCATATTTTGCCATAGTAATAAATGCAGCGCATATTGTTCCATAGCAATACGGGAAAATTCAAACCGCTATAACTTCGCTAAATATGATTCAATCTTTATGAAACTTTCAGGAAAGATCAACCTTATGAATAGTCATCTGTGTACTGAATTTCATTGAATTTAAGGGCACCGTTAAGATTTTATTCAAGAAAACATAAAATCGATAAATCATACTATTACTAACAAAGTTGAGTGAATTGCGACTTCTAACGTATTTGTTGTTGTTGTACTCATCAAGACCTACATTCTTGATTTTTTTCATATTTTTCGGATCACAGGTGTCCAATCGCGAGGGGGGGGACACAAATTTTTCGGGTATTTCCCTTCCCTGTGCGCCCCTCGAAGCAAACTTTGCCAAACGAAGACCTGTTTTGAAAAGTTCTCATCGAGTTCATTTGATACCCATATCCGCCACCTTCAATGAAATTTTTTTTTCGGGGGGTCACTCCCCTATATGGGGAGACCCCCCTTAAACGCCTTATAAATTTTTTTTATATTTGAACTTTGAAGAGATCACCACTTTACACCTACATACAAAATTTGATGTGTCTAGCTTAAGTAGTTTCCGAGAAAAACTGCTGTGACACACGGACGGACGGACGGACGGACGGACGGAAGGACAGACAGACAGACGGACAGACAGGACGCGATTTAAGAAGGGTTTTGTAAAATTATTTTACAAAACCCTAAAAAACGGCCATTTTTCCAGCAACGACTCCTTGCAATCCGATCGTTTTCCGAGGAACTCCAGAATATCGTTGGCATATTGTAGTGAGGGGGGATAGAAAGCTCTTTACCAAGTTTTTTTTACTAGAGATTTATGTACACCATCATAGCCAGCGCCCTTTTTTACATCTAATAGCTCAAATTGTTTTACAATTTTGTCCTGCGTGATAACTATGGATGATATATTTGCTATGGGATAATTATCTTCATGAGCTGCAGAGAACTTCATCTCAGTATCTGACTGAGGCACGAAAACAGAGTTGAAATACTCAACAAACATAGTGCAAATAGTTTTCACGTCACTCAAAACAATGTTATCGAGTTTCATTAGTGCTGGCATATTATTATGACATGTCTTTGATTTGATGAAACTCCAAAAGTAATTAGGAGCGACGGCGATATGATCTTCGGAGAAATTAATATATTTTCCATAACACTCTCTTTCAAGGTGTTTAACGTGGGATCGCAAATCAGAAAAGAGCTGATAATCTCGAGCACTTTGATATCTCTTCACTTCGAACGCTTTTCATTTTTCTGCTTAATAAGTTTTATTAGATTTCGAGAAAACCAAGGCGGATAGTGTGATTACGATCTCACAAATCTCCGGGGAATATAATTGTTCATTAAATTGTTGAAGAACTGATGAAAGTGCGTTACATATTCCTCGGTATTGAGGTTGGACATATTTCTCATTGCTTCAAAATTAGCTGCATGGTAAATGAATTTAAACTGCTCTCTAAATTCTTGCATATAGTTGTTACAATTTAAATTAAGGGTGATATCTAGTGCCTTATGATGCTGATCTTCTTTTGTTAATGGTATTTTAGAACTAGATACGGTGCACGTATCATTGCGAAGAACGAGATTAAGAATTCGCCCATTGGGGTGGGTGCAAGAGTTGAATTACTTTAATTTTGCCAAGTCCATGAAGTCATGTAAATCGACCGCGATATGGTCATCGTTGGTGTATAGATCTAACGATTAGTCGGTACTATTCATATTTTGCCAGGTTGCTTTGCATTTATAAAAATCTCCAATGATTAAAAATCTATCACCCTGATTCATTTGAATGAAGTCAAATGCTTTGTTATAGAAGGCTTGCAATGATTCTGAATGGGTATTGCCATGGAGGAAATAGCAACAAACGAAGTGCAGTTTAGTGTGAGAAGCACTCAGCTGCCGGAAGCAGGGTTTATAAGATGCGGTGCGTTCAATAGATAGCCACAGCTCTTCAGCCTCGGCCTGAAGCCAAGCATTCAAGGCGCCGCGCATGCAGCTCACGCCGCACTCTAATAAGGACCCCTCCACCACGCATACCTCATCCGTCTGATTCGAACCGATCCCTCCTAAAAACATTAAAATTAGTGTGAAAATATTCAGCATCATAGAAATCAGGAGTCCGCCAAGTTTCTGTCAAGAGCACTATGTCATAATTAGACAGTAAAACATTAGATAAGATTGAGTGAGACTTTGTACGTAACCCCCCAACATTCTGATAATAAATTGCTAAGCGACTTAACGAAGTCATTTGGAACATACGTAATAAAAAAGATTGATAGGAAGATACAGCGTGCAGCCGAAAATCGTTCTCGGGCTATTCATACAAAATGAGCAATAATATAGAAATTCAATAAAATTTAATGCGAAATTCCCGTCGAAATAGATTGTCTTTAAAAATATTTTTAAAAGTGAAATTTTGATTTGACCATATAAGAAATAAATATTAATTAAGTGCAAAAAATTTAAAATGAAATCCGATGTTGGCCGTAAAATGTATGAAAGAAACAAAATTTTAATTTTGAGAACTATAAGTCATATAATTTTCGCTAAATCGTTCTCAGAAGCGATCCGTATGATTTTGGACATGGTACAAAATTTTGGATATGTATAACTTTTCTCTAGCTTGTTGGCGGGTTTGAGATGATCACCAACATAAATGATTGGAGCTGCGCCCGGCAAACCGATGTCAGCAGTGGTAAGTCCGCGCCGTGCTCGCACTGCAGCAATCAATTTATCTTTGCGTTGCTGCTGTGTAAAACGAACAATATTCGTCGGTCGACGGGTCGCTGGAGTATTGCTCGCTGCACTATTTGAATTTGGTGGATATGCTCGCACTCAATGTTATGTGTCTATATCAAAATCATTTAATTAGAAGCTGGAGGTTGCACATAGATTGAACAATATAGATGATAAGTTCTCTCCTATTTTGCAGGTAAGCCGGGGATTTCAATATTATTTTGCCTTGAGAACTGATCCTGGTTATTGCTTTTAATTTTCAATTCTCGTATCGTTTCATTAACTAGATCCTTTTGCAGCGTTGGCAGCACAGACAGTTTACCCTCTCGTAGAACTATCCTAGATTCAAAGTCAATGAACTTACTTTCTATGGTAGATATTTTAGCGCCAAGTTTTTGAATGAAACGAGTAACACTCTGAATTTCAGATTTTATATGTTCAAAGTCACTTTTCATACAGCTAAAATCATTTCGGGAACCAAAATCTCGTTAAAGATGTCAGCTAGAGATGGTATGCTTGATTCAGCCGATTGGGGAGCACGACAAGAAATGCAACGCCAAATGGTTTTCTTTTCTAGCCCCATTTTCCTATAACTTGCCTCGGATAAATCAGCGCAGTCATAGTGGTAATTTCCCTCGCATTTACTGCACACAACCGCATCGGTGATGGAAACACTACAGATTTTGCAATTTTTACCAATATTTTTAACTGTCACAATATAAAAATCCAAAATCGCTAAACATATAACCGAAAAGAGAGTCTTAAACTTTATTACATGGCTGGGAAAGTGCTAGAGAAACTCATCAAGGGAAGACTCACTGACGCGATTCGTGCTGCTGGGGACCTATCTCCTCGGCAGTACGGCTTTAGAGCAGGACGTTCTACCATCGATGCGATTGCAGAGGTGGTGAACGCGGTCCAAAAGGCAGAGGCATGTAGTCGCACCAAGCGACGGATCGTCCTGTTGGTGACACTCGACGTCAGGAATGCCTTCAACTCCGCTAGATGGGTGGATATTCTGGACACGCTGGAAAACTCTTTTCAAGTTCCAGAATATCTAATGCAGCTTTTGAGGAACTACTGTAGTGAATAGTGATGTTCAATAAGTCCGTAAAGGACTGCAGCGATGTTCTGCTGCCTCGGCAGAGGAAGGTGTCGGTATCTGCCGAGAATGCCCTCGTCTGGAGACGCGTGAATGCGCTGGCAGGCTAGCATTGCGGTGTCGTGGGGCGGGTTCATTTCCCCAGCACGAGGACCCACTACAAAAAATTTCGCATTCACGAATTGGACTACCGATCAAAAGGCGACCGAAGTCGCAAAAATTGTAGATAACCTCACAGAGGGAGATGGAACTTGTTACGAGAACAAGTGGAACCTGAAAAGAAAGGCGAACTTGGGGTGACCTCGTCATTACCCGACGAAGTTCATGGCCCACAAATGAAAGAGGGGCAAACGGGTGATGGTGGAGCCCCTTCGTACCCACCCAACCGGAATAAATCCATAGATATCTTGTTGAAGTGGCCAGGTATTCCTCTTCTGAGTGGAAAACTCATACAACTTGAATTGTATGAACTTTCCCATCAGAAGGGGTGTACCCCGGTGACCAATTTATGCCATAGAATTATACAATAGACCGAAGCCTGCTCTACAACACGACACAGGGCCAACGAAGAATGGAAATTACATCGGGTGTTGCCCAGGGATCTATCCTTGGTCCAGACCTGTGGAACGTGTCTTACGACGGGCTACTGAGACTTGAGATGCCAGATGAGTCGCGCTTGGTCGGCTATGCGGATGATGTTGCGGCTCTGGTCGCCGGACGCACCGTTGAACAAGCGCAACTTAGGCTAGGTATGCTAATGCGCCGAGTGAGGGACTGGATGACTGCTCGCGGGCTCAGTTTAGCACTGGAGAAAACCGAAGTGGTCATCTTGACAAAAAAGAGAATCCCTAGAGTAAGGATGATCAGTATTGGAGATATACAGGTCGAATCGAAGCCAGCGGTGAAGTACCTGGGGCTACTGATCGACTCAAAGATGAGTTTCTCTGAGCAAATCAGTCGTTTTATGGCCAACGTAGGGGGACCCAGCCCATCAAGAAGACGCCTCTTGATGAGTGCTGTAGAGTCAGTGCCACTGTACGGAGCAGAGATATGGGGCGACGCTCTCAGCAAGGAGGTATACCGAAAACGATTGGCACAGTTACAGAGGAGAGGAGCACTGAGGATTGCATCTTCGTATCCAACAGTCTCCGACTCAGCGGTGAGAGTGATTGCAGGCGTGATACCTGTCGCCCTCCTTGCTAGAGAGCGCCGCGCTATTTACCTGCGCCGAAATGAGAATGCGAGGGAGATGGTTGTCCGCGAGGAGAGACAACGCTCGCTCAACGATTGGCGGCAGTCTTGGAGGAATTGCACGAAGGGAAGGTGGACTGCGCGCCTCATCGCGGATGTGAGACCGTGGCTAAATCGGAGGCATGGTGCGACTGACTTCTACCTGACCCAGCTTTTGAGCGGGCACGGGTGTTTTCAGTCTTACCTGCACAAGATCGGTAAGTCACGGTCTTCCGATTGTCGGTTTTGCCCAGGAGAGAAGGACAATGCCTGTCACACATTTTTTGTGTGTACAAAATGGGCCAGGCTGCGAAGGGAGCTCTACAGGGAGACGGGAGAGCTCACCCCGGATAATATAGTTGCGGTGATGCTCGAATCGGTTGACAAATGGAACCAGGTGGCACATTATGCTCGGGCAGTCCTAAAAGATAAAAGGGACTCACAGCAGCCGGAGGTGCTGGGGCTGGGAATCGCTCTTCTGGCATTTCCTCTTCCCCTTTCCCCTCCCGCTAGGAAAGGGACTCCCCAGCTTGAAGGCGCCCACGGCGTAACAAAACGAGACCTGGCCCGAAGTAATGTGTCAAACGGTTCCAGGCTAGGTTCTCAGATTGACAGGGGAGGTGTTTAGTGGGTAGTCCAAGGGTATCCTCCATGGGTGTTCCACACTGCCAGACTCAGCGGGCGTAAATGCCTTCACCTCCCTACCTTAAAAAAAAAAAACTTTATTATCAAAGCAAACATAAATATCGAAATTGAAATACCACAATGTTCAAATAACGTCCGTCACTCACGAATGCACAGAACGATATATATAAATTTATATAAATTCGTCTTGTTTCTTCTAATAATATTTTAAATCTTTCGATATTTATAGAATAGCCGCATGTCAATACTCTAAGAATACCAGAAAAATTCGTTATTAGTTCCTTATTGACTCCAATAATTTTTGGACTTAGATCGTGGTTTGAAAAAAAGCGTCTTGCCGTATTTCTGCCGTTTGTTGACACCCATATCCTAGCTTCGGTTTGTCAATCAGTAGACCCATTTTGTTTTTAAATTCAAATTTAATTCTTTTTATGTTGTTTTCCCCAATTTGTTTCAGTTAATATCCTTGAATATGCCATTTTTTGTAACTGGTAGCCGGTAGGTTATATGTTGAAGATATTCAAAAAATCTTATCCAGCAGTGCAGGGTTGACAAGCCAAAGCGATATTGTTCTTCAGCAGGTGGACGGTTACCCACAATTTCTGTATTCATTTTTTTTGGACTAGCCCCGCAAATGAAACACTTGGATCTTGAATTTGTGTTAGACAAAGTATTGCTAGCACTACTAGCTAACATTATGAATACCATGTCAAATTTTCACTTCAAATTTTTGTTGTTTTCCAGATCGATTTCCTTAAACTTGAGTTGGCTAATAGCATCGCTCATCATTTTTCCTTCGTAACGATTAATATCAGCATTTCCTTTGTGGAATATGAATTTTATGGGACTGTAGTAATGGGTGCACGATGGGCGTGGGTTAACCCACACTTATTTCCTGTATCCATATCTATCAATTTAACGGCACTCTAGCAATTAGGAACAAATATTCATCAGCGCTATTTGCATTGGTAAACGTTTGCTTATATTGGCTATGACCGGAACTGCCGTCGAAGCCCCATTTGCAAACCAGTTTTAATTTGCTGCTCTTAACCAAACCTACAATGTTCATTATGCTTTTAAATGTATATTCCAGAAGTTCTTCTAAATCTACACTAGCTGATATATCATCTACTGTAATTTTAGTCGGTAGGAGGGAATCCCTGGTCAAAACGAATGAATAAAGGCTTGGAAAACAATCCTTGTGCATCCTATTTATCACAGATCTTAATAATTTATATTTTCGTTCCGATAACTCAAGGTCTAAATATAAAGCCAGTGCTTGATGTGGGCTTAAAGAGGACTTACTTTATTTGGCAGGCGATTTCTCAGCCAGATCTGCGGCAAATCTCAACTCTGTGGATGTTCTACTAGCCACAAGTTCCTGTACCCGTCTTGTTTAGATTTTTATTGATGCTTCGTCAAAATATGTTTGTGGCCTTCCTCGTATGTCACCTGGTTGAGGCTGGGCTGCATGATTTGAAGTGGAAGGAGCATCTTTTAGTTTAATATTATGTTGGAGCCAAGAAGCGTAGCGCTCACAAAATTTTCAATGATTCCTAAAGACACTGTCCAAGTTTTTATTGAAGGAAAGGCAAAATAGTCTGCTTATGTTGAAAAGTTCTCTTCGCTGATGCTCGTTTGATTCTTCAACATATAAAAGTGAACACATTTTATCGAAAACAATAGGGATCCGGTCACCTTTCTTATGAAAAAAATAGTCATCAACCGCGCGAAATGATAAAACGGTCAAATTTTTCTAATTCGAATTTAAAATTCTAAACATTGTATTTTTCTGATTTGAATTTAAAATTCTAAACAACGTACCATGGCCAATAAATTCCATCATCGATCATTTCTTTTCTGACCAGGAAAATAACACACTAATAACGAGAAGTAAATTGCAACTGACATAGCGCTTGCATCAAAGAGAATGAATTCCTGAGCTTTTGCTATTATATTGACTCACAGATAGCTGTAAATAATGTAATTACTGTATTAAACGGTTTTTTAGAGACTATTATATAATATCTAGTGAAAAATAATTCATTTGAAAAAACTGGAAATTTTCATTTTTGTCAACTGATCGATGCACTGTGCGTCAGTTGGAAATTAATTTTTATTGGAGAAAGTTGATCACATCGTTGAAGAAATTGATTCAAGCATTTTATATTCAGTAACACAATTTTACTTCGATAAGTAAAGCAAAGCCAAAGATAAGATAACTTCGCGACCGCTGGTATGGAGGAGCCCGACGCTTCCCACCGGTGGGGGAACCTGGGGAAATGTCAAATACGAAACTGGCGACAATCATCAACATAAGAAAACATGATCAAGAAAACTTCGCAGATGGCGGATGTAAACTACAAATAATCGAAGACAATGAAGAAATGATCAAACTACGTAAAGAAAATTATGAACTAGAGCTACGAACACAGCCCCCCGAAGATCTTGTCAAGAAAGGGATGGACATTTAAAAGCCGAAGCCACAAAAACAAGTGAAACAGGGAACAAAGTTGAAAAAATTGTGAAACAAACGATCCCTGAAGAAATTCTAAGCGCTGGTGGCACTAATAAAAGTCAAAATGATTTCTTAGCGCTGGACCGACTGGCAGAAGAAATAGAAATTGAAGAAAATGTCGAAGGTAATTCCGATAAAAAAATAAGTAAAAGAAACCAACTCGCAGTTCTGCTGGTTCTTCAGGAAAAGCCAGCAACAAGGCAGTAAAACTTCCCTCAATAAACGTATTCGGATAAAACGGAAGAGATTTCGAAAAAGAATTGGGTATTTATTAACATAAAAATAATCTGCCGACGTTCGTATTTAGCGACCCTTTGTAGAAGCGTGAATATTTTGCTAATTGAATTGAGTTGCACACTGATGGATTACTAATTGAAAATCTGCGGATAATAAATTGTTATAAACATATAAATGCAGGTTTCGTCCTTCTCACATTTGCTGTTTACACATTATTCAGTGGTTACCACACAAAGATGATAACTTTCCATAAAGGTTCAGTCAGCACTTGCGCTGCCGATAATATAAACATTCTTTTCTGAACCATCATGGGCTGCCTGAATTTGAGCGCTTGCTTTTGGAATCTGTTTAGAAAATTGGCTGCTAGATGGCTCCAAAAATATATAAAAAACTTTAGTCACCCGCCTGTATAGCGACACCCCCTAAATACCTTAAAATATTTTCTTGCACTGCAAATTTTGAAAGGCACCACTTTTGACCTACGTAGAAAATTTCATAATTCTAGCTCATGTGGTTTGCGAGAGAACTTGCTGTGACGCACGAACAAACGGACGGATGTACTGACGGACAGACAGTTCGCGATTTTATAACTTTTTATGGGTATTGTAAAAATATTTTTCAATATTTTAAAAATGGTCTGCTTTATAACACTACGAAGTTGAGCCATTTAAAACGTTTCCATGAAAAATATTCATTATTTCCGTTGCTACTAAAATGGCGAATAGTGCTTACCTTCTGCCGGCTATTTTGAATGCATGCATTTGATTTTGGCTTATTTTAAATCTTTTGTGTAAAAACCTCATCAACTTATATGCCAAACCTCATTTAAATCGGAGGTTCACTCTAGACAGGAGAAAACTATTCAATTTTTAGTGAAAATTACAGGTAAAAATATTAGGTTTTAAATTTTCAACTTTTTTCTTTTTCATTCAATTTTGATAATTTTTTACTCAATATGAGAACTTAGTATGGATATTCATAATCTCAGGCTACATAAAAGTCTCTTGAAAAATGTGGCCGCTAGAGGGCCACAAAAACCTTAAAACCGCATATTTAAACTGCCGCCATTTTGAAACTTGCACATGCACGATCACCAAAATGACAAAATCTCTAGATCTAATTAATGTCTATCTTCATATGCATCAGATCAAAATTGTGACTTTTAGAAGCCTTTGAAGTTTTGAGTTTCATCTAGCCGCCATTTTATTTTTTGCAACCTGACCGCCAGTTTTTTTTCATAATTCTTTAGATATTTATAGTCTTTATAAACTACCGAGTTTAATAAGCATCGATTGAAAGCTTTGGTCAAAACTACAACAACAAAATTTTGTACGTTTTCCGACCTTTGAGCGGCCGCCATTTTATTTCAGACAAACCGACTTTGTATTTTTTATCGTGAGGTTCATCGCACATATCAATGAACCTTTGTACCAAACTTCATCCCAATCGGAGCCATACTTTTTTCAGAACCAGAAATCACGATTTTTCGTCTAAAATAGCCACCATTTTGTTTTTGCCTGGCCGATATAGCTGGTTCACAAACTTAACCGAGATATTTGATCAATACGCCTTTCCTGAAAATTTGGTGACAATCAGAGCAAAATTGAGACCTCTAGCGTGGTCACAAATTTAGTTATATCACATATATATATATATATATATATATATATATATATATATATATATATATATATATATATATGCATATAAAACTCTGCCGTAGACGATCCCAAGCCCGCTTGAGAGAGAAGCAGGGAACCCCTTGTTTCCCCAACCCATACCTTCCATGATTCCTCATCCCAAACCCCCAATTTAATGGTTGTAAATGCTCTCGGGGTCGCACATTGGATTTACTGGTTCCCCAATAATGGAAAATCAAATGCCGAAATACTCTCATATCTACACCTCTGCTACTAAATCCAACTTACACCTCCTTTGTGGGGAAGTTAGTGAGTGAAGGCGAATCTTCCGTGCCTGATAACGGAATTGACGTAATAACCATGCCGCCGGAATGGAGGTCGGGCTATGGGCTAACTCCCCGTCCCTGGGAAACCTTAAAATGTTTCGAAACCTGCAGATAGGCCTCGGAAGGGATTAGGCACACGGCAACGACTTTACAAACGAAAAAAGGCCTTTCGCATTGGACCCTGGAATGTCATATCACTCAATTACCCTGGCACTGTTAAGGATCTTTTACAACAAGTCAGTCGATATCAATTAAAAATACAGGCAATCCAAGAAACAAACTGGACTTGAAATGATATTCAAGACATGAGATCGCATACAATGTTCAAAAGTGGGAAGCCTACTGGAAAACGAAAACTCGGAGTACCATTCATTGTGGATAGGGACTTCAAATATACGTTACTGATTTTAAGGCAGTCAACGGGCGGTTGTGTGCGATCCGTATAAAAGCGAAATTCTTCAAAATCTGGCTAATTAATGTTCACGGCCCAACCGACGAAAAGAACGATGTAACGAAGGAAACGTTCTACAATCACCTGGAAAGACTGGTCGACTCATTGCCTACAAACGACACAAACATAATTCTGGGTGATTTCAACGCTCAGGTCGGCAATGAGCTATCTGATTGGGGAATGACTGGAGGATGCAAACTCCACTATGAAACAAATGACAACGGCCAGCGCCTGACTGACTTTGCATGTAGCAGAAATCTAGTCATACATTCGACTTGCTTCCCACATCGACGCATTCATAAAATGACCTGGGTATCACCGGATGGCAACACACAAAACTAGATCGACTATGTTTTGATTCAACAACGATGGCCCTCGAGCATGCTTGACGTCCGTACACACCAAGGAGCCAATTGTAACTGCGATCATTGCTTGATCAAATTAACCTATCGATGTCGTGTGTCAAAGGCATATTTAGCGAAGACCAGACCGCTACAAAAGACCGTCACAGAACAGATGATCGGGCATTAAGCCCGGCGCAAGAGCAATGATTGGCTCGATGATGAGTGCCAGAGTGCGTTAGACAAAAAGAATGAGGCGTACAAGGAACACGTAGGTAGGAAAACCAGCACAAAAGGAGAACACTATGAAAATCTCAGAAGAGTAGCGAGTAAGATACTTAAAATTAAGAAAAGAAAATACTATGACAACCAATTGAGAAGTATAGATGTAAGACTAGCGACCAACAATACAAGACAAGCATACAAAGTAGTGAAAAGCCTGAAATGTGGTTACCAGCCCAAAACCATGCTCTGTCGTGAGAACATCGGTAATATCGCTGACGAAACCAGGATTAAGGAAATATAGGCATTATATTTCAAGAACCTCCTCAGTCCTCCGCACAATTCCAGAACATCGGAGCCTATAGATGTTTGCGTAGAGCTTCCATTGGCCACACCAATTTGGATGAAGTTTGCTCCACCATCAAAGCCCAAAAGAATGATGAGTTTCCAGTGAAGCTCATCAAATATCGTGGCAGTAGTGTGTTTAAAAATAGTCCGCGTAGCTTAGTAGTTAGAGCACTAAGCCTGTAAGCCGAAGGTTTCTGGTTCAAGTCTCATTGGCGTCAACGAGATTTAGTTCGAGTGGTTCTTCGGACGGACTGTAAGTCTGTTCAGTGATAATACGTGCTGGTTTAAAATCAAATCGTATCGCAGCTGGGTGGACGGACACACAGCCAAAGCGTGATAATGATCATATCTCCTTGTGGAGTGCCGATACAATGAGATACTCTAACTATCTCTGAGCGAAGGCCCGAAAGAGGTTGTAGGACTACAAAGAAGAAAAAGTGTTCAAAAAGCGATTCACAAGGTCATATAGCAACATTTGACAACAAGAAGATATGTAGAAAAAGTTAGCCAATAAATTATATTCCCTATTCACAAAAAAGGTGACGAGTTACAGTGATAAAATTATAGAGGCATATCACTACTTTGTACGGCGTTCAAAATATTTTCTAAAATCTTAGAAAATAAAATCGGATCATACGCCAACAGTATTATTGGGGAGTATCAAGATGGTTTTAGAACAGTTAGATCGACAATAGACCAATTGTTCACAGTCAAGCAGGTATTTGAAAAATGCTAAGCGTTCAAAATACACGTGCATCAAATTTTTGTTGACTTTAAGCAAGCATACGACAGTATTGATCGTAACGTACTGCACCAAATAATGCTTTGCTTTGCTATTCTAGCCAAACTAGTCCGTCTTACTAAAATGACAATGACGTTAACGACCTCCCAAGTCCGCATCAATAACCAACTCACCGACACCTTTGTCACAAATATTGGACTATAACAAGGATATGGACTAGCCCCATTGCTATTTAATTTGGCCCTGGAGCACGTCATTAGGAGGCTGCCTGTGGAACACGAGGTAGATTACTATACAAGTCGAGCCAAGTAATAGCCTATGCGGACGACAACAACATTTTGTCGCGGTCATTATTAACTGGCTTAAACTCGACAGCGAAGGAAAACTAGTAGTGCTACAAATCAGCAAAGTTCATGACGCAGTCGAGGGAAAATTGTTCAAGTATGCAAAATGTCGCGAATACAGCATCGTAAATGTGGGCGAACGAAAGGGACAAAGTACAGCTTGCAAATTGAACATTTTTTCAGTTTTGACGATCTTGAAGACCAGCTGCATACACTGGAAGACACAGCTCCAATGATACAAATCTGTGATAAGACCTGTGTTATGCTATGGGTGTGAAACATGGCCCCTAACCCAAGCGTCCACAAATATATTGAGCGACGAATCCTGAGGCGATGTCGGAGCGAAGCTAGATGGAGACCAATGGCGAATTCGATACAACCATGAGCTGTATGAAATTTTTGACAAACTGGAGGTCTCAACTATTGTAGTCAAAATCAAGGTAAAAAGCGCTTTATTCAATACTAATCGTTATAAATTTTCAAAGAATACAAACCTGGTTCCAGGCAATCAAAGTACGAAAACTTAGTGGACCACATGGCTCTCGAAATTTATTCGTTATCAGTTGAAAACATGAAATCAAAAAACAATATCAAATTCAAATTAATTAAAATTCTTACATATTTTAACAACAAGATAAAAAAAACGACCAACACTATTTAAGAATTATTTATAAGCACAACATTGAACTTTTATTCTATACCTAATTCTCTACGATTGTTACACTGCGTAAGCTTCAATGGACTGGACACATAAATCGTATAGAAGAACAACGGATACCCAAGAAGGTATTCATTGGAAGGACTGAAGGCCGGGGAGATCAGTGAGGAGACCGAGGAAACGCTGGTCTGACTCAGTCGACAAAGACAGTTCATCGCTGTTCGGATTTTGAGATTGGAGGACGTGGTCAATGGATCAAGATAGTTAGAGGTGCTGTTTAAAGGAAGCGAAGGCCCGAGAGGGGCTGTAGTTTTACGAAGAATAAGAAAGAGAATACAGTATAACTTACACAGATTCCTTGCATTCCCGGCATCAGGGCACAATATTCTAGTGATCTAAGATAATTTTCAAGATATTATATCCCGCGAAAAAGTCAACAGGTAGGTTTAAAGCGTTAGAAGTTTTCAGTGGTTACACCAGACTCAATCCAAGTTGCACAGTGGTAAGATGGTAAATTTTTTAATCATAAGGTCACTGGTTCAAGTCCCCTTGCAGACCAGAACATTTTTATTGAGTGACTCTTCAGAAAGCTATAGATAAGAGAGCTGGCATGGACACTGTTTTATTTTTTTGCTGTAGCATTACAGCTCCTCTCGGGCCTTTGCTTAGAGATAGTTTGATTTTCTCATTTGTATCGGTACTGGAAAAGGTGATTTAGTCAATACCATGCGTTGATCATATGTCCGCTCATTCAGCTACGATGCGTTCTGATTTTAAACCAGTACGAATCATTACTGAATGGGCTTATTAGAAGAAGAATTACTCAAAACAAATCTCGTTGTCACCAACTGGATCCGAACCAGGGAACTTCTGTTTACGTAACGAGCACTCTTACCACTAAACTACGTTGACTACTGGGCACTGGTTTACAACTGGGTAATCAAGCGGTCAGCATGACGCTGTCCACAGTTATTGCCATGAAATGAGATACCTTAAAATTTTTCAACATCAAACTTAATCTATACTATTGGGCGGCATGCACAATTATAACCTTGTACTTAACTTATGATAAAAACATGAGCCGAAAAGTAAAAACAATTTTTAGTAAGCAAAAGAAGTGATTCCCGCAACCGAATTTTAGAATAATTATTAAATTATGTGTTATATGCGAACTTCAAAAGTAGAAAAATAAAAAAAAATTAATGGAGGCAAAGGTATAACATAGTTTTCTTTCAAAGACAGACAATGATTTGAGTTTTCATGTGACTTTAGTAGTTTAAGTTTTTTAAATTAGCCTTATCGATTTGATTATCCAACATGTGATCGGAAATTTGTTCAAGTAAAATTTTCCTATTCAAAGTTTATTTTAACGTGAAGCTGTTTATTCAATATCATTATTAGTTTTCTATCAATTGACAAACAAACTTAGCTCATAAAAATATCGTTGATTACTTTCCGCACAATGGTCAAAGTAACGAAAGTATATCCACAATATCCAATTAATTTATAACATTTTGCTGACATAATTCATTGGCAAGCATTAAAAATTCATTACCAAAAGAACCAAACAAAAATCGCCACGGTAGGCATTTTTCATTGCGTGCGTATTTCCGTATTATTTCTTGCACTTCATCGATTTCATTGTCTACCATTGACCAATTAATTACTGTTCATCCAATGTCAACACATTTTGTTGTTGCATGCTCATATCGGAGCATTGCAATCAGGAAATCAATATAAAATTTCATTAACATATCAACGAGTGACGGGAAAATTTTGCTATAACTGCAAAATAGCGCGGAGTATATTTTTTAATGAATAATTTTATTTTTTCTTCTTCTTTTCAGATTTTACTGAAAAGTTTTGGATTGGCAAAAATAAATGTAAGTAGACAAGATAATTTATTTATTGGTTAATTTATGAGTCTGATAAAGGGAACGTGAATGATTCGAGTTTTATTGGCAGCTAGTTTGTTGTATATCACGTGTCCAGCCAACATAAAAATACGTTCTTCAGAAGCCTTATATGGTATCCTCCTTATGGAAATCGAAACCGATGCATGACGATAGTGGGAAGTTATGGTGTAGTCAAGGTAATGAGTGCGTTGACTTTTTAGTATTTGCCTTTTGCAAACTGCACCATAACTCAAGATAAATATAAATTTTAAAATTATCTGAATAATTTCCTTCTCCATGTAAAGCAGATCGTTTGAGTTCTTTTTAAGTTTTGTTCAAAAGCCCTAAACCGCAATGGTTGTGTATAAATTTATGTTAATCACATTTACAGTATACAAAACTTTTGCAATTTGCATTCCACGAAAAGCATACAATCGCTAGTTTTCATAAACAATTCTCATAATTAACATAGCATTCATATGTATGTCGTCATTGAAAGAACTTGAAACTAAGAAATACTTCTTGACATAAATTTAACCATTGCAGTCAAGACGAACCGGTTGCTTAATCGGCGTAAAGTTCCGCGGTAGCTAAATTTCAACGAAAAATAAAAATAAATTATCATAAATGCACAACTCCATTATCGAATTATCACTTCCAGCAAGTGAACAACATATTCAACACTTCAGAACAAAAGATCAAAAAACCTCTTACTTTTTGGTAACATTTCAATGATTGTATTTCCGTATGGAAAAAATGCCTCAGAGCGAAATATAGACATAAATTATAAAAAAATACATTTAAAGATTAAAATCGTCTGAAAAGGCCAACAAATTGTGCCTCAAAAACTTGCTTGAACATACGAGTAAACGTAAAAAAATTAATAAATTTATTTAAACTGAATTTCTCGAAATGAATTCATATGAGTACCTGCATGCACACTTTTTTCACATGCTCTACGGTTCGTTGAGTCAATTATGCAATTTCGAAAGAAAATGAGGAAAAAAGTTGTGAAAATGTATCTTTAGTTTGTTTGTGCAATTTATAGTTTTTCAAGTGATGAAAGATGGAGATTTTTGTTAATTTTATAGAAAACTGGTTCAGTATGGGTTAAAACATGGACGTTGCCATTTTATTGTATTTTATGAATAAACTTATTGTAACTGAATTTTCGTTACTGGCATTCATTGGCCTTAAAGTATGAGATGTGGAACCAAAATACTGCAGTTTCTTATTAAGTCATTAGCGCGCCATCTTCACAATGAGATATTGTACTGAAAGATACGACAACCCAAAGCAATTTCGTAAATTTAAATATTGTATTGGACTTTATTATTTGGGTGAGCCAGTGTCGAAATCTAGTGACTGGTTTCCAATATTTATTAAGGTGAATCAAATGTAAACGGAGTTTTATTCTTAATTATTTTTTTGTTGGTAATCAAAAGCCAGTTATAATTTACTTTTCCACAAATACATTTTCCCAGGAAGAAAGAAGGTTTTTATCGCACTATCGTAAATTGAAGCTGGTTGTATCTAAAGTCGATTCCACAAGAATTTTGACACGTCCTCTTCTTCTTCTTCTTCGCAGCATTACAGCCCGTCTCCGACCGTCGCTTCCTCCAAATGTCCCGCTCCATTGATCGCGTCCTCCAATTTTGAAATCCGAACAGCAATAAACTGTCTTTGTTGACCGAGTGAGACCAGCGTTTCCTCGGCTTCCCCACTGGCCTTCAACAAGTCCTCATGATTTGCAAATCGCTCTCCTCCTAAAGATTCTTTAAGCGAAATAAAAATTGTTAGGCGATAGGTACAGGCTATCCGAAAGATGATTAGGTTGAGCTCAGTGTATTTTCTGTAGTTTAGAGAACGTTAGAGGTGCTGTATGAAGCCTGGTGTTGTCATGGAGGATCACCTCTCAAATCAGTTGATCTCATCATCCGTGGCGATATGTATTCACCATATCGTTCAAATGCTCATAATTCTACACAGCATTAATTTTGCATCGCTCGTGTAAGCAATCAATGAGCGAAATAGCTTGACGGTGGGAAAAACCAAAACTAAAGTAGCTTGCCAGATAACAGTTGGGGATTGGTTTGCCTCCCTATTTCTTTGGCACTCCTTGTTAGCTTATTTGAATTCAGGAGTGTAGTTGCTTGTGATTACCTGACTCAAAAATGCATCACTAACTGCCACAAACCTTACTGTAAACATCTGGCACGCCTGCAAGCGTATCTACTTCTGATTTGCTGTAAAAAGGCCAGAGACTCATTTTGTAAACACTTTACGACAAATTAGTTCATTAGCTTAGTCTACATGCTCTAGCGCACTGATTTGAGATTTCTTTCAACTAATCGGTTATTTGAACTCTGTCTCAGGTCTACATGGCTCAACATCAAACTCATGTTCATTCCCTATATAATACATGGTTATCCATTTTGTGGTAGGGAAGTATAACCCTGCCATTTGACATCTGTCAAAATTAAATGTCATCCAAAGCAAGTTTTTTTAGGTGAAGGCCTACCATTTAGAAATATGGATCGTTTAACAGTCGAAGAACGCGTTAAAATTATTAAACTTTATTATAAAAATGATGATTCTACTGTATCAACATTTAGGGCTTTACGAGCCGATTACGGTCGACATAATCGACCTACACAGCAAACAATTTCGAACACAGTGAGAAAATTTGTAGAGACTGGATCGGTTATTGATATTGCAAGGCCTGTGCGTCATCGCAACATTCGTTCTGCTGAAAATATCGCTGTCGTTGCTCAAAGTGTGAAGGAAGACCCGAATTTGTCGATTCCTGGACGTACTCGACATTTGGGCTTGTCTTACAGCTCATTGTGGCGGATTTTGCTTTTAGGTTTGCATCTCCATCCGTGCAAAATCCGACTAACTCAAGAACAAGCCTCAAGACAATACACAACGCAGAATGTATGCGAATTGGGTGATTGAACAACAAGCCATTGATAACGATTTTTCGAACAAAATTTTCTTTAGTGATGAGGCTCATTTTTCGCTCAGTGGTTATGTAAATAAACAGAATTGCCACATATGGGGCCTCAAAATCCTCAGGTGATCGCAAAAAGGCCTTTGCATCCAGAAAAAGTGACCGTTTGGTGTGCATTATGCTCTGGTGGTGTTATTGGCCCGTATTTTTTGAAAACGATCAAGGAAGAGCCATTTTTCAATTCCTTGTCCGAAATACTCGAATTGAACAGGCTGTATAATCATTATATTCTTGCTGGTGACCTGAACGCTAAGCATACATCATGGCTGAACGCCACCAATAATCCAAAAGGTGTATTCCTGAAATCGTGGATAACAGAGAACCAGATTGAATACAGGTGCAATCTATATGGGTTGAAGTTCCCAACATACCCTAGGAAAAATTCATATTTGGACCTCTGCATTGCCGACGCAAGACTCGAATTCAACTTTAATAGTCCTCAACGGAAACTGCAGGTGCTTGTTTATGATAGCGATCATAACGCAATCGTAATGGAAATCAATCATCAAAGGGATGATTTTTTCCTCATTCCAGTCCAACACGAAAATCATCGGTTGAACTTAAAGAAAACAGACTGGGGAAAGTTTCAAAAGAAGTTTAATCGGGAGTACCAGAAGCAATGTCCCCCTTCTGATGGTGGCAACTCTTTCTCAATGGTTCCTGATGACAGGAATCTAACTAACGATGGAATAGATATCTATTTGTCGAAGTTGGAGAACTGACGTTGGAAACGATTGAGAAAGTCGTTCCCAAGATTAAACTTCGAAACAATATGGAAGGATATGAAACACCTACCATCTCAAGGTTGAAAAGATTGAAAAGCCTTCTTCTTACACGCGTCAACAATATTTATCGACGATTTTCGGACTATAACCATCCCTCGTTGGCTTTGTTGAAATTACATCTGAAGAATCTCCGGAACTTCATCCGGTCATGCTTCAGGAGTGAGGTCAGCAATCAATAGGCGGAAAAATTGAGGGGTATTAGCCCACAGGACCCAAATGGCGTTTTCGCGAAAGTGAATAGCATATTCCGCAAGAAGTCTCGAGTGAAAGTATCGAATCTTGAAGTCACTAGTAATGAGATAAATCTTCTCGATAGGGCTGGTATCGAAATTGATAGTATGACTCCGGATAGAAATGGAAACAGGATCATTTGTGAAGGATTGGAGAAACTTGCCCTGATTGGAACACATTTGGAACGGGTACATCTACCAAATCCTGCGAGAGGGAATGAAATAGTTTCAGAGATCGTTGAAGCAAAAGGCCAATCAATTCTTCATTTCAATGAAACATTAACATTTGACCTCATACCGAGCTTGCATCTTATTGATTATTTTGTCAGCTATGAAGACTTGTGTTTCATATTTTAAACAACAAGAAATCATGTGGTACTGATGGTATTCCAAATGTAGTTCTCCGAAGTTTGCCTGAGGTTGCTATTACGAATTATTGCATATTGTTCAACAACATGTTGTGCAATTCATATTTCCCAAATGAGTGGAAAAAGGCTAAGGTATTTCCGATCTTGAAGAAAGGAAAAGAATCTTCATGCCCCAAAAGCTATGGCCCAATCAGCTTGTTGCCTAACATCAGCAAGGTGTTTGAAGTGATACTCAACAGAGCATTAAACGCCCACATTGAGGAATATGAGTTGATGCCGAATTGCCAATTTGGCTTTTGTGCCAGGCATTCGACCACACATGCAATAACGAAAGTAACCTCAGACATCTGTTGGAAACTAAATGATAGACAATGTGTTGGAGCATGGCTCATTGATATGGAGAAAGCCTTCGATAGGGTGTGGTTAGATGGACTAGTTTTCAAACTCCTTCAGGACAGGTTCCCCAGACACCTTGTCGCCATGATGTGTAATATGTTATACGGGAAATCGTTTGTTGTAACTGATGGAAATCTGACAACAACGCGCGACTTCAAGGTCTTGAATGGTCTACAGCAGGGAACAGTAACTGCACCTCTGCTCTTCTCAATCTTCATTCGGAAGCTATTGAACGGCTTTGATTTTAACGTCTCGTCAACGCGATCATTGGTAGCATTTGCTGATGATCTGATCATCTGTACGGTAGACCGAAAAGCTACAATAGTTCAGAGAAACCTCAAAAAAATGTTCAATGATGTACAGCTGTACACTGACAATTGGCGAATGAAAATCAATGCGCAAAAGTGTGAAGCAATCTTGCTTCTGAAAACGCTGCAAGGGGTCAGTCAAGACCTGAAACGTAATTGGAAAGATTTCCACATCATGGCTGGCGAGGGTAGTCTAGAACGGGTTCCACATAAATCCTGTGTTCAATACCTGGGTGTTTATCTCGATCAGTATCTGTACTATACTGAACATGTGAAAATCATGTTCAGTAAAGCACTTAAAGTAGTCATGGCCCTTCGAAAGCTCTTTCATTCCAAATACATTGATCAAAAGTCAAAACTATCTGTTACAAGACCCTGGTTGGACCAGCTTTGACATATGGATGTCAGATCTGGTACAACCAGAGTGCTAGTACTATGGAAAAATTAAGAGTTTTCGAAAGGAAATGTCTTCGTGCATGTACTGGTTTGTACAGAAAGCCTGAGACGGATTGGAAACATTATATATCGAATAGAAGAATCTATCAAACTGCTCAAGTGACGAGGGTCGATATCTTCATATTGAAACTTCTTCGGAACCATATCGCAAGATCTGTGACTGTGAGTGAAAACCCGTGGATTTCACAGCCGTTCCACCCTACAGACGGGTATATGGCGACTTGTCTGGCTACTAGCTTCGTTCCTCCAAAATAATTTGTGTATTTGAACATGAATCGATATGTTTCTGATTCTGACGGCGTCCCAGTCATATATCACATATATCGACGGACCACCGATAAGAAGATAAAATATACTCCGAATTTGTGTTCACGAGACCAACAATTCCAATGGAGATACTCATTTGCTAGATTCGTTGAAGTTGATCAAATTGAGACGGCGCAATCCAGGTATTGGTGGCTGAATGACAATGTCTAAATTATTCGTGTTTATTTCCAGTTTTTGTGGTTTTTTTGTTACTTAGTTTTTTGAGTTTCAGCTCATTTTTGCTACATTTAGTGTTGTTGTTTATTTGTGTTAAAAATAAGGTATAGATTAGGTATATGTTATGTTTACTGTATTTTGTTACAGATAAGATTAAACTCTTAGGTTGGGAACATTGTTATAGAATTTTTTTTATTATGAGATAAAGTTTTTGATTGCATTTTATTAGAACTTAGTTACATTATATTAGGTGTAGGATCAAAATTTCACTGTTGTGTTTAAATTATAAATAATTTTAGAATAGTGTTGGTTGGTTTTTTCTCCTTTTTCCAATTGAATTCTAAAAATATGTAATAATCGTAATTAATTGAATTTGCTATAGTTTTTTTTGATGAAATGTGTTGATGATAACGTATAAATTTAGAGAGCCATTTTAGCCAGTAAGTTTTTATTGTTATTATTTGGAATTTGCTTTATATTCTTTTAAAATGTATAACGATTATTTTAAAATAAAGCGCTTTTGACTTTGACTTTGAGCCGATTACGGTCGACATGATCGATCTACACAGCAAACAATTTCGAACACAGTGAGAAAATTTGAAGAGACTGGATCGGTTATTGATATTGCAAGGCCTGTGCATCATCACAACATTCGTTCTGCTGAAAATATCGCTGTCATTGCTCAAAGTGTGGAGAAAGACCCGAATTTGTCGATTCCTCGACGTGCTCAACATTTGGGCTTATCTTACGGTTCATTGTGGCGGATTTTGTATTTGGATTTGCATCTCCATCCATACAAAATCCAACTCACTCAAGAACTTAAGCCTCAAGACCATACACAACGCAGAATGTATGCGAATTGGGTGATTGAACAACAAGCCATTGGTAACGATTTTTCGAACAAAATTGTCTTGAGTGATGAGGCTCATTTTTCACTCAGTGGTTACGTAAATAAACAGAATTGCCGCATATGGGGCTCTCAAAATCTTCAAGTGGTCGCAGAAAGGCCTTTGCATCCGGAAAAAGTGACCGTTTGGTGTGCATTATGGTCTGGTGGCGTTATTGGCTTGTTTTTTTTTTGAAAACGAACAAGAAAGAGCCATTACAGTCAATTCTGACCGCTATGGACGGATGTTAACCGATTATTTTTGCAGAAAAATTGAAGATCATGATCAAGAGAACATGTGCTTCCAACTGGACGGAGCCATAAGCCACACAACGCAGGCTAATTGAGCACTTTTGCAAGAGAAATTTCCAGGACGCGTAGTTTCGAGATTGAGTGATGTCAATTGGCTGGCAAGATCCTGCGACATAACACCTTTGGATTTCTTTTGATGGGGCTATGCAAAAGATCGTGTTTACGCGAACAATCCTCAAAATCTTGAGCAATTGAAAACCAATAATCGTGAAGTTATGGCCGAGATATTGCCGGAAATGTGCCGAAAAGTTATTGAAAATTACCTCAAAAGTATTGAGGCCTGTAAGAGGTCCCGTGGAGGACATTTGAATGATGTTGTTTTTCATGTAGAATGGCAAGGTTCAATTTATATATTGAATAAAAAATTTTGTTTCCATCGGAATATTTTATGTGTTTTCTTTAGCTTTGCTTTCCCAAGCGGAAAATGGATAACCCTATACATACTTTGGCATTGTGTGCATAGCATTAATCTCATTTCGGGGCCAGAAGTAGTGTAGAGAAGATTTGCGTTGTAACTAGTTTCCCGCCGAGACCAAAAAAACATTTCTAATATCCCAAACGAAATCTTTTCTCTTAACCTATCGATCGATGATTGCCTTAAGACTTTTGAAGAATTCGGTTATGGTCGTTTCGAAACGATTAGGACTCATGGATCTCCTTCCCTTTCTCTCGATATTGCGTGCATCTCCCATACCTCCGATCCATAGAGGTATAGATTGCATCGCATTTATTAGGAATTGTTGCCTTGATAGTGCGGTTTCCACTTTGTTAGTCATCGATCGACTCAGCACCGTTACGCGTGCTGCAGCCTTATCAGCTGTTGTCCCGCTTTGCTTGGGAAACCCCATATTCAAGTGTTTCAGTATGGCCAAGTATTCCACTGCTGGTTCGGATTTAAAAAAAAAATCCCCGATCCTTATAGTCATAAATCTGGGTACTCTTTTCTTTGTCAGAATGCCCACTTTCTACAGTGCCAGACCGAATCTGAAAGCAGTAATCTAGTATCCCACTTGGCGCATTAGCATATCTAATCTGAATTGTACATGTTTAACTGTGCATCCAATAACTGGCGCCGCAAACTCATTTGCGTAACCGTTCTGGCAGATCACGCTTCAGAAGCCCATGGTACGATTTGTTCCAAAATTCAGTGCCAAGAATTGATTCTTGAGCAACATTTGATGTAATTTCCGTCCTCTGTTGGCCCACCATCGCATCATAGAGCAGGCTGCGGCCCTTCAGATAGTCCTCCAAAATCCGCGTAAGATATTTCAGTACTTGGACAAGATTGTACAGTGCGGCTGGAAAATCTGCCCATCTAGCTGAGTTGAAAACATTTCTGACGTCAGCAGGGATCAAAAAGACAACCTGTTGTATGGAATTGCTATGTGCCTCTGTACATTGGATCGTGATCACCAATACCCTTATAACGTCGATAGTGAAGTGACCTGCTATTTTTTTTTTTCTTTTCGTAGCACTACAGCCTCTTTTGGGCCTTCGCTTAGAGATAGTTAGAATATCTCATTGTCATGATCGAATGTATCGGCCGGCACTCCACAAGGTGATACGATCACTATCACACTTTAGCCGTGTGTCCATCAACCCAGCTGGGATATGTTCTGATTTTAAACTAGCACGTATCATAACTGAACGGGCTTATAGTTCGTTCGAAGAACCACTCAAACTTAAAACCGTTGACGCGAACAAAACTCGAACCAGAGACCTTCGGCTTACGAGCTTAGTGCTCTAACCACTGCACCACGCGGACTACCTGACCTACTCCATCCCGTGGATATAGGTTCATAGCAGTATAAACCGTGATGATGATGAGGTTTTTCAACGCTTTCTCGGCCGTGTCTATCGTACACAATAGATGGTATGCAGACGAGAACTCAGTATTTTCCTTCTCCTTTTGATCAACACTACCCTCGCTAGTCTCCTGCACTCCAGAAAAATCCCTTCATGTGGTTGAGCATTGAATGTACTGAGTAGCAAGTAGAGCAACAGCGATGGACCGTCTGTAGTATTTAGTTAGAATTCCATCTAGTCGTGGGACCTTTTTCGTCTTCAGTGGACAAAACTGCTTCCTCTAATTCCATGTTCATAATGAGTGACAATCCACTTTATCGTGGAACGCATAAAAAAGGATGGGGTGTGTAGTGAAAAGAGCACGCATAATCACGTGCATCTTTTCCGTCTCGTATGTGCAGGACAAACGTTAGGATCCGAGTTTCCACAAGCTGGTCATGCGGACCCCAGAGATCCCTATTCACATCATTTACCAGAACTTGCCATCAGCTAGCCTTGCTGTTATTGATAAGTTTGCAAAGATGCTTTCATTCCGACTTGTATGCAGCGAGCTTTGTGCACACCTCTTCCGGAATCCGTCCCCACTGAGCCTCTCGCTGAAGCTTGTGATATTCACTTCACTTTTCAACAATTTCAGGCTTGCTGTGTCGGGGTCTCCAACTGGGCATGGAAGACTTGCAGGCAGATGTGAAACTGCTCATAGTTGAGTTCACCGTGCTCGTAGCTTCTTGTCCTCTAATCAATATGTTGTCAAAAAACTATTCAACGTTCATCTTCCCAGTATTGCACCACTATTCTACCTGAGATTGGGAGGCCGATATGTACGCCAAGAAGGACTGTTGTTAATGTTAAGTGCTATATATTGGTGATCACAGGCCAAGTAATCCTCTAGAACTCTGGTACTGAGGACTCCGGTACAAATATCACATCTGAAAGGTTCAAACGAAACCCCAGCGGTGAAAAGTAGGGGTACTGTAGGTGTTTAATACAACAAGATCAGTTATGGCTGCCATATCCGGAACTCTTATTCCTCTACGATCGGACAAAGGCATATCCCATTCAATGCACCTCGAATTGAAGTCTTCACCAACGATGCCGTTCTGCGTTCGAAACAACGTCTTTCAGAGCTTCAAGTCTGGCCTAAAAGGATAACCACGGTTCATTTGACGTACGATACTCACCAAGGAGTGTTGTATTCATAAACCTAGCCCATGAAAAGCCATTACCTTCTTGTAACCTGACACCCGCAAACAAGCGCTGTATAGCACGCAGATGGTGGCAGTATCAGATTCATCCAGGTATCATGCTGATGAGCTCCTATCATGATGTTGATTGCTGAGCACTAGCGATCCGGCGAACCGTTCCAGCAGGTTTTCAGCTGGTGCAAGTTTATCTGTTTTGGTCTTGGCTAAGGTCTCTTTGAAGACCCGATACTTCCCTCCACCTAGAATATGATTGAATTCATTCATACCATACTTTACATAGGACGCAATGTTTCTCGCCCGTGCATTGTTTTATTTTATACCTCACTCTACCACACTTACAGCACAGTGAGCTCCTATCAAGCTCCTTGCATCCTTTTGCAGCATTGCCATAGCCAAGGCACTTAGAGCATCAAAAAGGTATTGCTCTTTACCATATCCTGCAGGTGATTCAGGCAATGCTTCTTTTCAGGCAGGTTAACGATGACCATGCATTGCCCCCCACTATTCACTTTGGTGAGCCTTATTTTATCCCTAATTAAGCTAGGGAATTCATGTTTAATGGTATCTTCGACTATGGTGGTCACTTTCATGATGCAGTCAATGTCCTAACATTGAGCGCAGCCATAGGCTCAAGTGAGGCCGGATGGACCCTACTGCTGTAATGGCCGCTTGTACTCCACTTGGGTCAACTGCTCCTATTACCTCTTGCAGGCCATCTGATAAGATTTACCATCATTAGTTTTCATCAACAAAGCATGCCTCAGAGATTTGCGCCATTAGTTGTCCCGTCCCGTCCCGTCCGTGTTGACGCTGCCCATGGTGAAATAGCAGTCGAGTGCCCACTCTTCACACAGCTGGAACTGAAGGAGGCAGTCCTCTCATTGAAACCGAGGAAGGCTCCCGATCCAGATGGTGTCCCGCAGAGATATTGCGGCTTGTCTTTCACCATTGTCCTGACTTGCTGCTAAGCACATTCAACGCTTGCCTACGGGACGGGGTTTTCCCGGTACGATGGTAGGTGGCGAGGCTCGTGATGATCAGCAAGGGGAAGGGAAATCCCGAATCGCCGTCTGCATGCCGCCCGTTATGCATGCTAGACACAGCTGAGAAAGTGCTAGAAAATCTCACCAAGGGAAGACTCAGTGACGCGATTCGTGCTGCTGAGGACCTAACTCCTCAGCAGTACGGCTTTAGAGCAGGACGTTCTATCATTGATGCGATTGCAGAGGTGGTGAACGCGGTCCAAAAGGCAGAGGCGTATAGTCACACCAAGCGACGGATCGTCTTGTTGGTGACACTCGACGTCAGGAATGCCTTCAACTCCACTAGATGGGTGGATATTCTGGATACGCTGGAAAACTCTTTTCAAGTTCCAGAATATCTAATGAGGCTTTTGAGGAACTACCTAAAGGACGATACAGGGCCAACGAAAGATGGCGGTCACATCGGGTGTTGTCCAGGGATCTATCCTTGGTGCGGACCTGTGGAACGTGTCTTACGATGGGCTACTGAGACTTGAGATGCCAGATGAGTCGCTCTTGGTAGGCTATGCGGATGATGTTGCGGCTCTGGCCGCTGGACGCACCGTTGAACAAGCGCAACTTAGGCTAGGTATACTAATGCGCCAATTGAGGGACTAGATGACTGCTCGCGGGCTCAGTTTAGCACTGGAGAAAACCGAAGTGGTCATCTTGACAAAAAAGAAAATTCCTAGAGTAAGGATGATCAGTATTGGCGACTTACGAATCGAATCGAAGCCAGCGGTGAAGTACCTGGGGCTACTGATCGACTCGAAGATGAATTTCTCTGAGCAAATTAGGGCAACGGCTGAGAAGGCTGCTTCGGGAATATCGGCCCTGAGTCGACTTATGGCCAATGAAGGGAGACCCGGCCCATCAAGAAGACGCCTCTTGATGAGTGCTGTAGGGTCAGTGCTACTGTACGGAGAAGAAGTATGGGGCGACGCTCTCAGCAAAGAGGTATACCGAAACTGTTTGGCGCACGTACAGAGAAGAGGAGCACTGGGAATTGCATCTTCGAATCCAACAGTCTCTGACTCAGCGGTTAGAGTTATTGCAGGCGTGATACCTGTCGCCCTCCTTGCTAGTGAGTGCCGTGCTATTTCCCTGCGCCGAAACGAGGATGCGAGGGAGATGGTTGTCCGCGAGGAGAGACAGCGCTCGCTCAACGATTGGCAGCAGTCTTGGGTCAATTGCACGAAGGGAAGGTGGACTGCGTACCTCATCCTTGACGAGAGACCCTGGCTCAATCGAGGGCATGGTGAGACTGACTTCTATCTGACCCAGCTTTTGAGCGGGCACGGGTGTTTTCAGTCTTACCTGCACAAGATCGGTAAGTCACGGTCTCCCGATTGTCGGTTTCGCCCAGGAGAGGAGGACAATGCCTGTCACACATTTTTGCGTGTGCAAAACGGGTCGGGCTGCAAAGGGAACTCTACAGGGAGATCTGACCCAACTTTTGAGCAGGCATGGGTGTTTTCAGTCTTACCTGCCCAGGAGAGGAGAACAATACCTGCCACACATTTTTCGCGTGCATAAAATGAGACAAGCTGCGAAGGGCACTCTACAGGGAGACGGGAGAGCTCACCCCGGATAACATAGTATCGGTGATGCTCGAATCGGTTGACAAATGGAACCAGGTGGCACATTATGCTCGGGCAGCCCTAAAATATAAAAAGGACTGACAGCAGCCGGGGGCGCTGAGGCTGGGGGATCGCTTTTCTGGCACTCCCTCTTCCCCTCTCCCTTTCTGCTAGGAAAGGGACTCCCCAGCTTGAAGGCTCCCGAGCTTGAAGGCGCCCCACGGCGAAAAAAACGAGACCTGGCTCGAAGTAATGTGTCAAACGGTTCCAGGCCTGGTTCTCAGTTTGACAGGGGAGGTGTTTAGTGGGTCGTCCAGTCGCGCATGGGAGTCCCACACTCTGTGCATGAATGGCATTCACCTCCCTACCACAAACAAAAAAAAGTTGGTTGTCCCTAGCTCGATTGAAATTGGAAATTTCTCTGTATTTTGTTTCCTGGATAGGTCGCTGTATTTGTTTTGCAGTTCGGAGGCTTTTTGGCTGCTTTACGTTGGATTACATGGAACTCATCGTTCAATATGGTGCGCTACTTGGGGACTTCATTCTTCCTGTTCTCTGTGTCTCATTGAATTCCGCTGAAGCCACGTTTTGGTGGTAATAGGAGTTGAGATGACTGGTGCCTTGCCAAGCGCCTTAGCTTTGTGCTCTTCCTCTGTCCTCAGCCACTCACGTCTGTAACGCCCAATTCTCTCTAAGATCCCGTGCCTTAGCAGCTTTGGTCATGATGAGAGCACCAGTGCGAGCTTAGACTTGTCCGCGGTTTGTTTCAAATTTAGTGCCTTGTTTACTTTAGTACTGGTGGGAGCGGCTTTAGGTATCTGCATCCCGTCAGTTCCTTTTTCAATTTCAAATTTGGGCTGCCCTGTTGTTTGCTGCTTTTGTAATGGGCTTTCCGGTGTTCCCATCAGTTTCTTGCTACGCCCAAACACCGCAATAATTTTAAATTTGGTTCTTTACATGGTTGGGGAATGAAGATGGCTTATCCTGTTGAAAATTTTGACACACTTATTTATCGGCTCATTACCACCATAGATAGTATGATATTTTCTTTCTACGAGCAAAAGTGAATGTCTCGTAAATTTTAACTGCCTCATTCAAGGCTATTTTGTTGATGATGGTTCCTCTTACGACATCAAATGCAAAGCGAGAGCATAATATAATTCTACAGAAGACAAGTGATATCACGTTGAGAATATATAGCCGATCATCATATGATGGCAAACAATGGAAATTTTTTGGATCATAGAGGGATCTCAAAGCAAACAGTAAGAATTGTTTCTGAACGGACTCAAACCTCTCTGAGTGAACATCAAAGACCGGATTCCAAACGACCCAGGCGTATTCCAGTATTGGGCGCACTACTCATGTGTATAACGTTTTTTTTACACACAAACTCTTAAATTCTTTCTCGCGTCGTTTGATGAAACCTAAAAGATTATTAGCTTTGCAGAGAACACCATCTAGGTGCAAATTAAAGTGGAGTTTCTTATCCATGTGACCACAAAGATCTACTATACTGTCAACTCTGGAAAATTTTGTACTGTTGAGGTGATAATCAGATAAAAAAATTGTACCTTTCCGTGAAAAATTTATCACTTGGCATTTCTCAAGATTCAGATATAGAAGATTTTTGTTGGACTACTCTAATAGAGTATTTATTTTGTCTTGTAGGAACACAGAATCACTTTGGGATGCTATCACATGATATAATATGAAATAATCCACATAAAATAAGTGTGGTATATCGGACAACACTTCAGAGAGGTCCGCCATAAAAATGTTGAAGAGAAGAGGTCCGACGTGGCTGCCTTGAGGAACACCGTAATAGACATGAATTTCATTGGACATACATCTCTGAAATTTAACGATACGAGTCCAGCCAATGTATAATAGAGCCAGTAGATCCAAATGTACGCCACTTATGAGACAAATTGTATGAATGATACGGTCAAAGGCCTTAACCGAAGTCAGTATAAGACATGGTGTTCATTTTTCATTACATAAAGCATGTTAGACACCATAACTGTTGAGCCGGTGGTTGTGGATCGATATTTGCTGCAGCCATGCTGTTGGTCATTGAGACTCTATTCTATAAAAGGAGATATTTTGGAACAGACTATTTTTTCAAATAACTTTGGGGTAGTGGATAATATAGAAATCGCTCTATAGTTTTCAACGGTTCCTTTGCTTTTGTTTTTATGGATTGGAGTTACATAAGTGGGAGGGCTTCCGGTAAACTGGGGATACGCCGCTTGATAGCGGTTTGTTAAAAATTATGCAGAGGTAAAATTAATTGTTCTCTGCATTGAAGTAAAAAAATATGGTGGAAGTAAGTCAGGGGCAGGTTCATGATTCAAATCTAGAGTTTAACTCGCGTTGAGTATGTCACCTTCTGAAACTGAAAATTCTTGAAGTACAGTCCCAAATTCTTTGTCTAGTGGTGAAAAATGAAGGGATGTTTTTGCTGAACAGTAAAGTGATTATGACCCCGTACATATCTTTGCTATCAGTTGATAAAAGTGACACAAATGCTTTGCTTACTATGCTCTAAATTCCAGTGTGTTGTTTAAATTAATTGTATCAGAGCATTTAAGTGTATGATTTTATCTTTCCTTATTTACAGAGATATTTGAAATTATTAAGCAGTTTAAATGTTTCATTTAAAACGTTATGCTTGTATCGCGACTAAGCTTTTACACAATTTAATTTCAGAGCACAATCCATAATTTACCACAAAAAAACAACATTTAGCATCATGTTATTGTTTCATATAATCAAGCCTTAAATTTGATTTTTCATGGAAATTTAAACACTTTTCTGCTCTGACTAGGACTCGAACCTAGCCCCTCAGGATTGAGGCGACGATGGGCACATTTCCGATCTACATAACTTCATGTGAATTCGACCTAAAATCGAGCATATGTATGCCACATATGCAAAAGAGCTTTGAAAGTTTATAAAATTAAGCACTTTAGAATGGGTTTGGAACATTAAACGTTTTCAATTGAGCACAAAGATGTAGTACTTGGGCATATGCCAGGGTCCCGATGGACGAGTCGTTGCATGCGGTCTTGGCCATCGGTCGGGAGAGGCGGGAGGGTGTGCAACCCCATCAGGATGCTCCACCTCTTGTCGTGGGTCACGATTTTCCTCGTCTAAGACGATGTTGCATGTGGGATAATAAATATACTAGGTAGAAAGACAATAAAAACGTTAGTTCTTGCCTACGCCATTCTTTTGTTTTTACAAGCCCCTCTCATTCCTGTATGCGAAATAATTTGTAGTGTGCTTTGACGCTAGGGGGAAGAACCCGCCCCATGACACCGCAGATGTGATTCTAGCCCATCATTGTAAAATATCAAACACGTTAGAGAGATCACAGAAACTTGGAGTCACACTTCGTATTCGAGTTGCAAATGGTCCTATTTAAGAATATAATCACCTAATTCGAACTAAATCAGAAAAAAGTACCATGCTTGAAAATAGCACGAACATCTTGCAACTCAAACAATGTATCCAATTTATTCCCAACTTTCTACACACTCAACAACATATTCCTTATTCAAGTCACACTCAATTCTTACAAAAAATATCCACCATACATAATTGGTTTTCCCGCCATCTAACCGCAATCTAATGTATCTAATTCATGACATAAATCCCACGACATTGACTCATTTCAGCACATTTCCTTCTACTCAGACGGTATAATCCTCATAACGTGCAACTACTTGAATCACTTATTCATTACTTTCTTTAAAATTCCACACATCTAACGACTTTGTAGGCGTTTATGGGGCACAAAACATACGAGTACTCATATCGTCGTCGTTGTTCCCAAAATGCACTCAATTATTACGCGACGCGTACATACAAGCAGTTGATTATGCTGCAAGTACACTCATACGAGAATTTTTAATCTAAATCCACAATCCACACTTTAGTATTACACTCACGTAATAAATGTGCCTAATTTAGTATTCTGAAGGTGTGACATTATGCTCGTATGTTTTGTATGTTAGTCGCTTTGTTGTGAGAGATGTTTTGTCTAAATGCGAACGCATCGGATTAGTACATTTTCATCTGGTTGTTACATGCTGAATAACATCAGTATGTGCGATATGAAATCGTGCATTTTGGTTCAGCTCCAACATACAAGTATTCGCTTACATATGTCGGGATTATGCGTTTACATATGCATTTAATGCTACTTAAATTTTGTCATTTCTTCCGCTAATCAAATTGATGTAACATGTAGAAGATACAGTTTTAGTATGTACGCAGCAGCATGCAGTGAAGCGGAGATACCATATGTAATGTTGGACATGTGTATGTTGTAATGCTGTTATAACATGTTGATACGAGTATGACAATAGTTGATGGAGATGGTGACGGTGATAATGATGATGGTGGCATGATGCTAGGAAGGCAACAACACTTGGACGTGTTTTGTTTCCGTTTATTATCATACGTGCAAACACCTATGGTCGTTTCGATACATCTAAGGACAGTTGTTTTACGACTTTTTATGAAGAGATATGTAATACATGAGACGATACGATGTAATATAGACTGATGTGTAACTGAGAAGAGCGAACAAGTTTTCTCATTTACAATAAATTGAGTTATTATGGATCAAACGTGTTCTAAGAATGCAGATTTCGAGTTGTGCTATTGACTTTCGTCTAGTCTTATCGAAACGTTCTTCTTGAAAAGCTTGTAATAAAGTTACAGACTTTTTGATAGATTTCATGTAATCGATAAATCTTCCGATTCTAGACGTGTTTCAAGTAAAAATGCTAAAGTTAAAATGATAAGCTACGAACAATCTAAAAAAAATAGTATTGAAAACAATAATATGTACGTAAAATGTACATGCCAAGAAATAACTCGTAATCTTATGGTGGTGGTGATGGGTCCACATCCATTGCCTTTTGAACAAGTTTGTCCCTCAAGGTTACAATTTCACTGCGCTGTTTTGAAGAAAAACTTGTAATGATTTTTCTTTGTCCGTCTCGTTCGTTTCTTATCGGTTTTAGACGTGATGTCTTGGAACGTTTCAAAGGACTGTATGCAACAAGTTAACAAAGTCTGGACACCCTCAGTCAACTCCGAGGTGGCTGATGGAAGGCTAGCTAGTACGGAAAGGGATCTTGGTCACAGGTCTTCCGCGAGCAGACTAGGTCGAAAATACAAGTCACCAGCCACCGACTCAAATGCCCGATTTAAAACGCGTCAAAATCTTCCATCAAGTTGTTTCTACTTTATTTTACTTCGTTTCCATCTCTTTCCGATCGTACGTCCAGTCCGAAAAAGAGAAATTAGAAAGAGACAATATCAATCACAATCACGCGTTCCTGATTATTCATCGACGCGGTGCCAGAAACAAACTATTTGAATCCGAAATCGAGTCAAACTACTCTAACTAAAAACGCAAAGCCAAACTACGGACCGAGCTGCAACACCGAACCGATCAGTCGCGGATTATTGAAACCCTACCTCGTCGGTGACATGCTCATCTCCCGTCTTTCTTTCCTTCTGAAAAAGAACAACTGCCAGCTGAAAAGTAGTCCGCGTGATGTTGTGGTTGGAGCACTCATCCCGTAAGCCGAAGGTCCCTGGTTCGACTCCCGTTGGCGGCAATGAGATTTGGTTCGAGTGATTCTTCGGACGGCCTATATGCCCGTTCAGTCATGAAACGTGCTGGTTTAAAATCAAAATGTATTGCAGCTGGGTGGACGGACATACGGCCAAAGCGTGATACTAAACCATATCACCTTGTGGAGTTCCGAGACATTCGATCATGATAATGAGATACTCTAACTATCTCCAAGCGAAAGCCCGAAAGGGGCTGCAGTGTTACAACAACAACAACAACGCACTGAAAAGAAAAGAGTTTAGTTTTGTTTTGGAATTAAAAATTTTTTTTTATTTCTGTTTAATTATATCCAATGCAATTCGAAATAGCATGAATTCCCTTATATGTTGCTTTCTTTTGATGCTGTATGGATACTTTTTCTGGCAAGTGTATATCAAATTAGACATCTTCAAATAGTTAATTACATTTTTAAGTTATTTAAAAAACAAAAATATATCAAAATATCTAAACACGACAAAAAACAATTTTGTGCGTTCGGTTTGTTCTTACGTTTTATTTTGTTGTTATTTTTTTTCCTTTAAATTTTTTTCTTTTACTTATCATCTATCTAAATTTATTACCACACATGGTATCTCACTAAATATACATAATAATAATTACAATGATTAGAAAAATATGAGCGGGGGATGAAGAATGAAAAAAGATGTAGTCAAAATGCCATCTAAGCATGTATTACAGAAAAATATGGAAATATCGATGGAAAAACTTTGACTCGTATATGAAAAATGGTGCATATAAAGACAAATCTAGACAAATATAGATAAAATATGTGTGTTTGGAATATTTAAAAAAAAACCGGACGTTTGAAAACAACAGCAAAACGTTGCCACGCGTGCACTATATAGTTTAACTGTATTTATTTTTCGTCAATAATCCACAAAATAAGGTTATCGCGGGTAAGATATGTCTACAGCTATAACTAGGGAACAGAAAAGGTTTCATCTCCCTTGACTCCAGTTTGGCAGAGGAAGGCATGAAAAAAGCTGCAGAATGTTATAAGTTCCAGGGCTCAAATAGAACTAACACAAAAATGATATCAATTTATTTCCTTTATACATTTTTTTTTGTGGTAGGAAGGTGAAGGCATTTACGCCCGCCGAGTCTGGCAGTGTGGGACTCCCATGGAGGATACCCTTGGAATACCCACTAAACACCTCCCCTGTCAATCTGAGAACCTAGCCCGGAACCGTTTGACACATTTTTTCGGGCCAGGTCTCGTTTTGTTACGCCGTGGGGCGCCTTCAAGCTGGGGAGTCCCTATCCCAGCAGGAGGGGAGAGGGGAAGAGGAAATGCCAGAAGAGCGATCCCCCAGCCTCACCGCCTCCGGCTGCTGTGAGTCCCTTTTATATTTTAGGACTGCCCGAGCATAATGTGCCACCTGGTTCCATTTGTCAACCGATTCGAGCATCACCGCAACTATATTATCCGGGGTGAGCTCTCCCGTCTCTCTGTAGAGTTTCCTTTGCAGCCTGACCCATTTGGTACGCGCAAAAAATGTGTGACAGGCATTGTCCTCCTCTCCTGGGCAAAACCGACAATCGGGAGACCGTGACTTACCGATCTTGTGCAGGTAAGACTGAAAACACCCGTGCCCGCTCAAAAGCTGGGTCAGATAGAAGTCAGTCTCACCATGCCTTCGATTTAGCCACGGTCTCACATCCGGGATGAGGTGCGCAGTCCACCTTCCCTTCGTTCAATTCCCCCAAGACTGCTGCCAATCGTTGAGCGAGCGTTGTCTCTCCTCGCGGACAACCATCTCCCTCGCATCCTCGTTTCGGCGCAGGTAAATAGCGCAGCGCTCTCTAGCAAGGAGGGTGACAGATATCACGCCTGCAATCACTCTCACCGCCGAGTCGGAGACTGTTGGATACGAAGATGCAATTCTCAGTGCTCCTCTTCTCTGTACCTGTGCCAATCGTATTCGGTATACCTCCTTGCTGAGAGCGTCGCCCCATACCTCTGCTCCGTACAGCAGCACTGACTCTACAGCACTCATCAAGAGGCGTCTTCTTGATGGAATGGGTCCCCCTACGTTGGCTTTAAGTCGACTCAGGGCCGATATTCCCGAAGCAGCTTTCTCAGCCATCGCCCTGATTTGCTCAGAGAAACTCATCTTCGAGTCGATCAGTAGCCCCAGGTACTTCACCGCTGGCTTCGATTCGATTTGTATATCTCCAATACTGATCATCCTTACTCTAGGGACTCTCTTTTTTGTCAAGATGACCACTTCGGTTTTCTCCAGTGCTAAACTGAGCCCGCGAGCAATCATCCAGTCCCTCACTCGGCGCATTAGCGTACCTAGCCTAAGTTGCGCTTGTTCAACGGTGTGCGTCCGGCGACCAGAGCCGCAACATCATCCACATAGCCGACCAAGCGCGACTCATCTGGCATCTCAAGTCTCAGTAGCCCGTCGTAAGACATGTTCCACAGGTCCGGACCAAGGATAGATCCCTGGGCAACACCCGATGTAATTTCCATCCTTCGTTGGCCCTGTGTCGTGTCGTAGAGCAGGCTTCGGTCCTTTAGGTAGTTCCTCAAAAGCCGCATTAGATATTCTGGAACTTGAAAAGAGTTTTCCAGCGTATCCAGAATATCCACCCATCTAGCGGAGTTGAAGGCGCTCCTGACGTCGAGTGTCACCAACAGGACGATCCGTCGCTTGGTGCGACTATATGCCTCTGCTTTTGGACCGCGTTCACCACCTCTGCAATCGCATCAATGGTAGAACGTCCTGCTCTAAAGCCGTACTGCCGAGGAGATAGGTCCCCAGCAGCACGAATCGCGTCAGTGAGTCTTCCCTTGATGAGTTTCTCTAGCACTTTCCCAGCCGTGTCAAGCATGCATAACGGCCGGTATGCAGACGGCGATTCGGGATTTCCCTTCCCCTTGCTGATCAGCACGAGCCTCGCCACCTTCCATCGTACCGGGAAAACCCCGTCCCGTAGGCAAGCGTTGAATGTGCTGAGCAGCAAGTCAGGACAATGGTGATAGACGAGCCGCAACACCTCAGTCGGAACACCATCTGGACCTGGAGCCTCCCTCGCTTTCAGGGAGAGGACTGCCTCCTCCAGTTCCAGCTGTGTGAAGAGTGGGCACTCTACTGCTGTTTCACCATAGACAGCGTCAACACGGACGGGATGGGTGGGGAAGAGTCCCCGCACTATCGCGTCCATATTTTCCGCGTCATGTATACAAGGCTTCCGTAGGGCACCAAGTTTCCCCATGACCAGCTTGTAGCCAAGGCCCCACAGATCCTTGTTCACATTGTCCACTAGGTCTTGCCAGCAGCGAGCCTTGCTACTGTTGATCAGTTTGCGAAGGCATTTCCTGGCCGACTTATATGCTGCCACCTGGTTGCATGCCTCGTCACGGTTCCGCGCCCGTTGAGCCTCACGCCGAAGCTTGTGACACTCCCTCCGCTTTTCAGCGATTTCAGTAGACCACCAGTACACTGGGGGCTTGCCGTGCCGGGGTCTTCGACGGGGCATAGAAGCGCAGCAAGCAGTCGTGATTATGCTCATAGTAGAGTTCACCACGTCTTGAGCTGCCAGTTCTTCCATCCCCTCCGGAGCTCCCTGTAGCGGCTCACCAGCCTTGACGAACCTCTCGACGTCCATTCTTCCAATGTTCCATCCAGTTGTAGAAGGCCGAGAGCCCGAACGTCGGGAGATAGCGTCACTTATCTCAAGCAAAATGCACTGGTGATCACTGGCTGAGTAGTCCTCTAATACTTTCCAATTGTGTATCCTCCGTACTAAGGACTCCGAGGCGAATGTCACGTTCGGTATGGTTCCCTCACAGCCAATACGGCGGAAAGTCGGCGTATTTCCGGAGTTTAGTACGACGAGGGCCGTCCTGGCCGCCATTTCCAGGATTCGTTTTTCCCGTGGATCCGTCTGAGGCATGCCCCATTCGATTGCTTTAGCATTGAAGTCGCCCCTAACGAGCACTTTGCCCTCTGCGTTCGGGACAGCGCCCTCCAGAGCATTAAGCTTGGCTTGGAAAGATGATATCGACTCGTTAGGCGTTAGGTACACACTAAAGAAGGTGATCCCTGAGCACCGAACCCACACGAAACTATCCCCCCGTCCACAACTCTCCGCTTGAAAGTCACTGTTACGAACCCAGATGGCGGCAGTACCAGTTTCATCAGAGTACCATAATGCAGTACTTTTATTATGGTGTTGCTCACTCAGCAGCAAGAAGTCGGCTTTCCTGTCCCTCGCAAACTGCTCAAGCAGATTTTGGGTGGTTAAACTGCGGTGTCATTTATACATTGTATTATATTAAAAGAACTTTATTCCGTAAAATAGCTACTTTCGACGCCTATTTGACGTCTTCTTCAATACAATTGATCTTATTCTAGGTTCCTGAAATTTATACTTTTTACTTTTTCAATGATCTAATCTCAACAGTTTTATTGCTTTATTACTTACATATTACTTAATTACTATTCGTCTCCAATAATTAGTCTTAGCAAGCTAGAATTGCAATTTCCTTCATCTTCATTCAGTCGTAGGTGCGCAGGTACTCGGATTATCTCCATTTATTCAATAGCGTCTAATATTCTTGGGTTAATTACGATTTTTAAGGACACATACATTGCTGATATCCGTGGTATGGTTTTCTTCCACGGTGTGCTTTGCTATCGTTGACCTTATCTGCGTATTCAGGCATTTTGTTGCAACTATCGCTTTCCTGATATGCTCGTTATATCTTACCGGTTTGGTTCGCTTGCTTTGTCCAACGTATATTTTGGAGCAGCTTCCACATGTGTTGGATCCTTACCAGATCCCAGCTGTGCCATTGTTGTGAGAGTACGACTTGAGGATACCATTTCAATTTTGTACCTCTTGAGTATCTTGCTAATATGTCGCGAGTGTGCTGAGTATGTAACTGCTATCCTCTTAGGTGTTTCAACTAACGGTTGTAAGGTCGTAAGATTATTTCTTGACTGCTTTTGCGTTTTCTTTTTTATTATAGCTTCAATGCGTTCTTTGTCGTATCCGTTTATTTTCGCTGTACTCAGGATGTATTCTTTTTCGCTGTTGTACCTTTCACTGTTCAAAGGCGTTGTTACCAGACGATGGATCATGGCATGGTATGCTGCCATTTTATGTTGAAAACTATGCCCCAGACAGAGCATATCTACTGAATAGCAGCTGCAATTCGAACAAATTTTATTTCCTACGGTACTTATGGAGTAGAGAGAATTAGACTAAAAGTTTATATGTATGGTAAACAAAAACTTGAATTTGCTTGCAATTTTACCAACACAAGGTAAACTTTAATCCATCTTTTACACGTTTATTTGCCTCTCTTTTCATTTTGACAGCTCCTCGATTGCAGGTGCTAGTTAGTATATATGCTCTGCCCCAGAGTCGCTCGTAATTGTGCGTTGTGTACTAGTAGGTTTTCTATAGATGTCAAATTTAATTTTATTATCGTTTCTGATGAGTTTTAGATCTGAAAACGGTATTTCTCCGTCTTCGGATGAGTATTGTTTATGTTTTGGAATGTATTCTCGAGTTCTTCTTTTGGTATTATTGCGAGTATATCATCTATGTACCCTACCCAAAATCCAGGCATCAAACCTGCTTGTTCGATTAGACTTTCTATATGAGCCATAAAAACCTCACTCATAAGCGGTGATAACGGACTACCCATAGCTGTACCGGATGTCGTCTTGAAGTATCTGTTGCTGAACGTGAAATAGTTTTCATGCATACTTAACCGCGCCAATTTTACGCAACATTTAACCTTCTCTGTCCACTCCGTGCTATTATCAATGCTCAAGAGCCACTTTTCTAGTAAGTACAGCGCTTCTTTTATTAGGACGCTAGGAAATAAAGATTTGACATCAAAGGATACCATGATCTCATCCTGTTTCAAATCTCTCATTTCTTGAACCTTTTGGATCAACCCTGTTGAATTTATTACAGTTTTATTACTTGCGGTTTTATTTAATTTTTAATTTCCTTGCCTAGCCATTTCGATAATGGACAAAGCCAAGCATGACGAAAAGGTGTTGAATCGTCTACAAAACGGAAATAATATGGAAGTTAGAATAACCCTCTGCCAGACTGTATAAAAAGAGTTGATAAAATTTTAAAAGAATGCCGAAAAGTCATAAATACAAGAAATCTGAGAATGCCAAATCCAGCCCTTCCACGCATCCGCATACAACCTAAAATCCACAAAAGCGACAATGATGTACGCGAATTAATAACAGATACTAATTCTCCAACATATAACATATCAAAATGGCTAGCTAAGGAAATTAAAAGTTAAATGAAACCGCAAGTGATAGAACAGTAATAAATTCAACAGGTTTCAAGAAGTGAGAGATTTGAAACAGGATGAGATCATCGTATCCTTTGATGTCAAATCTTTATTTCCTAGCGTCCCAAGAAAAGAAGCGCTGTACTTACTAGAAAAGTGGCTCTTGAGCATTGATAATATCAGGGCGTGGACAGAGAAGGTTAAATGTTATGTAAAATTGGCGCGGTTAAGCATGCATGAAAACTACTTCACGTTCAGCAACAGATACTTCAAGACTCAGCCTAGATAATTCCTACACATATGGCATCACCGGTCATTTCTGGCAGACTGGGAGCCTCTCCACTAGCATAAATTGGAGTTAAATAATTTTTTACGATACTTCATGTAAGGTGTGAGGGATGTAATGACTGCTGCTCTTTAGCTGAGCAGAAATCATAATGATGCTAAACTGGGCGGTGTTGATGGTTTATTGCCATTTGTTTTCACTGCTCCTCGACTTTCGGCTTTTGGGTTCCGTACTTACTCCAATCAGTACAATAAACCTTGAACGAAGAAATCTAATTCAGGTTAGATACGCGCAGAACTACATGGCACCATAAAATTAACTATACCTTTTTTGCCGAGTTTTTCATGTCTTTCACTTGGGCTCTTGTTACCGCACTAAAAAATTGGGCATCTGACGATAGTTCCAAAGAATACCCAAACAATCTCGAAATTTTTAGTTGAAAGCAATTGTACACGCGCAACCTTAACAAGACGAGTTCCCGTCCACATTGATCAGTGATGAAGTGCACACTTGAAGTTTCCCGAGAACATACGATGAATGAAATGGGAATCGCGGGGCCCATTGGCATTCCACTTGCTTTGGTCGCTAAGTCTTCGTGCGCAAAATCATCCATCCAATTCCAACCAATCGATACTAAAACGTCACAACCTACGTCAAGTGGCGGTTCACCGACAGAGATTAGTCATCTGACATTTGTCAGCTGGTTAGCAAACTGTGTAGGGATGACAGGTCTTGGTTGGGTATCGCTCGGAAACAAACAAACGAAGAAATTTTGGACTTAATACAAAATATGAAACGAAAAAAAAAAATTAAATGAAAATAAGCCAAAAAAACTTACCGGTGTTTTTCCGGTTCTCTTCCTTGCACTCAACATTTTTAGGTTCTTTAGCTTTCCCTTCCTTTTGTTACAAAAGGTCTTTATTTGATAACTCCTTTTCATGAGAATTCAGTGATCAGTTAGTTTCATCTTGTCTCATATCGTCAAATCCTTCACCACCAGTCTGATACGTTAGCCGGACTATTTCCTCTTCCTTATCTTGGACTGGTGTAAAAGTATTTTCTTTTTCAACCACTTGTGGCCATATCTGTCTCCAGCAAGTGTTGATTAAGCTAAGTTTCATTTCCTGCCAAGATGCATCGATGCTACCAATGCAATCGGCTTTTTTCCAGCAACTCGTTATTGTTTCATCTGTATTGCACTCAATAGAATTTACAATTCGCTTAAAATTGCGTTTGGTGTAATAAGCCTTTAAAAATGTGATTACTCCTTGATCAAGTGGTTGTAATAATGATGTCCTATTCGAAGGCAAAAAACTACCTCTATATTTGGATTAGCCCTTACTAAACTGGAAGGATGACTCAAAGCGTTGTCGACAAGAAGAAGCTCAATGAAAGCCAGATTTGCCAAGTAAGGTTTTTTTACACCTTCAATAAAACAAAAATGAAACCGTTCCTGGAATAAGGTACCAATGACTCACGCTTTGCTGTTAGCTCTCCAAAACAGGTAGTTGACCTTTGTTTTTCGCTTCAGTGCTCTTGGATTTTGGGACTGGTAAACTATAATTGGCTTTATCTTACCATCTCCTGAGGTATTTACACACAATAGTAAAATAGCACGATCTTCGGCAGGCTTGAATCCTGGGGAAGTTCCTTCAGCTTTAAAAAGATATGTTCGATTCGGCATCTTCTTTCAAAATGTAGCAATCCAATCGGCGTTAAATACTTTTTATGGAGAGTACCCTCCACTCTCGATAATTTTCTGAAGACTATCTGGACATTTTCCGCTGCTTCATGTTCAGCAGAAGCAGATTCCCCAACTAATTTAAAGTTATGCAAGATAATTCGCTTCTTGAAATTATCGAACCACCCTTTGTTTGCTTGGAAGACAAATTCAGAACGTGAATTTTTCATTAACTCTATCGTATTGTTTTTGGCCTTTATTCTGATTAAAGCTGAACTTAAGGACATTATCTTTTGGGACATATCTTGCTGCTGTCAATAAAAGTTTGCAAACAAATTATTGAATCAAACATTGCCTTCCAAATTTCAACGAATTGGCTCAGACTGCTTAAATTGTGTGAAAAAAATGTAATCATATTGTATTTAAATTTTTGGCCATTTCGTTGACGGTAATTGCGCGTATTAGGTATTTTCTGTTTAACATAATATCTACTCGAAAGCAAAAACTGTCCTCTAATTGAAATAAAATTTTTATTCATCACAATTTCACTATTGCTTCACATGTACTGACGTAGCTTATATCGCGAGCCTGCTAATCCGAATGTGTATACCTGTATACCAGGGCGCTATACAGAGTAATCAATAAATCTCGAACTTTTTAGCCCTCCCATTCTTGTTGCTGTTGCAATGGCATAAGCGCTGATGACTTAATCGGAGTTTATAATTACTAGTCCTATATTTGCTGTTGTTGTGATGATGTCAGTGCCGATGACATCATCAGTGTTTTTGATTGCTGACAATTCAATTATGTTCTTCATCCTACCAACGATGATTGAAAAAAATTTGAAAATTGTGCTACATTCATAAAGTTGGGCGAATTTTGACTTCTCAGGTTTTTGTTATTATTGTTCTCATAAATATCCGCTTTGTTGATTTTTTGTTTTGTAGATTTTTCGGCCGATACGTACCATGATTGACTGGGTTCATTTTCCACCTGAAAAATTATTCAAAACAAATCTCCTTACCACCAACGTAATTCAATGCAGGGGCCTTCGGCTTAGGCGGCAAACACTCTAATAACTACACCACTACTCGCCTTTACAACTGCAGTTTTAAAACCTGATCTTGAAAGTTCTTATCAAAAACTTTCTTTTGATACTGATATTGGCTATGGTTTCTAAAAAAAACTTTAAGTGTCATCTCCGCATACGGGCAGGTCAAAGGTTTTTTTATGTTAAAACTTTGAAGAGGTTATCATTTCTGCGGAAACCCTACTGTCGGAGGACCTCAAATTACCAATCTTTTGCAAGTAAGACTGAAAACACCCATGCCCGCTCAAGCGCTGGGTCAGTCACCATGCGTTCAATTGAGCCACGGTCTCAAATCAGGGCTCAAGGACGCAGTCCATCTTCTCTTCATGCTCTTCACCCAGGACTGCTGCCAATAATTGAGTGAGCATTGTTTCTCCTCACGGGTCTCGTACCTATGTATCTTCGTTTTGAGGCAGATAGATAGTACGATGCGGTCTAGCAAAGAAGGCGATAGGTATCGCGCCTGTGATAACTAGCACCACTAAATCAGAGTGTTGAATATGAAGATGCAATTCTCTCTTCATCTGTGCCAAACATTTTCAGTACAGCTCTTTGACTAGATTGTGGCCCATACTTCTGCTCAATTCAATAGCACCGACTACACGTTCACTATAAAAAGTCGCCTTCTTGATGGGTAGCGCCCCCATACGTTAGCCATAAGTTGACTCAAAGCCAATGTGCCTGAAGGAACTTTATCAGGCGTTGCCCTGATTTGGTCAGAGAAACTCATCTTCGAGTTGATCAATAACCCCAGGTATTACTCGTATACTGATGGCTTTAATTCAACCAGTGCTTCCCAAATACTGATCGTCCTTACTATGGGGATCCTACTCTTTGTCAGGATGATTATTTTGGCTTTCTTCAGTGCTAGTTCGAACCCACGAGCTAACATCCAGTCTCTCAACCGGCGTATAAGCATTAACTAGCAACGCAATATCACCCCCATAGCCAATCAGAAGCGACTCATCCGGTAGTTCTAGTCTCAGTTGCCCATCGTACGATATGTTCCACAGGCCTGGACCAAGGGTAGATCCTTGACCAACACCCGATGTAACTTCCACCCTTTGTCAGCCATGCAGCGAATCATAAAGCATCACCCTTTAGGTAGTTGCCCAAAAACCGCATAAGATATTTTGGAAATTGAAAAAGGGGTTTCAGCGTATCCAGAGCATCTGGCGAAGTTAAAGGCGTTTCGAACATTAAGTGTTAGCAAAAAATCACGTGTCATTTGCTATGTGCTTCCGCCTTTTTGATCGCACTTACCATCTCTGCTATTGCATTAATGATAGAGCGCCCTGCTCTAAAGCCATACAGCCAAGGAGATAGGTCCCCAGCATCACGAATTGTGCCGGTGAGTTTTCTCGTTCTAAGCTTCTCTAGCACTTTCACAGCCGTTATGCAGACGGTGTCTTGAGACTCCCTTTCCCCTCACTGATCAGTACGAGTCACGCTACCTTCCAATGTTTCTGAAAAACCCCTTCCTGCAGGCAAGCGGTGGATGCATTGAGCAGCAAAGCAGGACAATGTTGAAAGACAAGCTGCAACACTTCAGTTGGGACTCCATCTAGACTTGGGGCCTTCCTTCCTTCCTTTCTGATTTTTAATGATAGGACTGCCTTTTTCAGTTCCAACCGCGTGAAGATTGGGCATTTAACTGCTTTTTCGCGTGAAAGGGATGAACGGGGAAAAGTACTCGCGGTATCTTGTCCATCTTTTCTGCTTTATACATGAAAAGATGGATGAGATAGAACGGGTACTTTAGTGCTACACCAATAGTTGAGAGTAAAATGTAGGTCTGCAACTATTGCAAAAAAACTTTACCAAATTTCAAGCAAATGGCCATAATGCAAGGCAGATAATTATTCTCAACATACAGTTAATACTAGAGCCATGATAATTCGCAGTTCTTGATAGAAAAAAGGTGCATAAGTAGCAAGATTTCAAATGAAAGATGGATTAGCTCAAAAAGAAAAAAACAAAATTTCAAACATTGCTGCTAAAGTTTTTCGTTGAGAAGTAGTAGAAAAAAACTGCAATGGCGGCGCCTACAGCTCACCCAGAAAGTGAAGTTATTTACGACAATGTACTACTTTTTGAATATAAAAATTTTTCACGCTCCATAAAAGCGTGAAAAATTTTTATATTCGAAAAGTAGATTGCACAGTTTGTACGTGAATCATCGATTGTTATTGATTTAACGCGGTCAGTGTTTCATCGATGGGTATAGACTTATAGAGGTTGGTGATGTCTAGTGATAAAAGTCAACAAGTGTCAGCAAATGTTAGAGAGGTGTTGATCTTCAATTTATATTTGCCGTCAAGGTGCATGATAAAAGTTCTGCATCTGGTATCCTGATGAAACTGATACTGCCGGCATCTGGTTTGAAATAGTGATTCCCAGGAAGAGAGCTGTGGACGTGGGGATGGTTTTGTGTGGGTTCAGTGCTCAGGGACCACCTTCTTTAGTGTGCACTTAACGCCGAACGAATCGATATCATCTTTCCCAGCCAAGCTTAATCCTTTGGAGGGCGCTGTCTCAAACGCAGAGGGCAACGTGTTCGTTAGGGGAGACTTTAACGCGGAAGCAATCGAATGGGGCATGCCTCAAACGGATCCGCTGGGAAAACGAGTCCTGGAAACGGCGGCCAGGACGGTGCTCGTCGTACTAAACACTGGAAATACGCCAACTTTCCACCGTATTGGCCGTGAGGGAACCATACCGGACGTGATATTCGCCTCGGAGTCAGTACGGAGCAAACACAACTGGAAAGTATTAGAGGACTACACAGTCAGTGATCATCAGTGGACTCTGCTTGCGATAAGCGATGTTGTCTCCTGACGTCCGTGCTCTCGGCTTTCTACAACAGGATGTAACTTCGGAAGGATGGACGTCGAGAGTTTCGTCGAGGTGCTCACAGCAGGTGCACCTTTGCAGAGAGATCCCGAGGGGACGGAAGAACTGGCAGCTCAAGACGTGGTGAACTCAACTATGAGCATTATTACGACTGCTCGCAATGCTTCTATGCCCCCTCGGAGACCCCGGCACGACAAGCCCGCAGTGTATTGGTGGTAAACTGAAATCGCTAAAAACGTAGGGAGTGTCACAAGCTTCGGTGTGAGGCCCAACGAGTGAAGCAAACGCGCAAACGCGCAGCAGCATATAATTCGGCCAGGAAATGCCTCCACAAATTGATCAACAACAGCAAGGCTCGCTGCTGGCAAGATCTAGTGGACAATGTGAACAAGGATCCATGGGGCCTTGGCTAAAAACTAATTATGCGGAAGCTCGGTGCCCTAGGGGCACTCTTTCCCGCCCATCCCGTCCATATTGACGTTGTCCATGGTGAAACAGTAGCCGAGTGTCCACTCTTCACACAGCTGAAACTGGAAGAGGCAGTCCTTTTGTTGAAAGCAAGGAAGGCTCCAGGTCCAGATGGTGTTCCGGCTGAGGTACTGCAGCTTGTCTCTCACCATTGTCCTGACTTGCTACTCAGCACATTCAACACTTGCCTACAGGACGGGGTTTTCCCGTTACGATGAAAGGTGGCGAGGCTCTTGCTGATCAGCAAGGGGAATGGAAAATCCCGAATCGCCGTCTGCATACCGCCCGTTATGCATGCTAGACACAGCTGGGAAAGTGCTAGAGAAACTCATCAAGAGAAGACTCACTGACGCGATTCGTGCTGCTGGGGACCTACCTCCTCGGCAGTACGCCTTTGGAGCAGGACGTTCTACCATTGATGTGATTGCAGGGGTGGTCAGCACGGTCCAAAAAGCAGAGGCATATAGTCGCACCAACCGACGGTTCGTCCTGTTGGTGAAACTCGACATCAGGAACGCCTTCAACTCCGCTAGATGAGTTGATATTCTGGATACGCTGGAAACCCCATTTCAAGTTCCAGTATATCTATTACGGCTTTTGAGGAACTACCTAAGGGATCGAAGCCTGCTCTACGACCCGACACAGGACCAACGAAGGATGGCTGTTATATCGGGTGTTGCCCAGTGATCTATCCTTGGTCCAGATCTGTGGAACGTGTTTTACGACGGGCTACTGAGACTAGAGATGCCAGATGAGTCGCGCTTGATTGGCTATGCGGTGATGTTGCGGCACTGGCCGCTGGACGCACCGTTGAACAAGCGCAACTTAGGCTAGATATTCTAAAGTGCCGAGTGATGGACTGGATGACTGCTCGTGGTTTCAGTTTAGCATTGGAGAAAACAAAATGGGAATCCGTAAGGTAGGGATGATAAGTAGTGGGGACATACGATTCGAATTGAAGCCATCATTGAAGCAGCAGAGGGTACTGATCGACTCGAAGATGAATTTCTCTGAGCAAATCAGGGCAACGGGTGGGAAGGCTGCTTCAGGAATATCGGCTCTGAGTCGACTTATGGCCAACGTAGGGGGACCCAGCCTATCAAGAAGACGCCTCTTGATGCGTGCTGTAGGCTCAGTGCTACTGTACGGAGCAAAAGTATAGGATGACGCTCTCAGTAAGGAGGTATACCGAAAACGTTTGGCACGGGTACAGAGAAGAGGAGCACTGAGGATTGCATCTTCGTATCCGACAGTCTCTGATTCAGTAGTGAGAGTTATTGCAGGTGTGATACCTGTCGCCCTCCTTGCTAGAGAGCGCCCTCCTTGCGAGGGAGATGGTTGTCCACGAGGAGAGACATAGCGCTTGGTGAACGATCGGCAGAGGTCTTTGGGCGAATTGCACCAAGGAAAGGTAGACTGCGTGCCTCATCCCGGATCTGAGACCGTGGCTAAATTGAAGGCATGGTGAGACTGACTTCTACCTGATCTAGCTTTTGAGCGGGCATGAGTGGTTTGCTAAGTTATGGTCCCCCGATTGTCGACTTTTCACAGGAGAGGAGAACAATGCCTGCCACACATTTTTTGCGCGTACAAAATGGGTCAGGCTGCGAAGGGAACTATACAGGCAGACAGGAGAGCTCACCCTGGATAATTTAGTTGCGGTGATGCTCGAATCGGTTGACAAGTGGAACCAGGTGGGACTCACTGCCACCGGGGGCGTTGGGACAGGGGATCGCTTTTTGGCATTTCCTCTTCCCCTCTCCCTTGCCGCTAGGAAAGGGATTCCCAAGCTTGAAGGTGCCTCATGGCGTAACAAAACGAGACCTGGCCCGAAGTAATGTGTCAAATGGTTCCAGGCTAGGTCCTCAGGTTGATAGTGGAGGTGTTTAGTGGGTAGTCCAGTCGACTTCTTGCTAGCATGGGAGTCTCACACTCTGTGCATAAATGGAATTTACCTCCCAAACACAAAAAAACTAAGTCAATTAAGATGATTGCATTACAGTCGCTTACATTATTGTGTTAAGTAGGCAATGATGACAATATTTAATTTTAAATGAGCCTCAGGCAACCAAAGTTAAAAAGAGTGATATATTCACTTGTTGTAAAAGTTGCACAATAATACCGTAATTTTAACTATAACGGCAGACTTCTATCGCAAACCATACAAGAGCCTAAATTACCGTATGCCTTCACAACTACCGCACCGTCTGGCAACTCTTATTTCAGCTATCATTACTACCGCCAGCCTTGAAAATTTCTTCCAGAGTCGTGTACTTTACATTCTTGTTCATCTTTGTTTTGTGTTCGACTGGGTTTTGCGGCTTCGGTTTTTGAATCTTGGTCCCTTACTTGATTGTATCCGTAACTTTAGCTCATTGTTTCCTATTTGTAGTTTGCTATTTTCTACATTATTGGCGATTATTTGTAATTTACAATCGCCATCTGCGGAGTTTTCTTGATCGTGTTTTCTTTTCGTGATAATTGTCACCAGCTTACTGTCTAACATTTCCCCGAGTTCCTCCAATAATGGGAAGCTGTCAAGCCCCTCCATATCAGCAGTCCCAAAGTTGTCTGGAGATACTTTACTTTTCTTTAACAGGCCAATTGAAGAGTGCTCGGTGTGATACACAGATGGCGGTGCTAGTATTAAATCCATATGATTTTTAGTTAGTACCAACCTTCAAACGATATGTGTCAAAATTTGACAGTAGTCCGACCATTAGTTTGTGAGATATTGCATTGTGAGTGTAGCTACTTTTGTTATTTGGAAAAAGATGAAAAAAAAATAAATTCGTGTGCTGATGAAATATTGCTCTTTGAAGGGAAAAAATACAGTTGAAGCATAAACTTGGCTTGATGAAGATTGGTATGCTAAGCTTAAACGTGGTGAAATGAGCACTGAAGACGGCGAACGCATTGGCTGCCAAAAAGAGGCTGCCACCGACGAAAACATCAAAATGCTCACAAAATAATTTTGAATGATCGTAAAGTGAAGTTGATCGAGATAGCAGACATTAGATATCATCTGAACGTGTACAACATATCATTCACGAATATTTGTACATGAGAAAGCTGTGTGCAAAATGGGTGCCGCAACGAGCTCACAATCAATCAAAAGCAACAACGTGTTAATGATTCTGAGCAGTGTTTGAAGCTGTTTAAGCGCAATAAACCTGAATTTTTGCGTCGATATGTAACAATGGATGAGCTCTATCATTTCACCACGGAGTCTAATCAACAGTCAGCTGAGTGGACTGCACACGATGAACCGAATCCCAAGGGAGGAAAACACAACAGTCAGCTGGCAAGGTTATGGCATCAGTATTTCTGGGAACCGCAAGGTATAATATTCATTGATTGCCTCCAAAAGGGCCAGACCATCAACAGCGATTATTATATAGCGTTATTGGATCGTTTAAAGGATGAAATCGTTAAAAAACGGCACCATTTGACAGGGGACTTTTCAATTGGCCTGTTATGTATCGAAGTATAGCTATGATATTCGGTATACGAGTAAAATATGTATAATAATATATGATAAGCTTTTTCCAATAAAAACTAATTTTTTTTTCAACTGATTTTTTAAAAAATTATCTAATTTTTGAAATATTGTGACAAGAGAGATTAAAAAGACACGTTTGTGACAACAAATGCTCGACGTAGAATCCATTTTATTTGAATTGACATACACTTTGATGCACGTGTGTGAATTTTAATTATTTTTTACGCTTTCTGCCCATTTTGACATTTGATTTCTTCTTGCGAGAGACAGTCCAATTCAAGGACCAATTTAGAGCAACTTCTCTACTTTTTTCACCAACTGAATACGCACGTTATACATTTCCTAGACGAAATACTGTTTTTTTTTTTAGAAGTAAGAAAGGTAAAATGAAATAGAAACTCGTTTCAGGCGAAAAAGAAATAAATGCTTGCATTTTTTCAAACTGTTTTGTGCATCATCAGTTTTCGTAGCATGTAGAAATAAATTCAAGATAATAAATTAACTTAAACTTAAAATTCATGGCCAACTCATTGAACGATGTAGATTGAAAATTATTTTCAAATCATGGCCGTTTAAAATTAAATATTCGCAATTTATTGAAAGAAGTGAATATCACGTAGACGCATAATTATCTAAATATTCCACTCAAAAAAGCACGAATATAGTCATTATACCATTGAATAAAACTTGATTAACTAATTGAAATTATCGTCCAAGGCTTCCGATTTCTTTCTTTTCGAATAAACTGTAATACAATCATTTAATGATTGATTTATTACCACATTAGATCAATACTTAAAAAGTTGCGAGACAATAGTTCACCTAATTCCAACTAACCACAAATATTTCAACATATCACATTCATACTGGCGAAATAATAAAAATAAGAATTAAAATTTAATAAATTTAATGATTAATATCTTCTTCTTTTATCTAACTTCTTTTTGCATTTTAATTTTTCATCTTTCTTTTCATTTCTCTGTTATGAATTAACCTGCGCGTATGTCGTCATACCAGCATAACATTCTTGGCTGTATCTTCACTATTACATTGTTGCCGCATGATATGTGTATCTTCCGCGAAAAAATGTTCGGAACAGCAACTTGACCAACAATAGTGGACAATAAAGTCCATAAAGACGGAACCGTGTGCGTACTGTGGCGCAGATATGATAAATGAAATATTCATAATTTTCTTTTGTTGGATATGAACATGAAAATGACCACACGGTTGAGTTAATGTAATATAATCTAAAATGTGTGATGTTTCTCCGGTGCGCATACTTAATTATATTAAAGAGATGAATTCATAAGGGAATTCGCGTACATGAGTGTACTTATATTTTAGATGGTGTTGAGATTGTGCAGCATTTCTTATGATTGTATTATTTTATTCAAGTACATTTTATTGTTGAGGAGGTCATATAATGGAATATCACATGCTTACACTCCTTAACAATGTACAAGAAAAAGTAGTTTTACTGTCCATAGAATGGGTTTTATATGTGACCACCAACTGCTAAGGAATGCATATGTACGAGTTGTTTCTTTTGGCGTAGATTATCATCTGCATTGCATTGAGTGTTTTGATGACGGTCATATAGATTTGATATTATGTTATCTAACAGCAAGTTCAGTTTGTGTATAATCTTTTGTACGAAAGCTTTGTTTTTGTATTACGAAATCCGACGTAACGTTACGAGAAGACTTAATTATGTGAAATAAAAATACAAACTTTTAAGTGTATTCTGATTTGAAGAAAGTCGATGTCGCTAATTAATTACGGAACATTAATCTTCAATCAATTTTTCAAAATCAAAAAGCTTAGTGAAAAGGTTTTTACAGCTTTGAGGACATTAGATTTCAATAGCTTGAGTATGACATAAGATTTTCTGATGTTGATGTGACAAAGAACTTTATATAGCGGGGCTCGTCCTTCACGTAGTATTTGACTTCACATCCTTCACATAGGTCCAACACTTTGGTAAAAGAAGGACTCTTTGACCAGTTATCTTTAAAAAAATTGCTGTGAATGTACATGAAAAATATATGTATGTTGAGTAGATAAGTTTTGCACTCGACCTATGATACTGTAGCACTTGTACTGGATTAAGAGCATACCAGGAGCATTTTAATTACGCTTATTTAACTCATCGATTCCTAGTGTCACCTCTAGGTGACAGAGATTAGAGAAATCATTTAATATATCAAATAATATATTGTATTTAGATAAAAAACATATTGCTAATCAAAGGTCAATACTCAGTAGTACAGTGTGTCCCAAATTTATAGGGGCACCCAGTCTTTTAGTCAATTTTTTAATGTTTTTAAACCAAACGAATCTTAATTTGCACAAGCTATTTCTTCTTCTAATTCACGATTTCTGTCTTTTTTTGGTGAGCCCATTTCCATCTCATGTTGGTTGTGACGGCTTCACATCCCACGTCAGTTTTGTCCTGGGATGTCAAAGTCAATTGACAGCCATATGGTAGCAGAGTGTGGGACTAGTAAGTGTCATCCGAGGAAAAGTGGAAGGTTTAGTGCGTGGTTTAGTGAGTCGCAATAATTTTTCCTTTGATTCCGTCTCACAGTGCTCTGACCAATAAATCAAAACCGTGTCGCAATTTTTGTGGTTGCAAGGTGTAAATCCTTTCCGCGCTACCGTCACAATTGTAAGTTCCTCCAAGAATCTCAACGACACAACGGCTGACGACTGCAGAATTTTCCATCACCTGCTACCCGGGTAAGCGAGTTCGCATTCCAATTGCATCAAAACTTGTATCTGCACTTAACAGCAGCCCTCATTATCCAATTAGATCATCTCGTCGTGCAATACATCTGCGATGACACGACCATATCATAACCTTTACTGGTGAATCGTGTCATGTTGGAACGTCGACCACTGTTTGGATTACGACGGAAGTCAGTCAACAGAGCACTTACTACCACTATCGTGTCTACCCACAGTCGGAAGTGCAAATGCAACAGTTGTTTGGGGTGCAGGTTTTCTTCAAGTGATGCAGTTATTCAACGTTTTATCGGTAACCACATTTTACCGTATTAGCTCAATAGGGAAACTTTATTGTCAATTCCATTTGAAGTTTTATAAATATTGTGCAACTTCTACATATAACAGAAATGTTAACATTTCGCAGGGCAACCAAACTGACGGTTAAAAATTGCCTACGAACAACCCAGTTATAAAAAGATCACTCGATAAGCTTAAAGCAAGTAGGACAAGTTGAAATCTTCGCAATTAGATTTTCCTACCATATTTGCCAAACAATAGATGTTAAAATCTTGTTTGACATTGCAGTTATGATGCTTCGATATCATAAGAAAAGTAAGCCATTATTAAGTCTAGTTCAAACACTAGGTTGTGCAAGAAGACTCTGTTGACCACGTCTTATGCTTGCTTAAAATCTACGATATTGATGTTTTCCAAACGGGCTTCGAGTAACCGTTTCACTAATCATCCCTTCGAAAATCACCTTGAAAATAGAGAAAATCTGATAGATTCAAATAGTGTGGGTCGTAAGGAGACCGTGCTGCGATAAGAGTAGTTGAATTTGACAAAAAAAACTAATTCATTTAGGCTTAAACGAGAAAAAGTAATAAAAAAAAACACAGAAAACAAATCACTAGATCGTAAGCCATAGAATTTCAATTAAGGACATGCTTTTAATCAAAAGTTGAAAAAGGTTCATTTCTTTATAAAGTTTATTTGGTTATAATTCGAGACACAAACAAACGTTTCAAGTTTGTCCGCGCAGAGATTTTTCAAAAGTATTTCAGTCATTCGAAAGGTAGCGATAGACGTCGGTGTTTAGGTGTTTTGTTGGAAAACGTGTGGTGACGTATATAGTAGAGAAAAAAATAGAACGCAACTGTGAAGTGAACGATTGTTTAAAAAAAAAACAACTCATAGAAATTCGTGTTTACCTCGAAATAAAACATTCAAGTCTTTCAGAATAAGTAAAAGGACATTTGACAAGTCATATTTTGAATCCAAAAGAGAGCTGATTTCCCTTCCATTCTTTCCGATCGCACGGGGAGAGCAAGTCCTCGTCTTAATTTGTGTATTCTACCAACCTATCGAGAGTATAAAATTTTTCACCGACAAAAATCGTTCAAACTTAACATAACATAACAACAAACAAAAACATTTTGCAAAGAGACAATTGTGATCATTTTTTCTTCATATACTTGTAAAACAAATATACATGAGAAATTTCTACTTCTAATTCACGATTTCTGTCTTTTTTGGTGAGCCTATGACAACTTGTTCGTTTATTATGCCATTTAAAAAAAAATAGTGTCCCAAGTTTATAGGGGCAGTGAAAAAAAACACAATTTTCTATCTAAAATTATTTTTGCTGATGAAATTCTATCGTGAACTACAAATGATTGTGTCTATACTGTAGTTCCTTTTGAAATTGAACACTTTACCAACAAATTTTACAAAAGTATAAAGAAAATACTCCTTAGCACCGTGAAATTTTGAGGCACTGTAAAAACTGGGTTTCTTTTCGGTCGTCCGGTTGCTGTATACCTGCATTTTCTTATTTTTTTCGTTTGGTGCTTACGGTTTGAGCCCTAATCATAGATAAACTCGTGGTTCGCGGCAACTGATGTTGGTAGAAGTTTTGAATTGGCTGGTTTAGGATAATAGAAAATTCCAGACTATTCTAGACGACCAGCATAATCTGGAATTTTCTGAAACAATCGGCTCAGGTATGAATACAGGCACGCTTGTTCAGAAAACTCAGTTGCAGGCTAATCGCCAGCAAAGATTTATACATGGTGGTTCGCTACAAATTTGCCGAAGAGATGTTGCATTGGACCCATGAATGGTCTAAGGTACATAACTTGCTTATTTTGGAGTTTATACATTTAATCATCTGCAGGTGGAGTAAGATTAAAAATGTGGTTGTTTATGTGTTTCAGATTGTTTGGTCTGACGAAAAAAAAGTTTAACTTAGATGGCCCAGATGGCGTTCGAGACTATTGGCGAGATCTGCGCAAAGAACCACGTTTTCTCTCTATGCGGAACTTTGGCGGTGGGTCCGTTATGGTGTGGGCGGCCTACAGTGGATTCGGAAAAGTTGGCATAGAAATCATTTCGCATCGAATGAACAGCGAAGACTATCAGGCAGTGCTAGAAAAGCATCTGAAGCCCTATTTCCGCCGTAACCGCTCTGCAAAACTGATCTTTCAACAGGACAACGCGTCAATTCACTCCAGTAAATCTACCAAGGAATGGTTGTCAAAAGCGAAAATTCCTGTACTTCAGTGGCTTGCCATTTCTCCGGATCTAAATCCAATAGAAAATGTTTGGGGCATGATGGTCCGCGACGTTTATGACAACGCTTGTCAATATTCATCAGTCACAGAGCTGGAGGAGGGCGTCAAAAAAGCTTGGGAAAACATCCGTATGCAGCTTGACAAATCTCAACTATTCGATGCAAAAACGGATGAAAATGTTATTTAAAAACGATGGTAATGTTATTAATTACTGATACTTTGTTGCGAATCAATGGATTTTACCAATAATAAAAAATTTTCTATGGAAAATCGTGTTTTTTTTCACTGCCCCTATAAACTTGGGACACTATTTTTTTTAAAAATGGCATAATAAACGAACAAATTGTCGTAGGCTCACCAAAAAAAAACAGAAACCGTGAATTATGAGTAGAAATAGCTTGTCCAAATTAAGATTTGTATGGTTTAAAAACATTAAAAATTTGACTAAAAAACTGGGTGCCCTATAAATTTGGGACACACTGTATTTATAATTTTATTTTGGCAGCACTGGGAAATTAATACAATTTCTGTCAAATTAATGCATTCGTCTCAAACGGTTTTTTTTTTCATTTTCTTACGTGAGTGGGCTTTAGCGAATTTATGTTGTTATAAAAATGTCAACAGAATAAGTACTGTAATAGTTTCTATTGCAAATTGTTGTTACATAATCAAACCTGTACTGTGAATAGTTTTATTGAAAGAAACAATTTTTTTATCAAAATAGCTGTGAAATTAGCAAATGTCACCTGCAAGTGAGACTGGGCATTATTATAACTAAATTGCAGTTTGAGCTGCGTGTCAAGAGCTGCTTTGTTTTTCTTTAGATTGACTTTGAACGAGATACTTGAGGCATTAGAAGCTGAAGATGACGTTGGTGGCGACATCATTTTATTCGCCACTGAAGATGGTGACGTCACTCATGAAGACAGTGGATGAAAATGCAGCCGATTTCCATCACCTTCCGAGTCCAATGCTACGTTCTGAAGTAGAAGTGCAAATCAAACCTACCGATGCCAATAATAAAGAAGATGATAGAGAAGAGCAAATGGAAGAATAACAACATCAAATTCAAGAAATGGCTCGAAAGAACAAAAACAAAAAGGAGTTTACAGTAAAGAGATGGCCTAATAATGCATCTCTTGTTTCTTCTTGTGGAATATATTCTAGGTACCTTCGAAGAGGGACCGAGTTTCACCGAGTGTTTTGAATTATTGTTCAGTGCAGACATCGTAAACTTCATATCAGGTATGAGTGATTTGTATGTCCTCCAGAGAAATCATACTCTGAATATTACACCCGAAGAAATTAGGATATATATTGCAATATTATTACTGACCGGATATATGTCGCCCAAATATATGATGTGTTATAGGAAAAAAGGCGGATACTTACAATGAACTTGTGTCTTCCAGCATGAGGCGGAATCGATTCTTCCAAATACGATAGTATTTACATTTATGTGATAGTACAACATTACCGCAAAATCCGTAGACACTTTGATATGCTCCCTCAAAATTGTACCGGGAATTTCGAAAAAGCAAGATCATCCCGCATTTCAATTGACGAAACCATTGTGCCATATTTTGGGAGACATAGAACAAAGCAACACATCCATGGGAAGCCCATCAGGTTTGGGTACAAAGTTTGGTGGGCGGCGACACTACATGGGTGTCTTGTTAACTGCGAATTGTATCAAGGTGCAACTGGTCCGACTCTGAAGCAACAATTTGATTACGGTTTGGGTGCCGCTGCCATTTTAGAGCTGCACTCTAGGCTACGAAAGGAATTTGACCCATACAATCTTTATTTTGATAATTTTTTCACTGGGTTACCTTTACTGAAGTATTTACACGAAAATAATATTGGAACTGGAACTACATATAAGAGAAAACTGCTTGGAAAACTGTATTCTTATCAACACCAAAGAGATGAAAAAGAAACCCAGTGGTGAGCTGGTTTACAACGTCTCAAAAGAACTAATTGTAGTGTAGTGGCATGACAATAGCGTCATGAATATTGCTTCCAATTGCCACAGACTGCCACCAATCACAAAAGTCGATCGGATTGGTGTAATAAACCAAAAACGAAGCAAAAATACAAGTTGATTGCCCATCAATGATAAAAATGTACAATAAATATATGGGTGGCGTGGGACGCTTCGATGAGAATGTCGTTTCCATGAGGATAGGTCTACCAAGTAAAAAATTGTGGTTTCGCTTTTGGGTTTGGCTAATCAAAAGAAATTGTGGCACTAACTGGACATAATGCGAGTTTCGCAGAGCTGTGGTGATATCCTTTTTACAAAAATACAGGGAACCTCCAACTAAAAACACTAATTGCAGAGTACCTATTGAATCAAGGGTTTCAAACGAAACCAGACTGATTGCTCAAAACGCCGCTGCGGGTTATAAAATGAACGTACAAGAAGGTCCGGCAAATTTTACCGGCTGCCCAGGACAAAAAAGCTTGTTGGACAGAGCAATGGAAGCTAAAGCCAAGCGAGTGAGATCTCCGATCTTACACTCCCCGCTTCCTAGCTATCAAAATAGAATTCAATATTTGTTTTACAATTCAATATTTGTTTTTCTGGGCTATATAGTCGTTGATTAATTTTTAAATAAGAATAAAAATTCCGAAAGCTTCCTTTTTCGACTGTATTTATTTTTATTTTCTGTATATTCGCATTTCGACCGCAACATACGGTCATCCTCAGTACACTACTTCCTACCTATCTTAACCTACCTTTATATACTAGAGGGTTTACGGAACACTAATTACATTCATAATTTAATCCTTATTACCTAATTAGATTAATGAGTTTTGAATGATTATTACCTAGGTCAGTGTTCATTCTTAAATTTGCCGGTACTTTCCTAATCTGTATGCTTTCGCTGCAATCAAGTTTTTGCCATTTATCGATATCTTTGACTACTTCGACGTCGTTCATTGTTATTTCGTGGCCATTTTTAACTATATGCTCTGCCACTGAAAATTTAAAATTTGTTCTAATTGTATTCTTCGCTGCCACAGCTTCTTTGAAGTTTTCCTCGCATCGAACTACCACTAAACGTTTCGTTTGACCAATATAAATCATACCACATTCTGGACACGTCACCTTGTACACTCCGCATTTTTCTTCTTTAGTTTTAATATCCTTTACGTTGGTCAGCTGCACTCCTAGTTTATTCATTCTGCTTGTACCTATTGCCTCTAGTTGGTGTTTCTTCAGTACAGGTGCCAATGTCTTAAACATTCTTGAATACGGGATGCTAATCCTTCATTTTTCGTGGGCCTCGATCGTTGCATTCTGCTTGAATAAAGTTGATAGTTCGTTTTTATATAGCTGTTTCTTCTTTTTGTTGATGGCGTTCGTAATAATTCGGCGATCGAATCCGTTCAATTCCAAATCGCCAAATCTGAACAAGGCAAGCCAATAGCTCTACTCAATTTCTATTTCAACCTTTATTGTTTCAAATAGACTTACCATTTTTTCCCTAGATATCAACTCCATAATTTCACATGATAAGAGGTTCTACATCGCTGATTTGATTAAATCCTCCTAACCCAACATGCTGCTTCTACACGAGGCAGTACAAAATCCTCGCAACACCCCCACCCCACAACTCATTTATACTCTGGGGAGATCTTAATGCCAGGCACGAACATTGCGGGACTCCACAAGGAACACTAATGGGAACTACCCAGCCTGGAACCGTTTGACATACCTGTATTACTTCGGGTCATGTCTCGTTTTGTTACGCCGTGAGGCACCTTCAAGGTGGGGGATCTTTCTTCTAGAGGGAGGGGAGAGAAGACAAGAGGAATCGCTAGACAAGCGGTCCTCCGGCCCCACCACACCCACCTGCTGTGACTCCCTTTTACCTTTTTGGACTGCCCAAGCATAATGTACCACCTGGTTCCATTTTTCAACCGATTCAAGCATCACCGCAATTATATTATCCAGGGTGAGCTCTCCCGTCTACCTGTAGAGCTCCCTTCGCAGCCTGACCCATTTTATGCACGCAAAAGTTTGTAGCAGGCATTGTCTTCCTCTCTTGGGAAAAACCGGCAATCGGAGACCGTGACTTACCAATCTTGTGCAAGTAAGACTGAAAACACGCATGCTCGCTCAAAAGCTGAGTCAGATAGAAGTCAGTCTCACCGTGCCTTCGATTTAACCACGGTCTCACATCCGGGATGAGGCGCGCAGTCTACCTTCCCTTCGTGCAATTCACCCCAGATTGCTGCCAGTCGTTGAGTAAACTCTATCTCTCCTCGCGGACAACCATCTCCCTCGCATCGTCGTTTCGACGCAGGTAAACAGCGCGAAGCTCTCTAGCAAGGAAGGAAACAGGTATCTCGCCTGCAAAAACTCTCATCGTCAAGTCAGAGACTGCCGAATATGAGGATGCAATCCTGAATGCTCCTCTTCTCTGTACCTATGCCAAGTATTTTCGGTAAACCTCCTTATTGAGAGCGTTGCCCCATACTTCCGCTCCATAAAGTACCGTATGTGACCCCACAGCTCTCATCAGAAGGCATCTTCTTGATGGGCTGGGTCCCTCTTCGTTGGCCATAAGTAGACTCAGAGCCGATACTCCCGAAGCAGTCATGTCAGCTGTTGCCCCGATTTCAAGTCGATCAGTAACCCCACGTACTTCATCGCTGGCTTTGATTTGATCAGCATGTCTCCAATGCTGATCGGCCTTAGTCTAGGGATTCTCTTTTTTGTCAAGATGATCGCTTCGGTTTTCCCCAGTGCTAACCTTACCTCGCAAGTAGTGATTTAGTCTTTCACTCGGCGCATTACCTACCTAGCTTAAGTTGCGCTTGTTTAACGTTGCGTCCAGTGACCAGAGCCGTAACATTATCTGCATAGTCGATCAAGCGTGACTCGTCCGGGATCTCCAGTCTCAGTAGCCCATCGTAAGACACGTCCCACAACTCTGGGCCAAGGAAAGATCACTGGGCGACACCCGATGTAGCTTCCATTTTTTGTTGGCCCTGTGTCGTATTGTATAGCAGGCTTCGGTCTTTCAGGCTCCCCCTCAAAAGCCGCATTAGATATTCTGGAACTTGAAGAGGGTTTTCCAGCGTACCCAGAATATCCAGCCCCCATCTAGCGGAATTGAAGGCATTCCTAATGTTGAGTGTCACCAATAGGATGATCCGCAGCGTGATGCGGCAATGTGCCTCTGCCTTTTGGATCGCGCTCACCACCTCTGCGATTACATCAATGGTGGAAAGTCCTACTCCAAAGTCATACTGCCAAGGAGATAGGTCCCTGTCAGCACGAATCGCGTCAGTGAGTCTTCCCTCGATGAGTTTCTGAACAAGGAGTCCAAGAGTATAGGTATCGTAACTAAAATCCATGGGAAAACTGTCGATGAAGGCCGAAATTGAGTTTCAGTAGCCAAGTACAAAAGACATTGATCTTTGATCCGTAGGCTGCGGCTAAGCCGAATTTGGCTCATTAATTGGGCTTAGCAATCGAAGGTGGAATAGCCGTGATGTTGGCTTCTGTGTCGAAGAGAAATGACAGTTTGGTCTGGGGGTCTTTGGTGAATAGGTGACGTGACACGAATTGCAGTTCTGCCTCGATCGCCATGACGTTGACCTTCTCTTGTTTTCCATCTTGAAGGCACAGGAAGTTAAGCGCTTTATCGCTTTCTCCTTGTACTTGCGGTGATATCAATAAATTCCTACGTCCGCTCTATTGAATGTTAATCTTCTTTTACATATCAAACTATAACTCGATTATGCTTTCAGAGCATCCGTTGCTGATTTTCCAGCTAACATGTCACATCATGTCACTTACATCGTCGGCGACTTGATCTGTTTCTCTTTATGCGTTTAGAGCGTTTTGTGTTAAGTTTACCGACAGCAGCGTAGGCTTACTCTATATCAGTTCGTGAGGGGTATAAACAAGTGCCAATTTCTCAGGTATGCCTGTAATACTAGAACATTTCAAACCTGTCTAAATTTTTCGGGTAAGGGCACCCAGCCAAAGAGAGTAGAGCAGTTCCTGGGATATCGTCTTCAAACCTCCTGCCGGAGGCGACGGTTGAAGAATTTCACGCGCGGGAATGCCATTTCAAATATTTTACCTCATTGATGTAGTCTTTCAATTAAAGTAAAGGCTTCTCTCATTTGAATTATATTTGATATTCCAAATGAAATTTTTCAGGTTTTACAATGAATATTGCCGGGGCTAAATATTCGGGTCGGCGTTTGACGCAAGACTACGATTAGAAAGCAATATCAGACAGAATCAACGGCCGAACGATTCATCGCGTGAATAGAGTTCAACAGTTAATACCACAATCCATTTCTTCAACACAAGTGTAATGTGACGCCTACGCCCAGGAATCGAAGTGATTCCGATCCCGAACCCTTGTAACCTGCCAGATGGATATGTCCTCGAAGTGCCAGCGGACTTCATCTGTTGTGCGGATATCGTTGTGCAGAAAATATTTTTTTTTCTGTCCAAATATTTAGATCCGTGGATATAAATATTCGAAATATAGAATTAATCCAACCCCGGCACATTTCGAGACATAGCCATCTGGAAATGCCCCTCCACCGTGGCCATCGAGAAAACTATGCCACTGGCGACATCTGGAGAAGCACATTTCCGCCATATGAAGTGCCATTCCATGCACAGATGTTTTGTCCGAGGTGACAACGGAAATTTTTGACAGCCACATGTCGGCTTAGTTTTTCGTGGCTGTCGTCTTCGAATATGTCCAGTGTCGCGAAATATCGGAAGAACCAGAGATAGCAGCTGCTAATTGTTGGGTGCGGCAGAGTCCGGATTTCGCTCTCGTTTGTGCCGAAAATATCTATAGAAAGGTAAGTCTGCTAACGGATATTTCCCGAGTTCCGTCTCTAACCTCATTCTTGATAGAAATCGCAAGAATCCGGAACGAAAATTGTTGCGTTCGTATGATAATTTTGTTTTCAGCTGGTTGCACGAAAGTTTTCACATCTGCAAACAATTTTCTTGAATGGTCAGATGTCTTTTTGAAAAGTGACAATTGTGACAATGAACTGACTCGGTATTGTGATCCACTAGAGCTTTGCTGCTATTATTGCGAAGCTATGCAGCGGCTGATCACCTCATCAAATTTAACGTTGCGTGAACTGCGGACTAAGTGGAAATATACCTTCGATAAAACATTCAGTCGGTATCAAAGAAGAAGTTCCAGAAGAGGAATTGTTGGCGGATGTGAGGGCATTCATGCGGCCGGCTGAAAACCAAATTATAGAAATAGTAACAAATGAAGATGATGATGACGACGAGGATTGGCAACCACTTTCCGAATTGATTGCACGAAATCAGGAGAATAAACTATCAACGGCGATCAGCGATGATAATGATGAGAATGATGAGGATTTGATGATTTCTCGCAGCAGTTAATAATAAATTTTCAATGTGAAAACGAATTTCAACCAATTGTGTCGGATATGTGCCGAAAGAGCGTTGTTGAATTATGGAACCTATTTTCAAAGTTGTTAGTCAGCGAGAATAATGATTTACCCGACCAAATATGTATCAGATGCCTTGACGTTATCCATCAATCGTACAATTTTCTGGAAAAATGTGAAACATCTCGCCAACACTTAATACAAATCAGAGACGCACAATATATACCTATAGAGGAAGAAATTGTAACACCAAAGGAGGACAATTCAGGTTACAGTTTCTAATATCACTCGTTACCTATTTTTAAATTCTGGATGTCATAACATGAAATCAAGATTTATCTCAGAGTCAGCTGGTTTCCATTTAAGAAAAATAGTTAGATCAAACTGCACGATATTTACATTCGAGATTTAAACGTGATATCAAGGTGATTGGCTTAAAGAAAAGATTTGCTTGTACATTTGAATATTTACAACTTAATGAAATAAGGCTGAACGAATTTTGTAACTATCAAAGATTAATTAAATTAATTATTTTGTCATAAATATAAGCAAAATTTCATGTTATGGCGCCACAGTTGATATAATTTTGTACATAAACTCAAATTCTGTTAATTATATAGTAAATTTTATGCGAATAAGCATTCCGTTTGCATCGATTCAGAATGTTTAGTAGAAACATTATCACATACCTAAATAGGATGCAGAAATGTTAGCTGTAGAAAAAAGATTTTAACAACAAATTAATATAGTTCTAAATATTTATTGAAAGTTGAGTGTTGTGGGCTGGGGTTTGTTTTTTTTATTGAATCTGAATAAAAAGTAAGAATTAAAGAAATTCAGAAGTTCTCCTAGTCATTCGGCCCAAAAATATTAAGAAATATTTTTATGGAATAAGTTCCAAAATTGCCGGACGTAATCGTTTAATTACAACAAATAATAACCCATTTAAAATAAACACCTAGAGCAAAACAAACACTTAGTAATAATAATACACAGATAATCTAGAAACCCTACAACTAACCCATTTAAGAAAACACAATAAATAAGAGAATGAAATTTTATCAAACAGAAACGATAAATCTATTCAGCTAATTTAATTATAAAGGATAACGATACAATATATGCAACTTAAATTTAATTACACTAGATAAAAACAAACTAAACGGTAGAATTTCAGACTTAAGTTAATAACATCAATTTAAATGTATTGCAGGATTTAGAAGCATGTAAAGATTTAACTTTAGTTTATGTATCGATTATTACATTAACACCACAGAATTAACAACCGTAACAACTGTCAAGAGAACGCGTAAACGGCAAGCTGGAACGAAAAGTAGACAGCACACCGACAGAGAAAGCACTTAATTTAAATACACAACAAGGCGGATTTGTTCGAGCAACAAACGACTGAGCCTAATTTTGTATTTAGATGAAGCAAAAATCCTTTACTAATAATATGAACACATGACAACCAACCAACCACAACACGATAATTTGCATAATCTTAGTTTACTTTACTTTAGCTTCGGTATGTTACCTTAGTTCCACACTCCTTTAACCTTTGAATTATTAAGGAGAAAATCAATTTCAACAAATTTGAACAAGGATTAGTAAAATAGCTATTAACCGTATTTTTCGATAATCATTAAACCTAATATTAAACACGAATGATTAATGGTATAAAATTTTCGTACAGATTACGTCAAAATAGGATATTTAAGTAAGGTAGCTTACAGGATAAGGATAGATATTGATAGAAAAATTATATCGATTTGTAGGACCTGAATAAAAAAAAAAATAATATGAATTGCTAAGCAACTAACGACTTTCCTTTTCAGTGGCTCGTTTTTTTTTCAGCGTGAAAGGGAAGTGCAGGGTAGGTATGCCGTCGCGAGGTTAGGGTTTCGACAAATCCGCTGAAGTCGGTTTCGCGTCGCGCGCGGTACGCGGTACCTTTGTTTGTTTCGCCATTTCTTTAGAGTAGTTTTCTTCGGTTTAAGTTCGAGTAGTATATTTTTCGGTACCGCGTCGGTGAATCGGTAACGCGCCTGTGGATTGTTGTAGCGTTTTTGATTTGAGATCTGTGGATAGATCACATCCAGAACTAACGTAATGTAGGTTTCTCGTTCTGGATGAGTAATTGTTGACGCGTTTGAAAAACGGGCAAGTTCAGGTGACTGAAATATTGTGATTGAGCGTAATCCATTCGGAGACCCGCGACCGAAGTCCTCTCCGAACTAGCTGGCCGACAAGCAGTCACCGCGTGAATGGATTACGGTGCACGGATTGGTTGACCTGTTGGTACCATCCGTTGGCACTACTCAGACTTAACGTCTAGAACCGATGAGAGGTCGGTTCCGCGTTCGAGCTGAAGGTAGAAAAATCATTACAAATGGCGCCCAACGTGGGGCCAAAAACATCCTAAGGGGGAAAGAACTTCGCGTCTTCTGACGAGTTGGTCCTTTACGGAGGATGTAAGGTACTTTGGTACTCGAGTCCCACTATCAGGAGCAGTGGAATTGTGTGATACACATTAGAGGTCGCTTCACGTGAGTTGTAGCTTCCGCTCTCCTTTGTTTGATTTTGCTTTCGCGACAGAATCCTTCCGATGTGTTGTCCCAGGTTAACCCCTGTAAGGACCTTCTATTTTCTTGATGGAACTGCCAGTCTGATGGGTTTACCTATCAGCATGGACTCTCAAGAAAATAGAAGGCTACCTTGCCTTTATGTCGCGGAAGGATTCTAACTATTTCGTATGCGTGTTAGACGAGTGGTATCGGTTCAACGTTCGATGGCGTATGCTGGAGTTGCGAAGCCCGGAATGCTTCCACGCGTCGGGAATTTTGACCGCGTACAAAGTCGTTACGGTAGCTCTACCACTTGTCTCGTCGAGTCATTTAACGTAGATTAGAAACGGTTTGTAATGTATGTGGGTATGGGGATAAATTTCGTAAATCGACCGAAGCACCCTTTCTTCGGCAGATTACCACGCACTCTCATTTCCCGCTGAAGAGTTCGACCACTGGAAAGGAAAGTGTATATCAAATAAATTTTCTTCTCATTCGATATAAATAGTTCGCCACTATCGGCCACTAAATAAGTCTTAAGCGAATAGATATACCTATAGTTTACATTATTAGAGTAGGCGTAGTTTACATTTTTTTCTCTTTTTTTTACCCTTTTAGTTACACATAGGATCAAACACACCCAGCAAGAACAAATATGGCAACGAAGCGGACCCCAGAAAAGCGGTGGACCCGGTCCAAAACGGTCCAACCCGCGAACTGTGGAATCTGTTTTGAGGACGTAGTGGAGGGCGTACACAGCGTGCGATTGGATTGTGGACATCTATTCCATCGTGCCTGTGTACAACAGCTCCTCCTCACGTCAGAGAGTTGCCCATTATGTCGGCGACCCATCGAGCGGACCGCCCTAGACGTCCCCCTCGGAACGCCCCTACCAACGCGTGGAGCAGTGGCGAAAGGAGCTCCAGAAGCCGAACCGTCACAACCACTCTTAGACCTGCAAGGAGCAGTAGGCGGTGAAGTTCCGGCTGCAAGTGTCGTGTCCGAGGTGACAACCATGCCTTCCGCCCACTCCATTGACACCCTCGTGGCGTTGATGAGGGATATGTCGGAGAGGATTGGCAACCTGGAGGGAAAGATCCAGAATCTCCCGTTGAGCCAACCACCCAGCCGCGTGAGAACTCCGCTTGGCTGGGAGCCAAATCCCAGTGTGGCGATGCCCCACTCCCGACAATCCGAGCAATGGGTCCCACCTCCAAGGAACTCGGGAATGGATCCCAGAGCTCCCGAATACAGACCGCGACACAGTACCGGACCTCCGTTGGTACCTCCAGCCCCCGAGGCAGTTCAGTACCACAGGTCAATCGAGGATGTGATTCCCCCCGGGAACGCATTGGCACCTTTTCGAGACCCGACGCCTCGTATCATGGAGAGTTGGCGCCTGAACTTTACAGGGTTCAACGATATGATATCGGCGGACCGGTTCCTTTTCCGGATTCAGGCGTTGGTATCCAGCACCCTGGGAGGTGATTCCTCGGCCTTCCTCCGGCATGCACATCTTTTGTTCAGCGGCGACGCTGCCGACTGGTACTGGAGCTTTAAAGAGTCAACGCCACGTCCCACTTGGCACTCTTTCAGTGCAGCCTTCCGCAATCGATTTGAGGATGGCTTCACTGAGAGAGAGCTAAGAGAGCAAATAAAGAAACGGAAACAAGGCGCTCACGAACCGTTCGACCAGTACTACACCAGTATAGTGAGATTGAGCACTCGCCTGCGAAATACCATGCCCGAGGACGAATTAGTAGAAATTATCAGAGAGAACATGCGCTGGGATCTCCAGAACAGCCTGCTACATTTTCCCATCAACACCATACAGGGATTGCACCTCCATGCGCGTAGACAAGAACACTTGGATGAGCGACGAGGTACCTTCCGTCCACAACCTCGCATAACGGGACCAAATCCCCGAAATCATCACACCGCGGAGTTGATGGCAGCAGACCACCTGCTTGCTGATCCAGTACCAGTACCGAGGAGCGGAGCACCACCGGAGCTTGAGGACCCAGCATTGATTGATCGACCCTCCCTTGAAGCAATTACAAGCCCGACGGTCTGTTGGAACTGCCGACAACCGGGACATCGGTTCTATGCATGTCCAGCGGAGCCAACGCTTTTCTGCTACCGTTGCGGGAAGGCCGACACATACGCACCTGATTGTGCAGATTGCAAAGGGCGAAAAAACTTGCCACCGAGTGCCGCGACCACCCGTCGGCACTCCTAGACCCCGGACGAACCAATCCAGACCCCATCACCAGCTATGACCCAGCTCCCAACATGACTCCAACTCTGCTGACTCGCACCGCTAACCACAGTTCTCCCGAAGTTCCACAACCGACGCCGTCCTTCGCCGAGGCCAACGCGCAGGGAAAGGATAGCGAGACGAATGTTCCTTGGCATGTAAAACCTTTTCATGTTAGGCTGCGGAATTATTTGGCTACTCGACAGCGCATCTTCCATGAGGAATTGGTCACAACTGTCCCACCGCGAAGCAAGCGAGCCACGCGTCGGATGCGGAGCTTCTGGAGAAAAGTCAGGCAGTCGAGAAAAGTGTTGAAGGACATATACTTAGACGAATTATTGAGGGAGGATGTCCGGCCATATGCGTCAGTACACCTCCTGCAAAAACGAGTATCAGGCTTAGTCGATACGGGAGCCAGTGTGAATTGCATATCTGCCGAGTTTGCAGGGGAGGTTCTGGAAAAGAACGCGGACCAAATCCGTCATTTCACCTCCTGGTTAAGCACGGCGGACGGAACTCGTCACTCTGTAGTGGGAAAAATTATGACGGATGTCACCTTTAAAGGGGTAACTAAACCTATGGAATTTTTCATTATACCTCAGTTAACCCAGAATCTTTACCTAGGAGTGGATTTCGTTCGAAAATTTAACTTGGCCCCGGCACTATTTTCCGGTTTGACCCTGGAGTCCGTCACCACCGTTCCTGACCAATCTCAACCCACTAACTTACTACGGCATACACTGGAGGTAACTCAGCAACTGCGTCTCGACTCGGCTATATCGGCTTTTCCCTCGCACGAGAAGGAAGGTCTCGGGCGAACTGCCCTGGTGTTCCACACTATAGATGTGGGGGACGCTAAACCCATAAAACAGAGACATTTCGCCATATCTCCGGCGAAGGAAAAATCGTTATATGCCGAAGTGGATCGAATGCTATCATTAGGCGTAATCGAAGAATCACAGAGCGCGTGGGCTTCCCCAGTCACCTTAGTTGTCAAGCCGAACAAGGTCCGGTTATGCTTAGATGCCAGACGCTTGAACGCCGTCACAGTCAAGGACGCCTATCCTCTACCGTTGATCGAAGGCATTTTGAGTCGATTGCCTAAAGCCCATTTCATCACGAGCTTAGACCTCAAGGACGCCTTCTGGCAAATTCCTTTAGACCCCGGTTCAAAGGAGAAAACAGCCTTCACAGTCCCAGGTCGGCCCCTATATCAATTCGTGACCATGCCATTCGGATTGTGTAATGCCCCCCAAACGATGACGCGCCTTATGGATAAGGTGATACCACCTCATTTGCGGCACCAAGTTTTCGTTTACTTGGACGATCTGCTGCTTATAACCGAGACCTTTGACGAACACATCGACCTGCTTCAGGAGGTGGCTCTACACATCCGGAGGGCAAGATTAACCATCAACATAAGGAAGAGCCAGTTCGTGATGACGGAGGTGAAGTATTTAGGTCACATCATTGGGCATGGGCATATCAAGACCGATCCGGAAAAGACTCAAGCGATTGACGTTTTTCCACTACCCAAGACCACCAAACAGTTACGCCGATTCTTAGGTTTATGCGGATGGTATCAGCGTTTTGTACGTGACTATGCCACCATTACCACTCCTTTGACCGACATGCTGCGTAAGGGACGTAAATTCGTCTGGGAAGAGCCCAGCTTGCGAGCCTTTGAAGAGCTAAAGAAGAGTCTGACTACAGCCCCCGTACTGCACAGCCCGGACTTTGACAAACCGTTCTCAATCCATTGTGACGCGAGTCAACATGGGGTGGGAGCAGTCTTAGTCCAGGTTGCACAAGACGGCGAGGAGAGACCTATAGCCTTCATGTCTCACAAGCTGAACCCAGCCCAGCGAAATTACACGGTCTCCGAGCAGGAATGTCTAGCTGCGGTGTTGGCAGTGAAACGCTTCCGAGCCTATGTGGAGGGACACACCTTTGAAATCGTTACGGATCACGCTTCTCTGAAATGGCTAATGAGCCAGACTGATCTCAACGGCAGATTGGCCAGGTGGGCACTGAAACTACAGGCATTTGACTTCACAATTCGCCACCGAAAAGGAAGCCAGCATGTAGTCCCCGACACCCTATCCAGAATGTTTGCCCCTGAAGGAGCCGAGTTGGTCCCAGAGGACGACAGCCCCCAATTGATCGATTTGGACCATCCTGCCTTCAAGTCAGCCAGCTACACCCAACTGATTCACACTATCCAGAATCAACAGCCCCAGCTTCCTGAACTGCGGTTGACGGATGGATTTATTTACAAACGGATGGGACACGCATCCGGAGACCCCATACAAGAAGAAGAACAGTGGAAGTTGTGGGTGCCCGAAGAATTAACCACTGATCTTATCAGGCGGGCTCATGACCACCCATCAAGTGCGCACGGCGGATACGGTCGTACACTTAGGCGGTTGAAAACCTGTTTCTTTTGGCCTAAGATGGCACAACAGATAAAAGCGTACGTAGCCTCCTGTGAGCTATGCAAGTGCACTAAAGCGCCCAACACCATTCTTCGGCCACCCATGGGTAAGGTTGAGGTCCCCGAACGCGTGTTCCAGCGCTTGTACATTGATCTTATCGGTCCTTACCCTCGATCTGCTTCTGGTCACACGGGAGCTGTCGTGGTCCTGGACCAGCTCTCTAAATTCCCTATCATAGAACCACTACGTAACATGCACACTGAACCTATAATCAGCTTTTTGGAGAACCGAGTCTTTCACATGTTTGGAGTTCCGGAGAAACTTGTCTCCGACAATGGGGTCCAGTTCACCTCCAGCAAGTTCCGAGACCTAATGTCCAAATACGGCATCATCCACCAACGAACTGCCGTCTATTCACCACAAGCCAACGCATCCGAACGACTGAATCGTACGCTCATAGCGGCCATTCGCGCCTATGTCCACCCGAATCAGAGGGACTGGGATCGCAAATTGTCCGCCATCACTAGTGCGCTGCGCTCGTCGTACCACGCCACGACCGGCATTTCGCCGTATTTTGCAGTGTTCGGCCAGTACATGATCGGTCATGGGAGCGCTTACCGGCTATTGCGGCAGCTGAAATCGCTAGAGGACCCAATCGTGGTTCTAGAACCGCACGAAAAGCTCCAACTTCTGCGAGATCAACTGCGGGAGAAGATTGAAGAAAGTAGACGGATGGGAGAGGAGCGGTACAACTTGCGATCTCATCCTTCTGGCTTTAAGGCCGGCGACGAAATATATCGTCGAAACTTCCGACAGAGCGATGCCACCCGCCATTACAATGCCAAACTAGACAAGAAATTCGTGAAGTGTCGAGTCATACAAGTCATAAGCCCCACCCGATACCTCATCGCGGACATGACTGGTAAAACCCTGGGAATTTACCACGCAAAAGACCTTAGACGATGAAGTGCAACTAATTCCCACGAGAAACCTTGGCTTATCCCAAATCTCTGCCTAGACGAAGGCCTCCGAATAACACCTGACTTCCTACTATATAGTCACTGTCGAGTCTTCACGAACATGGTTGTAGCCTATCCTTTGAAACCGATCTTCGACCCGCCACGTCCCTAACCAAGACCTTTTACAAAGGAGACGGGATCGTAATTACTTCGATTTTGGGGGGGGGGGAATGTGTAATGTGACGCCTACGCCCAGGAATCGAAGTGATTCCGATCCCGAACCCTTGTAACCTGCCAGATGGATATGTCCTCGAAGTGCCAGCGGACTTCATCTGTTGTGCGGATATCGTTGTGCAGAAAATATTTTTTTTTCTGTCCAAATATTTAGATCCGTGGATATAAATATTCGAAATATAGAATTAATCCAACCCCGGCACATTTCGAGACATAGCCATCTGGAAATGCCCCTCCACCGTGGCCATCGAGAAAACTATGCCACTGGCGACATCTGGAGAAGCACATTTCCGCCATATGAAGTGCCATTCCATGCACAGATGTTTTGTCCGAGGTGACAACGGAAATTTTTGACAGCCACATGTCGGCTTAGTTTTTCGTGGCTGTCGTCTTCGAATATGTCCAGTGTCGCGAAATATCGGAAGAACCAGAGATAGCAGCTGCTAATTGTTGGGTGCGGCAGAGTCCGGATTTCGCTCTCGTTTGTGCCGAAAATATCTATAGAAAGGTAAGTCTGCTAACGGATATTTCCCGAGTTCCGTCTCTAACCTCATTCTTGATAGAAATCGCAAGAATCCGGAACGAAAATTGTTGCGTTCGTATGATAATTTTGTTTTCAGCTGGTTGCACGAAAGTTTTCACATCTGCAAACAATTTTCTTGAATGGTCAGATGTCTTTTTGAAAAGTGACAATTGTGACAATGAACTGACTCGGTATTGTGATCCACTAGAGCTTTGCTGCTATTATTGCGAAGCTATGCAGCGGCTGATCACCTCATCAAATTTAACGTTGCGTGAACTGCGGACTAAGTGGAAATATACCTTCGATAAAACATTCAGTCGGTATCAAAGAAGAAGTTCCAGAAGAGGAATTGTTGGCGGATGTGAGGGCATTCATGCGGCCGGCTGAAAACCAAATTATAGAAATAGTAACAAATGAAGATGATGATGACGACGAGGATTGGCAACCACTTTCCGAATTGATTGCACGAAATCAGGAGAATAAACTATCAACGGCGATCAGCGATGATAATGATGAGAATGATGAGGATTTGATGATTTCTCGCAGCAGTTAATAATAAATTTTCAATGTGAAAACGAATTTCAACCAATTGTGTCGGATATGTGCCGAAAGAGCGTTGTTGAATTATGGAACCTATTTTCAAAGTTGTTAGTCAGCGAGAATAATGATTTACCCGACCAAATATGTATCAGATGCCTTGACGTTATCCATCAATCGTACAATTTTCTGGAAAAATGTGAAACATCTCGCCAACACTTAATACAAATCAGAGACGCACAATATATACCTATAGAGGAAGAAATTGTAACACCAAAGGAGGACAATTCAGGTTACAGTTTCTAATATCACTCGTTACCTATTTTTAAATTCTGGATGTCATAACATGAAATCAAGATTTATCTCAGAGTCAGCTGGTTTCCATTTAAGAAAAATAGTTAGATCAAACTGCACGATATTTACATTCGAGATTTAAACGTGATATCAAGGTGATTGGCTTAAAGAAAAGATTTGCTTGTACATTTGAATATTTACAACTTAATGAAATAAGGCTGAACGAATTTTGTAACTATCAAAGATTAATTAAATTAATTATTTTGTCATAAATATAAGCAAAATTTCATGTTATGGCGCCACAGTTGATATAATTTTGTACATAAACTCAAATTCTGTTAATTATATAGTAAATTTTATGCGAATAAGCATTCCGTTTGCATCGATTCAGAATGTTTAGTAGAAACATTATCACATACCTAAATAGGATGCAGAAATGTTAGCTGTAGAAAAAAGATTTTAACAACAAGTTAATATAGTTCTAAATATTTATTGAAAGTTGAGTGTTGTGGGCTGGGGTTTGTTTTTTTTATTGAATCTGAATAAAAAGTAAGAATTAAAGAAATTCAGAAGTTCTCCTAGTCATTCGGCCCAAAAATATTAAGAAATATTTTTATGGAATAAGTTCCAAAATTGCCGGACGTAATCGTTTAATTACAACAAATAATAACCCATTTAAAATAAACACCTAGAGCAAAACAAACACTTAGTAATAATAATACACAGATAATCTAGAAACCCTACAACTAACCCATTTAAGAAAACACAATAAATAAGAGAATGAAATTTTATCAAACAGAAACGATAAATCTATTCAGCTAATTTAATTATAAAGGATAACGATACAATATATGCAACTTAAATTTAATTACACTAGATAAAAACAAACTAAACGGTAGAATTTCAGACTTAAGTTAATAACATCAATTTAAATGTATTGCAGGACTTAGAAGCATGTAAAGATTTAACTTTAGTTTATGTATCGATTATTACATTAACACCACAGAATTAACAACCGTAACAACTGTCAAGAGAACGCGTAAACGGCAAGCTGGAACGAAAAGTAGACAGCACACCGACAGAGAAAGCACTTAATTTAAATACACAACAAGGCGGATTTGTTCGAGCAACAAACGACTGAGCCTAATTTTGTATTTAGATGAAGCAAAAATCCTTTACTAATAATATGAACACATGACAACCAACCAACCACAACACGATAATTTGCATAATCTTAGTTTACTTTACTTTAGCTTCGGTATGTTACCTTAGTTCCACACTCCTTTAACCTTTGAATTATTAAGGAGAAAATCAATTTCAACAAATTTGAACAAGGATTAGTAAAATAGCTATTAACCGTATTTTTCGATAATCATTAAACCTAATATTAAACACGAATGATTAATGGTATAAAATTTTCGTACAGATTACGTCAAAATAGGATATTTAAGTAAGGTAGCTTACAGGATAAGGATAGATATTGATAGAAAAATTATATCGATTTGTAGGACCTGAATAAAAAAAAAAATAATATGAATTGCTAAGCAACTAACGACTTTCCTTTTCAGTGGCTCGTTTTTTTTTCAGCGTGAAAGGGAAGTGCAGGGTAGGTATGCCGTCGCGAGGTTAGGGTTTCGACAAATCCGCTGAAGTCGGTTTCGCGTCGCGCGCGGTACGCGGTACCTTTGTTTGTTTCGCCATTTCTTTAGAGTAGTTTTCTTCGGTTTAAGTTCGAGTAGTATATTTTTCGGTACCGCGTCGGTGAATCGGTAACGCGCCTGTGGATTGTTGTAGCGTTTTTGATTTGAGATCTGTGGATAGATCACATCCAGAACTAACGTAATGTAGGTTTCTCGTTCTGGATGAGTAATTGTTGACGCGTTTGAAAAACGGGCAAGTTCAGGTGACTGAAATATTGTGATTGAGCGTAATCCATTCGGAGACCCGCGACCGAAATCCTCTCCGAACTAGCTGGCCGACAAGCAGTCACCGCGTGAATGGATTACGGTGCACGGATTGGTTGACCTGTTGGTACCATCCGTTGGCACTACTCAGACTTAACGTCTAGAACCGATGAGAGGTCGGTTCCGCGTTCGAGCTGAAGGTAGAAAAATCATTACACAAGCTGCAGATATAGGTCAGGTACATTAGAATTTCCGATATTAGAAATGATATTTGGTTGCCTTAAGTCGTTAGTCTACGTTCCATTTTTAAGGGTTTTGTACTAAAATACAAAACGCTATTGAAATTACGACCCGTATCCGTCTTTCCGTACATCCGTCTGCAGTCACAGTAGTTTTTCTCCGAAATTATAAAAGCTACAGCCATGAAACTTGGGAAGGTCAGAAGTGATGATTTCTTGAAAGTTTTGTGTTCAAAGAGTTTTAAAGGGGTTTCCCACTAGAGGGGGATGACTCTTAAAAATATCCTTTTTCATCAAAGGCAGTCAAGGTGAGTGTCATTCAAAACAGGTCTTCAAATCTATCAGTGTCGAAGGGGCAGCAGAAGAAGAAATGTACAAACCTGTGTCAGTATTATCAACTTGAATGAAACTAGATCTTTAAGTAATATCTTGTTAAGGGCAGAATAGAGAGGCATCAACACTAGCTCACCTCGAACATTACCTTATCAGTCACGTTTCGCGTTAAACAAGATAATGCTAAGCCGCACTCGATTAGGGCTTTGTTTAATAATTTTTAAATGTTCTTTTATCGATAAGTTAAGTACTTGTAGTATTAATTTAAACAAAATAACCCATACTGGTAGATGGGAGTAGGATCAGAAAGCAGTAGGTAAAGACAATGTCGACAACATAATTACGCCAACAAGTCCGTCAAAAAAAAAAAACGCGAAAAGCTGATTAAAATACACCAAAATCACACCATCATTGTTGTCATGACAACGAGCAGTGGACCAAGCTTCTGCGCGGAATTTGAGTTTAGTGTGGTGAATCGCACAATGTTTAACAACTCCGTCAAAGGAAAACGCGAATAGCAATGTTTCTTGTAGCACTAGATAACTAGTTACACAATTTATAGAGAAGCTATTACCTAACACACTGAAAAAAGTTTGCAAAATATTAACATTTATCAGATGTTCGCCTCCAAGCATACTTGACGTGTCGTCATATTTCCGAAAGCACTAGCGAAATCACTAAAAAACCGGAAAATTACTACTAGCTTGAAATCGCGACATTACTATTTGCTAGTAAACAACTTTATCTGACATTGCAAACTGTCAAAGAAGACATTCAGCCAATTCAGCCATGATTGAGGAGATAGCCACCAGATTGGCTGAAGGTGGAGTGGAAATCACGCCAAGTTTGAGTGGAACCACTCCGCTGGACCAGAAAGAACCACTCCAAAGAGGTGGCTGAACCCAAGACAAAGAATTCAGTCAGAGAGCGGTAAAGTGACCGTTAGAGACGGAATTATTTAAGACCGGGACAAACGACGCGCCTCCGCTTTTTGGATTTTCGACTTGAGCGGAAAATGTGTAGCGATTGCGGATCAACCGGATGACAGGCTCTGTTTTTATTATTTGGACTTGGTTGAATAAGGTGTGGCAAATGCAAACTAGATGGGAGGTGGTTGTCGAGATAGTGATGGAGGAGTAGGAAAAAAGAGAAAAATTCGAAAGCACAAACGCGTATGAGGGCATCAAAGACGAAGTCTTCGAACAATGTGTAAATCAGTACCAAAATCGTCGACGGAAGCAGCGAAGAAGGGGCCCCTTTGTGCTTCGTAGAGCAGTAAGTTTTTCGAAAAATTACTTCTTTTTCTTTTGGCTCGATTGCAATCGTTTAGTGTTAATTTGCTGTTTTCATGAAGGAATTAGATTTTGTATTACACTTGAATTTGACAAATATTGTTTCAGGCTGTAACGGGTGCAGCTTGGGAGCCAGTTTGTGATTAAAATTTAAAGTAGGGTGTTAATGTTCTGGGTAGGGGTGCGAAAGGGCACCTGTAGAGTGTGACGAATCCTCCCGGTCTTAATTTTCCTGGATAGACTTGAAGAGGTTCGTTTAATTCTCATGTTGTAGATAAAATCCGTTGTTTCGCATCGTGGAAAATGGTTCAAGCGTCCTATTTCATGCTGCCAGAAAGTGGAACCGGCAAGCCGCATTCTCACTTGGCGGCTTATTGAGGTCTTGGTGGACAAGCAAGTGGCGCACCACAACCGTCCCGGACGAGCTTAGCCGGGCCCGTAAGCACCCTATTCCTTTTTGTGTAACAATTTATCTAATATTTAAGTAGTATCTAATATTTAAGTAGTATCTAATATTTAACTAGTCCTTTAAAACAAAAAATTTACAGAAGCTATTCTTGCTTTAGCACTTCAACCCCTTTGGGGCCTTCGCTTAAATGTAGTTAGAGTGTCTCATTATTTTGATTAAACGTATGAGCATTCAAGAAGGTGATATGGTCAGTACCACGCTTTGGCTATGTATCCGTGCATCCAGCTGTGATACGTTCTGATTTTAAACATACTGGTTTAAACTGAAAGGGCTTATAGTCTATCCCAAGATTTACACTTGAAACAAATCTCGTTGTTACCAACGGGACTTAAATCAGGGACCTTTGGCTTACGAAGTGAGCACTCTAACCACTACACCACGCGGACTATAGAAGTTATGGCTATTTGAATTTTCTCCGATGACAGCAATCATACACTACATGGGCTTCCCATCAAACTAGACACTATACTTTTGATTGATAGAAAAAATAAACTAAGGATTCACCTTAGTCAATAATTTTAGCAATACTGCAACAAAATGTGGTAACAGTAGTTGTTCAGTTAAAGTAAGAGTATATCTGAATATTCTAGGCTAAGTACAAAACTGACATAAGCGTAGTTCTATCCATCCAACTTGTTTTGTGTTTTTTTTTTTTGTTGCTGCACATTCGGCATAGTCTGATTTAAAGGTATTGGACGTATACATTAAAAACCGAACTTTTTTGGATGAAATTAATGCTTTATTTTAATTAATTAATTAATTGATTTACATGTTATTCAAAATATTTTCCCATTTCTCTGATAGCATATGAACTCCGCGTCGGAAAAAAGCTTTCACGTTCGAAAAAGGCCAAGAACGAATCAAAATAATTTTTGATACTTTTCTCAGAAGTAAAGCGTATTCCAGTGAGGATTTTTACATCGCACGAAATAAATCTCCAGATATTTTTTGGCCGATATAGTAACGTGTGGTCAAGCAAAGTCTTGATGGAAAACTACAGACTCTTGCCTAGTCACATATTCTGGGCATTTTTCTGTCAATCCTTGGTTCAAACGTATTAATTGTTGTCGGTACAGCTGTCCTGTAATAATTTGATCTGATTTCAGTAACTTATAGTGGATTGGTCCTTTCTGATCCCACCAAATACTAAGCATTACTTTAGAGCCGGGTAGATTCGGCTTTGACATCGATGTTCCTAGTTAACCGGGCCTCATGCTTTCTCTTCATTGCCAGCAATAATTCGGTGCAAAAACGACTTTCTTTTGTTCGAGGGGCATTCCAGAATGAAAAATCGCCTTTTGACGTCTGTTTTTTTTTATTCATTTATTTATTGATCCATTTCATAGACTAAGAAGTCCAATTACAAAATAGACTTAATAACTTAATAAATTTGAAGAAAGTAAGTGCAAAATTGAGTGGAAATGTTATTCCTTGCAAAGAAACAATATGAAAATAGAATATAATAATTTAAAATTTAAAAGTTACATACAGTATTATTTTTTATTAAATGGAATCTGTAATTACCAAAGTTCGGAATCTATTTTCGAAATCAAAGTAAGATGAAGAAAAAGATCCAAGCTCGAGCTCATTATGCTTCCTGATGATTCGCGGCATTAATGAGTGGAAATATAGTTCTGTCCGAGCATACGGAACCTCAAGAAGACTACTGGAACGGGTAGTACGTGCAATCTGCCTGAAGTGCAAATCGTCGCTAAGAGCGGATGCAATATGATGGTGGTACAGTTTGTATAGGAAACATTGATCTAAAAACTTTCTACGTGACGACAAAGAAGGAAGACGAAGTATAGACAACCGACGATCATAGGATTCATACGGCAAATTAAATTTATAGAACAAAACCCTGGTGAATTTTCGCTGGACAGTTTCTAGTGAGGTCACTAAATACTGTTGTCGAGGAGACCACACAACTGAACAGTACTCAAGAAGTGGGCGAACAAGGCAGGCGAATAAATGAACAGCGGTAGAAACGCTTCCAAATTTATGGAGATGTCGCAGAATAAATCCGGAAGTCTTCGATGCGCTGGCAGTTATACTAAGGACATGGATATCGAATTTGAGCTTGGTATCAAAAATTACACCAAAGTCTTTGCATGAGTCCACTGAAGAGAGAATAACATCACAAAGGGAGTAGTTGTACGTTAAAGTAACTGTTTTGAGAGTAAAACTCATCTTAAAACATTTTGAAACATTTAAACAAAGGGAATTTGACAAACACCAGCTACACAGATTAAGTAGGTCATTTTGGAGAAACTGACAATCGTCAAGAGTCTTAATTATACGAAACACTTTGAAATCATCAGCATAAAGGAGGCAGGGAGAGGATATCACAGAGGGGAGATCATTAATAAACAGTAGGAAAAGGAGCGGCCCGAGGATTGACCCTTGAGGGACACCGGAAGATGGGGAAAAAGGAGAGCAAGCTGTTCCATTAAGAACAACACGGCACGAACGATTGGAAAGATATGACGAGATCCAGGCGAGTAGGGAACCGGAGATACCAAGCATGGCTAGCTTTTGGCAAAGAATACAATGGTTCACACAATCAAAAGATTTGGAGAAGTCAGTAAAGATGGTATCCACTTGGTACTGTTTGTCCAGAGCTTTTGCGATATAGTCTGTGAATTCAGCTAAGTTTGATGAAGTGGAACGGCCTTTCAGGAAGCCATGTTGCTGCGGATTTATAACTGAGCTCAATGATTCTGAAAGTCTGTTGTGTACAAAGCGTTCAAGCAGTTTAGGGAAACAGAAAGCAGAGATATGGGACGATAGTTAGAAACAATAGACGGATCACCATTTTTAGAGATCGGAACAGCGTTTGCATCTTTCCAATAATTGGGAAAGATACCAGAGCTAAGGCTGAGGTTGAAAATAAGGGATAAGGGAAAACATATAGAGGAACTGAGTGATTTCACAAATATATTTGGCAATCCATCAGGACCGGGACTGACATTAGGATCGAGTAAATTAATAAGGGATTCGACTTCAAGACGATTAGTAGAGTAGGATGCGATAAGGATTGGACTGGCTTCATTTGAGTAGGTGGAAGAATATATTGTGTCGTGAGGTAAAAATGTTGAGGAAAAGAATTGAGCAAATAGGTTTGAAATATCCTGTGGAGAAGATGCTTCAATATTGTTCCATGTAACATTACAGGGGATAGTAGAGGAAGATTTTAAGGATCGGATATAGGACCAAAACGTTTTGACATTATTTGTCATAAGGGATCTCTCTAAACTGCTGAAGTAGTTCTTCATGGCAGTCCTTATTTCGCCTTTAGCAATGGATCTTAGTCTACAAAACTCAGATCTGGCTTATTCAGATCCAGTTAGTTTGAAGCGCTGATGCTCCCTGTCTTTTGCTATTAAGGCACATATAATTCTGTTAGTAAACCAAGGCTTCGTTTTAGCCTTACGAGAAGATTGCGGAGGAGTATATTCGGTAATCAAATTATTGAGGTATTCGTAGAATTTACCTATGGCACTATCGCAGTCAAGACCAGAGAAAAAGGCACACCAGTCGACAGAGTCCATATTAGTTTTAATCGCCTCATAATTAGCTCTGAAAAAGTTGAACCGAAAGGCAGTGGCATATCTCGGAGGTTGGAAGGTTTCAATCGCTAGATCTAGAGACAAATTTGGATGATGAAGGTCTGGCTTTATATAAAGAAACAAGGCATGAGAGACAGAGATACAATGAGCTTGGACATTTGAAAGGACAAGGTCAAGTAGACGGCCATTAGGGTTACGGATATGGTTAAATTGTGAACAAGAACATAGGGAAAGAAAAGAAGAAAGCAGCAAAGATATATTATTTGTAGAAGAAATAGAAGGAATTGCGTGAGTGTCCCATTTAACGGAGGGTAGATTGAAATCCCCACAAACTACGATTTTTGAATGAGGGTGACGAACAAGAAGATAGGAGGAAAGTTCATCAAAGAAGGATTCATACACAACTGAAGGAGAATTGCAGGGAATGTACACTGTACAAATTAATAAGGATGTATTATGCGGAAGGAGAATTTTCACAATTACACATTCAACAGCACGAGCAAAACAGAAGTCAGCACATAGTGCGCTTACAAAGGAGTTACAAACAGCAATTAAAACCCCACCGTCATCCGATTTATTTGTTGCACCAGGGTCACGATCACACCGGTAGACTATATGGTCAGGCAGAAATTCTGAATTGGAAATATTTCCATTCAGCCATGTTTCAGTTAAACAAATGACAGAGTCATTTGCTAGTTGGCAGGAAAGTGATAAGTCCTCGAGCTTGGTTCTTAAGCCCCTGACGTTTTGATAGTACATGGTAATAGATTGATATGTAGAGTTCCTAACAGGTTTAGTTGTTGATGAGATGTTGCACTGCTGCACAAAAGTTCTTTCTAAGAGGCGTGTAATTTTTCACCAAAGTCCCAGGTGGCCAAAAATCGCTCTGAGCAACTAACGCGCACTCCTCAGGCACAGTTAATTTGAAAGAAGCAACAATCCGATTCGGTATATTCTCCTTCGTAAGTTTAATGCAGCTAATAACACCATGCTTATTCAGTTTATTGAGCTTAAACTCAACGTATGCTTTAAGTTGCTCTTCCGAGGTATCATATGCAATGCGGGAAACAAAAATCTGGATCGGCAGCTTCACTATACATATGTCAGGCGCCTGCAGATCATGGGGCCTTTGATGGTGCAATGATGTTTCACATTCAATGCAATCACGCATGGGATTTGAAACTTGCTCGTCAGGTTGTGGGAGAGGAGCTGGATCCACAATGCTAAAAGTGGCTGAATTCATAGGACCAGAAGGCGTCAAACAAGTCTTAAGGCCAAGCTGCTCCAACTGCGAAACCATACTACGCGTTGTTATTTTTGGTGAAGCCACATTAGAATCCGATTTTTTACCTTTCGTTTTAGACGAAGTTGGCGGCTGGTTTGTGGCCGATACTAGTAGTTCATTGATTATACTTTTTCTGCTGCAGCTTCTTGAATTCATTTGCCAAAGTATCTACAGTGCGCTTCGCACTTTGCAGATAAGTCGCATGAACAGATAAAGCGCACCTTCTACAAGCTTCACAGAACCAGTGTACTCCAGAGTTCCGTTTCAAAATGCATTCACACACGGAACTTGTCAAATTCACACACTTTGTATGGAAGTGCAATCTCTTGGCTTTAATTCGTGTGGCGCCCGATTTCCTACCTTCTGGATGAACCCTAATGATTTCAAACACCTGGAAACGGTTGCCTGTGTCATGCCGAATGCTTTTGCCAGCTCATCTTGTATTTGGCACGAGCCTTCACTAAAGAGGGCCTCAATTCTTCCTCTTAAAATTTTTCTCTTAAGCAGGGCGCTCTTTGACCTTGATGTCGAAGTCACCACTTTTGAAACGTTTAAGCCAATCAAAACATTGTGTTCTGGATAGGACATTGTCGCCATAAGCATCTACCAGCAAACGATGACTTTCGGCAAAAGCGTTTTTGGCAAAACAGCACCCCAACAATACTTCCCGCAAATTTCCATGAAGGTAAAGCACTTTGTGGGTTTAGCAGCTAGCCAATGATACTTCAAAATGACATAAACATGTGTCATTGGAGTGTTACAGCGCATGTATTATTGGGGCTATTTGTTGTAAAAGTTAGGTTTTCAATATATACACCCAATAATTGCCGACAGTTATTTTTAATTGAATTTTCGTAGTTTTATTGACAAAAAACTACTCAAATCAGCTAAAAAAATTTAATTGAAGGGTTAAATCGTTAAAATCCTTTAAAATATTTGATTCAAGTGGATTAAAACGAAGAAAAAATACAAATTTGGGAAAAAACCATCTGTAGTGCTTTGGGTTTCGCATCACAGGCAGAAAAAGGTACAGCCGAGCCTTCTGCTATTTTTCTTGAGCTTCCTTCCGCATAACGCTCAAAAACAGATTTATGAGCATCAAAATTGTAAGCAATCTATCATTAATTGGCAAAAATAATTACTATCGAAAAAATCGCCATTAAATCGAAAGTAATGGTAAGTCTTCATCAATTACTATCTTTCTCACCCCTTTCTCTCATTTACCTTCGAATCCCAATTAAATTAATGACAATCCTCAGCATCATTCCGACGACAGTCCAGTGTCAAAATTTCATTTGATTGAGTAGTTCCGATTGGTTTTTGATTTGTTTTTCTTTTGTTTATTTGACTTTGAGCGTAATGACGACGATCGAAACGACACGACACGGTCAAAGACGTTGAAAGAGAAAGTACATTTATTTTTGTATCTTATCGTTGAATTATAATCGCTATCTTATTTCCAATTTTATTTTTTCAATTCATTTATTCAACTACAGGTTTTATTGCTTTTGTTTCTTTTTATTATTTTTAAGTTTTGTTTTTCGTCACGCTGGACCGTAGCGATAATAATAATCGAAATGCAATGCCACGAAACCCAGGTGAAGCTTTAAAATAAATATTTTCGATTTTAATTCGACTATGAAATATTTTTCTCTCACCATTTGATTGAGGGTCTCCACGCATTGCACTCTATTCGGCGTGCATGTTTGATGGCATGTTCGACACGCGAAACATGCATTCGAGCGGGAGACACACTTAAGTGGAATTTAATCGATTGCTGCGCGCGGATTAATGATGTTTGCATCGAGTTGTCTGCGAAGCACGCAACAACGTTACCTTGGCCGCGGTAAAAATCGCAAAAAGATATTCTATAATATGTGAAGTTGGTGGCGGCGTTTGAGGTTTTCCTTGAAAGCTAAACCAAGTTCCGTGTACTGATTTGGTTAAGGGGCGGTTTGGAGAGATTGATTTGATATCAATAGGAAACCGTACCGTTACTGGCGCAATTGTACTCATACACGATGCAGTGCCAACCGCAAGGGAAATCGTACTGTAACTAAAACGAAACGCGAAGATTGACAGATCTAATTGAATGTCTACAAGCGACCTCAAAAAGATACATGTGTATCTTTTGACTGGTACAATGCGTACTCAAGTATCCATTCGCAGCCCACCTTAAACTTGAGCCGCTTAAATCGCCTTTTATGTGCTTTATGGATCTTAACCGTGAACATTTTTTTCCTTTTGCTACAATTTTAAAGTCATGTATCGTTTCTGAAATTATTGTGACGTGAACTTGAACTGCTTTCAACTCGCGCCATTAACAAAAACACTCGAAAAAGTCAAGACATGTTCCTAACTATTTCCCATACGAACCGGCGCATATTGTCTTATTCTAGGCTCTCAAGCTTGAATGGTCTTTTATCCCAGCTGGATGTCTGCGAAATCTAGATTACTAGCGCGTACAATCTTTTGCGCCTGCAGCTCTAGAGTAAAGCCAGTAAATTGGTGAGTATCGGTGGCGTTTAAACAATTGCCAGATTAGCGCCAAGGTAATATCCGCATGGGTGTCTCCAGTTTGATCTGTTTGGGCTTTATATAAGAAATATCACTTGAGTCGGGCGTATGAGTATGTTCACTTCATTTCATTACTATTCATATGTACGTTTCAGATACGGTTTTGATATTGGCAAAGTGATATTTATAGAAAGATATGAAAGGAAAAATCGAGAGCAATTTTTGTGTAACTGAACCGGTACTCGAGATATATGCACATACAGGAGCCACGAGTATGTTGACGGTGCCTCGCGTGTGCTGACCTCAATAAACAATATCAGACCGGATGTAAGATCTTTGTTGTAATTTCAGTTTTCTTGTTCCAATTTAAAAGATTTGTAGAAGGTTTTTTAATGATTTGCGATTGGGTGTCGGTCGTGTTAATTTAATTAGGAGTTTTCTCAGTACACACACACACATGACTTTACTTTTGTTTATGAACGAACGGTAAAAACGAATAGAACAAGGTGATACTATATACTGAGAATGGTACATGAATGCTTCGGATTTTGATGAATGACTTGAAAAATTTCAGATAAATGGAAAGTAGTTCGTTCAAGACTGAACTGAATGCGGACATGTCAAATGGAACCGATAAAAAAGTTATTGGGGGCAGAATAAGTGAAATAAGAATAAAAAATAACATTAAAATATGCAAGAGAAGTGCATGCTATTATTGAAAAAACCTATAAGAAAAAAATGAAATAACTTCAAAGTGCCCTTAAAAGGACGAAATAAAATGCCTCAAAGTGTTATGAGGTTGCAAGGATCCCTCTCTCACCGCGAAGGGAGAAAAAGAGAGAAAATGCTAGAAAGGGTTTCTGGTAGATTGTTATGCATATATACGCAGAGCATCATTCGTGGCATCGTTTTTTAGACGATCCGTTCTGGCAAAAGGTATTAAGAATTGATCTGCACTCCTCGCATTATATGGGCTAATCTGTGATACCTTAATTAATGTGTTGTGAAAAGGTGTTGCTAGATAAATTGTCCATGAAGGACTGCAGCGATGGTCTGCTGCCTCGGCGAACGAGAATGGTGGGACTCGCAAAGACTGACCTTGTCTGAGGACGCGTGAATGCGCTGGCAGACTAGCGTTGCGGTGTCGTGGGGCGGGTTTTTTCCCCAGCACAAGACCCACTACAAAAAATGTCGCATTCACGAGTTGATAAGATATACAAGGTGCGTTCCAAAATAAACGAGACTGAGCTAAAATAGAAACAACAGGAGCTTTGTTCTAATAAATTCGAGTTTATTTATTCAAAATAGTCTCTTCCCGCCTCGATACACTGTTTTGCGCGATCCAAAAGCTTTTCGTAAGAGTATTTCAGGTCTTTGATCGGAATGTCCTTCAGGATGTCAGTACAAACCTTTTAGACGAGACTTTTAGATGCCCTCTACGGACGCAAAGCGTTTTCCTTTCACGGTCAAATGCAATTTTCTCAATGGGTAGAAGTCACAGGGAGCCATATCAGGCGAATACGGTGAGTGATTGATGGTTAAAATGCGATTTCTAGTCAAAAAATCAGTCACAAGAGTGGATCGATGAGATGATGCATTATCATGCAATAGGTGCCAGCTTCTTCCTTCGCGGTATCCGGACCAGATTCGACGAATGCGATGCAACAAACGCTTCAAAACGGCAAGATAGAAAATTGCAATGACGGTTTGGTCCGTTGCCACGAACTTCTTGTGGACAATCCCCTTGGAATCGTAAATACAAATGAGCATTGACTTGATTTTTGACTTCTCCAAACGCGATTTTTTGGGTGGTAGCTCGTCTGGGGCCTTTCATTCGGCACTTTGACGCTTGGTTTTGGGTTCATATTGGAAACACCACGTTTCGTCACCAGTTACAATGCTGTAAAGGAAGTTCTCGTTTTTTCTCGCCTCTTTAATGATGTCCTTGAATGTTCAATTCTGAGCAATTTTTAGTCATCAGTTAGCTTGTGCGGAACAAAACGTGCACAACCTTTTGTAAGCCCAAATGATCGGTTAAAATGCGATAAATCGATGTTTTGGAGATATTCGACTCAGATTCCATGAATTTCAACGATGATTTCGGCTAATTTTTGATAAATTCACGCACAATTTCGATGGAGTTTTTGGTGACCACTGATTTTGGGCGGGCCATATGTTCATCGTCATTTTTGTCCTCACGACCATCTCTGAAACGTATAACCACTCATGAGCTCTGGGACGAGATAGACAATCATTGCCATAAACTTTTTCATTAATTCAAATGTTTCGGCAAACGTTTTGCCGATTTTAAAACAAAATTCGATATTAGCTTCTTGTTCGAAACTCATTTTTGCACCGATGACACAAAAATACTGTCGCTTTACACGCAATAACTTCGCTTCCACTGAACTGAATGCCACCAACTTTCACTGGAAGTCAGGGAGGGATGTAATTTTTCAACGCATTATCTCATTCACAGATAGTGCCACCAAGGAAAATTTTATGACAAAAGCCTCGTTTATTTTAGAAACCCCTTTGTAATGCGGATCAAGTGGTGTCGAGGCCGAGGTAATCTACTAAGGGCGGACATTGCTTAAAGCCAGTAACAAACTGGGCCTGTAGAAAAGAGACGGACTTGAGTGGATTTCGTCTTTACGGACGGTACTTATGGCCCCCAAAAATTGGAAAATTCCAAATCACACTTTTGCACTGTATGTAAATTACCTTTCTAAATCATATATGATGTCGAGACAAGCTGCTTTGAGTCAACTATATCAACAAGTGGTTCCATGTTAGGTTTTGATTTTGAGCTCCCAGCTTCGCGATCCGTTGTATCTGTTGGGGAGGACCGACACGGTATAGTGACAAGTTCCACTTCAATCTAACCAAGACCGCAACAATTTAAATCTTAGAGTGTTTTGTTTGGAGTCGGTGCCGTGCGGCGAAGCCGAGTCAAACAATAATAACAATAATAAAAAAAGCAATAATACATTTATTAAATTCAGCAGTTACGAGATTATCACGTAGGTACACTCGCTCGACACTCCGCCACGCACAGTTCAACCTGCAAGCTTGGGATCACGTATCGTGGCTAAAAGTCCAAGTCAGCGACCGGGCCCATATCTTCGAATCCGCTCAGCAACAAATGCCGTGCTAGATGCCTGCAAACTCGCTACTTCAACTGAAGATAATTTTACGCTTTTCGCTGCCCTGCCGAGTACGAGCTTGTTGATTTACTATTTTCCCGAACGCTGTGACTTGCTGGGGCGGCTTATTTAAAAGTGAAAGTGGTTGCAGCAATTGCAGCAAAATTGATGACTTCAATCGCAGTTATGCGATCTCAATGCACTTTGACCAGAACTGTGCCCAATCCCGCGAAGAAATCGGCGATTTTCTCCCTTCATCTGCTTTCCACGACTCAGAGTCACCACACCTCTAATAAGTTGTTGTTTCGCGTATTGCACAAATGGATGTCTCGTTGCGATTAATCTCTTGTTCACTTTTTCTACTGTTAGTATTAACTACCTATACAATTCTGTTATATCCAAAAGAGTTATTCTTCTTCTTCTTAACACCTTCAACCTCAAAGCACTTTTTCAAGAGACTTCAAGGCATCACCACTCATTATAAGACCCCAGTATATAATTTGCATCTACTACCTGCGTCATCTGTTATATTCCTTCACTCAACATTACTTCGATAACACTTCAACTTTCGATTAGTGCACTAAACTATTCAGCTGAAATAACGCTTGCCGGCGCGGTTCTACCGACGTGTTCTCGTGGCAATTAAAAGCAGATCCCTCATCCACTGAAGATTGCATTCGGCAATGCAATCCGTGGATGAGCTGCGTTATATCGGTGTTGTCATGTACGAATCTTAATTGTAACATAAGATAATAGTATATAGAAAAATCTAAGTCGTAATAAAAAGATAAATATCATCAATCAATCAAGTTTCTTGATGTGCATTGGAAAAACCTCATATCTTTTTAACAAGCCTTTTATTGGGGCTGCTTGCCTCCTTAATTTTTTTATGTGTGGGAACTAGGTCATTCGATGATCTATGATAAGACCAAGATGTTTCATTTCTAGCAGTGTTTGCAATTTTTCGCCATTAATATTTAGTTCGACATCTACGTTTCCTTTGTTCTTTTGCTTAAAAACAATATATTTTGTCTTTGTAGTGTTCAATACTAGTTTGTTTTCAATTAACCACTGATGGAATTTTCCTAAATCCTCTTTCTCAATGGTAGTTTTGTCTCGTCCTGTATTTTCTATAAGGGAATCATGGCTGGGTCACCACTATAGGGATTCACTTTACTGAGCTCCTTAAAACTAATAACAAAATCTTTCTAAATAAATCAATATATTTGACAATGAAAATAACCTAACAATCACAATATGGCAGTTAGATCACGAAGGAGCTACAGCATAGAAAATTTAAAATTTGTAGTCTGCCGATTCTTACAGAGATTCATAATCGGTGGTTTGAGTAGCTAATGTTGCCACAATATAACGACTAAAGCGCTTCTGTGATAGATTAGCCAAATATTCTACTCAACATGTGGTCCATATATCCCAAACTGACGCTGTCGATGATTATAAATTTAACCACAAGGAAGTAAGTGGCAAACACTGCCATCGACGGCCTCAAGCCCGTTTGAGAAAGGAGGAGGGAACCCCTTGTTTCTCCAACCTCATCCCAAACCCCCAATTAAATGGTAGTAAATGCTGTCGGGGTGCATATTGGGTTTACTGGTTCCCCAAGAGAGACATTAAATTCCTAGAAATGCCAGTAAGTGTAAATACATCTACTGCCAAGTTACTTAATCCTACTTATACCTCTTTTGTGAGGACGGAAGGAGGGTTAAGGCGAGTTTTCCGCACCTGAGGACGGAATCGAAGTAATACCCATGCCGCCGGAATGCAGGTTGGGCGATAGGCTAACACCCTGTCTCTCAATAACCCTACACTGTTTCGAGAAGGACCTCGGAATGGATTGGACATCCTGCAACGATCTCGCAAACGGAAAAAGGGCTATAGCATTGGATCCTGGAATGTCAGATCACACAGTTACCCTGGTGCTGTTAAGGACCTTTTACAACAGGCCAGTCAATATAAATTAAAAATACTGGAAATCCAGGAAACGACTTGGACTGGAAATGATATTCAAGGTTTGAGATCACACACAATATTCAAAAGTGGGAAGCCTAGTGAAAAACGAAAATTCGGAGTGGAATTCATTGTGGAAAGGGAGTTTAAATCGCACGTTCTTGATTTTAAGGCAGTCAATGAACGGTTGCGTGCGATCCGTATAAAAGCGAAATTCTTCAAAATCTGGCTGATCAGCGTACATGCCCCGACCGAAGAAAATGACAAAGAAACGAAGGAATTTTTCTATGATCACCTAGAAAGACTAGTCGACTCATTGCCTACAAGCGATACCAAAATAATTATGGGTGATCGAGAAACGACTGGAGGATATAGCCTCCACGATAAAACAAATGACAACGGCCAGCACCTGATTGACTTTGCATGTAGTAGAAATCTAGTCATACCTTCGACTTATTTCCCACATTGACGCATTCATAAAATGGCCTGGGTATCACCGGATATGGCAACACATAAATCCAGTTCGACCATGTTCTGTTGCCTGATAGTGTTTGCGAATTCTTCGATTTGCTCTACACATACTGGGGGAATATTGAGCGATTCCATGGTTCTTGATGTTAAGTTCACTCTTTCATTATAAAATTCTGGAATTTTGGCCATTTTACTTTTTTAGTAGTAGTGGTATGTTTTTTTGGTATATTACAATTGCCTCTTGTCGTTTCTAAGGAAAATATTACAGGTAGATGAGGAGATGAGAGGGCTTGCAAGACACTCAACTCAAAGGCAGTAATATTTTTGTCACTAAGAACCAGATCCAGAGTGGAACTAACTCCACGGGGAGAGTAGAACGTGGGTTTTTTAGGGAAATGTACGTAAATATTTGCCTCTCTGGTGAGATTAGATAAAATGTTCCCGATTTTGTTGCAATTTCAGTGCCAATGTCTAGCGTTCAGGTCTCTGCAAAGTAGATCCCTTTGGTTAGCCTTGCTAAGGCATTTCAGATCTCTTCTGCAAAGTCCGACTTTTCTTTGTTCAATTTTGTCCCAGGAAAGTAAACATCGTATAATTTTATATTTAATTCTTCGTTGATAACGCCAATATTTTCAATAACCGATGTTAGAATTTTAGGCAATATACGATTAGAATGTTTAATTTTTCTATTAACGGCTATGGCTACGCCTCCGCAAGCTTTATTAACGCGATCGTATCTGTATACTCGTATATGAATGTAGGGATCCTTAAAACTAATCATTTACATAACCAAGTCTTCGTTATGACAAATATATCTGTATTATTTTTAATAGCGAAATTGAACGCTTTAATATGTTTATTTTAAATGCTTTGTGCGTTCCAAACTAGAGCATTTAATTGTTTATCCATATAAAAATTTTATGGATAGCTCTACACTAACATTGAACTGTTCCTGCTTAGTTTAACATTTACTTAAACTAGTAATTAGTTCATGCGAAATGACCAAAAGAGATTCGGGTGAAAAGAGGATGTCACATAAACTATTTGTTGATTGCGGGTTTTACTTGATAGCCATACTGTAGGACATATGTGGAGTGGTTGTTGACGTAGCTAGATTTCCCGACGTTTGCCCCATCAATGTTGCATCGCTGCTGTTTCGTCTTAGGGTTGGCGTATGTGTGAGCTTTTGTCAGTAAAGGGAAGTTTGTGCTTGTAAAATCGAAGCTGCTTGTAGTTCTCTTAGGAGTGGTTGAGGAACTTTTCGAATTTTTTCCCTGACTATTCAGCTTTTGTTTCAGCTGTAAATATTCCATTCTTGCCTTCCAATCAAGTGAATTGGTGAAGAGTGCTTCTTTGCAATTGCTACAACGAATTTCATTACATTGCTCTTCTTTTCGCGTTAATTTGCTGTATTCATGCTCACCACTACATATAGCGCATCTTGTGGGACTTTGGTAGCAAGATGTCCTATGCCCAAAGCGCAGAAAATTCCTACACTGTGTAGGGCCTTTCCGGCTGTTTGTGTAGAAGCTCCATCGCACAATTATTATGATTTTGTTTAACTCAGTCATTTTCGTACCCCTTTGTATACAAGAAATAGTAAGAGGTTTGGCGATCTCTAAATTTTGGATTGAATAATTTAATAGCAATAGCATTAATATTATGTTCTGTTTTGAGCTTTTTTTTCACTTCTGGGGAAATTTGATGCAACCCTGTTAAAACTCCTTGTAGCGGTCGTAAATCTGTCCGTTGGAATGTGAAATAATTCACTTACTTAGCTATTAAATGTCTTTCCATGGTAATCTTCCAGATTGGTAAGGATAAGCCTCCTACCAATTGACATTATTTTAATTGAAAAATTCGTTATATTCAATTATTTAAGAATGGCGTCTATCGTGACGCGAGGCAAATCCGTGAATGCTATTGGAGGGACTCTCACCTTAGTTTTTACTTTATCTTGGGTTGTTGATCGCTTTAATTGCTATTCGGAAGGTCAGCTAATTGCAAGGTTTTGTTGAAGTTGTCACGGAGAAAATTACTAGCCGGGGAAGATTCCCGGCTTCTTCTCCTGCTTTGAGCAGGGTTGGAGATTCTCGATGCACAAGAATTCAATATTTATCTTAATTAACACCAAAAGAACGTTTCCAATAAAGAAAAGTTACTGTGAATAGTTACTATGAAACTCGGAATAATAAACACTGCGTAGTCACTATGTGTCAGGAATAAAAGGACTGTGGATGTTTCAGTAATGAATATTAACTCCCTCACCAATGCTTGTTAAAAACATCTTTTACCCATCATATCATAGGTATCCAAATCTGGGCTGAGTCACCACCATGGTTTCATTTTATCACTCGTGGACACGGTACTGAATTTTCGTTTCTGATCATCCCCGAGGCTTTTGATAACATAGCGATCGTTTTTCAAAACGTTGGCCACTTTATATGGCCCTTGATACTTTGGCTCCAATTTATGGGACTCCCCGGTTGCTATTGGTATGTTCTGTACAACCACTTAATTGCGTTTTTCGTATAAAACAGGAGTCTTATGTTTCTCGCCGAACTTTATATTCCATCGTTCCTTTTCGGTCATAATACGATGTGCAGCCTCCTATCGACAGTCGATTATTGTCACCCGTATCGTCTTGTAGTGCTTGGATGATACGGCGTGCTATTACATCCCCCAAACGGAAATCAAAAACGATCACCTAATCAGGTGTGAATCCGATCGTCGAGTTGATTTGAGAATTTAGTACCCATTGCAAACTCGGTAGAAGCTCTTCCCATTTTTTAAAATTCTTCATTGAACATCGTAGATATGACAATATTAATTGGTTAACGCGCTCAACTTGGCCGTTAGCGCGTGGAGTTCGCACAGGCATATTCGCGTGATGAATATCATCCATTTCACAGTAATCTGCGAACTCTTTCGATGTAAATGCCGACTTTTGATCGCTTATAATACGGGTTGCTAGTCCAAAGTATGACGTGATATCCCTCAACATGGTAACTACTGGTTGACCCTTGGCTACTCTCGTGGCTCGCACTATTGTGAATTTACTGAAGGGTCCGTTACTGCGATTATATATAGATTACCTTTGTTACTCCTAGGAAATGGTCTCAAGTGATCAATATGCAATACTCTAAAAGGTATACGTTCAATTTGTTCAAAAAACAAGCTACCTTTGGTTTTTCCTGTTCGTACTTTATTGAGACAACATTCCGGCCTTGTAGCAATGCACGACTTCACGTAGTTGCACATTCGAGGAAACCAGAACAGTTCTTGTATCCTATGGACCGTTTTATCAACGCCAAAATGACCGGTATCATCATGACAACTTTTTACTAGTCCCCGACGGACGGCTGATGGCACTAGAAATTTAAGATCGCCATTTATCTTTCGCATCAATCTTCCTTTCTTAAGAGTGTAATCGCACTTTAATTGGGCAAATTGAGCTGATTTACATAGTCCATCAATTATATCCATAATTTCCTTTAGTTTCGGGTCCTGTCGCTGTAATGATATCAACCAGTGGCTCTGATCAAGTTTTTGTATCAGTAACACTTTATCTGCTTTTGTTGTCGGTTCTTGCGGTTGTTCGTGTGGTCGACAACTTAATGTATCAACATGGTTCATATTGTTTCCTGCTCGATGTACTACATCGAAGACGAATTCTTGGGGTTTTAGCCACCATTGAGTAACTCGATTGTTAAGTAAGTGGTCAACTTCATCGTCGATATTGCATTACAATTGGGCACCACTTGGAAGTATTTTCCAATCAAATAAAATCGGAATCGATCTAACGTTTCAACGATTGCCAGTACCTCTAATTCATGGTTACTGTACTCCGTTTCAGCATCGGTGCAATGCCTACTGAAATATATTACTGACCGGTATGGTTTCTCCTCCGTAGATTGCATGAAGACTCCGGCGAGACCAATAGAACTGACGTTGGTATGTACCTCGTGTTCAGCCCGTGGATATTAAAGTGCTAGCACGGGTTCGCTACAGAGACGAGTTTTCAACTCGTTGAAGCTCATGTCTGCGGCCTTGTCCCATACGAAGGATTTCTGTTCCTTCGTTTTAACGAATTCGTTAGCGGCGTAGAAACTTTTGAGGATTCTTCAATAAATTTGCGGAAGAACCCCGCTAATCCAAGAAATCTTCTGACATCGGTCACATTTTCAGGCGTTGGAAATTTTTTGGATAGAATCAATTTACTTGCTTCCAGGCTTCATTCCGTCTCTATGTATGTGATGACCCAAGAAGGTTAACTCGGATGCAAAAAAACACACTTTGACGGTCTAAGTGTAAGACCCATCTCCCATAAAATTTCCAGAATTGCCTTCAGAGTTTTGAGGCCCTCAGTCGCCATCACACCGGGAATAATGACTTCATCCATATAGCTTACGACATTTCTTGATTTCATACGACGCATTAAGTCGATCATGACCTCTTGCAAAATCATGGGCGCATTAATGAGGCCAACATGCATTACGCTGTACTCAAAATTACCAAGACGAGGCATAAATCCGGTGTACTGACGTGATTTTTCAATTATAGGAATTTGGTAGTATCCAGAGAATAAATCTGTGAGAGCTGTTCCTCAACAGTTGGCATTAGGTACGGCTTCTTCTTGGTGATAGCGTTTATCGCACGAAAGTCCATGCAAAGACAATCCTTCCCATCTTGCTTGGGAACCGAAGCAATAGGCGTTGAGTATAATGAATTACTTGAACGAATTAGGTTTTTAGCCAACAATTCATTCACAATCTGCTCAATCTTTCCTCTTTTAGCCAACGGTATACGATATGGTCGAGCATGATTGGCGCGTTGGACGTCAACTCGATACTCATTGGTTTTGTCCTGCATCGACCCAGTTCGGCCGTAATCTCTGCAAAACAATCACGGAAATCATCAAGTAGTACCCGCAGTTCGGTTACTTCGGCTGCAGTTAAATTTCTTACGATTTTGGGTATTTCAGGTTATTTAATTTCAACGTGGCACTCGCCATTTTCAATAATTATTCGATGTGAAACTCCGTTCAACGCGTCTAATCCCAAAAGCAAACTATTTGGTATGAGGTGATCGGCTACAACATATAGGGTCCACGCGTACGATGGTATCGTCTATTTTAAATGTCGCTATTATTACATTCTAAGTATCCACCTGCAAATCCGTTCAGCTCAACCGGCGGACACTTTATTAAGTTGTACGCGCATGATTCTCGTACGAGAGATTGATTACTACCCGAGTCTATAAACGTGTCCAAAATTTTTCCATCCATCTGAATGTTTTTCACTATTTGGTTTTGTACGGAATAGTTTGAATGTAACTGACGAATATTCGCGTTATTCACATATTCCGGCTTATCTCGACTTATGCATGTATTTACACTGTGTCCCGTCTTTCGGCATGTAACACATCGCGGTCATCGTGTGGGCAAAGAACGGTTCAGAGAAACGTGCCCCAGTTTATAACAATTATAACAAACACGCTTTGACAAGTCGTTTGTATCGGCAACAGTCGTCGCTACCGACACAGACTTATTAAATATTTTCTTTGACACGGAGTTCACGTTTTTCGGGCTTACACTTTTTATTTCACTATGTGATTTTCGCGTGATCGGTATGTTTATCTTAGTTTGGTTTGTTAAATAAGTTTTAAGGCAACACAAAAACTCCTTGTTTGTTTTGAATGTAAAGCACGCAATAGCGGTTTGCATTTGAACGTCATTTAAACGTTCACGCATTGTAATGATTTTTGAAATGCCCGTGTAGGACACGGGTGCCGATGATCTGGCACAAGTGTCAGCGAGCTATAAACAATACCAAGCTCAGCTAACTAGCATCACTTAACGACCGCGTACGCGTGCTTGATGACTAACATTTGCGGGATCATATGAGGCGGGTTCTTGTCGAGCCACGAAGCTATACTACAAAATACTTATCACGCGCACTCTACTCTACAAGACGTACCGATCAATTTTTATTATCTTTGGAAATGTCCTATTAGCTCTCAATTAAGCTACTATACAGTAATTCAATATTTTTTTGCCTCGTTAAAGTTAGCGGACACGGAGGCTTGAGTCAAACGCAAACATTATACACAAAAAGTAACCGTTACTTTCTCCGAAGAAGGGTCAAACCTAAAGATGTTAAAGTGGCTGAAGTGAACCACTCATCTCTGCCTAAAGGATGGAAACTTGACAGCTGTAGTTTACTTTACACTAGTAAATCAACAAACTAAGCAGTTTCGACGGAGTGACCGCCTTATCTCTTCAGGAGCAGCCACTCCTGATCACCATGGGGCTGCTCAACTGATTATGTTTATTACAGCATATATCTTACATATAATAGCTGCGTCACTGATCCCCGCACGTCTACCGTCCGCACACATTCGATAATAATCCGTATATGGCTCATTTGAATGTCTAACGTTTGCTATCATACGAAGATGTACCTCGGCTTCATTTTCGGTAGACTCGAATTTCTCTTCTAAAGAGCTTGCAAATTCATCGACGCTTTTGAAAATACCGCTTCTTTCATCTAGCCACAATTTTGTTGGCCCTCGAACTTTCGTTTGTACTGCAAACAGGACAATGTTTTCATCCCATGAATATCTGGATGCTAGTAATTTCACACGATGAACAAATTGTCGCGCCGTCAGTGATGTGCTTAACGTTGGATCGAATTCTTTCATTATTTCAATGACGTCGCGCAAATTGTGAAACATGCTTTGGCGTACTGGGACTGCTTGTCTGCGGTAAATGTAGATTCGGTGTTGATTCCATCACAACAGCCCAATTCGACACGTTTTGCCAATCGTCCGTCGGAAAACCAAGACTAGATGTTGATGCCATATTCAAGTTTGGCGACACGCCATATGTTATGCCTGAAACAAAGTTTGCAAATCCGCCAGCAATACTCTGTACCTGAATATTTAATGCTTGAACTAAAGTTGCGAGGTTTTGCACGCTTTCTTGCAACTTCATCGCTTCTTCGGATGCACGAGAGTTCTCAGCTAAAATTTCAACGTCGTCTCCATTGACGGCTTCCGTCAGACGTATAATTAATTCGGGTTTGTTGCCTCTTGTCGGCGAATTTCGCGAACGTAGCTCATGTTTGTGTTCGTTGATTGTGAGCAAATCCATACGAACTATGGTGTCCGGCATTGTCAACTAAGAAATATGGCCGCCACACACGAATAATAATTTGACATGGCAATTGCGTTAATATTCACAATTCAAAATGTCGGCTTATCAATCGAAGATACGCAGCGAGCTGTTACGGGACAGCTAACTGTTATTAAAAGCACACAATATCCAATAAAGCGAAAATTCCGTAGCATCCCACTTCTGAAAACTGTCAGAAAACTGTTGGTTTAATTAAAAGATAGCACCGCTTTGTTTCAGTAATGAATATTAACTCCCTCACCAATTCACGTTAAAAATATCTTTAACCCATTATATCATAGGATACATTATTCCTACCAACCGCTTGCTTGGTTCGACTCGACTCGACTAACAGAGTACCTCGCTACGGTGTTACCAAGTTGGAGTTGACATATGTAAATTGAACGTCTGCTTAGTTTCAAGGCCTTTGCAAAACTTTGATGATGACGTTGAAATACCCCAAAACGCTTATTTTTTCCACGGATGATCATGAAATTATGGAAAAGATATACGAGTAGATGGATGACTTGGTTCAGTTCAAGGAAAACGAGGGTCGAGGATTCAGTTGCATTTTGCACTATTGTCTGTCCTGACCGTCACCGGGGCCAGTGTTCAAGTCTATAGTGTCTTAACCCTAATCACCCTGGGTCATTTCACTTACATTAATGCCTGCGATGAGTCTCTTGGACTCATATAGAGAGTTCATACAGAAAGTGCTTTAATATGTTAGACTAGTTATTCTATTAGTCATTATGAAAGATAGAAATAGTACAAATAATTAGAGTTCGAAAAATATGTGATACAAAATTAAATTTATTATTTATTAATACAGTTCTTACAAACTACAATTTTCTCTGCATGCTCACTGCAAATGTTTTTCTTGCAGCCACTGCATATTTGTTTGTTCATGCGACCAAGTGCTGCTGGACACATATAGCACCTTCGCTTTGATATGCAGAACTGCGCCTCTCGATGTTTGGTTTTACTAATTCCAACACCAATTCTTGAAGAAAAATCTTACGACGCGTATTTGGTTTCGCAGCATTCCAGTCTGGATACATATTTAGCCACAGGATATTAGCTGCTACTCCGGCCACGTCAATTATGTTGTAAAACTGTGCCATTGGCCATCGTTTTGTTTTCCGTCTTGCAGAAAAAGCATGACATTGCTGATCCAATGTATCTACTCCACCTTTTGTAGCATTATAAAATAAATTGATAGCAGATTTGTTTTTATTCTCGGCATCAATACTGTTGTCGTGATGCATCGTCGATAACAATATCACGGCTCGGGTTTTCTTTGGTACATAGCTTACCAATGTCATATTTTTTCGAAAACCAAAAACTTTTGACTCTATAGATCTATGGCGATGGGGGAGAAAATTTGGTGGAATGCACCTTTTGTTTTTGCGCAGAGACCCAACGCTAGTCAGTCCGACGCTCAGTAATTTTTGCGCTAGCTCAAAACTAGTGAAAAAGTTATCAAACGTGATGTTTCTGTTTGTTCTGTGAAATGGGATGCACAGTTCTTCTACCACTTTGGTTCCAAGATTGAAAGACCTATCCGGACCCTCTTTTCCTAAATATGGAATTCCATGAAGTGGAAGCTATTCGTGCTGTCACAAATCCACCAGATTTTCATTCCGTATTTATCTGGCTTAGAAGGAATATATTGCCAAAAAGATACTCTACCTCGAAAAGTCACTAGTTGCTCATCAATTGTCAGATTTTCTCCAGGAATGTAACGTTTTAATAAATTGGAATTTATTAAATCCCGAGCCTCACGAATGGGCGCAAATTTGTCGTGGCTCCTTCTTACTGAGCGCGTGGTTTTGTCATCAAACCGGAGGCACTGACTAAGTACTTCAAAGCGATCGCGGGACATACTTGCTTTGAATAAAATATTACCAAACAAAGGATGCCAAATTTCTCGCATATCTGGACATCCTTTTTTATTGGTCCCAGCATGAATCAGCAGTCCGATATAACAACGAATCTCAGTTTCATTTGTGTTCTTCCACTTTTCTTTGTGTAATTGCAAACCATGCAAATTGGTACATTTGACAATTATATCGGTAACGTTATCACTTATGATAAGAGAAAAAGCATCAATTGTCGAATCAACTTGTTTTCCCGGGACTAGTCTGACTTTGTGAACCCCACCTTTTATTATATTAGGTGCGGGAGTCCTACCGAGTGGATAGGGGATTGATTGCCACTGGGTGCCATCCTTACCAGTAAAACACATTGCTTCCCCAGCTGGCTCCGCTACCTCATTATCCGATTCTGACATTAGTTGCTCGGACAGACGGACAGACTGGTCGCGAAACTAGTAGGGTTTTGTAAAATTATTTTACAAAACCCTAAAAAATGACCCGTTTCTGTTCTTTTTAGGGTTTTGTAAAATAATTTTACAAAACCCTACTAGTTTCGCGACCAGTCTGTCCGTCTGTCCGTCTGTCCGTCCGTCCGTCCGTCCGTGTGTCACAGCAGTTTTTCTCGGAAACTACTTAAGCTAGAAACATCAAATTTTGTGTGTAGGTGTGAAGTGATGATCTCTTCATAGTTCAACTAGAAAAAAATTTTACAAGGTATTTAAGGGGGTTTCCCCATATAGGAGAGTGACCCCCTGAAAAAAAAATTTCATTGAAGGTAGCCGATATGGGTATCAAATGAAGGGTCTTGATGAAAACTTTTCAAAACAGGTCTTAGTTTGGCAAAATTTGCTTCGAGGGGCGCACAGGGAGGGGAAATACACGAAAAATTTGTGTCCCCCCCCCCTCGCGATTGGACACCTGTGATTCGAAAAATCTGAAAAAATTCAGGGATGTAGGCCTTGGTGAGTACAACAACAACAAATACGTTAGAAGTCGCAATTCACTCAACTTTGTTAGTAATAGTATGATTTATCGATTTTATGTTTTCTTGAATAAAATCTTAACGGTACCCTTAAATTCAATCAAATTCAATACGTCTATTTATAAGATTGATCTACCCTGAAAGTTTCATAAAGATTGAATTGTATTTAGCGAAGTTATAGCGGTTTGAATTTTCCTGTATTACTATGGAACAATATGCGCTGCATTTATTACTATGGCAACATATGGCTATGGAACAACATGCGCTTTTTACCGACTCAGACACTACAGTTTTGCTAGGATTTGCATGAAAATTTCAGTAATGATAGGTGTCATTTTTATCTTTGAGAATCGGTTCAGCTAGTGGTATCAGTAATCATAAAACAAAATAGTGGCTGTTTTAAATGCGAAGATTGAATAATTTTGAGTTATTTTTTCCCAACTTCAACGTTTAAGGTGCATGCTTTGAACACTTGATTCAATTTAATTAATGACTGAAGAAGAGTACCTACAATTAATGCTCATAAGTGAAACAAGTCAAGGAGGTGGGAGAGAGCTCCTAGCAAAAGGGTTTTGTAACCATTCTAGGATTCGAAAAAATTGGCCATTAATCGATGATAACAGTACGGAAGAGTGGCCCCTGAGAACAAAAATTCATCAAACATTGCTGATATGAGTATGAAATAAAAGTTTTCATGGGAGCTTTTCAAAACAGTTGTTAAACTGTCAGTTTTTGCTTCAGTGGGGCACAGGGGGGAAATACATGAAAAATGTGTTTCCTCCGTTGCGGATGGACATCAGAAATAATTATCAAGGGAGATATTTATGAGTATAACAATACCAAAAACCTCAGAAGTCGAAACTCGTTCAACTTTGTTAATAATAGTATGATCTTCGAATTTAATATTTTCTCCAATAAAATCGTCTTTGACATGTTTCTTGATTTGATTCGATCTGGTGACTGCATTTTGTAAATTGAATACAAAACCCTTCTGACATGAGCGTAGGTCTGTTTACCCAACTTGTTTACTTCTATTTCGTGCATTTTGTCTATAAATAGAATAGCGAGTGAGTGAGTGAGTGAGACTGTGAGACTCAACGCAGGCGTTAACGTTACTTTTTTGAGAATGACCCTATCGGGATTGTGTTAGTTGAAATAAAACATTTTTTTTTATACATATAGGTTCGTAAATAATAATTATTAGAATACATAAACTGCCGTAGACAATTAAAAATGATTCTGTCACAGTTTTGTAAGAACCAATTTCAAATGAGTCTCCGAGACTCATCCCAGGGTGATTAGGGTTAAATTAAAAAAAAAAAATCACATGAGTCTCCCAGAAAACCAAAAAGAGTTAGTAGAATATTATGTTCCATTATCAAAAAGTGGTTTATAAGGGTCCTTGCTGATTGCTTTCGAGTGCTGCCCTCGATACCTGCCCTCCTGCAGTGTTCTCAGCTCTGAATGAGACAAATTTTTCAATATTTTTGGAGCCGAAGAAGTGAGTTTTTGTACTATGATGCAACGCACTAGTCTCCTGGGCCGTCGCCATACTACTACTATAACGAGTTATGAATTTTGTTATCACAGCGAAGCTGATTTCACCAAAAAGCTAATTACAGCATAATATGCACTTTATCCTGGTGTTTTCTGAAATTATTCAAAAACACTTCATTGAAGGACAGATTAAGTTAAGCTTAACATTACAAGTATTCTTTCTTTTAATTTTTGGATCCTTATAACTTCCGTATTATTCCACTTAAACTTTTCCATGTGATCATTCAACTGAAGTCCGAATCAAGTGTTGCAACATTTTCATTTTCTCCATATTCGAAACACCAAAAACTCTCTCCGGCACGCGATCTGCAATCCTAAACTTCATTCAAGCCATCACAAATCACTCAACAAATCATTCGTGAGTGCGGTGTGGGTGCCGTTTCCTATTTCATACTCGTACATATCAAAATCAAATCCAAATCATCAACGGTTCAAATTTAAATTCACTTTCGATTTCGAAAAAGTCTGAATTGCCACTCAAAGAATGGATGCTGGTTTTATTGGTCTACCACAAAGTGCCGTTGGCCACGCACCGCGTGCTTCGGTCTTGAGTCTCGCAAGGAGCAAAGAAAGAAGAAATGCACACTCTGATTGAGATTGAACAATATCTTGAGGTGAAAAAACCGCACATTGGAAAATACTATAATAATAACTTCTTGAAGTCTCCTCCACATCTCCACATAAGCGGTCCGCGCGGCCTGTCCCCCGCGAAGAAATGCCGAAATGCGCTCAACTGTGAAGCGGAGGTTATTATAATGGTTTCATAATACTGGATGGTTATTTTCGGTATCAATTGACTGAAAGAAAAGTTATTCTGAAGAGATGCCAGCACGCCTACACACATTGTTCCGTTTTTTCGCGTCATTTTCTTCGAGACGAGATTGGAGGCATTTATTTTTTGGTCAGACTATTTCGGCAGCCGAGAGTAGCAGTTTTGGCGCTTTTTGCACGGCTCCTACGTGCGCCTATTCGGGCATGGTAATGCAAGAGTTGGCTGGAAATGAAGGGAAAAACACTTGAAATTTATGTTTCGTTAATTGTGTTCGAAGGCAGGATCTCTTTTTGTTGTGATTTAGGGTTTTTTGTTATGCAATATTTTGACTGTTGATAAATGATTGCTGCATATGACCCAAGTGGCGGTGATTAAGAAATGAAGCAATTGCAAATGAGAGACCTCGTTGGCAGACAAAGCTGACGAAAAATTGGTCTTGTTGCGTTTCACTTATTTGCCGGGTTGGAAATTTCTGTTCATTAGCAGCAACCAATTTGCATCTTTCTTAATCTGTTTGTTTCCGTTAAGTGCTAGCAATGATAGTCAGGTGGTCGTTCAGGGGTTTTTTTTCGCGTGCTGTAAGGTGTTACAAAAGTTTCTGATGAAATTTTTCGCAACAGTTCATTCATTACGCAACCCTCTCCAATTTGAGTGCTAGAGAAAATTTTAATTGAAAGCCTCAAGTCCTTGCTTTCTATCCTTTTCAACTTCAAAACATTCCAAACAGCTCAATAAGCTCTCCGAACCCGTTTCACTGCCGTTTTTGAGTTCAATGGCAGCATTTACTCGTGACCTGCCGATTGAGATGAAATTCTAAATACTTTGACTACATTACATTCATTTTCTTCTCGTTGGCGGCATTCTTGGAACTTCTTTTTCATCCTGACATTGGCATTCATTCTATTCAAAGCTCCTAGTAAAAACGTGCTCTACTTCTTATGGCCGTTTTTCAGCCGCAACTCAGCGGTTATTTTCAATTTTTACTGGTCACGATGTGTTTAGAAAAATTCTTAAGTAAATGGAAAGACGGTTGATGCCTTCTTGAGGTAAAGGTTGATCTCGAGAGATTATTAAAAGTGATTGTACGACAAAAATCAAATGAAAAACGAAACGTTACGCGTTATCTTCAATTGAAAATCTTTCAATTGTGATGGATCTTGTTGCGCGCCTGTTGCATTACATCAATTACGGATGATGATGGTGCAGTGTTGTCAATCAAAATGGTATTCACGAGGTGTGTATGCAAAAAGTCGAAGAGGTTCCTATTGAGAGTGAGAGGAATGTGTTATTTTGTTGTGATGAAATCCATTTGAGATGGTTATAAAAACGACGATTTCGATTTGTCCTCAATTCAAGTATCAAAATACGTATAATGTTAAGAGGTTTGTTTGTTTTGATCATATTGAAGAATGTTTTAAAGGTCAAGGACCTAACATAGAGGATTTGATGACTTGGAAATTTAAAGTTTCACTTTTTTTCCCTCTAGTTGTAATCATATGATTCTTAAGTGAGTGCAAAGCGTAACTTCTTAGTCAGTAATGCGACGCAAATGGAGGGATGTGTATGATGAACAGCAATCATATTGTATAAAGTGAAAAGATAAGCATGCATTCTACCGGTTTTGAACATAAATTGAGAGAATCCAAACATAATTTTAATCGTCCCAAAAAAATTATGCTCCACCATTGGTAACAACGAATCCTAAATGTTTAACAAAGATTAAATACATTGCGGAAGAATCCTTTATTTTAGACTTGGCAGGAAATTTGTTCAACAGAGGAACTCAAGCGCTCATTTGCTACCGTCCCCTAGTTCGTTTGGAATTCCAATTGATAGCAACCTTTGTTTCATCGTTGGATAAAAATAAGCGGTAGTTACTTAGAATAACTCCTGTAAATTTTCATCCAAGTGTAGTCAGTATATATAATATTTTTAGTAATCCACCCAAATTAAGAGCGCAACGGATGGGGTCCCAGCGATACGAAGAAGAAAAGCTATTCCGAAAAGCGGGAGATGTTCTGAAAAGAATACAATTTGCATGTGACTCCCCAAAAATCAGCAAAGCAGTAAAAGTTGGGCTCCTTGAACAAGAGGAGCTCCTAGATCGCATAGGGCACTATCGGAGGAGCTGGTTAAGGGCCGAAGACGAACAGAAGGCTAAGAAGGTGTAGTGAATTAAAATGAGTTTCATAATGTCCGTGAAGGACTGCAGCGATGGTCTGCTGCCTCGGCAGAGGAAGATGGAGGTATCTGCCGAGAATGCCCTCGTCCGGAGACGCGTGAATGCGCTGGCAGGCTAGCATTGCGGTGTCGTGGGGCGGGTTCGTTTCCCCGGCACGAGGACTCACTACAAAAAAATTTCGCATTCACGAATTTGTCGAAAGCTCAAGAGGCGACTGAAGTCGCAAAAACTGTAGATAACCTCACCGAAGGAGATGTACTTGTTACAAGAACAAGTGAAACCTGAGAAGAAAGGCGAACTTGGGGTGACCTCGTCGTTACCCAACGAAGTTCATGGCCCACAAATGAAAGAGGGGCAACCGGGTGGTGGTGGAGCCCCTTCATACCCACCCAACCGGAATAAATCCAAAGATAGCTTGTTGAAGTGGCCAGGTATTCCTCTTCTGAGTGGAAAACTCATACAACTTGAATTGTATGAACATTCCCATCAGAAGGGGAGTACCCCGGTGACCAATTTATGTCATAGAATTATACAATTGGATTGCATAAATCTATGCCATAAAAAGGCACTCTGCTTGGGCCACTCAACCCATGACGTCACCTGAAACAGAAAAAAGGAATTAGTTTGTAGCCGGCGGCTGGCTCATGTTTTGGGGTGGAAGCCTGCCACCGTACCGGGTCCTATACTCGGTTAGAGAAATCGGAAGGGAAAGACCTATGGTTCAATTTAACTCATCTTTTTATTTAATTTTATTGATTTCTCGTAAATACAAAGCAAAGAAAAAAAATAGTTCAACAAAAATTATTCAGTGTATATATTAAAACATTTTTTTAATATTGATATAATTAGTATTTGCAGTATATATTAAAGATTACCCAACTTAATTGAGTAAAAATTGAATAAAAAAAGAAACAATTGGTATATATAAAAAAATGAAACAATTGGTATTTATAAAAAAATGAAACAATTGGTATATATAAAAAAATGAAACAATTGGTATATATAAAAAATGAAACAATCGAGGAACTTACCCAACCTTTTCCGACGACGAGCGCTCGTTGACGAGGTGAGTAAGTCCTGTAAAGTTATAATACTGAATAGCAAATTGGTTAAAAGCACTCGTGATATTTCTGGAATATTTTCGTTGTCAACTTTTCTTCTTCCTTTTTTTTTTGTTGGTAAATGCTAAAACGCGCACGTGGTAACGAGATTCATACAAATTAAAAGGTTTTTCTTTAGAATTTCCTTTTCGGCTTCTTTGTTGAATTCGTGAAAAATTCAGCACGAAACACATTAAACCTTTCTGGCATGCATGGATCAGTACAAGTGACGCGCGATAAAAAAAAATGTCTAAATCCGGGCTTTGAGTTTCTTCGCTAGAATATTTTTCCCCCCTCTCTTGCAGCACAGTCCCGACAAATTTACTTCCACGAGCAGGCAAAACTGAAACTGTTTTTGTTTTGGCTTTCCCGTTATGTTGACGAAAAACTTCCCTTTGTTGTCTGCTGACGACCGAAAATTTGTAACAGTTGAGATCCAACAAACTAAAATTTGAAGTCCCGCAATCTTGCACTGAGCACTATTTGTCGGGTGGAAATAAATAACTAAAACGGATAGAAATAACTAATCTTCGTTAGTTTTTCCGGTAATAAAATTATTCCCAGAGTTTCGTCCGCGATGACGTGTTTCCACAAGACAGTCCGTGACATTCATGAGAAATGATCCACGCGAATTTCCTGCTTTTCCGGCGCGCACAACACTATCTTGCACTTGAGCAGTTTTCCGCGCGAGCAGGAAAACCCAAGCCCGACTAGCAATCTCCAATTTTACTTTCGTACGTCACTTGCGCACAACGAGCGCCAAGTTTTTCTTTTCCGCTGCTGAACAACCGTTCGTTTTTGTTGTACGGAAGATGCAAACACGCTTTTCTTTGTCGCGCACACGCTTCAGCAGCAATGCACCACCAACTTTTCCGCGATCGCCAGCACCTCGCAGAAGCAGCACGAAGAACCGCAAAGAAAACTCTCCATTTGCAAAGCATAAGTCAATTGCGGATTTTTCTTTTTCACTTGACACTCATTTATTTCCATTCAAATCAATTTTCCCGTTCCAAAAACATTTACGGTCTTCCCGTCATTCAACCAACGCAAACCCAACAATAATTTTATCTTCTTCCACTTATTGCATCCAAATGCAAAATTCCCGAGCACTTTTTCTTGGAAACCGTAATGAACACCACCGCTCTTGTCCTATTTTCACCCACGATAACTTTCCGATTTCCTAACATAAGCATTCGAATAGGCAATCATTAACGCGTATTTGGTAATTTCGATATTAACACCCTACGACATCCTAAAGGAAATTTCATTTTCTAAATAAATACCTAAATTGATGAAAGAGTTGACTAAAGGCTACAATGACGCTATGAAATAAGTAATTAAGTATAAATAAAACAAAAACCCCAAAAAGTGGCCGTCAGTGGCGAACTATAAGAGAGCCTCACAAAAAAACCCAGAGGTATGAAAAGATTTACTAATTTATCAAAAAAAATTTTAAGGTATCAAAATTGCGTTATCAAAAAAAATATAACTGGTCTTTCCTTTCCGTCCTTCCTCCCAAGTATGGACACCAATGGCACAATCCTTTTAAAGCGTTTCAGGGACACTCTCTTGTGGCACCATGAAAATCAGGGTTCAGAAGTGATCCCTCATTAGCTAATTTCTCAAGTTGCAACTTGTTAGCCCAGGGTTGGATTCTAATCCACAAGCAGCGCGTGTCTTGTCATGGATAGTCATGGATTAGCTAATCAGCCAATCACATGAAATCAAGATCCATGTAGTTTAAGACACCTAGGCACCGCTGGTTTGGGGAGCGGATCAGAATCCTCCGCAAAAAGTTGTTGGGATAATAACCTCCGAACACAAAAAGGGACTCTAATATCATTTGGCCTTACTAGTTATACAATGGTGGTAAACCACCAAAGTAAAATTCAAAAGCAGGACCAAACGATATTGATGTCCGAAGACAACACAAGTTCGAAAGTTACTATTTGCTGGGGCACGATCAGTGCAATTACCCTCGGGAGTTATCTACCCGCCAATAATTCTAACACCTAGTGGGGACACCTAAAGACGATGGACTGTCTCGTGCTCACGACTGATGATGCAGCCGGGCATTTCGGAGCCCCACGTTGGGCGCCATTTTTTTTTATTTTTTTTTATCGTTCATATAATTTAAGGGGTTAACCGTTTCGTTCTAAGCATTTGTACACCGTGTTACATCGCAATTCGTTAAGTTATATTCAAAAGATATTGTAATAAAATCACTACACATTAGAAATTTTAAACAGTTTTAGAATTTTGTTTCCCGGGAGTCAAGTACAAAAGAAATTTTCTTGACGTATTTTTCATGCGAAAACAGAGCGAGTGTTGCGATGGGGAAGGTGACGGAATGGTGACTCCTTGTTAAATTGAGTTTGTGCTGTGTGCCTGTGGCAGCGCTGGCTTTTAGAGCCATAGCTCCTCGATTATTACAGAGGCGCTTGGGGCGAAATCTAAAGGCCAAATGCAGATAGTTCCACCATTAAAAGTCAATAAAAGAATGGCGTCTAGCCCAATCGAAGAAGATCGGGATAAAAGAAGGAAAGAAGAGGCACTTGATGGGCGTGGAGCACCAGATCACGGGTTCCAGACAGTGCATACAAAAGGAGCGAAGAAGGCCGCAAAGAAACTCCTTCAAAAGTGCCAGAAAGTAAAGTTCGCACGGACGCCCAATCAGAAAAAGGACCTGATGCAAAACAGGAAAGGCAGAAGCCCCGGCGAAGACCCCAGAGCAGGCACTGTTCGTAAGACCCCAAGATGGCCGATCCTACGTGGAGGTGCTGCGGGACATCAGGGGAAATCTAAGGCCCGAAGACACCAATACTACCATTAAAGTAGTACGACCAACGCGGTCGGGCCACATACTGGTCGAATTCGGAGCAGAGGCCGGCAGTAAGGAAGTATTCTACGACGCAGTAAAGAAAGTCCTCGGCAAAAGCGCAACTATAGCCCCGCTCAAACCGATGGCAACGATCGAAATAAGAGACATTGACTGCGTGACGGATCTGGCCGAGGTAGAAGAGGCCATCAAAAGGGAGTTCCTTAGCGTGGGAAGGATCAAATATGCAAAGGACCCGATAGGAGTTCCCTATGTTATAAATGCGGTGAAATGGGACATAAAAGAAAACAGTGTACGAAGGAGGCACACTGTATTCTTTGCAAAATTGCTGATCCAAAACCTGATTTTGGACACGTGTTGGGATCAGAAAAATGCCGGGTGTTCCAGGAAGCCCTAGTCAAGGCAAAATCAGAACTCCGATGACCCGCATCCTGCAGCTAAACCTACACCGCCCAAAATCTGCTTGAGCAGTTTGCGAGGAACACGAAAGCCGGTAGAAGAGGCCATCAAAAGGGAGTTCCTTAGCGTGGGAAGGATCAAATATGCAAAGGACCCGATAGGAGTTCCCTATGTTATAAATGCGGTGAAATGGGACATAAAAGAAAACAGTGTACGAAGGAGGCACACTGTATTCTTTGCAAAATTGCTGATCCAAAACCTGATTTTGGACACGTGTTGGGATCAGAAAAATGCCGGGTGTTCCAGGAAGCCCTAGTCAAGGCAAAATCAGAACTCCGATGACCCGCATCCTGCAGCTAAACCAACACCGCCCAAAATCTGCTTGAGCAGTTTGCGAGGAACACGAAAGCCGACTTCTTGCTGCAGAGTGAGCAACACCATAATAAAATTCCTGCATTATCGTATTCTAATAAAACTGGTACTGCCGCCATCTGGGTTCAGAACAGTGACTTTCAAGCGGAGAATTGTGGACGGGGGGATGGTTTCGTGTAGGTTCGGTGCTCAGGGACCACCTTCTTTAGTGTGTACCTAACGCCTAACGAATCGATATCATCTTTCCAGCCAAGCTTAACGCTCTGGAGGGCGCTGTCTCGAACGAAGAGGGCAAAGTGCTCGTTGGGGGTGACTTCAACACTAAAGCAATCGAATGGGGCATGCCTCAAACGGATCTGCGGGGAAAACGAATCCTGGAAATGGCAGCCAGGACGGTCCTCGTCGTACTAAACTCCGGAAATACGCCGACTTTCCGCCGTATTGGCTGTGAGGAAACCATGCTGGACGTGATATTCGCCTCGAAGTCCTTAGTACGGAGGATACACAATTGGAAAGTATTAGAGGACTACTCAGCCAGTGATCATCAGTGCATTCTGCTTAAGATCAGTGATGTTGTCTCCCGACGTCCGTGCTCTCGGCTTTCTACAACTGGATGGAAAATCGAAAGGATGGATGTCGAGAGGTTCATTGAGGTGCTCACAGCAGGTGAGCCGCTGCAGGGAGCTTCGGAGAGGACGGAAGAACGGGCAGGTCAAGACGTGGTGAACTCTACTATGAGCATCATTACGACTACTTGCAAAGCTTCTATGCCCTGTCAAAAACCCCGGCACGGCAAGCCCCCAGTGTACTGGTGGTCAACTGAAATCGCTGAAAAGCGAAGGGAGTGTCACAAGCTTCGACGTTAAACTCAACGGGCGCGGAACCGTAACGAGGCATGCAACTGGGTGGCAGCACAAAAGTCGGCCAGGAAATGCCATCGCAAACTGATCAACAGTAGCAAGGCTCGCTGCTGGCAAGACCTAGTGGACAATGTAAACAAGGATCCGTGGGGGCTAGGCTACAAGCTAGCCATGGGGAAGCTTTGTGCCCTACGGAAGCCTTGTATACGTGACGCGGAAAAGATGGACGCGATATAAGGGGGGACTCTTCCCCGCCCATCCCGTCCGTGTTGACGCTGTCCATGGTGAAAAAGCAGTCGAGTGTCCACTCTTCAGACAGCCGGAACTGGAAGGGGAAGTCCTCTCATTGAAAGCGAGGAAAGCTCCAGGTCCAGATGGTGTTCCAGCTGAGGTGTTGCGGCTTGTCTATCACCGTTGTCCTGACTTGCTGCTCAGCACATTCAACGCTTGCCTACGGGATGGGGTTTTCCCGGTACGATGGAAGGTGGCGAGGCTCGTGCTGATCAGCAAGGGGAAGGGAAATCCCGAATCGCCGTCTGCATACCGCCCGTTATGCATGCTAGACATGGCTGGGAAAGTGCTAGAGAAACTCATCAAGGGAAGACTCACTGACGCGATTCGTGCTGCTGGGGACCTATCTCCTCGGCAGTACGGCTTTAGAGCAGGACGTTCTACCATTGATGCGATTACAGAGGTGGTGAACGCTGTCCAAAAGGCAGAGGCATATAGCCGCACCAAGCGACGGATCGTCCTGTTGGTGACACTCGATGCCAGGAACGCCTTCAACTCCGCTAGATGGATGGATATTCCGGATACGCTGGAAAACTCTTTTCAAGTTCCAGAATATCTAATGCGGCTTTTAAAGAACTACCTAAAGGACCGAAGCCTGCTCTACGACACGACACAGGGCCAACGAAGGATGGAAATTACATCGGATGTTGCCCAGGGATCTATCCTTGGTGCGGACCTGTGGAACGTGTCTTACGACGGGCTACTGAGACTTGAGATGCCAGATGAGTCGCGCTTGGTCGGCTATGCGGATGATGTTGCGGCTCTGGTCGCCGGACGCACCGTTGAACAAGCGCAACTTAGGCTAGGTATGCTAATGCGTCGAGTGAGGGACTGGATGACTGCTCGCGGGCTGAATTAGCACTGGAGAAAACTGAAGTGGTCATCTTGACAAAAAAAAATCCCTAGAGTAAGGATGATCAGTATTGGAGACATACAAATCTAATCGAAGCCAGCGGTGAAGTACCTGGGGCTACTGATCGACTCGAAAATGAGTTTCTCTGAGCAAATCAGGGCAACGGCTGAGAAGGCTGCTTCAGGAATATCGGCTCTGAGTCGACTTATGGCCAACGTAGGTGGACCCAGCCCGTCAAGAAAACGCCTCTTGATGAGTGCTGTAGGGTCAGCGCTACTGTACGGAGCAAAGGTATGGGGCGACGCTGTCAGCAAGGAGGTATACCGAAAACGTTTGGCACAGGTACAGAGAAGAGGAGCACTGAGAATTGCATCTTCGTATCCGACAGCCTCTAGCTCGGCGGTGAGAGTTATTGCAGGCGTGATACTTGTCGCCCTCCTTGCTAGAGAGCGCCGCTTTATTTACCTGCGCCGAAACGAGGATGCGAGGGAGATGGTTGTCCGCGAGGAGAGACAGCGCTCGCTCAACGATTGGCAGCAGTCTTGGGTCAATTGCACGAAGAGAAGGTGGACTGCGCGCCTCATCTCGGATGTGAGACCGTGGCTAAATTGAAGGCATGGTGAGATAGACTTCTATCTGACCCAGCTTTTGAGCGGGCATGGGTGTTTTCAGTCTTACCTGCACAAGATTGGTAAGTCACCGTCCCTCGATTGTCGGTTTTGCCCAGGAGACGAAGTCAGTGCCTGCCACACATTTTTTGCGTGCATAAAACGGGACAGGCTGCGAAGAGCCCTCTACAGGGAGATGGGAGAGCTCACTCCGGAGAATATAGTTGCGGTGATGCTCGAATCGGTTGACAAATGCAACCAGGTGGCACATTATTCTCGGGCAGTCCTAAAAGATAAAAGGGACTCACAGCAGCCGGGGGCGCTGGGGCTGGGGATCCCCCAGCTTGAAGGCGCCTCACGGCGTAACAAAACGAGACCTGGCCCGAAGTAATGTGTCAAATGGTTCCAGGCTGTGCTCTCTGGTTGACAGGGGAGGTGTTTAGTGAGCATGTTAGTCTCACACTCTATGCATAAATGGCATTCATCTCTCTACTAAAAAAAAAACGGATGGGGTCCCTTGGTTCTGATCGCATGTGGAACCCACTCACTCATCTCACGTTCTTGGAGCCGCCAAGAGAGATTGCAGCTCGCTACAGTCTCTTCTGTGCCTAGGTATGCAGCGGCCCCCTTAAAACCTTGTTCAACTTTTTAAAGATCAAATTGCTATGACCAATGAACGGGCGTAGAAGAAGATTTTCGGAAGTAACTTTTTTCCACCTAAACAAGAAAGGTGTAGGAAAATTGGTTAGATGAAAGTTCGTTCAGGACTGAAGCGATAGTCTGCTGCCTCGATGAAAGGGGATGGTGGGATTCGCCGACATTGGCCTTGTCTGAGGACGCGTCACTGCCCCGGCAGGCTAGTGGTGGGTTCATTTTTCCAGCACAAGGACCCAATGCAAAAAATTTCGAAATTACGAGTTGCAAGATCCAATGCGGATCGACTGGTGTCGAGGCCGAGGTACCTACGAAGGGTGGAAATTATTAACGTAAATGATAAACTGGGCCGGGAGAAAACAAACGGACTTGAGAGGGCTACGTCGTTACCGACAATACTTATGGCCCCCAAATAAGGGTGGGGCATCCAGGTGGAAGCAGTGTCCCCTCGACTTGATCAGTTCAACAATCTATGGTTATGAAGCAGTGCGAGAACGTTAACCCAATAGAAACAAAAAAATCAATTCGATGGATCTTCAGTAGGCTTATTTGCCAAAGTTGGTCCTACTCACAAAAATCAAAAAGACAATAATGTAAGGAAAACTTTTACTGAAACAATCAATAGTTCCTTTTGGGCTCGACATTCTTTACGATTTCGTTATACTAAAATTTATAAGTTCTTAAAATTGACACCGATCATATGAAAAACTATTGTTATGGAAGCGATTGGGCTCAGTGAGTTGATACTTCCTACTTAGCAGGACCATTTTGATGTTTAAAAAACAATTACATCATAAATTAAATCTAAAAACAAGTATCTTTAAAAACCCAACTGCGAAAATGAATCGACAATACATAATTTCATTTAGTGCAGCATAAGCTTAAACACTCACATTTTTCCATCATATATAATATTTTATATGTATATTTGTAAATTTTTATATAAAGTCAATATCAGTGAATTTCTATTTTCTTCTTTTCACATACAAGAAACTATGTAGTATCATAATAATTCATTGAAATTTAATAAATTGGTAAATAAATTTAAAAAACAGGGGTGCTCACACAACATCATCGACGAGCACCCGTAGATGGTGTGGGTGATGCCTGAAAACGTCATGAGTGACCTTTATTAATTTTTCCTTATCCTATTTGTCACGTATGATTCAATCCTAGCGGTATTTAGCACTTGAAGTGGTTGGTTTCAACTCATCACAGGTATTTCCAAATTTTTCTATCCTGATTGGGCAACTTCAGGCACAGCTTTAATTGCTAATTTAACAGCACCTGCTCCCATCTTTATTGGTTGTACAGAATTCGGTCATGATCGTGTAATGATTTTATATGTCTTGATCCGAACGAGGAACCGACCTCTCATCAGTTCTAGACGTTAAGTCAGAGTAGTGCCAACGGATGGTACCAATCGGTCAACCAATCCGTGCACCGTAACCCGTTTTCGCGGTGGCTGCTTGTCGGCCAGCTAGATCGGAGAGGATTTCGGTCGCGGGTCTCCAAATGGATAACGCTCATCTACAATTTTCAGCCACCAATAAATGCCCGTTTCAAACGCGTCAAAAACACAATCATACGGAGTAGAAACCTACTTTACGTTACTCCGTATTTCTTCATTCAGAACAAAAATCTAATTTCCGTTTCGCGTTCCCGAATCGTACCGACGCGGTACCGAAAAATATACCACGTTAACGTAAATCCAAAAAAAAACTACGCTAAAGAAAAACCACGATCAACAAAGGTACCGCGTACCGCGCGCGACGCGAAACCGACCTCAGCGGATTTTGTCAAACCCTACCCTCGCGACGGCATACCTACCATTCATTCTAATTCCCGCTGAAAGAAAGGGACCACTGGAAAGGAAAGTCGTTGTTAAGGTTTAACAATTCATATTATTTTAATAAAATTGACTATAAATTCTAAACGAGAAAAACAAGTAAATAATATTTTGAAAATAATAATAGTAAAATACAAAGTAGAATTATGTATTATGGGAAACTACTAGCCAATGATTGTGAAAATTCTGTCTGACAATCTGAATTTCCTGGTCAACAACGGAAGTAATCGTGTCATGCAGTCATAATTAGGAAACGCGATCTATTTTTCAATAAAAAACAAGTCTCACATTTTCACTTGTAAATTCAATTTAGCGAACGTTAATACTCCACTAAGGCCACAACTAATATCAGCAATTGATTGTTTAAATATTAGTTGCAAAAGGAAAAACTAGTTCAAAAAGCTCTAAATGAAAAATTGAATAGAAAACATTACACGACGCATTGCGACATAGTCACACTTTTACTACCATTTATATAAATTACGTTATTTTTATTCTCTAAGTTTCTTTTTTTTTGTTTATTTCAATTCGCACTCGAGTCTATACATAAATATTCGTAATTATAACTGCATTTCGATTCGATTGTTTTGAGTCATGTATTTACTTTTTTATCATAATTTATTTCTTGTTGTATGTTCATGGTTCAAAGATCGAAAAGAAATCGTCGAATCAGATTTTCTTCATTTAGTTTCTTATTGCAATGATTTTTGCTTTTACATTTTATTATTTACGATTATATTTTGCCTAGTGAATAATAAAAAATGAAAGAAAGTATATACCCTTTAATTCTACTATTTATTTTAAATTTCGTATACAATTGTTTCGTTCTCTACTTGAGAACTTCCTCAGTACTACTATTCCCTAAACTATAAATATCCTAATATTTATACTAAACTCATTAACGTATTAATATGAATCTCTAATTACACCTAATCCCTCAAAGTACTTTTACTTAATCTCTAATTACCTGATCCTTTACCATTCAAAAATTTGTTTTTCCTTAATTACTACTTAACTACCTTCATTATTTTGTAAGCTTGAAAAGCCAGGTGTATCCGTTACCTGGGTCGCCGTTCCAAATGTCCTGCGTCTTCCGATTGAATATCTCCAAGCTTTCTGCTACATCAAGCTTCCATCCGTTTGTAACCGTTTTCAGCATGCTTACGTTGTCCGCAGTGATGTCATGTTTTTCAAGGACTATATGCTCTGCTACTTTGGATTTGAAGTTTTTTGCATCCTGCTTTTTGTTTTTGTTGACTGCTTCCCTTAAGTGTTCATTCCATCTGACACCTAGTGATCTCCTCGTTTGTCCAATGTAACATCCATTACATTTCGTACACGATACCTTGTAGACTCCACGGCGCTCCATTTTGGGAATGGGGTCCTTGGTTGATCCAAGACATCGACCTAGTTTATACGAGCCGGGCCACAAAAATGCAGAACTTGCTTGGATCAACCAAGGACTCCATTCCCAAAATAGAGCGGAGTGGAGTCTACAAGGTATCGTGTACGAAATGTAATGGATGTTACATTGGACAAACGAGGAGATCACTAGGTGTCAGATGGAATGAACACTTAAGGGAAGCAGTCAACAAAAACAAAAAGCAGGATGCAAAAAAATTCAAATCAAAAGTAGCGGAGCATATAGTCCTTGAAAAACATGACATCACTGCGGAGAACGGAAGCATGCTGAAAACGGTTACAAACGGATGGAAGCTTGATGTAGCAGAAAGCTTGGAGATATTCAATCGGAAGACGCAGGACATTTGGAACGGTGACCCAGGTAACGGATACACCCGGCTATTCAAGCTTACAAAATAATGAAGGTAGTTAAGTAGTAATCAAGGAAAAACAAATTTTTGAATGGTAAAGGATCAGGTAATTAGAGATTAAGTAAAAGTACTTTGAGGGATTAGGTGTAATTAGAGATTCATATTAATACGTTAATGAGTTTAGTATAAATATTAGGATATTTATAGTTTAGGGAATAGTAGTACTGAGGAAGTTCTCAAGTAGAGAACGAAACAATTGTATACGAAATTTAAAATAAATAGTAGAATTAAAGGGTATATACTTTCTTTCATTTTTTATTTGAAAGTTCTACTAAAGGCGGAAGATTTTTAACTAGTAAATAATAGCTATTTTTTACTTCGTTCTTGTAAACACAATGCTCAAGCAGGTGGTGTAGATGTATATGTAAGTTTTCCATTTGAGTATTATGTTTACAGTTTTCTCACGTTATAATTACTTTTACGAAACAGAAAATGAAAAGAACATTAAAACTTTTATTAAAACTCACACGGGCTCATCATATAATCCTAAAAAAATCGTGTTTCATAGTTCAGTGTTGCTCCTCCTTGTTATTTTGTGTTGTAACTTATTTAAATATTATATTACCATTACAATTAATTTAATTTATTGACAAGAACTAGTTTATTGTTAATATGTTTCTGTTTTTGTTTTGCTTTCACCTTTTAGTTGTTTCCTTCAAACTAATTTTTTATTTTTACTTTATAAATGTACGAACAATAGGGTTACAAGTTTTCATCGTTATATTTTCTCTTAATTTGCGATTTATATTTATTTTCTCAATTTTTTACTCATTTTTTGTTCGATTTTGTCTTTTCTCCGGTAATAATTTTCATAATTACTTTTCCTCTCTTTACTGTACCCAATGGAAGTGGAAAAATTGTTAATGGTGTATTTGAAAACTAAAAAAATGAGGAAAAACAACATATAACTGCAATCAATGCTTTCTGTCTGTTTCGTAAATAAGTTTAATTTACTTTGCCAACTAATTTTTTATTTTTACTTTATAAATGTACGAACAATAGGGTTACAAGTCTTCATCGTTATATTTTCTCTTAATTTGCGATTTATATTTATTTTCTCAATTTTTTACTCATTTTTTTGTTCGATTTTGTCTTTTCTGCGGTAATAATTTTCATAATTACTTTTCCTCTCTTTACTGTACCCAATGGAAGTGGAAAAATTGTTAATGGTGTATTTGAAAACTAAAAAAATGAGGAAAAACAACATATAACTGCAATCAATGCTTTCTGTCTGTTTCGTAAATAAGTTTAATTTACTTTGCCTTTGCTTTCTCTTTATAAATCCCGTGTTTTCTTGCTTTTTCAAGATTTCCCCAATATCGTTTATATTGAGGTTATGAATATTTTTGTTCATTTTGTTTGTGGGCATTTGTTCCTTTTCAGAAAAAGTACATTTATTTCGTTTTTATTGTTTAGTTGTGTGCAACAAGTCCTTGTTCTACTTTCATTTTATTTATTTTATAACTACCCGTACCTTGTTTTTTCGTTGAGGGTCCCTACTTCATCGTGTGGCGAAGTTCCCGTTGAGTTAACAATGTGGGTCGTCGCTGCATTGCGGCTATTCAGGCAATGCGACTGGTGAATGGATGAGGAATTAACATAATGTTGTGACACTGTTGTTGGATGGGATTTGGTTGCTACTATTGACGATGAGGTAAGTGCGATTCCGCGATAAATTTGTGTTGATGATGGGGTTTGTTCGTAGTGTGACGAGTTTTTATTGTGCTGCGCTAGCGCTGCAACCATCCAGGGTACTGTTCCGCCGCCCAGCGTTGTTGGAAAGTTGCAGGTATTTGAAATTCCATTTGATTGCCACTGCTGTCGTAGATGCCACCATTCAGGGATAGCGCATCCAACCCGCCACCAATATGAAGATCACCTAACCTTGGAGCTGGCAATCGATCACTTATAAAGGTGTCACCATTTACAATATGTGGTGCTTCGTTGAATTGCCGCGTTCACGGAGTATACAGATAAAACACTTCAGGGATTGGCTTGTTCGGAGGAAATAACTGGAAGTAAAATAGTCAACATGAAAAGTGGCACATCTCGCAAGAATATTTTTCGCGACGTCTGAGGCAACCGCGACAGAGAGCGAGCGACACACTTCCAAACTCCACTGCCATGTCGCTGTCAACTTCAATTTGACATCCCACGACAAAATTCACGTAGGATGTGCAAACGTCACAACCACCATGGGATGCCAAGCCACATAGCAGCAAGGTGTGTTGGTAGTGGTCACCCAGCGGTGTCGCCCGATTCATTATAATCGCGCGAATGGATTCATGATTAGGAATGAAAGCGAGCTACAGTGAGAACGATTGCACTCCAATCTGGCTTCGCGATAAATCTTCGATGGTGTTTTAATTTGGATGATAACCGCAAATAATTTTACCGAGTCAACATTTTCTCAAGTTTGGGTTATCACTGAATATGAATTAGGATGAAAGGAATAACAGTTTGAAGCTCGCCGCAAGATCAAGTTCTGGGTCATAACGCAACTTCGCAGACAAATTCCATACTGTAAAGGTCCAGACAATGCGTACACTTCACGTCAATTACGAGCAATTTTTAGGATTTATCTTGTCGCATGGAAAACAGAAAAAAGTCAGGAAAATCGTTCCTACTAGCGTCACCACCAGTGATATCGAAGGTGATGGTTTGCCGTGCAAGAAGTTGGCAACCAGATGATGCGATTTCTAACAGATGCACAGTCTCAAGGCTGCGAATTTTCTTTCCGGCACCGCGCGACTAGCAAAAAAAGAAACTTGAAGTTCTTTCTCTGCAATTTCACGTTCACTGCGCGAATCAATGGTTTCACAAAGGTACAGCACTTTTGCTACGTCAATCCTTTGCCTTCCTCTCTCACGCGCAGCACACATGCCTTACACCCCTGTTCAACGCCAATCACAACACTTTTCGCCGGGCAAGCTGTTCACATGAACCTCCAATTTGCAGTCGAATTGGCACTTAAGTGATAGACAAGTTTTTCTATCAATCTAAAATCGAATGTAATCTGTTGGATCCACAAACAGCCTCTGCAAATCTCACGCCACTGAAAGGTAAACCATGAACGGCTCGTCGATTACTACACAAGGAAATTCCAACCGGCACTTAGAATCTTCACTATCACTGTCTAAATCAAGAAAGACACAATATATTACAACTGCAGAGTCTATTTTCAATTGATTTCAATGAAATTTTGTCGACACAATAGTCTTATGTTAACATGCATAATTATGAAATTGTAAGAAGTTTAAGGTATTAAGCAAAACGTAAAATTTACAAGTGATACCATTAACAAAATTGAATGAATTTCCATTTTTGAGGTATTTTTTGCCCTTGTACCAATAAAGACCTACTTCCTTGATTCTTTTCAGGTTTCCTGGCTCAAAGAGGTCCTATTAGGGCGGAAGAATACAAATTATTCGTATATTTTGCCTTGATCTGAACCCTTGATGCACAAAATGACTTAAAAAACAAAATTTTTTCAGATTCATTTCAGTATAAGAGGGGACCCCCTTCAAAAAACCTGAAATGTTCGGTATAGCTTTAAGTTTAGAGAAACCACCACTTTCAACTTTTCCACAAATTTGAGCTTTGTAACTTCAACAATCTCTGAGGAAACTTGCTGTGACTTATAAACAGATGGATGGACAGATAGGGCGCGTAACTATTAGGTCTTTGTGAAATTCTATCCATTCTTAACTGCCCCCTCGGGCCATCGCTTCGTGAAAATAGCGCCTCCAACTGTCTCGGTCCATTAACCGCATCCTCAAATTCTGAAATCCGAGCAGCGATGAACTGTCTTCATCAACCGAGTCAGACCAGCCTTTTCTTGGTTTCTCCACTGGTTGCCCCCATTCAGTTCTCCCGGGAATACATTTTTGGGTATCCGTTGTTAATCCGTACGATCATGTGACCAGACCATTGCGGCTTCCGTACTTTTACAATCGTTGAGACCTCCGGTTCGTCAACAATTTCACACAGCTCATGGTTGTATCGGATTCGCCATTGGTCCCCGTCTAGCTTCGCTGCAATGGTTTACCTTAGAACCCGCCCTTTGAAGGCGTTCAATATGTTCGTGGATGCTTCGGTTAGGGTCCATGTTTCACATCCCTAACAAAAAACAGGTCTTATCACAGATTTGTATGCTTGCAGCTTGAAGCTTTCTGTTTATGTAACTGGTCTTCAAAACTGTCAAAGTAAATAAAATGTTTTATTTTCGAACTGTTTTCTTCAACGTATTTCGTCTCTCCTATTACTGGTTCTCGTTGTTTTGTCAAATTCGTGAATACGGGGTTGCCCACATGTTCGGTACTGTATTTGCCAAGTGTGATATTTTGTGTGTTTGAGGTATTTCTCCGTAATGACGTCATGAGTTTTGTTTTATTCTCATTGATTTGCAGCCCTATTTGTTTTGCTTCGCTCTCGAGTTTCAGGAAAACTTCTTTGGCAGTTGTTAAAAACCGCACAGACTACCACTTGGCTTGAATTGTATACTAACATACCTGTTGTATCGATCGGTAGCTTTCTCATGAAATATTCCAGAGCCAAATTAAATAGCAATCGGGCCAACCCATCTCCCTGCTTTAGTCCGAAATTTGTGTCAAAGGCATCGGTGAGTTGGTAATTGATGCGGACTTGGGAGGTTGTCAACGTCATTGTCCATTTTGGTAAGACGGACTAATTTGGCTGAGATATGAAAGCAAAGCATTATTTTGTACAATACATTACGATCAATACTGTCATATGCTTGCTTGAAGTCAACGAAAATTTAATGTACGTCTATGTTAAACTTCCAGCATTTTTTAAGTACCTGCTTAAATGTAAATAATTGGTCTATTGTCAATCTACTGCTCTAAAATCACATTGATACTCCCCAATAAGACTGTCAGCGTATAATCTGGTTTTATTTTCTAAGATATAAATGTTTTGTATGCCGTACAAAGTAGTAATATGCCTCTATAGTTTTTGCACTGTAGCTTGTCGCCTTTTTTTTTAGATAGGAAATATGATTGATTGGCTCCAGTTGTTCGGCATAAGTTCTTGTTGCCTAATTTACTGGGTGACTTTATGAATGGCTTTCTAAACACTGCTGCAGCATATTAAATGAGCTTTACTGGAATCTCATCGATGCCCGGCGCTTTATTGTTCTTTAGGGTCTGATGGTGGAAAAAATTTCATCCAGAATCGGTGAGGCCAATGGAAGATCTCCATAAACATCTACAGGTTTCGATGTTCTGGAGCTGCGCGGAGGGTTAAGAACTTCCTTGAAATATTTTTTTCCATCTTTCCTTAATCCGATGATATTGCCGATATCATCCCAGCAGAGCGTGGTCTTGGGCTGCTAGCCTTGTTTCAGGCTTTTCACTACTCGAACTTTGTATGCTTGTCTTGTGTTCCTGCTCGCTAGATTTCCATCGATGCTTCTCAATTGGCTGTCATGGTGTTTTTTTTTTTTTCTTAATTCTGATGATCGAATTCGCTACTCTTCTGATATTATCATAATGTTCTTACTTCGTCCTGGTTTTCCTACCTAAGTATTGCTTGTATACCTGATTCTTATTGTCTAACGCATTCTGGCACTCATCATCGAACCAATCATGTTTTTGCGCCAGGCTTCATGTCCAAGTCTATGTTCTGCACCGTCTTAATAGCCGCTTTCATATCCTTCCATAGCTCGTTGCTTGTTTCCGGCGATGTGTCTGCCGGCGATGTGTCTGCCGTGGCACAGACACCGTTTAGAGCTTTTCGATGCCAAATTTTTGTAGAGGGTGTAATGATTTTTGAAATGCCCGTGTAGGACACGGGTGCCAATGGTCTGGCACAAGTGTCAGCAAGCTATAAACAACACCGAGCTCAGCTAACTAGCTTCACTTAACGACCGCAAACGCGTGCTTGACGACTAGCATTTGCGGAATCATATGAGGTGGGTTCTTGTCGAGCCACGAAGCTACACTGCAAAATACTTATCACGCGTACTCTACTCTACAAGACGTACCGATCAATTTTATTATCTTTAGAAATGTTCTATTAGGCGTCAATTAAGCTACTCTACAGTAATTCCATATTTTTTGCCTCATAAAGTTAGCGGACACGGAGGCTTGAGACAAACGCAAATATTACACAAGAAGCAACTGTTACTTTCTCCGAAGAAGGTAGTTGCATTACAGGGGGAATGTCAAACCTAAAGCTGTTAAAATGGCTGAAGTGAACCACTCATCTCTGCCTAAAGGATGAAAACTTTACGGATGTAGTTTACTTTACACTAGTAAAACAAAAAACTAAGCAGTTTCGACGGGGTGCCCACCTTATCTCTTCAGGAGCAGCCACTCTTCATCACCACGGGGCTGCTCGACTGCTTATGTTTATTACAGGACAGTCTCTTCGATGCCGGCCAAGGCATGAGGGGACTGAAGGATTTCGCTCATCACTAGTGAAGAAACAATTGTTTCCGCAGTGGAGGGATGGTTGTTATAATTTTAGGCCCCTCTCCTTGAATACAAGTCCCTGTCTTCTACGAAAGTATGCTAATAAAAACTGCTAACCAATAATAAAAACAAATCGGGTGTCGGTTAGGACTAATTGATGACGCGGATTTTATCACTGCCGGTCATCAGATTAGCTCCCAGCAAAAACTGACGCAATTCCAAGCAGTGTATTTTAAAACCCCTGGCTCCATCAGTTTGTTCACAATTAGAACTGTCCAACTTCAAACTGTATAAAAATGTACAAACCTTTCTTTTGGTAACATTAAGGGACGTACTACTCTATAACATCATCGGCATGTTCAGGCGGCAGAGCCACCACGAACGAAGAACTCGAGAAGATTCTATAGACCTTATTATACCGAAGACAAGACAAACAACACCAAAAGAAAGTTTATCGGTGACTCTATCTTTACTTTACGGAACCCTCCAAAGTATGTTACGTTAATATCAAATGGTGAGGGCGACAATAAAAATTGAATTGGTCATCTGCCGACAGCAAAATTGAAAATGTGAGAACTCGAAGAAGAGTGGCGTTGTTTCCCCTTCGGGCCCCACGTTGGGCGCCATTGTGTAATCATTTAGGAGGTCGTTCTAATGTGTATCTGGTAATCTTTTCAAAGCCATGTTGCGGCCTGCGCTCCTCTATAATACATTAGCGCTAAACTGTGCTACCTGTCTTGTCCGGCCGTATCCTATATTTCCAATTTAACTGCCGTATCATCTATGCAAAGCGTTTGCGTAAAAAAGTACACCTATCGTACTCTCTTGGTACTCGTGGAATTGTCCTTTGACAGTATATAAAACTAACGATAACTTACCAACAGCCGATTCACCCAACAGATGCACCCTTTGGTCGTGGTTCACTCGCTCGCTCATGCGAAAGTGGTTGTGTGGATAGGTCCGCGACCTCCCTCGAAGAAATCCTCTTTATTTTGTTGCACGAGGTGAGTATCTTGCTCCAAATTCCGCTGCTCGGCAATTTGCATAAATTCCAATTGGGGTTATGTCCGCTTGTCGGTCGAGGGATTTCACAGTTGGTTCGCTGTTATCGAATGCTGAAATGATTTGCCTGATGACATATCCCTCTTAGCGAATTATGTTGGTGTTGGTTGGTGTTGTAGGAGGATTGCCTTACCTTGTTGCGATTCGTGCAACTTAACTTGCAAGGACTTTTTACGGTTATCTTCAGATACCACGAGCCAGCCTGCCGTCTGGCCCGTTTGACAGTTACCGACTCCAACTGCCGTCAGCTTTGGGTGACATTCCTCGACTCAAACTGACGTAGGATGGGAATATCATCCAAAGCCGACGTTCGCTCGAAAGCCATATGGCAGCGATGGGCATGTGTGCGAGTCGGCAGTGGCGTAGGGCCGACTCATTACAAGGGCTAGTCTTCACCGAATACGCCTTTGACATAGGACATTGACAGGTTGAGCCACAATTAGCCACGAATAATTTAGCCATTGTCATTTAGCCACATATCCCGCGATTGCTCCATCCCAGTTTACCCAGCCTCAATAATCCTAGCAGATGAGCATCTCTATCGGAATTGTTGATCTCTAGAGCCCAAATTTCGATGGACATTTACGAGTATCTTTTTGATTGGTGGTCGATCTGTATATTCGAGCAGATATTAGTCAGTTCGATAGATAGGAAAAATTTCGTTCTTTTCTATGGACTAACTCAAGGAAATAAGGCGTCATACTCCACGTATCCCCCAACCGCAATATAGTTTCCACCTTAGAGTCGATCTGAAATTGCCAAACATGGCCAACATGGCAGCTTGTCTCTACAGAGAGCTGGTTGCAATCGAAGAGTGTTTGGAATGCAGCTTCAATTTTCAGTTAGCAAAAGCGACAAAAAATTTATTAATTTTAATATCCGTGCCCATTGGAAAAACAAGATACTTTCTTTCAGTATGATGATCGCTTTCTTGATAAGAAAATGAAGGCCTCCCATGGAAGAGGATATTTTTGTTTCTTTGAGGCTACCTCATTTGATTCAGTTACTAAAGAATAATATACTAAGCAGTGCTTGGACTGTCAATTAAAAAAGTGAGCATACAGTTCTGCTAAATCACTTTGAAATTTATTTACTACCTGAAAAACCGAACGCGCGATGTTTTCAAATATTATTAACTAATTAATTCCAACGACTTATTTTGAATCCTCTAATGCATGAGTCCACCTTAAGGCGGAGTTCATTCAAACAGCTACTACTTACGCATAAGGACGTATTATGCATTTTTCCGCATGCTCTTGCCTAGCTTGGCATGTCCGTAGCATGCATAGTTCTTTTTTCTCTCATAGTAGCATTTCTCTCATAGTGGCAGTACACAAGACATTTGCAGGCTCTAACTCCCGTTTTAAGTGGGAAAAAAATTGTTGTGCTATTCTATAGATTTCCAATGAAAAGAACTTGGAAAAATTATATGTATGTACTTTAACATATTTTAAATAAGCTGAGTGGCATCGTGATTATCAAAAATATCAATCAGATACCTAAACAACTTAATTTTATGGCTCCACCTCTGACCGGACTTGTGCATTTCGAATGTTAAGCGAATTTATTTTGTGGTAAATTTCTAGATTTTAAGTCAGTCGAGACGTTGTTTTACGAATGATGCTGGTGGAATTCCAGAAATTTTACCAGGCTCCAAGCATCAGCTAGAGGAACAAATAAATGAGCCGCACGAGGACGAGTTGGTGGCGATTGACAACTAAAATGACTACGGCGATGAAAATATCGAAGATCAACAGAATGAGATCGAAGAGCAGGTGAATTATCAACAACCGAGACGTTAGTTTGGAGTAAATCCAGATTGATATGGCGATAGGGTCGTAAACAAAGTCACGAACGAAAATGTTAGTACTATTGATCCATTTCCTTACGATGAGGCTCTGAATAGTTCCAGAGCAGCCAAATGGACGAAGAAATCAATTCATTGAGGAATTTCGGCATCTGGGAAATTACTAATTTATCACCTGGATCTAAAGCTATTGGGAATAAATGGGTATTCGAGATAAAGACTGACCAGACCGAAAATCCAGTGAAATTCAAGGTTAGATTGGTTGCACAGGGATTCTTGCAAAAGCTCAGATTGGACTACGATGAGGTATTCGCACCTGTTGCCAATCTGACCACCTTGAAAATTTTGTTGACAGATGCTGGTGCTAGCAAAATGCCAATGTCTCAAAATATCCATCGGATCCAGGCTATATGAACCAGACAGTTGGTATGGAGCCATTCGACAACAACGCTGTGTTTCGAAGTGCTATTAGTTCGTTGCTTTACTTACCGACCAATAAAAGACCTGATATGGCAGTGGCAACTTCAATTTTAGCAAGGCGTGTTTCTGCACCAAAAAGATGCGACTAAATTGAAATGAAGCGGGTTTTCAAGCACATAAAGTCAAAAAAGTCATTGAAATTGAGGCTTGGCAAAAACAACGTATCAAAAGGTGACGACTTTATTTGCTACGTCAACGCAGATTGGGGAAGCGACGTCACCAGTAGCAAATCCACCTCCGGCTTTTGTTTTTTAATGGATCGTTGATTGGATGAGCGAGTGAAAGGTAAACTTGCATTGCTCGTTCGTTGCTTTTTCTGAAGCAAGGAGAGAGCTGTTGTGGATTGAGAAAATTCTTAAGGATCTCGATCAACCAGTCGGAACACCCATAAAAGTTTTTGAAGACAGCGACAAGGATGTATTAAGCTATTACACAACCAGAAGGGGAATAACTTTACCAGGTACATTGTTGAGATTTGATCAACTGACAGCATACCTTGCATTTACTGACATAGAAAACTAGTAGTCGGGAAATTATTTTGAATTGAATTTAGCTATATAAAATAAAAATATTCACTGCGTCTGTTTTCCTCGTGCATAAAAGTTGTGTCGGTTAATGGCAAAGACATCTCTGGTTAATTGAATATATTGATGTATAGTTGTGTGTCGATATAATAATATTTATTCAGAAGTTTATTCCGTGGTTTCTTTTGAAATCCAGTTCAATAAATTGAACATTTTGTCAACTTGGACTCGACTTTTTCTCAACTGAAAAACCCGAACCCACTGAAATTAACAACAGGTTGTAGGCCCAAAGCAACTGTAAAAGTGTTTCTTCAAAAGTCAGGAAAGGAAATTGTCAGGTTAGTCGAGAAAGCAGTCTAAGACGTCAGAACCGGCAAGGAAAATATAACCTGCAAATCAGCGATATTGGAGGAGCCATCGCACAGCAAGTCAACCAACGTTGAGCAACGAACACTAAAGTCGCTTAAAGTCAGAAAACCGTCATGAAAGATTCAAATTGTATACTGTAAAGTCTCGATTGGAAATGTTAGTCAAGAAAATATCAATTTCATTTTATGGCGATTTAAATTAAACAAAGCAGTTAAGAACAAAGATCTGTATGCTATGATAACAGGTGCGAATCGCAGACCAGCAGGTGCTGTGTCCACTGATACAGTCGCCGCTTGGTTCAAGAAAAATGTTGAGGCTCAAACAATGATAGGTTTAAATGTAAACAGCAAGGTTGCGAACAAAACTGCAAATTGTTAAACTGCCAAAGATATGATAGATAAATTAGTCAGTTTATGTGGTACAAAAATTGATGTAGCTTTAAGAAGTCCTGAATCAAATTCTTTACCTATGAGTATGATTAAAGCTAGTCAGCTGTTGAGAACTGTATGGAGATTTTAGATCTCGCGGATGAAGTGTCAACTGAAAATGATCCTGTGAAGGAAAGTTGGATCATGACGAGGATCATGAGTGTGCTACCGCCAAAATCGCCACATTTCAGGACATTCTGGGACAACGTGACCAGAGCAGCAAAGAACGTGGAAACTTTCATGGAACGTTTCAGACTCGAGGAAATGACGACAAATGCGGAGGGCAGCACCAGCCACGCTCTCATGGCCAGACGCAGCAAACAAGGACAGTCGTCAAATAGCAAGCAGGAAAAGTCGCAGTTCGCATGCTACAAATGTGGGAAGAAAAGTCACTTGGTCAAGGAGTGCAGAGGTAAACCGTGTGATGAATACATTGCCTACTGCAAGTATTCATGTAATATCTGTAAGAAGAAGGGACACTTCGCAAAAGACTGCGAATCTCGAGAAGAAGCGAATAAGTCAACAAACGGGAAACCAAATAGGAAGGCATTTTTGACCACAGCAATCTTGACGGTGGACAATGACATTTCGAAGGACAAGGCCACTTCATGGTATCAAGACTGTAGAGCCAGCCAACGCATGACGTCTCACCGAGAGTGGTTTGTTCAGCTTGTTGAGTTGGACGAGCCCATCCCAATTGTGATTGGAGACTCAACCAGGCTAGATGGCGTTACAATCAGGAACACCGAGATGGAAGCATTTGATGGTCAAAAATGGTATCCAGTGGTACTAGAAGATGTCATTTACGTGCCAAACCTCAACTTTAAGCTTTTCTCAGTGAGTCAGATGCTAGACAAGGGACATGTACAGAAGGCCAATGGAAACGATTCATCGTTTTGCAGTCTGGATGACAAGGAAATTATGACAATAGCAAAGTGCAAAGGAAATCTCTACAAAATGATGCTCAGGAGAGAAGAAGAGACAAGTTTGATGGCCGTGTCGATCAAAGTCTGGCACGAGCGACTCGCCCATCAAAATGTCAAGTATGTGAGGGACATACTGAAAAGGAAAGAAATAAAATATATTGATGACTAGAATGACTATGTATGCACAGGGTGCTCGTATGGCCAGCTTCATAGATCCTCACACCCAAACAACCCCAAGACAGCTCAGCAACCGTTAGATCTCGTGCACGGCGACACCGACGAGATGAACATCTCGTCATTGGGAGGAGCGACGTACTGGCTCATGTTCAAGGACGATTTCACTCACTACCGAACCTGTTACTTTATGAAGACGAAAAGTGAAGCACCAGAGAAGATTGAATGTTACCTGAGACTCGTTAAAAACCAGCTAGAAAGGAGAGTGAAAAGTCTGAGGTCTGACAACGGCACCGAATTGAAAAATGCAAGAACCCAAACAAATGATGGACAAGTTGGGAACATTCTATACCTTCACGAATGTACACACGCCAGAGCAGAACAGAAGGATTAAGAGAGAAATGGGAACGATAGTCGAGGCAGCCAGAACAGCGATACACATGAACGAGTTGGACGAGAAACTGTGGGCAGAAGCAATGAACCATGCGATCTTCACGATCAACCAGACTGGAACCAGCAAGTACCAGGGAAAAGCCCAGCAGAATTTTGTTTCGGAAGAAAAATGAAGATTGAGAAGCTGCGACCCTTTGGATGCGAATGTTACGTGCCGACACAAAAACAGAAAAGGGGCAAGATGGGTAGAAAATCAGAAAAGGGAATTCTGGTTGGCTATGATATTGATTCACCCTGCTACCGGGTCTACCTGAAGGATAAAAGAGAAATTATCAGCTCAAGTAATGTGATCTTCGACGAGGAAAAGATGAGACTGAGGCAAGGAACTGAACTTGAGATACAGGCACCAGGGGGCACACCTGAGAAGCAGGAAGAAAGCAGTAGCAAGACAGACGAAGAAGACGAGAACTGGGGAACTCGAGAAAGTGCTGAGGAGCCATGCGACAACGAGAATTAGACACCAGCGCCAGAAGAAGAGTCAGAAAGGAGAGTTCTGCGAGATCGTTGAACTCTGCAACCACCACTGAGACTGATAGACTGCGTACTTGACTCCCGCCGTGGAGGAAAGAGCGCCCAAGAAGCCGTGATTGGTGAAACGGAGGACATCCCGATGAGTGAGGCACTTAGAGATGAGAAGTGGAGACGAGCAATGCAGAAAGAGTACGACTCGTTGATCCAGAAGGAGCGAAGCCGATCACTTGTCGCTGGGTGCTTCAAGAGAAGGCAGACGGGAGACTTACGGCCAGACTATTGGCAAGGGGATTTGAATAGAAGAAGGGAGTGGACTACACGGAAACTTTTAGCGCAGTAGCTCGCCATGCATCCATTCGCCTAGTCCTAAGTCACGCAGCGTCGGAGAAAATGAAGTTGGTATCGTTCGACGTGAAACCGGCTTTCTTGTATGGGAACCCGGAGCAGGACATCTACAGGGTGCGGCGCCAAAATCCGGACGAAAAAAGGTTTCGAGAGGTTGCGATTCGTGTACAAATAGTTTAACACATGTGTAGAACATTCATAGCCTCGAAAAAGTCGCAATGTTGAAGCCAAATGCAGAGTATAATCGAAGAGCCGCGATTATTGAAAGTGCACGCGCTGGGCGCTCGGTCAAAGAAATCGTTCGATTCTTCGGCTATCCAAGATCGACTGTGAATGAAGTTATTGCGAAATATAATGAATCGGAGAAGTCGGACAAAGGTTCTGCGACACCAGCAAGGAAAACCCACTCCAAAGAACGCGTTATTAAGACCCCCGAAATCATTAAACGGGCTCACGAATTGATTTTGAAGGATCCGAGACAGTCAATCCGAAAATTGCCGTCAGTTGTCGGTGTAAGTGAGAAAACTATGCGTCGAATCGTAGAATAGGACCTCCGCTACAAGTCTTATACAATTAAAATAAGACAGATGCTTTCTAAAGCTGCAAGGACAAAACGCGTTGAACGCTGTAACTTTGTTTTGTGTTCTTTACGAAACAAGGCTGCCGGACGCCTCAGGTTTTGGCCTCCTTTTGGCCTCTTAACAGCCCAGATTTGAATGCTCTGGATTACTATGTATGGAGCGTGGTCGAACGGGACACTAACAAGTACAGGCATCCAAACGTCGCTTCATTGAAGAGGTATTTACCGAAACGGACCGTGCCGCATTAAAACGGGCCTGCGAACGATTCAGACCGAGGATAGAGGCGGTTATCGAAGCACCAGGGGGTTTAAATAGAGTGAATGTGTTTTTTTATGTTTAACAAACAATTTAGTAAAAGAAACAATTATAAACTTTCCCATTTTTGTAATAAAAATTATTTTTCAATACAATGTTTAACTTGTCCGGATGTTGGCGCCACACCCTGTATATGCACCAGCTTGAAGGGTTCGACGATGGAACAAGGAAAGTTTGTAAGTTGAACAGGAGCCTCTGCGGACTTAAACAAGCTCCAAGGATGTGAAACGAGAGGGACACCACCCACATTGAGAAGAAGATAGGCTTGATCAACACAGATAAAGACCCGTGTATAAACTATAACAAGGACAAGAGCATTATGCTCTCACTCTTCGTGGATGATGGATTGGTAGCCGGCAAAGATGAAGAAGAAATATACAAACTCTTAGACGAGATAAGCAAGGAATTCGAGATAACATTCAGCAAGAAAGTGCAAAACAAGTTAACGTATTTGGGCATGGAAATCAAGATCAACCAGGATGGTATCTTTGTGAGTCAGCCTTGCTACACGGAGAAGATCTTGAGGAAGATGAAACTCGAGCAGTGCAACCTAGCATCCATACCCACTGAGCCAGGAATGATCAACCATAAGACAGACTTCAAGAACCACGAGGCCCTTCCAGCAAACAACAACTGTCGCGAGGCGATCGGAAGTTTGTTGTACTTAGCCACAACAACCAGGCCAGACATAAGCTTCGCCGTGAACTCGCTCGGTCAATTCTGCAATAAGCCCATGAAGAGCCATCAGGCGATGGTGAAACGTGTTTTCCAGTACTTGAGAGGGACAACGACAGCCGGAATTCATTTTGGAGGTGACAAGTGTCCTACACCGATTCAGACTTTGGAGGAGACTCTGAAACAGGACAGTCAACGAGTGATGCGTTAGTGATGAAAGGAGTGCCAGTGATCTGGTATTCACAAAAGCAGCGTCTGGTAGCGACTTCAACTGCAGAAGACGAGTACCGAGCAGCAGTGTCAGTGATTGACGATGTACGCTGGATCAAACAAATCACACTGGAACTTGGCATTCTAGATGTTTAGCTGTCGATCACTCTATACGTCGACAACACGCCAGCCATACACATGCTACAAAATGCATACGAAGGAAAGGCGACCAGGGGTAAGAAGCACATCGAAATACCACGAAAGTACATCCAGCAACGCATCGGCAATACTGTGGCACTGCAACACGTCGAGAGCAGTAAGCAGATCGGAGACATCCTCACCAAGCCACTCAACAGAAGAATTTTTGAGATGCTCCACTGTAAATTGATCAAGGAGGCGTGTTGAGATTTGATCAACTGACAGCTTACCTTGCATTTACTGACATAGAAAACTAGTAGTCGGGAAATCATTTTGGATTGAATTTAGATATATATGTATAATAAAAATATTCATGCCGTTTGTTTTCCTCGTGCATAAAAGTTGTGTCGGCTAATTGCAAAGACATATCTGGTTAATTGAATATAATTGTGTGTCGATATAATAATATTTATTCAGAAGTTTATTCCGTGGTACCTTTTGAAACCCAGTTCAATAAATTGAACATTTTGTCAACTTGGACTCGACTTTTTCTCAACTGAAAAACCCGAAGCCACTGAAATTAACTACACACATCGACATAAAATATAAGTTCGTACAGGATCTTTTTTTCGAAGAAAATTGCAGCGATCTATTGTAAGACAAGAGACATGATTGCCGATATTCTTACCAAACCATTGGACGGGCGAAAAATTCAACATTTCGCTGACCAGATCGGACTAAAATATTGAAGTTATCATCGAGAAGGGGTGTTGGGTGGCGATGATACATATAAATTAATCTATTTAATATTACCATATCTTATTATGCACTTTCAGTATTGCCATATTTACATATTACTCTTATTCATTCCCATTCATTCCTGTTCATCTTTCTATTAATAAATCAGTTCTAAATCAAAAGCGCTTGTGCTCAGACGTATTTTATTTAGCTTACTCTTTATTCCACAGTTTTTATTCTATAGTGTATGTAAACTTTATTTATTTCGGCAAGGATAATTCTTGATGACGATATTTTTTGAAACAATTTTTTAATTTGTTTACATTGTAGATTTCAATACATAAGAAATAAAAACAATTTCATTTCTAACTAAAGTGGTTTGCGAAATGAAGTTAAGTACTTAAAGTTGTCAGGTGTATGTAAACTTGTTTGACACACAGTATACACTGCCTGATTTTAACTTATATTCAAAGCAGGGGTGTTTAAATCTTCTTTGATTATGAATATGCAACACTTCGTTCTTCATTTAAGAGACATATATTTTTCTCTTATGTATTTTTTTGGCTTTCTATGTCTCTAGAATGCCTGATTTCCTTTCGGAATGTCACAATATCTTTATTAATTAGATCTCCATTCCCAATCGTTTTTGTGGCAGTCGGAGTGCAATAACGGATAAAACTTGAAAGCCAGATCATTAAATTCTTAAATTCACATTCTGAATATTTCAGTAACCCGAATTCTTGTATCGGTTCTAACTTTCACTACCACTTAACGATAAAATTAAGTTTCTTCACTTTTATTTTATTTGGATTCTAATGAAAGTTTTTCTTTTGTTTCCAGGTAATAAAAATCAAACAAAGCCAAACCAAACCTCCAAGACAGCTGATTGAAATTGTAAGTAAATTTAGTTCCCCACATACCTATTAAGTTAACCTACTTTTACATATCAACCCAGAACGTTCATACTCCTCATTAAATGCATTTCGATCAAATCACTTTTGTCCAGATACGCCTTTCACAATTAACTTCACTTTCCCAAAAACAAGAATCTTAAAATACCGCGAAAAACTTCATTTCCAACATTGGAAACAACAAAACGGAAATGAAAAAAACACAAAGCCTTCTCTCACTATTTTTTCTGTATTTCCTCGTCCATCATCTTTTGATGGCGGTATATAAAATTCCAATTAAACCAAAGCGAAATTAATAACGAAACAATCGGCAAAAGTTTGCTAGTGAGAACAATAAACCACTGGCGAGGTCTTAGAAGAAAAATTAGAGCAAAACAAATGGTAAAAACGAAAATTACTATCCATAACCGACAATCATAATTGCTGTAATAATAATCTTCACGATCATTGCAATCACACACGTAGCCGCGAGTGCGATATTAAAGAAACAAACAGCTGAAACAGTGGATTGGCTACCATACGAGTACATGTTACAACTCTCTACAAATCGCGGTTTGTAATCGATTCCACTTTCTAACTCTTCTAGATTGCAAATTTCTGTATTCATGGCGGATACTTAATGTACTCAATTACAAGTATATTAATTGCTATTCTTGTGGAAAATATGGCGCGGCTACTTCTCCGATTACCACAAAATGTTCACTCGAGCGCACGCACAACTTTGCTTGAGGGTTGGGAGGGAAGTCAAGGAAAAGCTGAAAACACTGCAAATTTTCCAGTTCAATAAATTCATATTCTAATAAATTTTCGTGTGATATCCATACACAGGTGCATGTGTGTGGGATTTGAAGAAGCGCGAAAACGTGAAAATACGCGAAACCATGGACGAAAAAAAAAATAATTGAACGCGAGAGTGCAATGAAACCCAGTAACTCATTGGCACACTTTTAATGTTTGTATGTTCGTTTGTAGTTTGTACGTTGAACGTAGAGTGGAAGCTTAGGATTAGAGATTAGACGGATGTTTGGTAACTGGTATTCCTCCGGCATCTTAAGCACATGTGACTTCCAGTTGAGCTGGCTTGCGATTGTTGTAACTTACTCAATCCGAAACATAGTGTTGGCTCGAGTTCTGGGAAAAAAATTCCTCATTAGAAAATTAGTCTTTGTGTCGGAATGGAATGTGCCATCTGGGAACTTTTTCGTTTGAATTATGGGAACGTAATTAGTAATTCACAGGAAAATGAATGAAGTTGTAGATGGTATTTATCTGAGAATCTTCTTTAAAGTGGAAAAATTGCAATTCAAATTTGCATAAATCAAAACGAAAGTTAACGACTACACTGAATAAACGTTGATTTAGCAGTTTTACTATTGTAAGATAGTGCAAATAGTTAAAACAATCTCGCGGTAATAGAAATAACTTAAATTAAATAATTGAAAGCTTTTTCCATCCGGAATGGAATTTCTAGCAGGTACACGATAAAAACGTTAAATAAAGCAAATAACTGTGTCTTTCACATCACATGTCCTTGTCTAAAATCTTGCATATCCTTTATTAAACGTTTTAAAAATTTATTGTTTTTTGCTTTGAAATATATGACTCACTATACAGGGTCTGCATAATAAGTAACCGGACTGACCTCAGAAAATTTTTATTGGCAAAATATGTACAATATTTCTTTAGAAATCTTCAAAGTAGTCCCCATTGGAGTCGATAACACGCTGATACCGGATTTTCCAATGCCCGAACGCTCCCTGAAAGTCGGCAACCTCGATGCTGTCTAGAGCCCTCTTCGTAGCAGGTTGAACATTTTCCAGAGTCCCGAACCGCGTCCCCATAAGGTGTCTCTTGATCTTGGGGAACAGAAAGAAGTCCGCTGGTGCCATACCCGGGCTGTAAAAAATCTGGTTTGGTTTGCAAGGATTTCCGAAGCGACAGCAACACGACGCTCCTTTTGCTCATCAGTCAGGTGTTTGGGTACCAGCTTCGCGTAGATCTTCGTCATGCCCAGATCGTTCTTAATAATGTTGTGAACGGTCATCTTATCAATTCCAACCTCATCTGCGATAGCCCGAATGCTCAGACGACGATCACTGTTCAACACATCACGCACTTTTTGCACTGAAACACTTGAGTTCTAGACAGAGCATCCTCACCGTAAGCCTCTTGAATCATTTGAAGAGTTTCTGTGGCCGTTTTCTTGAGTTTGACACAAAACTTGATGCTAACACGTTGCTCGATCGTACGCTCCATTTTCACTCCGACGACGTAACTGAACACGCACTCCGCTCTTGCTCGATGCTATCTCTCCAAGCGCTTGGAGGCAACTGCTGTAGCCCGGTTCCCTTTACCCAGACCCCCACCACCACTACAGCACCAGATACCGGTTAGCAAAAATAAAATTAATATATTGAGTGATTTAGATCTGAGCATTAATGTTAGGACTTTCCACGTAGAGTGAGTGCTAGTCCATAGGAGTATTCTTGAAGGCTTGCATTGCGAATACAAGTGTTGATTGAACTTTTAATGTAATTTCAGCCGGGGGCAAAGATGCTCATTGCCCCAAACCTCGGGATGTCAAGCGACCCAACTACATCGAGAGAAGGCAGCCAGGGGACGAAAATGGCTGTCGCGAACGGAGCCTCAGAGCTTGACGAGCAAATCCCCTGGTGGTAGGTAAAACGCTATGGGAAGAAACCCAGAGAAAAACCAATGATGAAAGTCGAGAAGGAGAGAAAACTTACGGTGCAGGGGTTCGAATCCCCAGGGCCGGCGGCGGACGTTAGTGCGCGAGCAGGCTCCTGACCGTCGTTATCCAGCGACTGCAATGTAAACAAAGTGGTGAGCTTGGCTTCTATAACAGATCTATCTAGAAGCAATCTCGGATCAGACGGAGAAAATTCAGACGCAGACCCTTGTTGGCGTGAACACTGTCAAAAGAGGAAGGCGAACGTGGGGAAATTCAGCAAACCCCGAAAATTTAAGCCGAAGCAAATGGCTTCAAAGACAACGCAGGCTTCGATAGTGGCACCAACGATTTTCGTGTCACCTTCAGCGGCAACAACGCCAACAAAACAATCAGGGACAAACCAGAGAACAACGGACAGCTTTGTCCAGACTGAGATTCCTGCGGCGTTTGGACGCAGCAAAAACTTGATGCGACTGCCAATGCGTCCTAAAAAGGAATAGCGGTAAATTCTGCAGAACGCGCTAGATATTTGCGCAGTCGAAGAAAACATAGAGAGCATCGAGAATTAAATGGTAACTGCTGCGATCGCTACTGAAGCAGCCGAAGCACGGGCCTTGAGTCCCGAAATAATAACAAACCATCCTAAAGTCCGCAAAGTGATCACGGCAGGAAAAGAAAGCATTGGCCAGACAAACGAAGCGCCGTCGTATGATTTCACCGCCACCGTTGAAAATGTGGCTGAGATACTGTGCTCAGAAATGAAAGCGGACAACATATTCCAAGAAAGGAGGTCACAAAGTATAGTTGCCGTGCAGTGACATCAAGAAGTAGACTAATCTGAAAAGTGGAAGACGTTCTTAAAATAATAAAATCAGCATGCGACCCGCCAAAAATCAGCAAAGTTGTAAAGAATGAGATCTTTTTTCTAGAGGAGCTCCTAGATCGCAAGGGGCGTTTCCAGAGGAACTTGTCGAAGGCCGAAGATGACCAGAAGAGTGAAGGCTATAAAAGCGCTGAGGGGTAAGAGTAAAGGGCATGCGTAGAGGCTCAAACACCAATAAAAGAATGGTGTCTACCCCAATCGTTGGAGAACCGGTAAAAGAAGGAAGTACGAGGCACTTGATGCGCATGGAACGCTAGATTAGGAGTTCCAGTTTGAAAAGTGCCAGAAAAAAAAATTCGTTCAGGCGACCACCAAGAAAAAAGAGCAGATGTGAAACAGGGGAGAAAAAATCCACGACGAAGATCCCGGCAGCAGGCACTACTCGTAAAACCCCAAAGTCCTATGGCGTGGTGCTACGGGACATCAGGGGACACCAACACTGTTATTAAAGTAGTGCAATTGACGCGGTCGGGCCACCCACTGGTCGAATTCGGAGCAGCGCCCGACAATTATAGAAGTATTCTGCGAAGCAGTAAATAAGGCCCTCAGCAAAAGCGCACTTGAACCGATGACAATGACCAAAATAAGGGGCATTGCTATATCTTGGACCTGGTTCAGGTAGAAGAGGTCATCAAAAGGGAGCCCCCTCGCGTGGGTAGGATCATAGCGATGCTAGTACCAGAAAGCCATAAGAGATAACGCATGGGAATCATTGACTTGGCCGAAAAGGGCGCCGAATAAGGGCAAATTAAGAATAGGGTTCAATGTCTCAAATGCCTTGGCTATAGTCACACCCCACAAGTATGCAAAAGAGCCGATAGGAATTCCCTATGTTACATAAGCGGTGAAATGGGACATGAAAAAAATGAGTTTACGATGGAAGCACACTGTATCCTTTACAAAGATGCTGATATAAGACTGGATTGAGGTGAAATAGGTAGATATCAATGTCCGTAAATGACTGCTACGATGGTCTGCTACCTCAGCTATAGAATGAATGCAAAAATATTGATGAAACGATTTATTCGTAAATGTAACATTATGCCTCCGTGCAGTATAAAGAAAACTCGCCCATCGATTCAGATGTTGTGTTGCCGTTCAGATTATGTTGTTATTTATCCGAGCACATTGCAGCATCGCATCTACACGACTCTATACTTTACCTTCCCCCTTTGGATTCATTACCATTAGAAGCATTGCTTCCATCCTCTGAATAATTTGATATTGAAGTCTGAGACGGGGCTGGTCCTGGTGGAGATTGTATAAATGTTTCTCGATTATCGATAAATTTATTAGTTATAAAGTGAGTGACTTCTTTTGTGCAAGAATTCAATCAAGCCACCAAGTACTTTGATTTTCGACTCGACGTTCTGTGAGATGTTGTGTCCTTTGATGTCCAAATAAATACTTTTAGTTCAGGTTTCATGTCTTCGGCCAGTCCCTCGTCTAGAATTTTCGGTTTTTCATCGGATTGATCGCAGCCGGAACAACTAGAGACATTTTTTATGCAATGTAACTTTGAAACTCACTAGAAATTCACATGAAAGGTGTTAGATCACGGCGTTGAACACTTTTCACAGCCAACACATCTCCAATGATCCAATTGAATTTATGATGACCAATCGAATTTCTTGCACGGCACACGCGGAACTAACGAAATCTCCAAGTGACATAGGTTATGTTGTGGCTATTAAAATGCACTCGCGGCGCTCTAATTAAGGGTCACTTCGCGCGGCCAGGGTGCGAGAACTCAAGGCGTGAACGCGTCACCTGAAGGCGAGTTAAATTTCTCGGCGACCCATCGACAATGTCAACAATCTTACATTCCTCGACGCGGGCACATCAATTTGAACGCGCCACCATTAGGGAAGGTCGACAAAAACGGACTTGATTTAATTTTTTCGGATCGCGTTTTCACGACGTGCTCACTGTGCGGTTCAAAATTGTACTCGCCGTGTGTTGCTTGTCGTCAACTTACGGGACCGCTCAGAACCAGTCGTCGTGTCATTGTGGAATCGCAATAGTGGAAGAGCTCCGTTGGAAAATGGGTTGCCATGTCCAGATAAATTTACAATTCAAATTTGAATCAGCCATATGTTGGTTTTCGAGCAGTTTGCTTAGGCGACTGCTCGATTATTACAGGATCTTGGTCACGGCTTAGGGTCAGAAAAGTGCCGGATTTTCCAGGAAACTAGCCAAGGCAAAATTAGAACTTAAAAGACCCGTACCCTGCAGATAAACCTACACCGCAGTTCAACCACTTGAGCAGTTTGCGAGGGATATAAAAGCCGACTTTTTGCTGCTGAGTGAGCAACACCGCGATAAAAGTTCTTTATTATAGTATGGCCACCATGGGAAGATGGTTTCGTATGGGTTCGTTGCATGGGGTCCACCTTCTTTAGTGTGTATCAAACGCTGAACGAATCGATATCATCTTTTCAAGCCAAGCTTAGTGGCTTGGAGGGCACTGTCTTGAGAGCAGATGGCAACGTGCTCGTTGGGGGGAGACTTAAAAGCTAAAGTAATCGAATGGGGCATGCCTCAAGCAGATCCGCGGGAAAACAAATCTTAGAAATGGTGGTCAGGACAGCGTTTTTCGTACTAAGCACCGAAAATATGCCAAACCCATAATGGTCGTAACATTCATTTTCTGGCACTTTTTGGAGGGGTTTCTTCACGGCTTTCTTCGCTTCTTTTGTCAGCGCGGTCTAGAAGCCCTGATCTAGCGTTCTACACCCATCAAGTGCCTCGTACTTCATACCCGATCTCCTACGATTGGGGTAGACACCATTCTTTTATTGATGTTTGATGGTGGAGCCTCTACGCATGGCCTTTTTCCTTAGACCTCAGCGCTTCTTTAGCCTTCTGCTCTTCTTGGGCCTTCTGGTGCTCTTCGGCCTTCAACCAGGCTTCTCCAGAAATGCCCTATGCGGTCTAGGAGCTCATCCTTTACACCTTTGCTAATTTTTGGCGAGTCGCATGCTGATTTTAGTTTTTTAAGAACGTCTCCCACAACCCGAGAAGCGTCGAGAAATTAGCGTCGAGAATTCTCGAGACCCGAAAAATTGAAAAGCTCGAGAAACCATGAACCCTAGTTTTCACATACGTTTAATTGCAAATCCCATCCAGAGTGAAATCAAATTTATTTGCATAAAATCACTTGGAAGGAATCTTCCAAAGCAGACTGAAAGTGGTTTAATCTTGGCCACATATCAGCTGATTACTACAAATGCAAAGTTGGCTTAATGACATCATCCAATTTTCAGCTCAATTTATTTTCAAAATATTGCGCAAGAGTTTGGGTTTTCGTGGATTGCAAAAATCTGTCTAGTTGCAAAAGAAGGGAATATACACTGTTTTGCGCGATCCAAAAGCTTTTCGAAAGATTGTTTCAGGTTATTGATCGGAACGTCCTTCAGGATGTTGGTACAAGCCTTTTGGATGCCCTCTATGGACGCAAAGCGTTTTCCTTTCATGGCCAAATGCAATTTTCCGAATAGGTAGAAGTCACAGGGAGTCATATCAGGCGAATACGGTAAGTGATTGATGGTTAAAATGCTATTTATAGTCAAAAAATCAGTCACAAGAGTAGATTATTGTGACAAAAGTCTTGTTTGTTTTGGACGAAACTTGAACAGACCTTTCGTAAACCCAAATGTTCGGTTAAAATACGATAAATTGATGTTTTGGAGATATTCAACTCCGATTCCATGAATTTCAACGATGATTTTGACTCATTTTTGATAAATTCATGCACAATTGTAAACGAGTTTTTGGTGATTTTGGGCGGCCCGTATGTTCATCTTCATCTTTGTCGTCACAAGCATCTCTGAAATGTGTAAACCACTCATGAACTCTGGCACGAGATAGACAATCATCGTCATAAACTTTTTTCATCAATTTAAATGTTTCGGTAAACGTTTTACCGATTTTAAAACAAAATTTGATATTAGCTCTTTGCTTGAAATTCATTTTTGTACCAATGACACAAACATACTGTCACTTTAGATACAATAACTTCGCTTCCACTGAACCGAATGACACCGAACTTTTGTTGGAAGTTAGGGAGTGATGTGAATTTCCAACGCAGTATTTCATTCACAGATGGCGCCACCAAAAAATTTATGTCATAATTTTTTTTTTTTTTTTTTTTTTTGTGGTAGGGAGGTGAAGGCATTTATGCCCGCCAAGTCTGGCAGTGTGGGACTCCCATGGAGGATACCTTTGGACTACCCACTAAACACCTCCCCTGTCAATCTGAGAACCTAGCCTGGAACCGTTTGACACATTACTTTGGGCCAGGTCTCGTTTTGTTACGCCGTGGGGCACCTTCAAGCTGGGGAGTCCCTTTCCTAGCGGGAGGGGAGGGGGGAAGAGGAATTGCCAGAAGAGCGATCCCCCAGCCCCAGTGCCTCCGGCTGTTGTGAGTCCCTTTTATATTTTAGGACTGCCCGAGCATAATCTGCCACCTGGTTCCATTTGTCAACCGATTCGAGCATCACCGCAACTATATTATCCGGGGTGAGCTCTCACGTTTCCCCGTAGAGTTCCCTTTGCAGCCTTACCCATTTTGTACACACAATAAATGTGTGACAGGCATTGTCCTCCTCTCCTGGGCAAAACCGACAATCGAGAGACCGTGACTTACCGATCTTGTGCAGGTAAGACTGAAAACACCCATGCCCGCTCAAAAGCTGGGTCAGATAGAAGTCAGTCTCACCATGCCTTCGATTTAGCCACGGTCTCACATCCGGGATGAGGCGCGCAGTCCACCTTCTCTACGTGCAATTACCCCAAGACTGCTGCCAATCGTTGAGCGAGCGTTGTCTCTCCTCGCGGACAACCATCTCCCTCGCATCCTCGTTTCGGCGCCCGTAAATAGCACGGCGCTCTCTAGCAAGGAGGGCGACAGGTATCACGCCTGCAATCACTCTCACCGCCGAGTCAGAGACTGTTGGATACGAAGATGCAATTCTGAGTTCTCCTCTTCTCTGTACCTGTGCCAATCGTTTTCGGTATACCTCCTTGCTGAGAGCGTCGCCCCATACCTCTGCTCCGTACAGTAGCACTGACCCTACAGCACTCATCAAGAGGCGTCTTCTTGATGGGCTGGGTCCCCCTACGTTGGTCATAAGTCGACTCAGGGCCGATATTCCCGAAGCAGCCTTCTCAGGCGTTGCCCTGATTTGCTCAGAGAAACTCATCTTCGAGTCGATCAGTAGCCCCAGGTACTTCACCGCTGGCTTCGATTCGATTTGTGTATCTCCAATACTGATCATCCTTACTCTAGGGATTCTCTTTTTTGTCAAGATGACCACTTCGGTTTTCTCCAGTGCTAAACTGAGCCCGCGAGCAGTCATCCACTCCCTCACTCGGCACATTAGCATACCTAGCCTAAGTTGCGCTTGTTCAACGGTGCGTCCAGCGACTAGAGCCGCAACCACATCCGCATAGCCGACCAAGCGCGACTCATCTGGCATCTCAAGTCTCAGTAGCCCGTCGTAAGACACGTTCCACAGGTCCGGACCAAGGATAGATCCCTGGGCAACACCCGATGTAATTTCCATCCTTCGTTGGCCCTGTGTCGTGTCGTAGAGCAGGCTTCGGTCCTTTAGGTAGTTCCTCAAAAGCCGCATTAGATATTCTGGAACTTGAAAAGAGTTTTCCAGCGTATCCAGAATATCCACCCATCTAGCGGAGTTGAAGGCGTTCCTGACGTCGAGTGTCACCAACAGGACGATCCGTCGCTTGGTGCGACTATATGCCTCTGCCTTTTGGACCGCGTTCACCACCTCTGAAATCGTATCAATGGTAGAACGTCCTGCTCTAAAGCCGTACTGCCGAGGAGATAGGTCCCCAGCAGCACGAATCGCGTCAGTGAGTCTTCCCTTGATGAATTTCTCTAGCACTTTCCGAGCCATGTCTAGCACGCATAACGGGCGGTATGCAGACGGCGATTCGGGATTTCCCTTCCCCTTGCTCATCAGCACGAGCCTCGCCACCTTCCATCGTACCGGGAAAACCCCGTCCCGTAGGCAAGCGTTGAATGTGCTGAACAGCAAGTCAGGACAATGGTGATAGACGAGCCGCAACACCTCAGCTGGAACACCATCTGGACCTGGAGCCTTCCTCGCTTTCAAGGAGAGGACTGCCTCCTCCAGTTCCAGCTGTGTGAAGAGTGGGCACTCTACTGCTGTTTCACCATGGACAGCGTCAACACGGACGGGATGGGCGGGGAAGAGTCCCCGCACTTTCGCGTCCATCTTTTCCGCGTCATGTATACAAGGCTTCCGTAGGGCACCAAGTTTCCCCATGACCAGCTTGTAGCCAAGGCCCCACGGATCCTTGTTCACATTGTCCACTAAGTCTTGCCAGCAGCGGGCCTTGCTACTGTAGATCAGTTTGCGAAAGCATTTCCTGGCCGACTTATATGCTGCCACCTAGTTGCATGCCTCGTCACGGTTCCGTGCCCGTTGAGCGTCACGCCGAAGCTTTTGACACTCCCTCCGCTTTTCAGCGATTTCAGTTGACCACCAGTACACTGGGGGCTTCGACGGAGCATAGAAGCGCAGCAAGCAGTCGTGATTATGCTCATAGTAGAGTTCACCACGTCTTGAGCTGCCAGTTCTTCCGTCCCCTCCGGAGCTCCCTGCAGCGGCTCACCTGCTGTGAGAACCTTGACGAACCTCTCAACGTCCATTCTTCCAATGTTCCATCCAGTTGTAGAAGGCCGAGAGCACGGACGTCGGGAGATAGCATCACTTATCTCAAGCAGAATGCACTGGCTGAGTAGTCCTCTAATACTTTCCAATTGTGTATCCTCCGTACTAAGGACTCCGAGGCGAATGTCACGTTGGGTATGGTTCCCTCACAGCCAATACGGCGGAAAGTCGGCGTGTTTCCGGAGTTTAGTACGACGAGGGCCGTCCTGGCCGCCATTTCCGGGATCCGTTTTCCCCGCGGATCCGTCTGAGGAATGCCCCATTCGATTGCTTTAGCATTGAAGTCGCCCCCAACGAGCACTTTACCCTCTGCGTTCGAGACAGTGCCCTCCAGAGCATTAAGCTTGGCTTGGAAAGATGATATCGGCTCGTTAGGCGTTAGGTACACACTAAAGAAGGTGGTCCCTGAGCACCGAACCCACACGAAACCATCCCCCCGTCCACAACTCTCCGCTTGAAAGTCACTGTTCCGAACCCAGATAGCGGCAGTACCAGTTTCATCAGAGGACCATAATGCAGTACTTTTATTATGGTGTTGCTCACTCAGCAGCAAGAAGTCGGCTTTCCTGTCCCTCGCAAACTGCCCAAGCAGATTTTGGGCGGTTGAACTGCGGTGTAGGTTTAGCTGCAGGATGCGGGTCATCGGAGCTCTGATTTGGCCTTGGCTAGGGCTTTCTGGAACATCCGGCAATTTTTTGATCCCAAGACGTGTCCGAAATAAGGTTTTGGATCAGCATCCTTGAAAAGAATACAGTGGCCTCCTTCGTACACTCTTTTCTTTTATGTCCCATTTCACCGCATTTGTAACATAGGGAACTCCTATCGGGTGCTTTGCATACTTGTGTGGTGTGACCATAACCAAGGCATTTGAAACATTGAAGAGGCGTTGCTCTTCGCCGTATCCTACAGACAACCCACCCTATTCGTACTTTGCCCTTGTTCAGGAATTGTTCGGCATCCTTTTCGGTCAAGTCAACTATGGCCATGCGTTGTCCCCTGTTGTTTTCTGGTGTCAGACTCGCTTCGATCCTTCCCACGCTAGGGAACTCCCTTTTGATGGCCTCTTCTACCTCGGCCAGATCCGTCACGCAGTCAATGTCCCGTATTTCGATCGTTGCCATCGGCTTGAGCGGGGCTATAGTTGCGCTTTTGCCGAGGACTTTCTTTACTGCGTCACAGAATGCTTCTTTATTGCCGGCCTCTGCTCCGACTTCAACCAGTATGTGGCCCGACCGCGTTGGTCGTACTACTTTAATGGTAGTATTGGTGTCTTCGGGCCTGACATTTCCCCTGATGTCCCGCAGCACCTCCGCGTAGGATCGGCCATCTTGGGGCTTTACAAGCAGGGCCTGCTGCCGGGGTCTTCGTCGGGGCTTCTGCCTCTACTGTTTTCCATCAGGTCCTTTTTCTGATTGGGCGTCCGTGCGAATTTTATTTTCTCGGTTTTTTTGAAGGAGTTTCTTTGCGGCTTTCTTCGCTCCTTTTGTAAGCACGTCAAGTGCCTCTTCCTTTCTTCTTTTATCCTGATCTCCTTTGATTGGACTAGACGCCATTCTTTTACTGACTTTTAATGATGGAGCTATCTGCATTTAGCCTTTAGATTTTGCCCCAAGCGCCTCTTTAGCCTTCTGTTCATCTTCGGCCCTTAACCAGACCCTCCGATAGTGCCCTATGCGATCTAGGAGTTCCTCTAGTTCAAGGAGCCCTTCCTTTGCTGCTTTGCTAATTTTTTGGGAGTCGCATGCAGCTTGTATTCTTTTCAGAACATCTCCCGCTTTTCGAAGTAGTCTTTCCTCTTCGTATCGCTGGGCCGCAATTGTACCTTGCAACCATCCTTGGGAGAGGTTTTCGCGTTCCGTTTCCGAGTGCAGTACTTCCGCCACATTTTCAATGGTAGCGGTACAATCACGCGGGGTCTGGTCACTCTTTGCTTTTAGTACCGTAATCTCCTCGTTTGCTTCTGGATTTTTCGTTGCAATGTCGGGATTTCTGACCCTTGCATCGGTCGCTTTAGTGACGATCGCAGCCGTGACAATCGAATTTTCGGTGCTCTTTATGTTATCTTCCACTGCTCGAACACCTGAAGCATCCTGCCGAGTCTCCCGCTTCTCCTTAATACGACGCTCGGGCGTTCGCATAATTTTTTTGCTGCGCCCAAACGCCGCAGGAATCTCAGTCTGCACCAGACTGCCTGCTATTCTCCGTTTTTCGTCTACCGTCACTGTCGTCGTGTTAGTCTTCGTTTTTTTCGTGGTTAGTACAGCTCTCGATGTACTACTGACATCGTGGCTGCAACCGCTGGTTGCGTCGTCGGTATTTTTTTTAGTTTCATTTTTTTTTTGTGGATGTTTTTGATCTTTTGATTTTGTTTGCTCCATTTAATTGGGTCCCCCCTCAGAGCCGCTATCTCCGTTCGTGTGTGTAGTCGCCTTTTTGGTCCCATGGTTATCTTTGCAGAGCAGGGAGGCCATGCGAGGGTTGGCACAAGCCCTTCTGGGGACAAGTGCTCAGAGCCAGACCAGCGCTAATCGGGAGTCCGTCTCAACCGAACCTACACCACCAACCCAATGGTGCGAACTTCGAATGTACTCCGAGGCCTGCCAAGGTTTTACCGGGACGGAGACGGTATGATAGTTGAATTGGAGCCGTTCACACACGAGTTTCACCTCGGCGCTACTGTGCAAAGCAACTAGGTCCAAACCATCACATCCGCCAGCCCAAAGCGTCAATTCCAGTTCGTTGTCCAAAGTGTAGTCCAGATACTATCAGAGTCGTTACCTGTCATCGCAGGAGGGAGCCTCACGTCACGCCCCATATCCTCGGGTCCGTGGGGGTGGCACTCCCCAAAGAATGCTAGCCTCCAAGAATGTTCTTGTCGACCGGCTTTCTCCCTGCGGAAATTTCCTCGGGTACGTGGGGCGAAACTCCCCAAAGAATGCTAGCCTCCAAGAGTGGTCTTGTCGACCGGCATTCCCCCTGCGGAGTTTCCTCGGGTACGTGGGGGCGGAACTCCCCAAAGAATGCTAGCCTCCAAGAGTGCTCTTGTCGACCGGCATTCCCCCTGCGGGGATATATGTACCCTTAAAATTAACAAAATTTGATATTCAAATAGTCCTACAAAAGGCCCCTAAACTTTGTAAGTTTGATGAAAATCGAATGATGTACACGAAAGTTATACCCATTTGAAATTTCTCCAATTACAACAACTATAACCCACAATTTTGGTATTTTATGGACTTTCCATCGAATCAGTCACTTCAGTTTTGATTTCATCTTCTTGAAATTTTCAAATAAGGTCAATAACATTAATATTTTTAGGAATTCATGTTTTGAGTGACTTTCGTTGTTTTGCAACAAAATGGCGACCGTTGAACATAGAAAAACAATGGGTTTCTTTTAAACGTGCAGATCTCTTTGACATATTTCTTCACTTTGACATATACGTTGCTGGTTACTACATTTCTGAGAGGTTGAGTACAAAACCCTTCTGACATGAGCGTAGGCCTATCTACCCAACTTGTTTTTTCAAAAAGGACAAACTTGTGAGTCTGGAGGTCTAGCAATTGATCTCTAAATTAGCTCTGTTATACTGGAATGACTACTGAGTGTACTAATTACCAGTGGGGTGAAATATTGCCACGTCTTATTCTTATAAAAATGGTTTGCCATACTGTTTCGTGCCTCTTCTGCTACTTTGGATTTAAGACGTCGAACTCTATTGCAGGAACTGAGAATAATAACTGCTAGAATTCGAAAAAGAAGCATAATATGTTACGTCCTTCCTAATCCTTCTTGCTTAATTGTGAACATCTTGGATCGATAAAAATGATTCAGCTGAAACGCAGAAAACTACGTATGACCTATGCATAAAAAGAAGGTAAGCTTATACAATCAACACTCTAGTTGCTTGTCAAACCATTGTACGACCTACCGAATGTAATTTTTTTTCCAGAAGGGGCAGCAAAAATTATTAGTGAAATATATGAAATATCCCAAACATTTTTTCATAAATGCTATAGGTTTGGCAGTGGTATACATTCTGCCCGTACCTCTGACATTATCTTGTAAGTGCAATTTCCATCCTGCTCTAGAAAATATTATTCGCATAGGATTAAGTCAATGCCATCCTAATTGAGTAGGTTGGTCATATTGAATGGACTCTGAACTGTGTGTGCCGTCCACAAAGAAATCAAAGGATGACCCAGAATACTTGCCAAAATATGGCTTTTTTCTTTAATTTGCCAAATTTTTGAAAAGGTCTGTCAACCCAACTTTAAACAATCCAAATTGCTTTATTGAACACGACATCCTTTCTTCAAAATGTAATTAGCTAAATAAGTACACACACCCTATGAACAAATGTTTCCTTTTTTACCTGACTATCTCAAAACGCCCCCTAGAATGTTTGCCAACGAAATGAGTCACTAGGTGCGAATAATCTAATTTAAAGTATTTCTCGGGCTGCCTTGCAGATCTTTAGTAATTAAGAGCTCAGAAAAAGACAAGATATTCCAAACTTCTCGGGAAAATTTAAATGACCCTTAATTGCACTTAAATTACCACCCCAGGGAAGAAACTCACTCATAGGCCATTTTTCTTAAAACTAAGGACTATCTAATGCAAAACATTTGTTACTGAATATTAGTTTGTATTCTCCTCGCGGCGGGTGAAGAATAGTAATTTCGTTTAATTTTTGCTACACTCGAACATACGAGTACAGTAATTTCCTTAAAAAATATGAGTCTGGTGCCGGATACTGAATCAGTTTACTATTCCTCCGTACCTAACGTAATCGATATAAGTATGTTTTCCAACGATGATCTCGAATTGTTTTGTGATAGTTCGGAATTTATTGAAAAATCGCGGATAAAACGTCGATCGCGGGAAAAATCGCGGTTGAATACAAGTAACAGTGCCTATCTAAGTCGAGAAGAAATATTTGAAGTGACTGAAGTGGATGAGAAGAAATATTTAGAAATAGCTACAAGCACATATAATGACGTCGATGTAAACATTAAGAATTTATCCGCGGATATTGAGAAAATATTTGAAAGTTTCGATGAAAACGTAGGAGAAAGAAAGGACACCGGACTAAAAGTCAAGCCTAAAAATAAAGTTAACCAGGAAAGAGTTCGAAAGAAAATAGTAGAAACATCAAAAATTCTTCAACCTGCTGCAAATGAGATGGAGCGGAAAAATTTACTTGGAACGCCAATTTCTAAACTGCGATCAAATTTCCAAGCAACAAGCACGCCGACATACCATGTCAATCAAACAGCTTATGGCGAAAGTAGACATGACGAGCCAACGGCGCTTAATTCAACGATTTCCAGTGTTAAAGCAAAAATCTCATTTTTCAATGAGCTGTCGAAGACTTCCTGCCGTAGTCAAAGTTCAGTTTTCATCAAATCCCACAAAAATTTAACAGTAAAACCATCTACCATAAGAGAAAATGATGATCATGCTCAAAGCGTTTGTTGGAAGCCCAATTTAGTCAAGTGTCGTATCAAGCAGTTTGAAAAGGGAGTTTACAAGGGAGCAGTCGATTCTGTTCCAGAAAATTCTTCTACTTATCCTAAAAATGAAATTTCGGAAGTTTTCAATACTGAAAACTTAGTTTCAAAATTGAAGACGCAGTACGATACAACGAACAGCATTCGATCGCCGTTACAATTACCTAAACACGGTCTTAAGCATTCATCACTACCGCAACAAACCCCAAGCGCTCCAAAGAGATATAATCTAGCTCCTAGGAGAATCTATACATCAGAAACCCCTAGAAAACATCAGTATTTAACATTCGAAGAATCTAAACTCTCTTCAATCGCTGAAGCAACCAGCAACTCTCAACTAGAATCGTCCCTCGAAATTACACCTAAGAAGCCCATTCCGCAGAAAACTTACGATCCGTTTGCAGAGAGTGAGAAGAGTTTGAAACGTTTAGGTGACATTGTTCACACAATACGCAGTATCAGAGAGCAAGGGATGACAGAAATAAGTCGCGATCTGTTCCAGATATTCAAGAAGTCTTTGATTGCAGCTAATACAAAGTTAGCCGAATCTAAACGACAAAGTATGCAAATTAATTCAGTGGCAAAGAGAGTAGCCACAGTTAAGCCAAATATTGCTCCTTCTGCAACATTTCCGCGCGTCCTGAAAGCGATTCCAAAGTCCAGTCCAGACGGGGTGAATGCCGAGAAAAGTATTGAATTGATATTGGCTGCCGGAGGAAACGTTCAAGTCTCAGCAAAGAGGAATGATTCAAGTGACTCTGAACTTACATATGAAAGGTAAAATTTAAATTCTCAAGCTATGAGGCCAGTAAAAGTAATTTCCTGTAACCTTTTCACTTCCAGATTTGTGTCATCTTTCGAGAGGGGTGAGCAAAAATAAATGCTTAGTAGCGGATATGTGCGAATTCAATAAATGCTGTTGTAACTAGAATTAGCATGTCGATCTGAGATCCTCCAATAAATGTTTTCATATGTAAAAAAAAGTGTTCCAATTCATAAAATGGTATGTTCCAGTCGAAAAATATACATCGGTACTTAGGCACGTTAGGTTTCATTTATGTTATTCTTCAAGAATTGGTTTAGATTGTTTGAATAAATTTGAATATAAATACTGAAGTGTGGATCAAGCCAGGTTATGTTTGCTCAAGTACTGCAACTATCCCCTGTGTATAAGAAACTGGAAGTCAAAAATAATGTTAGAGGCTATTTCCATTTTTTCGTGGTATGGTGTGTTGACCGTCATCCCATTATATTGTATCTTTACGCAATTTGCAGTGACCGTTTATAGAACCAGCAGACCTGAAATTTTAAGCATGTTTTTGCAATCTCTTACCTTAAATTCTCACGCCTATTCCTCTACGAATTTACTATGCACCAAATCGGGCCTTCACCTTCTGCAGGAGTCGCCTCCAATCGCGGTTCTGCGATCTCGTTCGCTAATTGGAAAGCAGGGAGCTGCTGTCAGCATCGATTGAATCTTCCAATCGTTTCCTCGGTTCCTCAACTGGAGGTCTCCCTCACACCCTACTCTTCCATGTTCGTTTCTCTGGACATGTGCTGCCCATTCCAGTTTGCGCAGCTTTACACACTATACAACTCGTCGTTGTAACGAAGTCTTCACTTTGTACCATGCTTCCCATCATGGATCATGTATCTTGAGTGCTTTGCACTCGAATACGTCTAAGGCCTTTTCGGAAATATTTGCAAGGGTCCAGGCTTCACGTCCATGCAACATTACAGGCCTTATTAATTTTTTGTATATCCGAATTTTATTATCCCTGTGTATATCTCTCGATTTAAGCATAGGAAATATGGAGAAGTACGCTTTGTTTGCTGTGTGTATCCTTTCCCATATTTCGTTCTTTTTGGTGCCCTTTTCATCAAAATGGTCTAAGTCTGGGAAGCTATTCACATTTTCCAAGTTGTAGTCTCCTAAGGTCAGACTTTGTAGGATTTGTATGTCTTGCCTTGTTTGGGTCATGAACTTAATTTTAGTTTCATCGTCCAAAAGGCTGACTTTTTCGCTTCTGACCTCAGCCATATGAACGCTTTCATCGCACCTGCAATCGAGCTAGGCAAGGTATTAGCGTCGTCTTCTAGTTACGTGTACGTATAGAGTAGCGTGCCCGAGGTGTCTGTTGGCGTCTTCCTGACCAGATGATCCAGTGGAATATTGAACAACATTAGGACAAGCCACTCCCCCTGCTTCAGGCCTGAATGTGTTGGGAAGCTTTCAGTCGAATTTCTGTTAAGTTCAATGTAGGACTCTGTGTTCAACATTGTAATCTTAGATATGCGGACGTGTTTAGCTGGGACGCAAAAGTCAAGCATTATAATACACAGAACATTTCTGTCAATACTGTGGTATGCTTCTTTGAAGCAGGTGCACATTGATATGGTATTCCCTGCACTTTTCAAACACCAATTTATCTGAAAATATCTGGTCAATCGTAGACCTTCTACTTTGAAAACCACATACGTACTCTAAAATGGTATTTTCATACTAGAGTTTAGTCTGCGCTTAATGACTTTGGACAGCAATTTGTATAATTTATACAACAGAGTGATTCCTCTATAGTTTTTACAGTGTAACTTGTCTCCCTTTTTATGCATAGGGAAGATGATGTTCTTCCGCCAGTCATCCGGTAGCTGCTCCTTCATCCTTGTTCTTCTTCGTAGCACTACAGCCCCTCTCGGGCTTCCACTTCATACAAATAGTGCCTTCAAGTGTCTCGGTCCATTGTCCGCGTCCTCCAATTTTGAAATCCGAGCAGCGATGAACTGTCTTCATCGACCGAGTTAGACCAGCGTTTCCTTGGTTTCCCCAATAGTCTCCGGCCTCCAGTTCTCCCAACGAATACCTTTTTGGGTATCCGTTGTTCGTCCATACGATTCATTACAATCGATGGAACCTCCGGCTCGTCAAAAAATTCATACAGCTCATGGCTGTAACGGTTTTTTTTATCTATATCCATATTAACCAATAAAGGAGGTGGTGTAGATATTTTGCTCTGGGTTAAAGTAGTTCTGTTGGTATTGCGTCAATTCCAGGAGCTTTGATCTTTTTGAGGCCACGACTGGCTGCCTATATTTCTTTTATTGTCAGTAACTTTATCAGGACATTTTCTACAGCACCTGGAATACTCATAGATTCGGTAAATATGGTGGGTGCTGTGAGTTCTTGCAAATTTTGCTTCGAAGTGTTTTTAATATCTATAGGGCTGCCTATTTGTTGTACCTATTGTTGTGTTCTATATTGTTATACGGATGTAACTACATTTAACTGATCGCATGTATTTTAAAGTCTAAGAATATTTATTGACTGACAGTTAATGAATGACCGTAGAATCAGTGCTCCCAACATCCTTGCACCGATACAATCGAGCTATAATTTAATTACACATATGCATTTAAAAATTGGGGTTGCCTTGATTTATCGTACCAAGGAAACCCTGGTCTGACTCGGTCGACGAAGACAGTTCATCGCTGCTCGGACTTCGAAATTCGAGGACGTGGTCAATGGGCCGAGACAGTTGGAGGCACTTTTTGCAGGAAGCGAAGGTGCAAGAGGGGCTGTAGCGCTACGAAGAAGAAGAGAAGAAGATTTATTGTAGAAATGCGTACAGCTTCTGACTTGCTGAGTCTTTCTATTGAACTCGCGATGGTAAAAGCTGGTGTCAGTGAATCTTTAGTCTGAGTAGTTGGTTGAGCTGTAGATTCAATGATCAGCTCTTGCAAAGGTCTGCTTTTCCCGGCGTGTCCGTACTCTATTTCCCGTTGATTCTGGTAAGAGACTTCTTGAGTCATCGAAGAAGTGTGCCCTGCATATGTATCCGTTCATTGTCACTTTATTACACGTGCATCAATAATGGTCAGTGAGTTGATGTTGAGCCGTTGATGTTATCTGATCTCGGCTTTTCCTGGTGTTACACTGCCGTTGGCCGTAATTGAAGTTTGCTGTGACTTTCAAATTTTTCAATTGCATTTTTCCGACGTCTTAATGGGCTAGTAACAAGTGATCCAGGATTTTTGTGGCTGCTTTTACCCATTCCAAAGGCCAAATTATAAAACATAAAGCACACTTTACAGTATATACCATCTTCTACCTTAGAGTATGCCAACCAAGGCCACCTATCTACCCAGCCGGGCTGAAATTTCAGCTGTTTTTTATTGAATTCAGTTGAAAGAAACTTAAATGGGTGATAGGGTATTATTTTATTTGATAAAATATTCTTCCTCAAACTATCATTGAACTACTCAGACTATCCGGTTGAAAGCATAGGAAATCACTAGAACTACCCAGTACCAGAATACCTTCTGACAGTGTTTGGTCTACAGACGTCGCTCTAATCCCCGGTAACATAGTGTCGAATGCAAGCATGGCTCGTGCGGCGTATGCTCCAATCGTATCTCATCCCGGCCTTCAGGAATAATTGTTTCTGTAGGCTCTTGCAGCAATGATGATGAAACAGCCTCTAAAAAAAAAACATGAATTTCAAATACATTTGTATGTAGCTTGATGCAATACAACATAGGCCTATTCGTACATAGGAATATATTTTTTCCAGTATAATGGTACCATTTCTCAATGGATACAATGAGTAGCTCAACGAGCAGCCCGACGAGCAGTCCGACGACTAGCTCGACAAGCAGACTGTTGACACGAATCGCGCCACACGGCAGTCAATGCAAGCAAAAAAGCACGAGGAACCGAAGCGATTTACGAAACCAACAAATTCTGTGAAACTGATTCTGTTCTATGATTCCGAAATTATTACATAACAATGTGAGAAACTGTATCCTAGAAATACTTATGTAATATATTAACAATCCCAATTATTGTAAATTAATATGCATGCACGTTTTGTTCAAATAAAATCCTTCTATATTATTTGTCCTATTTCAATTCATATTATAAAACTGCCGGGGAAAGGGGGTGGTGTTTCCATCCAGATTCCATGGGCCCCTAACCTGGCTACGTCACTGTGTCTCAGTAACCACAAACTTTCATATGCATCCAGTTTTCGAATTTTGTTTACCTACTGTACGACTTCTAGCCCCCCCCTCCTTGTCTCATAGTTATTTACTACCCAATGCTTTGTTACCGATGATTAGATCACTTCAATTGGTCATTGTCTCAAAATGAATTTTTCTGTTTCCTTGATATGTTCGATGAACCTCATTTTTACTGACCGCCTCGTTTGTCTTACATAGTTTTTTTTGACATACCTGGCACGTTATTTTGAAAACCCCAAATTTTTCTACCTTTAGTTTCACATCCTTCGTTGTACCTAACCTCGTTCCTAGTTCTAATTTTCGCCCACTGGACATCGCACTAATGCTCACTGTCTTCAGCTTCTTTTTTATTTTTCCAAATATGTTTATTTAGGCGCCAAAACAACGGGTAGCAGCTAGCGAATAAATATTTTATTCAGTTTGGACAATCTTGAAGATCAGCTGCATGTACAGGAAAACAAAGCTCCAAGTATAGAAATTGTGATAAGAGCTGTGCTATACTGTGGATGTGAAACATAGCCCTAGCTCAAGCACCCGCAAATATTTCCTGAGGCAAATTCGATACATGAGCTGTATGAAATTTTTGACGAGCCGGAGGCCTCAACGATTGTAGGACAGCGGAAGCTGCAATGGGCTGGCCACATGAATCGTATGGACGAACGACGGATACCCAAAAAAGGTCGTTGGGAGAACTAAACCAGTGGGAAACCAATGAAACGTTGGTCTGACTCAGTCTACAAAGACAGTTCATCGCCGCTTGCAATTTAAAAGTGGAGGACGCGGCCAACGGGCTGATATTTCCATATTTTTGTCGGTTTGATCACAATACAATACATACTTTTTTGCAACTTGTTTTATTTTCGTGACTCCTACGTGTGTTTGATATGATTTCTGGAGTACAGAGGGTTGGAGAGCATCTGGTTTAACCACGTGTCGTCGCCTAAATATAATACCATAATCGATGGTAAATTCAGAGTCGGGTACATCGTTATTTTTCAACTCCTGACACAAGCATTTTATCTCTTGATTCTTTTTAGTTTCTGGTCGTATCGATTTAAATGTAATATCTGTGGTGAAAATCATAAGAACTGATTCTTCACAGATCTTGTGTACTTATATATTTTTGGCTTTGTTTTCCCTGGAAAACAAGAAAGACAGTAAGCATTGGCGTTGTCAATTCTTTTCTTGAAAGAAAGCTTATAATGGAACCTTGATAGAAACTTCCTTCTTCTTTGTAGCACTACTGCCCCTCTCGGGCCTTCGCTTAGAGATAGTTAGAGTATCTCATTTTCATGATGGTATTGATTATTTTCGAAAGTTGGTTTGGTCAGTACCATGCTCCCGTGTGCCTACTCAGCTATGATATGATCTGATTAAATCAGTACATATCACCACTGACTCGTAGTCTGTCCGAAAAATCCCCTGAACTAAATCACGTTGCTCCCAACGAGATTTGAACCTAGGACCTTCGGCTTATGCGTTCATCCTCTAACCACTAGACCACACAGACTACTGATAGAAACTTAGCATATCTAAATATACTAGCTGAAATCATTCGGGGATTTTTCGAGTTTAGCCGAAACATTTAGGATAGATGTTGTGTTTGAATTGATGTTACGTGTCCGTTTATGACTACAGCGGTGGACTGTTGCCTCAGCGAGCGAAAAATTAGTGCTCAACTGGAATAGCTCTGCCTAGCGATGCGTAAACGTGCTGGCACCTAGCGTTGCGGTTTCGTGGGAAGGGTTCTTTCCGCAAGCGCAAGGACCCACCACAAAAAAATTCACACTTACGATTTTTTTGACATGGCAATGGAACACATTCGACAGGTGTCCAAAGCAACCGACCGAAGGATACAACAATAATAAGACTCGACGATTTTTTGTTGAATTACGGACGCATGAGGTTCGATACAAATTCGTCGTTGATGCGTATATTCACAGTCCACAAGAAGAGTGTGTCATGTGGGTGGTAGGTGCCGCCTCACACCCTTCCTTTAAAGAACAAAGCGATGACATGGCCGTGTTAGAAGTGGAGGACCAGTTATCCCAGGTGAGAGGCCCTAAAACAACCGAAGGATATGGTCTCATATTCGTTAGGGGGAAAAGAGAAGACCGATTGTTTTCTTTTTCAAATACCTCCATTCCCTACCACTGTCTCCATCACTCTTTTTTCGTCGCACAACGCTCGTTCCATCTGTATTCACATCGGGTCACTTCATCCAACTCATCTCTTATATGTTTCCCTGAGATTCAAATTAAATCTTTTTATATTTTAATGGGTCTAAAGGATGAGAAATCTATATTCACATTCGTAAGATTTCAATAGCTTGAACTAAAACTCCTCTTATCCTTCTCTTTTTTTTCTTCTTTTTTTCAAATTAAATAATTGTAACTGTAAACTACATAAGACTAGCAAGTGTAAAGAGTGAAGAATATAAACAAATTGCCCATACCTCTGGTGTGGCTTTTTTTTTGGAGAAAACAAGAAGAGATAAATTATCGCGGGTAAAGTGTAAAGAATGCAACAATATTAATAAAAGAAATAATAATAACAACTCCCTTTGTTGCTACAATATAGGACTGTATAATAAGTAACCCGACTGAGCCTGCCCCGCGCCGTCAAAGCGTCTGCTAACCGGTATCTGGTGCTGTAGTGGTGGTGGGGGTCTAGGTAAAGGGAACCGGGCTGCAGCGGTTGCCTCCATGCGCTTGGAGAGAAAGCATCGAGCGAGAGCAGAGTGCGTGTTCAGTTACGTCGTCGGAGTGAAAATGGAGCGTACGATCGAGCAACCGAACCAGAGTTTTTTAGCCACGTTATTACAGGAGACGAGACGTGGGTTTTCGAATACGATCCTGAGACAAAGCGGCAGAGTTCGGAGTGGCACGCACCTGCGTCACCACGACCGAAAAAAGCGCGCATGAGCAAATCGAAGGTGAATTCGATGCTCATTGCTTTCTTTGACGTGAAAGGCATTGTTCACAAAGAGTTTGTGCCACCCGGCCACACTGTAAACGGCCAGTACTACAGAGAGGTGCTCCGTCGACTAACCGCCCGGGCTCACCGAGTCCGTCCGGAGATTGCCGATTCGTGGATCCTCCATCACGACAATGCTCCGTCGCACACCTGCCAAACAGTCGAGGGCAACGTTGCCACAGCCTCCTTACAGCCCGGATATGGCACCAGCGGACTTCTTTCTGTTCCCCAAGATCAAGAGACACCTTAAGGAGACGCGTTTCGGGACTCTGGAAAACGTTCAACGTGCTATGACGAGGGCTCTAGACAGCATCGAGGTTTCCGACTTCCAGGGAGCGTTCGGGGATTGGAAAATCCGGTATCAGCGTGTTATCGACTCCAATGGGGACTACTTTGAAGATTTCTAAAGAAAAATTGTACATATTTTGCCAATAAAAAATTTCCTGAGGTCAGTCTGGTTACTTATTATTCAGACCCTGTATGCTACACATTCGTTTTCCTTTAAAAATTTGTTAAATAAAAAAATTTCTAATTTAAAAAAATAAATATAAATTTAATAAAATATGGTAGAAATTTAAATTTTAATTAATTATGGTAAAAGATTTAAATTTTAATAAAATATGATAAAAGATTTAATTTTCAATAAAATATGGTAAACGATTTAAAAAGAAAACTGACCCCATTCCCTCGCCGAGCGCTTGATGCAAGAATGCACCCGCTGAAAAACAATTCCATAATAATCCATAGCTATATCTGGACAGAATACTAATCAGGCGTACCACTTAACAAAACCACTGCACTCACGCCAATGTGTACAAAATTGGCATGTGGATATAACAGCGACCGAAAGCTATAATGTATTTTTCATAAGCCCGGGGAGTGTAAAAACGAGGAGCGATATATTTTACCTTCAACCGGAACATTCATGTGTCGATCTGCGTGTGTGGTACTCTACTCAACCTCTAAGTTGTGAAGCTTTGAATAAAATGTTGCATCGGGTAAAAATGGTTAAGGAAATTAATATAGCACTACTTAGCAGTCAATAAGCTCAAAAAAATTAGGAATAACCTATAATCTAGGGTTAATAAGGTACATAATTGAATTATTCTTTCTACATTCTTATCCATGCGTCACACTGAGCGCTTCGAAATATACTAGTTTAACTTGAATCGGATTGTACTTTTCTTCCATAGTTTTCTTATGTCCACAAGCACTTAGCGTTGGGACATCTCGCATAACAACATATGTGCTTGTCGGGGGTGTCACTACTCTAACGGGTGCCGATTTTTGCTCGAGTCTCCATGCTCTCTCGTTAACGTCTCACAAGCAATCAAAAAGTCACCAACAGTTGAAATTCCTTCGACAGCAAATCTCCTACTTATCGTAAAAAGGAAGTTAATCTATTTAATTAGTGCAGCAAAGAATCTTCTCTTGGCTGCCCATCTTCTCGTCTTCCCAATTGAAATCGTTCTCCTAAAAATAAAAAAAGGAAAGAAAAACTTAAAGTTCTCCGTTAAAATTACCGGAAATTCCGTCGGCCACGATAATGTCTACCCCCCGCCAAAATTTTTACAGCAACTGTTAACTGACTTTTTCTCTTCGAGTTGACAGCAGCAGAATTGGCTGTAATAGCCATAACTCACGTTGGGTGAAAGCCTCTGGCTCCGCAACTTCTCCCTAGTAAAAGCCTGTCATAACATAGTGGTTGGTTATCGGTTATTAGTTTGAATGGACGTGCCAAAAGATATTGACAATAATGTCCCACAGCAAATATAATTGCCAAAAGATCTCGGTCGAGCTGGAAGTAGTTTTGTTCTGCCTTCGTTAAGGCGCGTGACGCAAATGCAATTGATTGTTGTTTACTATGTGATATAGTACGCTAGCGATACCGAGGGGACTCACATCGCAAGCTGGCTGGGGAGGCAACACTGGTTCGTAAGGTGCGTGGTCGCATCTTGATAACGAGGAGAACTTCCTACCCATTTGCAAACGTTGATGTAGTGGGTGACTTAATGACGATATGTTAGGTATAAGGCGAGGATAGTATGTTACCATTCCCAAAAACGTCCGAACTTCATTGACGTTCTGTGGGCATGACATGTCTGTTACTGCTTTCATTTTCGAAGGAGATTTGGAAATCTTGTTGTACTCGATTGTGTGTCCCAGCTTTCATTTTCCAAGAAGACTTGAGAATCTTGTTGTACTCGATAGTATGTCCCAGCTTTCATTTTCTAAGAAGACTTGAAAATCTTGTAGTACTCGATAGTGTGTCCCGAAAACTCGATTGTTGTTTGAAAAAATGAACACTTTCTTCAATTTGAATGTAGATAAAATTTTTTTTAAGTTACGTCAGACACTTGAAAAGATTTTTTTCTCCTCTTCTCCTTGGTATCTTCATGAACATGATATCGTTAAAATAATATTCTGTATTTGGTATGTCACGCAAGATTTGGTCCACTATTGAATTGAATCCCGGAGGTACCGTTCTAAACCCAAAGGTTAGCAGAACGCATGTTGTACGTTCCTCAATGCGTGGAAATCGTTCGTACTTCACGCGATTTAGGATGGACAGCCACATATAAATAGGCCATAAACAAATCCAGGCAACAAAAATCTCTTGAGACTCTTAGCGGAAATTGGTGATCTTTATTTTTTGCTGAGTGAAACTCTTGTTTAAATGAGATAAGGTACAGTGGTTTGCCTGACTGTACAAAGGATTTCTGCAAAAACAATACAAACTGAAACAAATACAAGCAAGCTAAATTTGGTATTTTAGTACCAACTGAAGTGCTAACACTACATTTCTATCGACATTTTTTAAATTGCTGATATTCAAATTATCTAAAAAACAGAATAATTTGTTTAATATACTGGCTCCAATACAGTGACCAATTAAATAATTCAGGTTTGAAAGCTTGTAGAAGCAAATATTATTGTTTAATTTACAATAATCTTAACAATAAGCTCGATACTATAAAGATCCAATAATGCTCAAATATTTAAGTCGTTTGCGAATAGGTTTCAAAATGGTGGCAGTTTCAATATATGCATTTTCAAATGTTTGAGTTCGTTTATAGTAGTCATAATTTTCAATAAATTAGAATTCATTATGATTTCGCTTCAAATTCTACACGAATGCAGAGGAATAGTTTGATAGCCCAGTCATATTAGGGCTTTCACCTCGGAATGAAAGATAATAAGCTGCAAATTGGTATGAACCTTTGTTTTGTCATTCTAAATGTTGTCTCAAAAGTCTAAATCGTTATCGTGTTCGCGTCTCAAGATATTCAAGGTCAAAGGTCACAAAAATCGGTTTTTCGCGAATATCTGGCTTCCTATCGGTTAAATGAGATTTGCATTTATTATAAAAGTTGTAGGCTATAAAATTCCCTACAACTTTTGTTTAAACTTTTTTTTCATACGACCAACCGTTTTGAAGGTAGAGCGCGAAGAGTGCACATCGTACAGTCATATACGGCCTAATGCAAGGTCAAGCGTGAGTTATGGTTATCAGTACGTTATAAAGTCAATTATTTACTTGGAAATTATAATTATTAAACAATGCCTATTATTTATGTACTAACTATTAATTATTTATATTTAATTAAAGTAAGTAACTTGATTATTTATATATAATTATTCATATTTAACTATTTGACAAAACAAAGGTTCATACCAATTTGCAGCTTATTATCTTTCATTCCGAGGTTGACCCCTTTTTTTACCTAATATGACTGGGCTATACAACTTTTCAAAAACTTTGGTGAAAGTTGGAGCCGAATTGCGACCTCTAACGTGGTCAACAATCTCGTTATATACATACACACATATACAGATATATCCATATGTATACATATGTGTATATATATAGATATATATATATATATATATATATATATATATATATATATATATATATATATATATATATATATATATATATATATATATATATATATATATATATATCTATATATATACACATATGTATATATATATGCATATATATGGATATATCTGTATATGTGTGTATGTATATAACGAGATTGTTGACCACGTTAGAGGTCGCAATTCGGCTCCAACTTTCACCAAAGTTTTTGAAAAGTTGTATAGCCCAGTCATATTAGGTAAAAAAAGGGGTCAACCTCGGAATGAAAGATAATAAGCTGCAAATTGGTATGAACCTTTGTTTTGTCAAATAGTTAAATATGAATAATTATATATAAATAATCAAGTTACTTACTTTAATTAAATATAAATAATTAATAGTTAGTACATAAATAATAGGCATTGTTTAATAATTATAATTTCCAAGTAAATAATTGACTTTATAACGTACTGATAACCATAACTCACGCTTGACCTTGCATTAGGCCGTATATGACTGTACGATGTGCACTCTTCGCGCTCTACCTTCAAAACGGTTGGTCGTATGAAAAAAAAGTTTAAACAAAAGTTGTAGGGAATTTTATAGCCTACAACTTTTATAATAAATGCAAATCTCATTTAACCGATAGGAAGCCAGATATTCGCGAAAAACCGATTTTTGTGACCTTTGACCTTGAATATCTTGAGACGCGAACACGATAACGATTTAGACTTTTGAGACAACATTTAGAATGACAAAACAAAGGTTCATACCAATTTGCAGCTTATTATCTTTCATTCCGAGGTTGACCCCTTTTTTTACCTAATATGACTGGGCTATGACCGTAGTATTAATAAGAAAGCTAAATGACCCTTTTTTCGTTAATACTCTTTTGATGCTAGGCAACTTCCAATCACGGTTCCAGTAGCATAAAAGTTTACTGGCTTATCCTGGTGCCTACGGGATATTCAAATGCTGGGGAAGCCAATATGGTTGGTTTTTTTTTGTCGCAGTTTCTGCCACATTTTGACTTATCTATAATTATGTATACTTGGAGCTTTGTTCTTCTGTGTGTGCAGCTGGTCTTCAGAATCGTCAAAACTGAATAAAATGTTTTATTTGTGAGCTGTGCTCTTCGACGCATTTCGTCTCTCTCATTACCAGTTTTCGTTACTCTGGCGGCTGAATACACAAATTCGCTAACATTTTCGATACTGTATTTGCCAAGTGTGATATTTTGTGTTAAGGTATTTTTCCTCAACTGCGTCATGAGCTTTTTTTACTTTTATTAATTTCTAGCCCTACTAGTTTTGCTTCGCTGTCGAGTTTCAGGAAAAGTTCTTTGGCAGTTTTTAATGACCGTGACGGAATGTCGATAGGCTACTACTTGGCTCGATTTATATACTAATGTAGCTCACCTATTGACAGGTAGCTTGCTCATGACTTACTCCAGAGCCAAATTGAATAGCAATGGGGCCAGCCAATCTCCCTGCTTTAGTCCGATATTTGTGTCAAAGGCATCGGTGAGTTGGTTATTGATGCGGACTTGGGAGGTCGTTGACGTCATTTTGGCAAGACGGACTAACTTGGCTGAGATGCCGAAACAAACAAATGGCGGATTCGATACAACCATAAGCTGTATGAAATTTTGTAGAGCCGTAGGTATCAAAAATTGTAAGACTGCGGAAAGTTGGCAACATGAATCGTATGGGCGAACTACGGATGCCCAAAAAGGTTTCCGTTGGGAGAACTGAAGGGCGGAGACCAATGGGAAAACCGAGGAAACGCTGGTCTGACTCGGTCAACGAAGACAGTTCATCGCTGCTCGGATTTTGAAATTGGAGGACGTGGTCAATGGACCGAGACAGTTGGAGGCGCTATTTGTAGGAAGTGAAGGCCTGAGAGGGGCTGTAGTGCTAAGAAAAGAAAATAGTTATGTATTCAGTATGATAAAGAAGTTAAGCAAAAAGTAAATTAGAATACAAGCAATAGTATAGTTGGGTACCGTAGGGGCTCAAAAAGGCTTTCATTTATTAAATTTAATTCATGAGCTCCGAAAAGTGTTACGTTAGGTCAGACGAAGGTTGTTCACTGACTGTTAAAAAATGCAACTAGGGAAGAATGAAAAAACAGTCAACGTACACTTTTGCTGGTGTAAAACACCTACAATCTCTAGAATTGAAAATAATGGTATGCATTGAAAATATACCTCTATAATACCCTAGTGAATACTTAAATTGGTTTTATTACTACCTTATCCTACTTTTAGGCCTCTAAAGCCCAAGAAATCTCAGTAGTAAATAGAAAACGTCAAATTTTGTTCTTTGATAAACTCTGGTGATACTCCCCGATGTTTGACAATTTTAACTTCTTACTCATATGGGTTGCAACATGACATATAATATTTTGATTTCATTTAAACATGCTTCAGATTGTAAAGTCTTGAGTAATTGATCTCGAAATGATTATGTTTTTTCAAATATCGATAGAATCGCTGTGAGATGACGGTCTCGTTTAGACTTGACGATAGAATTCATTACTCTAAAATAACTGCTTCGCTAAATTATTTAATCTCCTTTAATTTGTTATATTTATGACTAGGGCTGTGAATCAAACATTAGCTAACGAAATCACTTTGAAAACACCTCATCCTTTCTTCAAGATCAAATTCACACATATTAGGATCTAGTATTTCTCTTTCTACCTGTCTATCCCAAAAGACGCCTCAGGATATCCCAAATCAAAGTATTAACTAGACTACCCTGCAGATTTTCACTAATTAAGAGCTCCTAAGAAGGTCCGAATATCTTGGAAAAAATAAGAATGACCTTGAATTGCATTTAAATGACCATCCCAGGGAAGCACACTCATAAGTCATACGAGTCCTTCTTCAAACTAATGTTTATCTAGTGCAAACGATTTGTTATCAAATTTTAGTTTGTAGTTTCACCGCGGCGGATAAAGAACATTAATTTCGTTTAATTTTTGGTGCACTCGAGTGCGCAATAACTTCCTTCAAATGGATCTCGTGCCGGATACTGGACCACTTTACTATATATTTTGTGATAGCTCGGAATTTATAGAAAAATCGCGGAAAAAGCACCGATCCCGGGAAAAATCACAGTTGACGACAAGTAACTGTGCCTGCTTAATTCGCGAAAAAATGTTCAAAGTAAGCGAAGAAAATGAGAAGAAATATTTAGAAAAAGCTACAAGTGCATGTAAAGACGTCGATATTAATGTTGAGAATTTACCGGCAGATACTGACAAGATATTTAAGAGTTTCAATGAAAACATAGGTGAAAGAAAGGACGCCAGTTTCAATGTCATACCTGTGAATAAAGTTAACGAAGAAAGAGTTCGCAACAAAGTAGTGGCAAATTTGAAAGTACCACAACCTGCTGCAAATGTAAACGAGCGGGAAAAGTTTAGTGACAACGCCAATTTCGAAATTGCGATCGAATTTCCAAGTAACAACTGTCAGTGTAAGCGCACCGAACATGACATACACCACGATACTTTCATTCGACATGAGTCAGACGAGGTCCGCCATCGGCCGTGAATTGATTGCCAAATAAATTTTTGTTATTATTCACATCCATTGTTCCTCCCCACTGAATCACCCTGACAGTTCAGAAGTGGGATGATGGATTTGATAACCGAATTAAATGGATTGACGGTGAAAGTGCCGCGCGAGAAGTGCCGATATCATGGATTGGCGACCGCCGGGAACAAGTCCATGCTGGTTCCACGCCTTGCCGAATTGGGTGATAAAAGTGCGACAGGGATGGATAGTGATTTCTTGCCGAGAGTCCGCGAACTCGAAGAAACAGTCCGTCAGCTGCAAAATTTGAGTGTTGGTGTGCCACAAAGCGTTTCGACGCTAGTAACACAAACAGTTTCACAACGCGTGGACGAAAACCTTCAATCGTTCATAAGTGGAAGCGTAAACACGAACGCACACACACAACCGTTTGTGTCACCGCAGTTGCCGTCGTCGACCAATATGACTCAACCACTCGCATACACGATGCCTACGCATATACATGGACTGATGATGAGTAATGTTTCGTTTGCTTGACATCACCAGCCGCGCATGCAGGTCACAAATGCCTCCGCTCCGACGGCTCCGCATCTCGCTCAACCGCCAACAGGCATGTACTCGTATGTATATCAACCGACGAGTGAGATCGGGTCTGTGAATGTTCGCGACATTGCCGATGTGTTGCCGGAGTTTCACCCGTTTGCCGCCGATTCTTTAACGTCCGAACAGTTTGTGTGTCGTGTCACACAACTAAAGGAAGCCTACCGATGGAGCGACCGTCTTGTGCTGCTTTCAATGTTTTCGAAGTTGAAGGGTGCTGCTAAAACATGGATCGACATGTCGCCAGTTTTTAATTCTTGGACAGAGTTTGTCGGAAAATTTCTTACAGATTTTCCGTGTCTCATGAACATAGTCGATATTCATCTCCGTATGGCTGAAACGAAACGCAATTTTACCGAATCGATGGAGGAATATTATTATCGAGCTCTAGCGTTAGGCCGGAAAGGTGGATTGCCTGACGCAGCAATCATAAAATACGTGATAAATGGTTGCAACGATATCGATTTCGGGAAAATATTATCGGCACAACAATTTAATTTTTGCCACGAATTATTATCACCAATTCGACGCTATACCGACACTTGCCGTTCAAAAAAATCTTTCCAACCGAAACCCCGATCATACGACATGCGTCCGCCGAGTCCTACGAGTAAGCCTGAAAAACCGTCATTACCGAGAAAACCGAAAGAACCCGTCTGCTATAATTGTTTCAAGCCCGGACATATCTCCGTCCGTTGTCCACAACCGCAACGCCGTGCAAGATAAGCAACATGCAATCGTACCACTCATCAAACCACCGATTGTCCGCATATGAGATCTGCGCCGGATAGCGTGAAAACGTACGAAATCCAGACGAATGAAAATGGAAAGGAAATCATCGAAGTAGTGTCAATTCGAGGTCGTGAGATTCGAGCACTTGTGGATCCGGGGAGCAATAGAACGTTGATGAGAGCGTCGTTGGCGAACACTATAGGTGATATCGGTCCTTGCAATGCTGTTCTGTGCGGATTTGCGGGTGGTAAATACGAATGTACGAGCAAAGTAATCGTCTCAATGAACATTGATCACAAGACGTACGACGTAGATCTGTTAGTTGTCGAGGATGATTGTATCGAATACGAAATGCTATTAGGTCGGGGCGTGCTATGTAGAGACGGACAATCGCTGGTAATTCGAGGGAAAGAATGCTGGTTGGAAAATGACGAGGCATTAAAATTGGGAACATCCTTAAAAGCCAAGGAACAAAACATAGTAAAAACGTTGTTGTCTGAGTTCCGTACACTTTTTGCAACAAATTTACACGAATTGGGAAAATGTTCGGCTGCAAAGATGGCAATATCGTTGAACACACGCGAACCGGTTACACAACGACCATATCGACTCCCATAAGCAAAACGACAAGCCGTCGATATTATACGTCCATCGGAATCCGCATATGCTTCGCCTATCGTTCTCATAGAGAAGAAAAACGGCGAAAATCGTTTAAATGGAAAAACGATTAAGCAACCTTTCCCTATGCCGATATCGAGGATCAGTTTGCTAAATTAGCAGGCAACAAATATTACACCACGCTTGATCTAAGGATGGGCTACCATCAAATCGAAGTGGACGAAACATCGAAACCGTACACCGCTTTCGTTACTCATAATGGACATTATGAGTACAATCGCAGACCTGTTGGTCTGGTGAACGCGCCGGGAGTTTTTCAAAGCTTAATAAACAAGATCATTTCAAAAATGGGGCCCGGAGAAGCGATTGCGTATTTGGACGATATAGTTCTACCGAGCAAAGACATAGAGACTGGTCTATCGTCGCTCCGAAAATTTTTAGAGCTTTTAAAATCTTACGGATTAACAATGAGACTTGATAAGTGCAGTTTTCTTGCCGACGAAATCGAGTACTTGGGACATATTGTCAACGATGAAGGCATAAAACCGGGAGAACAAAAGGTTAGCGCGATAAAGAACTATGAAGCGCCGAGGAATGTAACCGAAGTGAGACGATTTCTCGGACTCACAGGATTTTTCCGAAAATTCGTACCTAATTATTCGCTGATTTTGAAACCGATCACTCAACTGCTGAGAAAATACACGGAGGGATCGAAACACTTTCTATGGGGAAGTGACCAGTCCGAATCGTTCCAGAAGTTCAGGGAGATTCTATGCAACGAACCAGTGTTGGCGCTGTTCGATATCAACGCACGACACGAAATACACACTGACGCCAGTACAGTCGGACTTGCTGGTGTATTACTGCAGTCGATGGATGGAAAGAATTGGAAACCCGCCTTTTATTATAGCCACCATTGTTCCGAAGCCGAAAGCCGTTAACACAGCTACGAGCTTGAGGTGCTCGCTGTGGTCGAGAGTCTAGACAGATTTCGTGCTTATGTTCTAGGCAGACCCATCCGTGTGGTTACCGATTGTTCAGCGATAACGCATATGAAGACGAAAACCGAAATGATCCCTCGTATTGCCAGGTGGATGTTACGATTGACTGAATACGATGCTGAGCTTGTGCACCGACCCGGACGACGACTTGCACATGTCGATGCACTCAGCCGAGCTCCCGAGTTGCCGCCCGAAGATCCTGAAGTTGCAGGACTCGTCATGGCTATAACAAGTGGATCAGACGATTGGATTTATACTATGCAGTTGAAAGACTATCAACTCCGGCACATAGTGAACGTTATTCGAAATAAAATAAAAGATGAACATGTTAAACAAATCAAAAGTGAATATGAACTAAAAGATTTCCGTTTGTATTGAAAGGTTAACGAGCAGCTAAAATTAGTGATACCAAAATCCGTCAGACAACGCGTAGTGCAAAATTTTCACGATAATTACGGACATTTCGGGGTTGAAAAGACAATGGGGTGCATCCAACAAAATTATTGGTTTCTTAAAATGTGTAAAGTGGTAAAAGACTATATAGACTCGTGTGTTAATTGCTGCTACAATAAATCGCGTTCAGGAAAGCCTGAAGGACGTGTATATACGGAATCGATGTTACCGATACCATACCGTCAATTGCATATCGACCACCTTGGACCGTTCAAACGTAGCAAAAGGGGCAATATGTATAGAGTTGCAATTTCCGATCCTTTTTCGAAATATCTAGTGGCAAAACCCGTCCGGAATACCTCTACGCAACCCGTGATTAATATTTTAATTGATCTAACGAGCTATTTCGGTTTGCCTACGCGAATTATAACCGACCGTGGCTCCGCATTTGTGTCGCGAAAATTTGCTGCGTTCTGCAAGTCACATGAAATTATTCATATCAAAACTGCCGTCCGTACTCCGCGTGCAAACGGACAAGTGAAGCGTGCAACCCAAACCATATTGTCTTATCTACGTACGACCGCTGAAAATAAAAACGATTGGGACGATTTACTACCCGCGCTGCAATGGAGTATAAATACGCAGAGAAATAATACTACTGGACTCAGTCCAAACGAAATCATATTCGATTTTACACTCAGAGATGTGACAAATAATAATCTTATCTCAGTTCTGCAAGACGAGTTTATTAACAAAAACGAATCAGAACCAGTACTCGTGGACCTAGCAACTCAACGAAATACAGCTTTGGAGAATATTGAAAATCAGCGGCTGCGTTGGAAGGAACGTTTCGACAAAAAGCATTCTTTGCCCAAAGAATATATGATTAACGATATTGTACTCATTGAGAACGAAGCTGTTTCGACTGGGGAGAGTCGAAAGTTGGAACCCAAATTTATGGGACCCTATATGATCGCCCGCATTCTTGGCAAGGACCGGTACCTTATCGAGGATATACCAGGTTTACGAATTTCACAAAAGCCGTTTTGTTCAGTTTACGCCGTTGACAAGATCCGACCGTGGTGTTCAAAACCACCGGAAATCGAAACCGACGGAGAAACCAATGCCGAAGACAGCAGTGACGAAATCGAGGACGATTCCGATGCAGGAATGGCCGAGTTGTCAGTGTAAGCGCACCGAACATGACATACACCACGATACTGTCATTCGACATGAGTCAATCGAGGTCCGCCATCCACCGTGAATTGATTGCCAAATAAATTGTTTAATTGATATTTTCGTTCTTTTTGTTATTATTCACATCCATTGTTCCTCCCCACTGAATCATCCTGACACAACCACGTCAACAATTAATCTTAATTAATTGGTTCATAATCAAAACAGGACCTCAAAGCCATGTACAAAAAGAGAAATTTTCCATGTGTCGCAGTTTAAAAAGGGAGTTTTCAAGGAGGATGATTCAAGTGATTCTGAACTTACATCATGAAGGCAATCATGGGAGCCTCTTATCATAAATTTAGGAAAAATAATTTCTTGTTGTTTGGCTTGCAGATTTATATTGGCTTTTGGGAGAGAGAGAGACAGGGAGATGGGAAAGAATAAATTTAGTGACGGGTTTAAAGAAATATTGTTGCATCTTGAACTGACCTTTTAATCCTAGGACTCATAATATATATTACTTATAAGTGGAAAATTGTGATTTTTATTTTTGATTGGTTATTTCTTACTGTTTGACTCCAAATTTACTATTTCATCCAGCGGTGGTCCATAGCTTCTGACATAAGATCTTAGCCTTGGCAAATTGTCTAGCATGTTGCAACAAGGATACTCTCGAACGCTTTAAGCTTTTCTTAATAGTTTGAATGATTATTAGCTACTTGAGACTACTGCGAGTTAGAGTCGGGCAAAGAAGCAGTAAGTCTTCCCTATGATGTCCACAACTACAAATTTATCATTTTTTAAGCCTACTTAATTGCTTTGCTTATTCACAAGTCACACCACAGGGTTTGATTCCAACTACATCTATTGCTCCACGAACTTGCCTGTTCTTCGTTACGCTAGGAGAGTCAGAAAGTTCGGTCTTCTCTGCAGTCATTCCTGTTATTTCAAGCCGTATCCATCTTATCCCGGACGGTTTTTTGCTGGTGGAACTTCTATTGAGTTCCTTTTTACTGCAATTGCCCAGCTTACGTACTTCTTTGCATCACAGGTACTTAATCCCTTCCGTCCATACATATCTTCTCTTTTCAATTTCCTGAACAGATAAGACCTAAAGCGGGATGGTGTGCTGCTAAAATTGAACCAAGTACTTATTGCTATCGCAACCTTTTCCGTGACTACTTCCAATCCAAAGACTATGGTCTTCTGTAGCACGGAGGTGCAGTTGAGTTGAGGATGATTGCAGAAATGTATTCTGACTCCGGCTTTGATATCAGATTTTGAGCCACTGATGATCCCACTATTTTCTGAAATAATGTCCTGTTCTTTTCCCAATAAATTCACCCTATTATGGAGCTTTGTACCCTCTATTTGATTAATTTCTTTTGTTTTTTCCGCATCGCAGCCTTAGGTTTTGTCTTCAAGGCACCAGTAATGCTCAGATAGGTTGTGTACTGAACCTGATCTAGCTCCGTTACGTAGATAGCCTTGAATTTATTGATTTCTTCTTCTTTGTAACACTACAGTCCCTCTCGGGCCTTCGCTTCCTGCAAACAGCGCCTCCAGCTGTCTTGGTCCATTGACCACGTCCTCCGATTTCAAAATCCGAGCAGCGATGAGCTGCTTTCGTGGTCTGAGCCAGACCAGCGTTTCCTTGGTTTCCCCACTGGCCTCCGCTCTTCAGTTCTCCCAACAAATACCTTCTTGGGTATCCGTTGTTCATCTGTACGGTTCCTGTGTCCAGCCCATTGCAGCTTCCGCAGTCTTACAATCTTTGAGACCTCAGGCTCGTTAAAAATTTCATACAGCTCATGGTTGCATGGAATTCGCCATTGGTCCTCGTCTAGCTTTGCTCCGATTATTCGCCTCAGGACCCGTTATCAAAGGCGTTCAATATTTTTGCGGATGCTTGGGTTAGGGTCCATGTTTCACACCCATAGCATAACACAGGTCTAATCACTGATTAGTATACTTGGAGCTATGTTTTCTTGTGTATGTAGCTGGTCTTCAAGATCGTCTAAATTCAAAAAAAAAATATTTTATTTGCGAGCCGTATTCTTCGGCGCATTTCGTCTCTTTCATTACCTGTTCTCGTTATTATGGCGCCTAAATACATAAATTCGCTTAAATTTACGATACTGTATTCGCCATGTGTGATATTTTGAGGTATTGAGGTATTTTCATCGACTGCGTCATGGGCTTTGTTTTATTCTCAATGATTTGTAGTCTTACTAGTTTTGCTTTGCTATCGAGTTTCAGTAAGAGTTCTTTGGCAGTTGTTAATGACCATGACAAAATGATGATGTCGTTCGCATAGGCCACTACTTGGCTCGACTTATAGAGTAATGTGCCTCGTAAGTTCACAGGCAGCTTCCTTATGACGTACTGCAGAGCCAAATTGAATAGCAATGGGCCTTTACTCCGATATCTGTGTCAAAGGCTCCGGTGAGTAAGTTATTGATGTGGACTTGGAAGGTCACCGACATCATTGCCATTGTGGCAAACCAAAGCATTATTTGCTACAGTACATTACCATCAATATTGTCATATGTTTGGTCAATACTATCGTATGCTTCCTTCAAGTCAACGAAAATTATAAATAAAAACGAAAAAATAGAAAAATTTCTCAAATACCTGCTTGGAGGTGAATAATTGGTCTATTGTCAATCTACCTGCTCTAAAACCACCTTGATACCCCCCAATAATACTGTTGGCGTATGATCCAATTTTATTTTCGAAGATCTTTGAATGCATTTTGTACGCCGTTCAAAGTAGTCATATGCCTCTTTAATTTTCGCACTGTAGTTTGTCACCTTTTTTGTGGATGGGGAATATAATCGATTGGCTCCACTCGTTCGGCGTATGTTTTTGTTGCCAAATGTGCTGGATGACTTTGATGAACTTCACTGGAATCTCATCTATGTTTAGCGCTTTATTATTTTTTTGGGCTTTGATAGTAGAGCAAACTTCATTCACTGTTGGTTGGGCCAATGGAAGCTCTCAGGAAACATAAATAGGCTCCAATGCTCTGACGCTGTGTGGAGGATGAAGTAGGGTCTTGAAATATGATGCCGATGTCACCATGACAGAACTTGATTTTGGGCTGATAACCACATTTCAGGGTTTTCACTACTTTGTATGCTTGTCTTGTGTTTTCGCTTGCTAGACTTACACCGATGGTTCTCAATTGGTCGTCATGATATTCTCTTTTCGTAATTCAAATTATCTTATTCGCTACTCTTCTGAGATTTTCACAGTGTTCTCTCTTCGTTGTGATTTTCCTAGCTATATATTCCTTGTACACCTGATTCTTTCTGTCTAGCGAATTCTTGAACTCATCATCAAACCAATCGTTTCCCTTGGGCTGGGCTTGATATCCGATTGTGGCAGGGTCTTAATAGCCACTGCCACTTCAATCCAGAGCTAGTTGCTTGTTTCAGTGATGCGTCTGAGAAGATGAGAGTCAGCTGGTTCTCGAGGGTCTCCGTGAAATATTTGGCCCCAACGCCGAATATGCCTTTGACATTCGACTTCGATAGGTTAATTCAATCAAGTCATGCTCTGAGTTACAATTCGCTCCTTGGTATGTTCGGACGTCAAGTATGCTGGAACTCCAATGTTGTTGTATTAGAACAAAGTCGATCTGGTTTTGTATGTTGCCATCCGGTGATGCCCAGGTCATTTTATGAATGCGTCAATGTAGGAAGCAAGTCAAACGTATGACTAGATTTCTGCTACATACAAAGTCAATCAGACGCTGGCCATTCGTTTCATCGAGTCGTTCCCCAATGAGATAAGTCGTTACTAGACTAGCGTTGAAATCACGTAGAATTATTTTTGTTCTCTTTGTAGGAAATGAGTCAACTAGTGTTTCCAGGTAATTGTAGAACATTTCCTTAGTTTCTTTGACCTTTTCTTTGGTTGGAGCGTGAAAATTTAACTGCCGAATTCGAAAGAATTTTGCTTATGTACGAATCGCACACAACCGTTCATTGACTATTGTTGCAACCACGGAAGTCGCCGCAGTTGCAGACATTAAGAATTAGCAGAGGGGTGCGTAGCCCGGGGTGGCATACTGAGGCCGGCTAGCGCTCAGTCGTGTCGTGGGACTTCCGGGACACCCTCTGCTCGTGCTGAGCCACCTTACACATTAATACTAACACGGGAAAGGGGGAGGTCATTTTGAGAAATGAAAGTCTAATATTACTAGTGTTTCATGGCCGTTTTCTTGTTTACAAATTTTATCGTGCATTAAAAATATCACCTCAATAGTAAAAAAAATTATTAATGAACACACATTAACTTTTTTGTTTTTTTAATTAATTCAAACTCCCTCTTCGGTGAAACTAATTCAGAAAAATTTAGTAAAAACCAATTATAAAAAAAATCGTAAAAAGAGAAAACAAAAATTCAATTTCTTAAATGAAACTATAATTACTCACCCTTTCGTTTGAAGCTGCGGAGCGCTCTGCAACTGGAACGGGGGACTGATAAAAAAATTATGAAAAAAACCAACTACTTTTTCTTTTGCACAACTAATGAAACATTAAATAAAAAAAAGAGCAAACGGCCACCAATCCGCGTGTCAGCTTTTTAATCTTTTAGGATAATCCAAGGTTACAAGTTTTTTGGTCTTAAAATATATTACTGTCACTTTCAATGATGATTCACAACCAAAAGAAACGGTTCGTCTGATCACTAATAAAAGCAAAGAATGAGGTTCTTTAGCACGACCACAAATCACACTTTTTTTCTTTTTTCACTTCAATTGTCTTAAACCGTCTCACAGTATTCCCTTCTCCACTTTATTCGTTTAGAATTCAATTTATTTATGTTTCGCTTTTTCACTATATTTTATCGTCTTTTACACTTTTCTACATCTCCTCTTCGTTACCCACCGCTTCCCTCACAGCCAAAAATTGACCGAAAACTCAGAAAACTCCTTTCTCAAACTCCGAAATCAAAACTTCTATATTCTGAATTGGAAATTTACTTCCCGAATCTTTAAATCAAGATTTTTTAGCACCAATTTTACTCCAAAACTTTCCTCGAGAACTCAAACGAATTTTATTCTCCTTCACAAGCCAAAATCTGCTTTTTATCTCAAGTCCAATATTGACTCCAGTCAAATCCCGACCGCCCCGATCCTAACCACTTCATTCCACATTTCACCTTCATCCAACCCGATTCCGCAATCCTTTTCATTTTCAAATTACCTCTGCCGCATCTGGGTAACGTAATCGAAGTTCATTACACTTCGATTCCGCTACCCACACATCTTTTGTTCCATATCGACAACCTCAATAGTATCCATTGTTTTACATATGGCAATTTGCACAATCCAAGAAGCGCTTGATTGAATGCATAGTGTCACACATACATTACGGAAGCTATTGGTTTTGCCGACACCCCCAAAAAGAGTGCTTCCCTCCGCCCGGGGGAACTTGAATTCAGGGTTCCAGAAGACCCCCGGTCGAGAACTCGCGACGTAACCAATGGAGCTAAGCCTTATCGATCCCATTCATCAGATTAACAACTTCAACGATGTATCTGGGCATGAGATTGAATTTTGTTAGTAGGGAAACGTGAATTAATTTTCGTTAGTAAAAAAAATAAAATTTGTTAGTGGAACTAGTGAATAGAATTTGTTAGTATGAAGGAAGGAATTATGTTTTGTTAGGAAAAATGAATAGAATGAAATTTTGTTAGTGGGAATTAATGTAGGGAGTGTTGTTAGTGGGAAGGTTAAAATTATTATTATATTACTAGTTTGTTTTAATTGGAAATCAGGGAAAAGGGTAGGATTGTGATGATGTGGAAATAACAATTAAAGGGGAATTGGAAAAATGTTAATAAAAATAAATAAATACACAGAGGAAAAGGTAGGAGTGCCCAAAGGAAGGTGGAAATGTTACGGCGGCAATTTGAAGTTGCGAATGGGAGAAAGTCGGTACGTCGGAATTCGCAACACTATCTTAAAGTTAATTACGTGTGATTTAAACTCCCTATCCACAAGGCCACCCCGAATTCTCGTTTTCCAGTAGGCTATCCACTTTTGAATATTGTGTGTGATCACATCTCCTGAATGTCGTTTCCAGTCCAGTTCGTTCACTGGATTACCAGTATTTTGAATTGATTTGACTGGCCTGTTGTAGAAAGTCCTTAACAGCGCCAGGGCAGTTGAATGATCTGACATTCCAGGATCCAGTGCCATAGTCCTTTTCTGTTTGCCAGGTGCTTGCCGTGAGTCCAATCCATTCCGAAGTCCGTCTGACGCTGTCGAAACATTGTAGGGCATCGTTCTTACTTTGATTCCGTTAGTAGGCGCGGAAGACTCGCTTTCACCCTCTTACGTCCCCAGAAAGGAGGTATATAAGTAGGATTTGGTAGCGAGCTGTAGATGTATTTACAGTTATTAGCATTTCTCGGAATTTAATGTCCCATTATTGGGGAAACCAGTAAACCCAATGTGGGACCCCGTAAACCGCTTTCCGTGCTTCGCTTATTGAATTTATTGGCACTCCACAAGGTGATATGGTCAGTACCACGATTTGGCCATGTGTCCATCTGCCCAGCTGCAATTCTGATTTTAAACCAATGCGTATCGTAACTGAATGGGCTTATAGTCCGTCCAATGAATCACTCAAACTGAATCTCATTGCCGCCAACGAGATTTGAGCCAGGACCTTCGGCGTAAGGGATGAGTGCTTTAACCACTACACCACACGGACTACTCGCGAACATTTACTACCATTTAATCGGGGGGCTAAGGATGAGGAAGCATGGAAGCTGTGGATTGGAGAAACAAGGGGTTCCCTCCTTCTTTCTTAGATGGGCTTTGGACCGTCTATCGCGGGATTAAATTTTATTGATTTACAGTGGTGGAAAAATAATTAAAAAGGAACAAATTTTTTTATGAAAAGTTGCTCATTTGCCATAACTTATTTAGCATTTTAGAATCGTTATTTACAAATATTAGCATTGATACACTTATGTAACTATATTTAATAATATATTACAAGAAGAGATCCATAGAAAAACATCCAAAGTAAACAAAATACAGTCCATATTTGGTTGGAAAAAAATAAGAAATAAAAATAATTTAAAGTAAACAATCTTCGTTTTTTTTAAATTATCTGTTTTGAAAAGAAAAAGGAATATTTCGTCGCGTAGCTCTTATTAGCAATATCGGCTGAGCAGTGTTTTTGCATAAAAACTATTAAATCTTAATATCGCTTCAGTGGGAGGTGCCTCCAACCTTGCTTTATGTTACTGAATAATTAAATACATTTTTTTTTTTAAATTGTTGTCTCTAAACTTCTCGACACATCAGTCCATAAGTTCTTAATTGGATTGTGATTAGGGCTCGCTCCGATTGTTCGCCTCAAGTCCCGTCTTTCGAGGGCGTTCAATACGTTCACGGAGGCTTGGATTAGGCCCCATGTTTCATACCCATATCATAGCAAAGTCCTTATCAAAGATTTATATACTGTCGGCTGGTCTTCAAGTTTGTCAAAACTGAATAAAAAATTTTATTTGCGAGCTTTATTCTTCAGCGTATTTTGTCTCTTTCATTACTGGTTCTCTTTATTTTGGCATCAATTTTAATTTAGGTATTCCAAACCTGGTTCACTTGAACCATTCATATATTTCCTTATGCTATGCAAAAGATGGGCCAATTGTACTTGTTTTTAGGGTTTTGTACTAAAATACAAAACCCTATTGCTATCACGACCTGTGTCCGTCCGTCCGTCCGTTCGTCCGTCCGTCTGTATGTCACAGCACTTTTTCTCCGAAACTATAAAGGCTACAGCTACGAAACTTTGTGAAAAGGTCAGAAGTGGTGACTTCTTGAAAGTTCAAGGGTGGAAAATTTTTTCAAAGGGGTTTAAGGGGGGTCTCCCCATATAGGGAGGCGACCCCTCAAAAAAAAATTTCACCATGAGTAGTCGAGTAGGGTGTCATTAGAAAGGTCCCAATGAGATCTTTTCCGACTCGGCGGTGAGAGTGATTGCAGGCGTGATACCTGTCGCCCTCCTTGCTAGAGAGCGCCGCGCTATTTACCTGCGCCGAAACGAGGATGCGAGAGAGATGGTTGTCCGCGAGGAGAGACAACGCTCGCTCAACGATTGGCAGCAGTCTTGGGGGAATCGCACGAAGGGAAGGTGGACTGCGCGCCTCATCCCGGATGTGAGACCACACATTTTTTGCGTGTACCAAATGGGCCAGGCTGCGAAGGGAACTCTACAGGGGGACGGGAGAGCTCACCCCGGATAATATAGTTGCGGTGATGCTCGAATCGGTTGACAAATGGAACCAGGTGGAACATTATGCTCGGGCAGTCCTAAAAGATAAAAGGGACTCGCAGCAGCCGGAGGTGCTGGGGCTGGGGGATCGCTCTTCTGGCATTTCCTCTTCCCCTCTCCCCTCCCGCTAGGAAAGGGACTCCCCAGCTTGAAGGCGCCCCACGGCGTAACAAAACGAGACCTGGCCCGAAGTAATGTGTCAAACGGTTCCAGGCTAGGTTCTCAGATTGACAGGGGAGGTGTTTAGTGGGTAGTCCAAGGGTATCCTCCATGGGAGTCCCACACTGCCAGACTCGGCGGGCGTAAATGCCTTCACCTCCCTACCACAAAAAAAAACAAAAAAAATGAGATCTTTTCAAAACAAGTCTTAAAATTGCCTTATGAGTACCGAGGGGGGCAGGGGAAGGGGAAATGTACGAACTTTTCGCGTACCGCCCCCCTTCGCGATTGGACACCTTCCATCCGAAAAATCTGAAAAAACTCATGAATGTAGTCCTTTATGAGTACGACAATAACAAATACATGAGAGGTCGAAATTCACTCAACTTTGTTAGTAATAGTATGATTTATCGATTTTATGTTTTCTTGAATAAAATCTAAACGGTACCTTTAAATTCGATAGCGAACGGATGACTATTTATAGGATCAATCTTTCCTGAAAGTTTCATAAAGATCGAATAGTATTTAACGAAGTTATAGTGATTTGAATTTTCCTGTATTACTATGGAACAATATGCCCTGTATTACTATGGAAACAAATGGCTATGGAGCCATATGCGCTTTTTACCGACTTAAGCACTACAGCTTTGCTAGGATTTGCATGAAAATTTCAGGAATGATAGGTATCATGAGGATGAGTACATACAATTGAAACAAGTCGAAGAGGCAGGAGAGAGCTCCTAGCAAAAGGGCTTTGTAACCATTCTAAGATTCGAAAAAACAGGCCATGAATCGATGATTACAGTACAGAGGAGTGGCCCCTGAAAAAAAATTTCATGGAAGGTAGCCGATATGAGTATCAACTGAAAGTTCTCTATGAGAGCTTTTCAAAACAGTTCTTAAACTGACAGTTTTTGCTTCAGTGGAGGCACAGGGGGGGTAGAACATGGAAAATGTGTTTCCTCCCTCGCGAATGGACCACCGTGATCTAAAAAATCTGAAAAAATTATCAAACGAGATATTTATGGCTATAACTATAACAAATACCTCAGAAGTCAAATTTCTTTCAACTTTGCTAATAATAGTATGATCCTCGAACATGACATGTTTCTTGATTTAATTCGTTACTGGTTACTGCATTTTGTAAGTAGAGTACAAAACCCTTCTGACATGAGCATAGGTCTGTCTACCCAACTTGTTCTAGTTTACTGTATGTGGTATGTTAATGAAAATAAGTAGAAGTAAGAATTACATTGAATTTCACGCAATCTGCACATTTACAGAGATAGTGTCTCTAAATTCTTTCGAACAAGAAGTGTTCACTCTTTGGAGAGTGTTGCGATGATATAATGTAGTTCAGCAGAAAACTTAAAAACGAATTTTGAATAGCAATACGAATTTTGGTATTTATCAACAATTATTATTGCAATATCTAATAAAATTTAAAACATAATTAAACGACTTTCATTTTCATCAATTTCATTCATAGAAATTTTCCAATTTCTCCGGTAGCTTCACATATCCAAGGAAATTTTATAACTTTATCTATCATTTATTACTATATACTAAAAGTGAATTCACGGTTATTACCGGCCATATAAATATAATTAATAAATAAATTCACATATGATCAAAAGTGTGCCATAATTGATGGGAGATATTTGCCATCAAGAAAAGTCAATGATTGATAT